>QRDG01001232.1:1518039-2193648 GCA_012064385.1 Puccinellia tenuiflora | reverse complement strand
GGAGTTCAATCACCTGTCTCGCTACGCCCCTCGAGATGTGACCAATGATGAGGACCGGCAATACCTGTTCTGCAAGGGACTGAATCCGCAGCTTCGTTATGAGCTGTTGCCATTCAAGTTCCCGTCTTTTCAGGAGCTGTACAATCAGGCTGTCACTCTAGAGCAAGGCAGAAAGGAGCTAGAGGCTTTCAGGAAGTTAGCTCCAGTGGACAATCAGGACTCTTCTTCTTCCGAAGCCAAGAAGCGTAGGGTATTCGTGCCGTTCAGTTCGGTGCCCCGTGCTCCTTTCGTACCCAAGCCTACAGGACACGAGCCACCTCCGCCTCGCCCAGCTACTTCGACCGTGGGTGCGGCTGGAAGTGGGTTCCGTCCTCGTCCGCCTGCACCGCCAGGGCTCACTTGCTACGCCTGTGGTCAGCCAGGTCACTACTCCAGTGAGTGTCCTCAGAAGGCCAGGGGCTCTACACCTGCACCAGCACCTTCCACACCCGCTGCCAAGGCTATGACTGTTAGCCGTGGTCGTCTGAACCATGTCTCCGCTGAAGCCGCTGAAGAGGACCCCTGTGTTCTCATGGCTGAGCTCTACCTCAATGGATATCCAGCTACCGTCTTGTTTGATTCTGGAGCATCGCATTCATTCATATCCATAGCTTTCGCAGTTAGCCACCAAATAGAGTTCTTGAACATGAACTCCCCTTTAAAGGTTAAAACACCGGGCTCTAGTTGGCTAACTGACTGGATTACCCCGGAGGTCCGAATTTGCTTAGGCTATTGGTCTTTCCCGTTCCAGTTGATAGCCCTGAAGTCAGTTGGTATAGACATCATTCTTGGTATGGACTGGCTGGTCAAATATAAGGCTAACTTGAACTGCGCTGACAAGTCTGTTGTCGTGATCCATCCAACCGACGGGCCAGTGACGTACCGGTCCCCGTATTCAAAAAATCCAACTGCTACCGCTCCTCTCTCTCCGGAGATCAGTCTCTACCTTATGGAAGGTATCAACCCGCCTGAAATGCATGAGATAGGTGTGGTGTGTGACTTTCCCGACGTCTTTCCTGAAGAATTGCCTGGCATGCCGCCAGATCGAACTGTGGAGTTTGTTATTGAACTGGTTCCCGGGACTGCCCCGATTTCCAAGAGGCCGTACCGAATGCCGACAGAAGAGTTGACTGAGCTGAAGAAGCAACTAGATGAACTGTTGGAAAAGGAATTCATTCGGCCTAGTAGTTCCCCCTGGGGTTGCCCCGTCATCTTTGTCAAGAAGAGGGATACCAATGTTCCTCGTCTGGTTGTTGATTACCGCCCTTTGAATGCGGTGACCATCAAAAACAAGTATCCTATCCCTCGAATGAATGATCTCTTCGATCAGTTAGCGGGTGCAACTGTGTTCTCCAAGATGGATCTGCGGTCAGGCTACCATCAGATCAAAATCAGGAAGGAGGATATTCCAAAAACTGGCATTCACTACCCGTTATGGGTTGTATGAGTATACCGTCATGTCATTTGGTCTCACCAATGCTCCAGCTACCTTCATGAGGCTAATGAACTCGATCTTCCACGAGTATCTTGACAAGTTCGTCATCATCTACATTGATGATATCCTCGTCTACTCCAAAACCGACGAAGAGCATGATGAGCATCTTCGTCTAGTTCTGACCAAGCTCCGCGAACATCGCCTCTATGCTAAGTTCTCAAAGTGTGAATTCTGGCTAAAGGAACTCGTCTTCCTAGGTCATGTGGTGTCAGCTTACGGAGTATCCGTTATACCTGACAAGATTCAGTCGATTCTGGATTGGCCTACCCCAAAGTCTGTCAAAGACATCCGCAGCTTCCTTGGGTTAGCGGGTTACTACCGCCGATTCATCGAAGGTTTCTCCAAGATAGCCAAAGCTTTGACCGACCTTCTCAAGAAAGACAAGAAGTTTGTATGGACGAACAAGGCTGAAGAGAGCTTCCAAACCCTAAAATTCAAACTCACGACCACTCATGTACTTGTCCTTCCAGACACCGACAAAGACTTTGTCGTCTATTGTGATGCATCCCTCCAAGGCTTGGGTTGTGTATTGATGCAAGAAGGGCATGTTGTCGCATATGCTTCCCGTCAACTCAAACCACATGAGCAAAACTATCCTACCCATGATCTAGAGCTTGCTGCTGTGGTTCATGCTCTAAAGCAATGGAGGCCCTACCTGTTGGGTAACCGTTGTGAGATCTTCTCTGACCATCAAAGTCTGAAGTACCTTTTCACTCAACCGGATCTGAAACTCCGACAGAGAAGATGGTTGGAGTTAATCAAGGACTATGATGTGACCCTCAACTATCAGCCGGGCAAGGCCAACGTCGTGGCCGATGCCCTGAGCCGCAAGTCTTATTGCAATACCCTGATGATTGAGCGAGCTCAGCCCGCTCTTCATGAAGAATTCGCACGTTTGAATCTGGAGATTGTTCCCTCCGGATATTTGGCCAATTTAGAGATCAAATCCACCCTCGAGGATGATATCAAGGCCGCCCAGCAAAATGATGCTGAAATCCTCGAGATCAAGGAGAAGATAGCCAATGGAAAAGCCAAATGTTTCTCGGTTGATGACAATGGTGTCGTCTACTTTGGTACCCGTCTGGTGGTGCCCAAGAGTGGGAACACAAAAGAGTTGATCCTCTCCGAAGCTCACGAGTCACCCATCTCTATTCATCCGGGTAGCACCAAATTGTACCAAGATCTTCGCCCTCAATTCTGGTGGTCTTGCATGAAGCGCGAGATCGCCGAGTATGTTGCAGAATGCGACGTCTGTCGCCGAGTTAAGGCTGAACATCAAAGGCCAGCTGGTACTCTCCGCCCCATAGCCATTCCCGAATGGAAATGGGATGAAGTTGGTATGGACTTCATTACCGGATTCCCAAGGTTTCAGAAGGGAAATAATGCTATCTGGGTCATCATCGACCGATTGTCAAAAGTCGCCCACTTCCTTCTGGTCCGTGATGATATTCGAGCAGGCCAACTGGCTGACTTGTATATGGCCCGTATTGTTCCTTTGCATGGGGTTCCACTGAGGATTATCTCAGACCGAGGTAGTCTGTTTGTGTCCAAATTCTGGCAAAGCTTCCAAGAGGCTCTGGGAACCCGCCTCAACTTCAGCACCGCCTACCACCCTCAAACCGATGGCCAAACTGAAAGGGTGAACCAAGTTCTTGAGGATATGCTTCGGGCTTGTGTTATATCCTTCGGCAAGGGTTGGGAAAAATATCTTCCACTCGCCGAGTTCTCGTACAACAATAGCTATCAAGCCAGTTTGCAAATGGCTCCCTTTGAAGTCCTTTATGGGAGAAAATGCCGAACACCTCTCAATTGGTCTGAAACCGGAGAGAGGTCACTCTTCGGTCCTGATGTTATCAATGAGGCAGAAGAAAAGGTCCGTGTCATTCGAGCAAATCTGAAGATTGCTCAGTCCAGACAGAAGAGCTTTTATGATAAACATCATCAGGAGGTTCACTATGAAATTGGTGACAAAGCCTATCTTCGAGTCTCTCCCCTCCGAGGCGTTCGTCGTTTCGGAATCAAGGGAAAATTGGCACCTCGTTTTGTTGGTCCTTTCACTGTCCTGGGTAAGCGAGGTGATCTCTCTTATCAACTCGAGCTCCTAGAGAATTTCCCGGATGTGCATGATGTGTTCCATGTGTCTCAACTCCGTCGTTGCTTTAAAGATCCTATCCGTGGGGTCAATCATGAAGAGTTGGACATTCAGGAGGATCTGACTTACCGTGAGCATCCTGTCCGTATCTTGGATGAAGCGGAAAGAAAGACTCGTAATAAATCCATCAAGTTCCTCAAAATCCAGTGGTCTAACCATTCTGAAGACGAAGCAACCTAGGAACGTGAAACTAGTCTTCGTCAGGAATACCCCGCCTTCTTCACTCAAGCCTAGAATCTTGGGACGAGATACCTGTAAGGGGGATAGAGTTGTAACAGCCCCACTTTTGGACCCAGAAAATATGAGTAAAATTTTCACTTTTTGCATCTCATTTGCATCATGGCATAATTATTCAATCTGCTTCACATGAAATAATAAGGGAGCAACATTTGAGAAACCAAAGGTGATGATGTGAGTGGTGAACAAAATTGCAAGGCAACTAAACATATTTGTTCAGGAAGTTGTAACTAATAACAAATATGTTTGTGGCAAATATTAATGCAATTGCAAATTCAATTATTTAAATAAAACCCTAAAATGCAAGAGGGCAATTCTTGAGATGTTACCACATGAAATGTTTTCCAAATGGGTTGCAATTTTTATCACAGGTTCCAAATATTATATATTAGATCTGTGAATTTTTGCAGAATTTTTAAACTTAATTAAGGGCCTCAATTAAATAGAAAAGTCTGCTGTTTCAATTAAAGAAATAAAAACAGAAAAGGAAAAGGCAGGCAGGGGTTTTTTGCAAAATCGCCGTCTCCTTCACGCTGTAGCGGCCATGGCTGTAGCGACCGGGCTCGACGGCCGCGTCCCCGACGCACCCGCTCGATCCCTGGCCTCCCTCGGTGGATAAGAGGGTTCCTCTTTGCCCTAGCTCCTCTCTCGCCCCTCACTTCCCCAACCCCCCCCCCCCGGCACCGAAAACCCTAACCCTAAGCCGCTGCGGCCATGCCCGAACCCTAGCTGTGCGCCGCCGCTCGCCGCCAACGTTGGAGACCGCCAGGAGCAGATCGATCTGCACCAGGAGAACCGCCTCGTCCTCTTCTTCCTCCTCCTCCAGGCAATCGAGCTCGGGAGCCCGGGATCGACGCGTGCATCTCTGTCTCCTTCGCTTCCGACCGACGGCCGCCAAGCTCAATCACCGCTGTTGCAGCCCTCCCTCTTCACCGACGAGCACACACGCGAGCTCAGGGTGAGCCTACGGTCCTACTGGACATCTCTGCCTCCCTCCTCTCCCCCTAGGGCTTTAGATCGACCGTAGCCGCCGTCGGCCGTCCGCCGTCCGTCGCCGTCGTAGCCACTCTGGTGACCTAGAACCGACGGCGCCGCCTCCTCCTGGTTTGCCGTAGTTAGGCACGTGGGGTGTACCCGTTTGCTAGCCACCGAGCGCACTGAGTCGACAAATGCGTCCATGCCCTCACCGCCGGCCGCCGCGCGCTCGCGTCGGTCCTGGCGTCCCCGCGCCAGTCAAACCTGCGGGTGGGCCGCTGGCCGACGTGGCCTGCCAGCGTGGCTGTGGCCCCACCCGTCCGTCTCACGGGCTAGGACGGCTCGGGTACAAATCGTTCGGCCCCATTTTCTGAAAAATCAAATAAATGGCAGAAAATTAATATGAACTTTGAAATGGCATAACTTTTAAAATACTTGTCCAAAAATTGCAAATAATATGTCAAAATGCTCACCAATAAAATGTCTATCTGTTAGTACCATTGGTTAATTTAATTTGTCAAAATAAATTGCCTTTAATTGCTGAATACTAAAATGGCAGAAATAATGTTGAATTTGTTAATTCCATAACTTGAGTTCTACTTGTCCAAAAATTGTGTTCAATAGCTCAAAATAATCAGTGGACAATGAACTATCACTTTATGCCATTTGAGAGAGTTGGAGAATTAAATTTAGTGCTGTTTACCCAAAAATTACTAAAATGGCAGATTTAAATCATTTATTGGGAATATCATAACTTGGTGAATATTACTTCAAAAATTGCAAATGATATACCAAAATGACCAGCAAAGCAAATGCTATCTACCTATGTTAATATCACAGCATGCAAATAAATTCTCCTTTGATGTTATTTTCGAATTGGTTAAAATGATTTAAATCGCATAACCGTTTAAATTACCATTTCTTCACTGTTAATCGGAAAAATGCAAACAAGGTACCAAAATGATCAGTGGGTTAATACCTATCTAATAATGTCATTTTCATGCATTTAGTACCCATATTTCAGTACTGGACGTTTTGATAAATAACACAAATCACTAAGTTAAAGATGGAGATTTAACCCGTTAATTGTGATAATTAATTTAGGGGTTCCATTTAACTTGTGGGACATGCCCAATACCTTTCCAATGCATAATATGACCATATCATCATGATTGTGCATTGCACCGTGTATTCGTGTTATTTATTTCTTTCTTGTCTTGTTTGTGTTTCGGTAGATTCTGGAGTCGAGGTTCCACCACAATACCTTGACAACCAGCGCGACCAGTACTACCAGCAAGGAAAGAGCTAACCTAACCTTCTTGGCATATCTCATATTACCCAAGTATTTTATCCACCATATTATTGCATTCGATTCTGGTGACAAGTTTGGTCAGTGTATATAATATCCTATCCATTGCATGTTCCCTGAACCATTATCTGTTTCCCCACCTATGAACCATAGATTGAAGTGTTGGCCTGAGATAACTCATATCTGTTGTATGCCATGCTTAGATATGCCTAGCCATGCTTAGTCGAATGCTTAAGTTGTCCGTTGATTATTTCCATAATTGTGAAATGAATGGAATGTTCGGACAGTGGTGGAGACTTGTGTTGATCATTAATTGCTAAGAAGGCTGGGATGAGTTGCCATCGGGGATGGTGTTTTGTCTCGTTCTGGCCCCCTAGGTGCGAGTTCTTTACCTCTTGAACCAAGACTAGCGTGCTTCCAAAGGTGGGAGTATGGGCTCCTTACTAACCGAATAATTAGTGCGGGCGTATCCAAGGGTCCTCTAGTTTGCGCTTTCCATTTGCGAGTGTGTGGACGAAGACGATGATGAAGATGATGATGATGGATGTGATAGGAGTGGCGATGGGGCAGGGTGTTGAAATAGGCGCTGAACTTGTCCTGTCGTCACGATGACCCTTGGATAGTCTCATGCTTTGTAAAGGTTTAACCGCGCCTGCCCTGCCGGCTTTCCCCGGAAGAGAGCTAAATGATCAGGCAAGGGGTCGGACAGTACCAATGGTAAAAATAGTACACCCCTGCAGGGTTTAATCTTTTTGAAAAGCCGTGTCCGCGGTTATGGACAACTTGGGAATAGACGATAAGATCATAGATAACCTGAACCTTTAATCAAATGGCAGCTAGAGGTTGCATAATCAACGTGTGATAAAGGTTCATTTCCTCGAGGGTGATTCGAGGGAGTGCCTTGGTGGAGATAAGTGGAGTTGCTGAATACAGTAGGTTCCCTGTGAACCGAAGAGAAAAGTGTTACTATCTTATCCCCTTATGAAAACCTTCTGTTTAGACGATGCCATGAGTCCTAGTCTTCGGAAGGAAAAACCAGCTTTATGCAAAACAACTACCTTATATAGCTTTGAAGCCTCCGTCAGCATCGGGCCTATATCGCCCTACTAATTCTTGCGAGTACGTCGTACTCAGCCTTGCTTTGTTGATTATTATTTGTTTCAGAGGAGGACGCCACCGAACTGGAAGGTGGGTTCTACGTTGACTTCGACGAGTAGTCTGGGGTTCCCAGGTGGCAGCTTGGGACGTCATGGAACAGGCTTGCACGGGTTAATTATCGGTAGGCCTCTTAGGTCATAATTTGGATCTTGTTGTTTAGACAACTTTAATTTGCTTCCGCTTGTTGTAATGATGGGTCAGTGACTCTGATGTGTCATTTGCTATCTTTCTCAATTATATGAGTTGAACTATGATATCTTTGTGTCGTAGAGTCTGTGATGTGCCACTTGTTCCGCAGTCTTGGTCTCTTTGTTATACGTGGAAGCGATGTCTGAGCTTATGGCATGATCGAGGTGTTGTGTGCCGATGATGTATTCCGAGCACGCCTGCCAATGTGTTTTGGCCTGGGATTGGTAACCCCAGTAACCCTTGGTTGTGTAGCATGACCGGTTGCACAACGTTTCACTGTATAGCTCTGGGGTCAGGGCGCTACATCACCCTATTCTCCGATGAACCTCACCCCAAGGGTTAGGTTCACGTTCCACTATCGGAATCCTTCAAGGTGGAATCCGGAGCCTTTAGAACGATCTTGGGGCACACACCCACAACCCAATCGGGGGCTCCCAAACCTTTCCCCAAGCTTCACAACTCGAAGTCTTCGCGATACCACCAACCGTCTAGGGTACACAATGCACCCAAGAGGCACAAACTATTGGGAACACAATGCACCCAAGAGTAACAAGCTTTTCGAACTTCAATCCCACGAATCTTCATGGAGAGCACAACTCGATGCAACTAATGCAATGGCAAGAGCACAAGTGTTCAAATCCTTCACTCTCAAATCCCACCAAAAGCAACTAATGCTTGTGGGGGGAGAAGAGACGAAGAACTAAGAATAACTCAACAAATGAATCCCAAGATCTAGATCCAAAGGGTTCCCCTCACAAAGAGGAGAAAGTGATTGGTGGAATTGTACATCTAGATCTCCTCTCTTGAATCCCTAAATTTGGGCAAGAACCATTGGAGAGATTGAGAGGAATAAGAGCTTTAGAGGTCAACAATGGAGGAGTAAGAGAAGCTCCAAAACTTGGGAACCATTGGGGAAGAAAACCCCTTTAATAGGTCCCCACCAAATCCAACCGTTATGTGCAGTTTTTCCTGCATGGGCCGGAACTTCCGGGGTTAACCCCGGAATTTCTGGAACCCCTCCAGAGAGAATCGCCAAAACGACTTAGCCACAATCCTCGAATGAAAAACATGGGCCGGAATTTCCGGCCACCGGGCCGAAACTTCCGCCCCACTAAATAACTGCAGAAAGTGCACAACGAAAACGTGCATATTTTTTTGCATCCGGACTCCGTTTTTGATGATCTTGGGCTCGTTAGAATCGTAATGACGAGGTCTACAAGAATATATAGATAAACATCATAGTCGAACAAGGGAGGATAAAACCAAATGGGGAAAGGTAAAACCTCTCTATAAAAGACGAACCAATAAACCTCCAAAACCAAAAACGCAATAGGATATCCATACGAAAACCGTTTTTGGTGAACTTGGACTTGTGATGATAAGCACGACAAGCACCAAGACCTCACCATGATAAGGTCCAAATAAGAACCAATAAAGATGATTGTAGAGATGCAAAGGTTTGAGCTCTCCACGAACGATACGATCAAGATACTCGGTCGAGAGCCCCTCTTGATAGTACGGCTATCTATCCTATAAACCCGATCTCTCAACTAACATCATAAGACCGGTAAAACAGAAAACCTATCAAGATCATACCTTTGCCTTGCGCATAATCCACTTGAGATCGATAATGACGATCTTGACCTTCCCAAGATGGACCACCTTTCTTGATTGTACTCCGCTCGGTGAAGACTCGCATATTGCTCCCCCATACACCAATATGGTAGAGGCAATCTTCGGCATATCTTCACTTGGCCTTGTGTGATGATCAACTCGCACTTAGCCTTGATCAAAACATAATCTTCTTCCCTTAGCCTTGACTCCAACATATGGAGATCAAGCAGCGCATATGGACACAACCTAGAAGTAGCTCAATACAAACATTAGTCCATAGAGATTGTCATTAATTACCAAAACCACACATGGGGGCAGCCATGCTCTTTCAACATCCCCTGCTCACAAGTAGTTGCTTCGCCACACGATGCCGACAAATTGTATCCCCCACCACGCAAAACCGTCCGCCCGCAGACCACGGACGTCGCGCCAAATCCGGATCGCCACCCCGAGGTACATGCAAACACAAGTCGCAAGTCTTGCATCCGCCGAGCCGATGAACCCTCCACCTAGGTAGCAGAAGATCACCACCCACACCGTGCATAGCCGCAACCCTTCTGCCTGATGTCACCGCCGCACTGAAGTCCGGGGCCGCCGCCCTGACATACAGCAAACCAAACTCGAGGCCGCCGCCTGGACGTCCAACACATTTGCCGAGGTCAACTTCCACGACAATACAAACTTGGCAAAGATGAGGGACTAGATCTCTAAGGTGATGCCCCCAAGGAGGAAGCAACGAAGTCGCCGCCATCGCCAGATACAGTAAAGGCCGGAGCTAGCTTTCACCTGGAAAGCCTAGGGAAATCGTACAATGGAGAGGTTCGCGCTGCTCAACGACGCCTCCAAGGAGGTAGAACGACATCCGAGGACGCCGTCGTCACCGGCACTGACCGAGATTGGAGCTCGGTTTTCACCCGAAGAAAGCCAAACCCCCACCCACTGACACAAAGTTCCAAATCCACCGCCGCCACGAAGCCAAGAGATGTCATGCTGCCCGCTGCCATCAATACCCACCAAGGCCAACACCAAATAGCAGCAGGACGACACCACACGTCGACGTGCCACCGTCAAAAATGCACCGGGAAAACTCCATCCCGCCCGCCAAGAGCGACATCGCCATCCATGCACTGTGTTCGCCGTCCAGCAGAGGAGCAAGTTGTCGGGCGGAACCTCCGCCAGCCCCAGCCAAAACTGAGAGTGTCGCATAGCCCCACAGCCTCTCGCCGACGAGCCGCCAAGGCAAGGCCCACCGCACCGCCAAAACCACCTTCCCGAGGTTGCCGCGTCGACTTCAGCGCAGATCCCGCTGTGCCGTTGATCGGTCATTGCAGCCCGCGCTGCCGCCAACAAGTGACGAGAAGTGGTAGGAGCAGCCGCCCGGAGCCGACCGACGCGCCGCGACGCGAGAGGAGGTCTAGCCGCCATCGAAGGCTGCATGAGCTTTGCCCGACAGCTCGCACACCGACGACGAGGGAGGGAGGCAGGGAGCGGAGTGCCGCCGGCTGGGGTCGCCGCCCGTGTCGCCTGTGTCGAGTGACGCATATATCCCTATCAGATAGAGAAATAATTGACAATTTTGGGGTTAAAATCATTACCGTGTGAGACATCTCGACGATAGGTCATATGTACGGTCCTCGCAATTGGAGGGGACTAGAATCCACCATCGTTGTCCACCAACAAGATTTTACCCGTCTGCATCCTTCAACAATGACAAGGTCGATGAAGGAGCAGGGGAGACGGGGAGAACAACGGCTACAATTCACAGGAGCAACACGTTGTTCGCATAGGTTTATTTGTAAGTATGTTTGATTTGGTCAAGCTTTTTTTTTGTGATGGATGGTCAAGCTTTTTCTTGGATGTGTTAGCATCTGAGAAGTCTATCCAGGGTCATCAAAACATAGATGCATAGTAGCAAGTGATAGTTCAATCTTTATCTTTACCTCTTTATTACCTATTACCTATATATATATATATATAGGGTGGGACTATTTTGCACAACCCCTTAAGTGTTTATAGAATACTTATTCAGCGCAACTTTCCATACTAAAGACCTTTTTATCCCGAACCAGCCCCACCTAATCACCTTCTTAAAAAAATACAACTACCTACCCCCGTCCGCACCAACCCACTCTCCCCACCTCCCTCGATCCCCAAACAGGCGGCATTGAGGCCACCACCGAGCTCCCGATCCAATTACTCCGGCGGTGACCGGCCGACGGCGGCGCCCTCGACCACCACGGTGCCTTCCTCCCTATCCCTGCCTCTGATTCCCGGCGAGAACTCATTCCTCCCTAGTGAAAGAACATTTCCTAACCCCTATTAGTTTTGTGTGTTAGTTAACAACACTAATGATTATCTAATATGATGCTAAGTGTTGCACGATTATTGACATATTTTTCCCCTAGCATCATTCACCAAAAAGTGAAGAAATGGCAAAGTTTTCTTCCTGCAGGAAATCTCCTGACCGGAGTCTCCGGCCTGCCAAGCCGGAGTCTCCGGCCCCTGGGCTTTCCTGCCCTTCGCCAGTTTCTGTGGTGCGGCTCTCGTGTCTGTCCGGAGGGTGCCCGGAGGAAGCCCGGAGTCTCCGGGGAGGCCGGAGTGTCCGGCATGCGTGACCGGAGTCTCCGGCCTGTCCCGCGTCTTCGACAAGTTTCCGCCCGGGTGCGGAGTTTCCGGGCAACACCGGAGTCTCCGGTCCCCCAGACCAGAGTCTCCGGCCCTTCTATCAAGCGAGCAACGTGTGGGGAGCCTCTGGTGCCAGTCCGGAGGAACCCCGGAAGGAGACCGGAGTCTCCGGCCTTCACCGGAGTCTCCGGCCCACTTAGGCTGGAGTCTCCGGTCTAAGTGACCTCCAACGATTAGAATTTTCAGAGGGGTATAAATAACCCTCCACCTACCTCAGACCAGCTAGCTCGTCCAGCATTTATGAACCCTAATATTTGAGAGCTCAAAATCGCAAGATCTCCCAATTCCTCCGTCCAAACTCGTTGATCTTCGGAGGATTGAAGGAGAAGACCCGGATCTACATCTTCACCAAGCCGTTCTTCATTTCCCCCTCATTCACTTGAGGATTCTTGCTTCTAGGGTTAGCTTTGTGTTACCCTAGATTCTTGTGCTCATTTGTTGTTGTATTTGTGACAGTGTTGTTGATTTGGGAGCCCCCAATTCAGTTGTGGGTGTGTGCCCCAAGAACCGTGTAAGGGCTCCGGATTCCGCTTTGAAGGACTCCGATAGTAGAAGGTGAACCAAGCCTTTGTGGCGAAGTTCATCGGAGAATAGGGTGAGGCCTTCGTGGCGTTGAGTAGGCCTTTGTGGCGAACTCACACCCCTCCAACGAGACGTACTCCCTTAACAAGGAGGAACTCAGGAATACACCCTTGTCTCCGCGTGCTTCCCCTTTCAGTTACCTCTTTCCCTTTGTAGCCTTTACATGTATCGTTAATTACCTAGTTGTTTAGTTTGTTCTCATATAGGTAAATTCACCGTAGATGCATATCTAGAGAATTTACCTTTTGTGTTAAGCCTAATTTGAAAAATAATTAAAAATTGGTGTAGCACCTATTCACCCCCCCCCCCTCTAGGTGCCCATACGATCCTTTCAATTGGTATCAGAGCCTTGGCTCTTAAGTTAGGCTTCACCGCCTAAGAGAGTATGGGTGACGGTGATGGTGTTACGAGTGGTATCACTCCCCCGGTGTCCATGGATGATCTCAAGAATTTGGAAACAAGCTTGACATCATCCATGAACACTCAAATGGAGGAGTTGCGTGCTATGATGAGGCAACTCTTGAAGGCTAACACGCCACCCGCCACACCATCCCTAGAGGCCAATGGTTCCGCCGCGCATAGTGGGGAGGGCGAACAACACACTGATGAATCCCCTCCTAAAATTGATGGTGGGAAGCCGGAGTACCATGGGGTTCCATTCACGTACTCGGTCGACCCACCTATCCCGCATTATCATATAAACAATAGGGGTGATCCACCTAAGTTTAATCCATCAAGAGCGCTTCAAGCAAGCTATGGAGAATCATTCAAGTTGGGTTCAAGGCCGTCGATCCAAACAACATGACAAGAAGAGAAGTTCTGGATGGTCAACTCAATGACTTAGCTCTCAACATGACTCATACCGCCGTGGGAGAAAAGCACATGTCTCTCATTGAGATGGCCACCACCGCCAAAGAAGCTTGGGATATTCTCACTCAAGAGTTTATCGGTAATGAGAGCATGCAAAGGAATAGATTTGAAGCCTTGAGCAACCAAGCCGAGGGCTTTTTCATGGTAGAGGGTGAAGATCATGAAGAAATGTATCGAAGACTCAAGACCCTTGCTACTCAATTTCGAGCCCTTGGTGCAACCTATGTGGATGATGCTTGGATCAAGAGGAAGTATGTGAGCGCTCTTTGGCCGTTTGAATCCACTGACTTGAAGAGTCTCCAATGAAGACACAACTACCACCTCATGTCATCTAATGAAGTCTTGCAAGAGATGGCGGCATACAAGGTGGCCGCCAAGAACGCCGAAGATGCTCGAGCCCGAGCCATTGGAATGCATAGAGGAACCTCACTTGCTTTGAAGGCCAAGGTTGTGGAGCAAGAAGATGATGATGAGGCTCAAGAAGATGTGTCACATTGGGATCCCAAAGAACTTCAAGGTACTCTCAAGGACTATGCGGCTCTCATATCTAAAGTCTTTTGGAAGAGTCCGTCCAAGACAAGGGATTTTGTCAACAAGGCAAGTGGAAGGAAGGAGGGTGGCCAAAGAGTTCGCTCGTGCTACAATTGTCAAGATAAATATCACTTTGTGGCCGAGTGTCCGTTTGAGAACCGAGAACTTCATGGAGGAAAGCTTGTTAGGAAGGACAAGTCAAAGGACACACATAAGAAACCTTTCTTCAAGAAGAATGCCATCAACAAGAAGCCTCCGAGAATTGTGTTGCTTGCTCAAGAAGAGTATTCATCCGGAGAGGAAGAAGAAGAGCCCACAAATGAAGTTGCCGCTATTGCTATTGCTTCTTCATCATCTCCTTCCCTATTTGAATCCCCCAATGAGAATGTCTCTAACTCCTCCGCAAGATGCTTCATGGCCAAGACTACCGAGGTATCATCTCCCTCATCTCCTAAGGCTATGAGTAATATGGATGATGCTACTAGTCTTAAAATCAAAGAGGAAATAGTTGCTTTCGATCTTTTTATCACTAACATGCAAGGTGAAACAAAGAAGCATGTTGAGACTCTTATGAGTCAATATGGTGAAGCTCAAGAAATGCTTGAGATAAAGGGTAAGATTGAAAGAGATGATGCTATGGAAATTGCATCCTTGAAAGACAATCTTGAAGAAGAGCATGAGCTTAGAGTTTCTCTAGAGCAACAACTAGAATCTATAGAAGAATCAAATGATGTAATTGTTGCTAAACTCATTAAAGAACGTGACCATGCAATTGCTAAATACAAAGCATGTAAGAAGGAAAAGGTCGAGCTTGGTGTTGGTCATTCTAGACTAACCGAGGAGCTAGAGAAGCTCTCCGAGGCCTACAAAGCATTGGAGAGTAAACACTCTACCCTCACCAAGTCGTATGAACAACTTCAAGCTCAACCGCCTAAAAATGACATGCCTAGTTCCTCCATTCCCATTACTTGTGATCATGCAAATATCATTGAGGAAAATGCTAGGTTGAAGATCAATCTTGCTAAGGCCATCTCCCTAGGTAAGAAACCGTTTGTCACTTCACAAAAAGGGAGAGTTGGTCTTGGGTTTGTTGAGGAAGAAAAGGAGAAAGAGAGCTTCATGAAGGATGCTAGAGCTCCTCAAGTTAAGAAGGCCAACGTTGCTAGTGCTCCTCAAGCAAAGAGGATCCCCCAAGCAAAGAAGAAGTTCAACATTGCTAGTGGTAATGCCACAAGGGGCAAAAACATTAGTGATGACTTTGCGGGAAAGACTAACCCTCACTACATTATATTTGTTGATTATTATGGGGATGTCTATGCTAAGTTTGTTGGTCCTAGAAATGTACCCATTGCTCGCTCTATTTGGGTTCCTAAGACCCTTGTTGCTAACAAAAGAGGACCCATTGAAAAATGGGGACCTAAATCCAAGCAATGATTTCTTGTAGGACTATGCTTCCGGTGGGTCAAAATGGGTGCTTGATAGTGGA
Source organism: Puccinellia tenuiflora (assembly GCA_012064385.1). Taxonomy (NCBI): domain Eukaryota; kingdom Viridiplantae; phylum Streptophyta; class Magnoliopsida; order Poales; family Poaceae; genus Puccinellia; species Puccinellia tenuiflora. The sequence continues at coordinate 2,178,326 of QRDG01001232.1, read as the reverse complement.
TGCACAAAACATATGACCGGAAGCAAGGAGTTGATGACGGAGTTGAGACCAAGTCTAAATAAAGCAACCGTCACTTATGGAGATCGATCAAAATCAAAGGTATTGGGCTTTGGCAAGGTGGTAGTCGCTAAGGATATCACCTTAGCGAATGTCATGCTTGTCAAAGACCTTGGTTTTAATTTACTTTCCGTTCATGCACTTAATAAGATGGGTTTCGCCGTCTTCTTTGATATTGATGTTGTGGTACTCTTGTGGAGCAAGACTCTAAAGGTCGCTTTCGTTGGGTACATCGAGGATGATTTGTTTGTGGTTGACTTTTCGGGGGAAACCACTTCAAATTCGATGTGCCTTTTCGGAAAGGCCGACAAGGGTTGGTTGTGGCATCGCCGCCTAGCCCATGTCAATATGAGAACTTTGCAAAGTCTTCACAAGGGTGGCCACATTCTCGGACTAAAAGAAGATGTCTCTTTTGCCAAAGATCGTGTTTGTAGGGCTTGTGTTGAAGGAAATATGCATGATTCTCCCCATCCGTCCAAGACTATTATTTCATCCAAGAGGATCTTGGAGCTCCTCCATGTGGATCTTTTTGGTGCCGTTCCCGAAGCTAGTCTTGGTGGGAAGAAGTATTGCTTGGTGATTGTTGATGACTATTCAAGATTTACTTGGGTTTATTTCTTCAAGTCGAAGAGTGAGACCCAACAAACATTCATCGACTTCTCCATTGAAATGCAACGTCAACACAATGTCCCCATATTGGCAATTAGAAATGATAATGGCTCCGAGTTCAAGAACTACACCTTCAATGAGTTTCTTAGTGAAGAGGGCATTCGTCATCAATACTCCGCAACTTATACCCCTCAACAAAATGGTGTAGCCGAGAGAAAGAACCGGACTCTTATGGATATAGCAAGGTCCATGTTAGCGGACACGACTACAGAATAGCCTATTAGTGGCGCACCAATTTAGGATTATGTGGCGCATCCTGGAAAAAGAGGGATGCGCCACAGAATCGTCGCCACTAAATTATATTTTTGTGGCGCATGGGGCCAGATGCGCCACAGAAATGTAGATTTCTGTGGCGCATCTGGCTCCATGCGCCACAGAAATATTTTGGAAAATTTTGAATCTGGAAATTCGAAAAAATGCAAAACAAATTCAAAAAAATGGGAAAAAACAAAATATGAAATATTTTGAAAAAACCTAAATATTTGAATTTTTTTCAATTTTTCTGAATTTTTTAACCCATCTCAAATGATAACTTCCCGCTATGTCACCCACCCATCATCAAATTGCTCCAACCCAAGCACGCTTAACTTCTAAGTTCCATTCAGTTCAGCTACCCTTATGCTACACATGTTCTTATTGATATAAGTATCATAATAACCCTCTTAAGCCTTGTATGTGTATATATATATGTGTGTAGTTTATGTGTGGTATGTATTTATCTGTGTTTTTTAATTTCGAAAAAAAATCAAAAACTTCACATTGTGGTGCACCTAAAATTCAAAAAAGTTCAAAAATCCCAAAAATTAAAAAATAAAAAATCCCAAAAAATCCAAAAAAAAACAAAAAATCCCAAAAAAAATAAAAATCCCAAAACATTAAAAAAATTCAAAAAATACCAAAAAAATATCAAAAAATCCCAAAATATTCAAAAAAATTCAAAAATCCTAAAAAATAATAATCCCAAAAATTCCAAAAAAAAAAANCTACAAGAAATATGTCAACTAGTGACCTTTTGTCAGTGACCTTGAAAATATTGGTCATAGATCTATGACCAATTTCAACCAATTGGTCGTAGGCTGTTTTGGAGGGTGCAAACCTGAAAATATAACGACCAATTTTATCAAAAAGGTCGTAGACCGATTGCATGAATTGGTCACAATTCGGAAGACACTAGCCTACGACCTTTTTTTATCCCCTTACGACCAATTTAAATGGTCGTTTGTATTAGTTGATAGCCAACTCATCACTCTTGCCTAGGTGTCAATGCTTAGGTGTCATTCCACCACTAACCAGAGCCTTACATGCGGGTCCCCACTCCACCACCCACCAGACATGCGGGTCCCACCCCAGCCCACCTGACATGGGGGCACACTAGCCAGAACCTGTCATGCGGGTCCCACCCCAGCCCCACCTGTCACACGGGTCCCACCCCGGCCCCCACCTGACATGCGGGTCCAACCTAGCACCCCTCTGATATGCGGATCCCATCCCAGCTGACAAGTGGGATCCGCCGCCATCCCTGCTTCGGAATATATTCGCAAAATTTTTGTCAAGACGGAGAATCGAACCTGCGACCTACTTCTCCTGGGTGGTGAAGGTAACCACTAGGCCACACAATCGTTGATGTCCATGGAGCACACCTCAGGTACTTAAACCAGTTCCGGCGTGGACTGGGCTTGGCCCAGTGGGCAGTTTCGAGTGGGTTGGTTCACTTTTTTTTTTGCTCGTTTCTATTTATTTTCTTATGTTTTCTTTTATAACTTTTGATTTTCAACTTCAATTTCAACCAAATAAATTTGTAACTATTTAGACTCGGCCGGCGCAGCGAGTTGGGCTCGGCTGGTTCACTTTTTTTGTTCTTTTCTATTTATTCTTTTATATATTTTGATTTTGAACTCCACTTTCAACCAAATAAATTTTGTAAATTTTGTAAATATGTCCTCTGTCCTTATAGACTATAAGGGAATATTGTTATTCAATATAAAATACAAGATATCACTAATCTTGTATATTGCTTTACATAGGGTTTTGAAGATTTGAAATGCAATTTTGGAATTTTTAAATTCAAATGCAAGACTAAAAACTATAGGATTCTAAAATTATGACATGATGAAATGCAAACATGCACTTATAAATTTGGGTTTTAAATTATGCCATGGTATTTTTTGAAATTATAACACTGATTTGACCCGCTTATTTGTACATAAAACATGGTCTAGTATTTTTAGAAATTGGTGTGGCTCAAATTTTTAGAAGTTCCTGCCGATTTCGTTGGAAGTGGGTCTGGTGTGAATACGAGTGTCACATAATTTGGTCGTGATTTTTTGCAAAAATCACTTTTAGACCCATAATGTATACTTTCTTTGGAGATCTTTGACGGTTTTTGCTGGATCGAAGTTACGGTTAGGTTTAGGTTTATCGTTAGGGTTGACGGTCTCGGTTTCGGGATAGGGTTAGACATAACTAATTCAAAAAATGGAAACCTTCACATGGCATCCTTTTATGTGACCTACCACCTGGAAAAATTATAAACATGAGTTATGAAGTTTTTTATAAAAAAAACCTTCACAGAAATGAGCTACGAGGTACGAAGATGAATCGTTTTCGACTGAAATGAGCTAGGGTATGACATTTAACATAGCAAAAAATATCGGAATGAGGCAATATTTGACACACTGGTGTACCTTGGTTGTAGAATAGTGTTGACTACGAGGTTTAGGGTTTTCATTGAATAAAAAACCCATTTTCCATTTTTTAGTATCGAAACAGGATTTTTTTGTGAAGCAGCTACCAAAGCGGCTCACCGAAAGAGAAACATCCAAATAGATAGAAAATAGTAGACTATCTTATAAGTGCATTTAACCTTGGGTTTGGATATGAAAACATACTTGGGTATTTCAAACATTTTAGATAAGTTCCTGCCGATTTTGTTGGAAGTGGGTCTGATTTGAACTACGTGCGCCGCATAGTTTGCTCATGTTTTTTTGCAAAATAACTTTTAGATCCATAATGTATACTTTCTTTGGAGATCTTTGACGGTTTTTGCTGGATCGAAGTTACGGTTAGAGCATCTCTAGTGGAGTGTCTAAATTTGAATGTCTATATACTCATATAGACATCCGTCTGAAAAGATTCTCTTTTAGACACTTAGAGTTTTTCAGTGGAGTGTCTAAATATAGGGTATGTATATTCTCTCTCTTATATTTTAACAATATTTTATAACGGCTATATTTCTAATGGCTATATTTTCAACGGCTATATTTTCAACGGCTATATTTCTAACGGCTATATTCTCGATGGCTATATATACCACCCCTCCCACCTCTCTACCATCACATTCCTATTTGTGAATTCTCTCATCTCCATCTTTCAGTTGCTCCACTCTCTCACAGAACACAATGAGTGGAACCACATCCACTTTCGATATGCTCATGGATTCGCCGTCATCTTCATCTGGTGAAGACGAACTCATTATTGCAGCATATGCGGAGGAGGAAGAGCAAGGAAACGGTCGACGCCATGGCGAATCCAAGCATGGTCGTTAGACAATCGATAGAGGAAGGGACGCCGGATTTATTCTTCTTTGGAATGACTATTTCAGCGAAAATCCTCGTTATCCTGAAAGGTTCTTTCGACGAAGGTTCGTAATTACTAAATCACTCTGTATTTATCATTTTTCACTTCCGTGTCTCATTTAATTTTTTATTCACAGGTTTAGGATGTCTCGTAATTTGTTTAATCGCATAGTTCAAGGTATACTTGAGAATGACTATGATGGTTATTTTACGCAAAAAAGAAGTGCTTCTGGGGTTCTTGGGTTGCATCCTCTGCAAAAGATGACAGCGGCAATGCGGATGCTAACATATGGAATAGCAGCCGATGGTGCCGACGAGTACATTCGGTCTGCAGAAGCTACTAATTTAGAGTCTTGCAAGAAGTTTGTGATCAAAATTTGTGAAGTCTTTGGGGATCAGTATCTAAGATCTCCAAATGAAGAAGATACTGCAATATTACTAGCAATAGGGGAGGAAAGAGGATTCCCTGGTATGTTAGGGAGTATAGATTGCATGCACTAGCCTGGAAAAACTGCCCGAAAAAATGGCATGGCATGTTTAAAGGACATGTGAAAGAGCCCACAATGATCTTGGAAGCAGTTGTAGGCCCGGATCTTATTTTAGTAGTAGTTCATGTTATTTTTGAGTTATTTTTATGGTTGTAATAATAATGTAGTTCATCTTATTTTTAAGTCATGTACGCTATTGTAAATAGTGTAGTAGGATCTTATCATGTACTATGGCATAATGCTATGTTATCAATATAATTCGAATGACAACTATCTTACAACACACATGAAGTTCGACAACAAATAGTTCAAATGACAACTAGCTTACAACACACATGAAGTTTCAACAATAAATAGTTCAAATGACAACTAGGTCACAACACACAGGAAGTTCAACAACAAATAGTCAAATGACAACTAGCTTACACCATGGCGGCGAGCCATGATCTCATCTTGCTTCTCCTTGTAGAATTGTTTTTGTCCTGCACCCATACCACTAGTGTCCATTGACATGATCTTGTTTTCCAATTCAAGCTGTTGCAATTCAAGTTGCTTCTCTTGCAATTCAAATGCTCGTGCATAGCGAGCATTTTTCGTGGCCTCTTTCATCCCATCCTTCTCTTGCTTTTGTGCCCACACAGTCTCTAGTGATAACTTGATACCATCGGAGACATGCGCTTTAGCTCTCCTTGTTTTCTCGAGCTTCGTACCCGTAGGTCTTTGCTCCCCTTCAAGATCATCAGTGCATACCACTACATCATCATCATTGGAGGTTGTACCTGGACTTGCATCTGAGGTCTTCTTTTGTTTCTTTTTAGTACCTACATTCTGCCACTTTGGATATTTCTGTAACTCTAGATAACAATGCATCATAGTATATGGCTTATTTTTGGGATGTTTTTGAATGTACATCACGTGTGCCTCATCATGCTGCACAAAGAGATTTATTGTTACAAGTTGCACACAACACCTGTTTAATATATGCATATAATTATATTGATAGATACATACCTGGTCTTTGAGAGTAATCCCGCTTTGATTTCTATTAATGATCTATTGAAGACATGCACAGAACCTACTCGTGTCTGTGTTAATAGCATTATAACGACAAGTGAGTCCACCTAACACATGATCCGACCATGACGGTTTCTTGTGCTTATTTTAGTAATCTCTAATTCTACCCCAATAAGAAGTGTGGCTTTGGTCCGTCCCAACCACTACATCCAAAATTGTGTTTGCCATGCTTGTACCAACAAGTTGTCCTCATCGGTTGACCAATTTTTCCCTTTGACATGTTTTGCTTTGTTGACGCTGAAGGTTCTTCAGTTGTCAGTGTCACTTGCTCCCCAAGTGGGCTTTCTGGTGGTTGTTGGCTGTCACTGGAGTTCAACAAGTCTCGATAACTTTGATCATAATCCATCTGCAAAGAATTGAGACAAATTTCATCTAATATCCAACAAGTCTATCTATTCCTCTCTGTACAACAATCTTAGCTAATTCTCTTTGAAACAAGCTAGCACCATATTCTGATTTAAGATCGGCTTCACAAAATTGCATCATTTTAAGGACACGCTATGGTGGACATGTGCATGCAGGTTATACAAAATGTGTGTACACTGCCTGGGTTGAGGCTAGCAGGGACGAGCAGCAGCTAGGCAACTAGAAGCAGCAAGGAGCAGCAGCGGCAACGCAGCAGCAGAGACAACGCAGCGGCAAGCAGAGTCTGGCCGCGCGAACGGCTGCAGGGACGAGCAGCAGCTAGGCAGCTAGGAGCAGCAAGGAGCAGCAGCGGCAACGCAGTAGCAAGCAGCAGCACTGGCCGGACGAAGCCCCCCGGGCGCGCGAGCCCGGGCGCGACGGCGGCCGGACGAAGCCCCCCGGGGCGCGCAAACGGCGGCCGGCGCGAGCCCCTCACCGGCTCACCCCACGCCCGCGTGAATCCCCCGCCCAGATCGAGATCCGTCAAGATCCGTTGCCATTCCCACATCACAATCGGGAAGAATCAAGAAATACGCATACCTTGGTCAACCAAGCCGGCGTGCGACGGCGACGTCCGGGACGGCGACCTCTTCTCCGCCGATTCCGAACGGGGGTGGGGAGGGAGCAGTTGCTCTTTTCTCGATTTGGAAGATGTCGCTCGGGTGTCTCTGGGTTGCAGATGGAGCGACACTTTGGAGGCTGTGGAAAATTTAGACAACCTTTTACACATACCGCTGGACGACGTTTTACCCTAAGGTTGTCTAAATTTAGCTTCCACACCCATATAGACATTCCACTAGAGATGCTCTTAGGTTTAAGTTTATCGTTAGGGTTGACGGTCTCAGTTTCGAGCTAGGGTTAGACATAACTAATTCAAAAAAATGGAAAACCTTCACATGGCATCCTTTTATGTGACCTACCACCTGGAAAAAATTATAAACATGAGTTATGGAGTTTTTTTATAAAAAACCCTTCACAGAAATGAGCTACGAGGTACGAAGATGTATCGTTTTCGACTGAAATGAGCTAGGGTATAACATTTAACATAACAAAAAATATCGGAATGAGGCAATATTTGACACACTGGTGTACCTTGGTTGTAGAATAGTGTTGACTACGGGGTTTAGGGTTTTCATTGAATAAAAAACCTATTTTGCATTTTTTTAGTATCGAAACAGGTTTTTTTTGTGAAGCAGCTACCAAAACGGCTCACCGAAAGAGAAACATCCAAATAGATAGAAAATAGTAGACCATCTTATAAGTGCATTTAACCTTGGGTTTGGATATGAAAACATACTTGGGTATTTCAAACATTTCAGATAAGTTCCTGCCGATTTCGCTGGAAGTGGGTCTGATTTGAACTACGAGCGCCGCATAGTTTGCTCATGTTTTTTTGCAAAAATCACTTTTAGATCCACAGTGTATACTTTCTTTAAAGATCTTTGACGGTTTTTGCTGGATCGAAGTTACGGTTAGGTTTAGGTTTATCGTTATGGTTTACGGTCTCGGTTTCGGGCTAGGGTTAGACATAACGAATTCAAAAAAAAATCAAAAAAATGGAAAACCTTCACATGGCATCCTTTTATGTGACCTACCACCTGGAAAAAATTATAAACATGAGTTATGTAGTTTTTTATAAAAAAAACCCTTCACAGAAATGAGTTACGAGGTATGAAGATGTATCGTTTTCGACTGAAATGAGCTAGGGTATGACATTTAACATAGCAAAAAATATCGGAATGAGGCAATATTTGACACACTGGTGTACCTTGGTTGTAGAATAGTGTTGACTACGGGGTTTAGGGTTTTCATTGAATAAAAAACCCATTTTCCATTTTTTAGTATCGAAACAGGCTTTTTTGTGAAGCAGATTACTCTTTTAAATTTAAATGCAATATAAGAAATTCTCGGCTAGAATATTCGAATTATTTTGTTGGATCTCTACAAAAATGACTACTTGTGTAGCTAAAAATATTTTTCTCGAAAAATAAAGATAGAAACATCATGCACATACAGTTCAAATTTGACCCTCTTCCAACTGAATCAGCAGAAGCTTGTCTTTTTTACGAGAGGTGGATGAAAAGCTTTCAAAGAAAATAAAAACTTTCTTCAGCAACATTGTTCGCCACTCCTAGGTGCATACTTGTGCAAAATATTAGATCATTTAAACAAACTATGCAATGAAAGTGACCATAACATCCGTCATTTGCTCTGAAAGGTGTGAATCTTCCTACATGATATGTCATTTCTGTGAACACTTTTTAAAAATATTTGATGTATTCCAAGTTTATATTTTTTCTCAAAACTAGGTCACATAAGATGACACATCGTGAAGGATTTCCAATTTTTTTTGATTTTTTTTAATTTCTAATGGCGATTTAAAATACGGTCAAAACGATGGTCATGACCGTTCATACCGTATAATGTTTTTAATAAACGTTGCGCGATAAGTTTGCGACATATATTTTGTTTTTTCTTCACAAAAACACCATTTTTGACACTTCAAAAATGAAAAACAATATTTTCCCTCAAAAAAAAGAAAACTGGGCCGAATCTGGCCCAGACTCTGATTTTCTTCTCGGTCCGAGGCCCGTTGGACAGGTGCTTGAGCACCAGGAGCTATCTATACCAGGAGCCGTCCGATGGCGATCCGGCAGCCTGCAGCGCACGCTACCGGTATATAACCAGTGCGAAGCCGGAAACCCTAGCTGCATCGCCTCCATCCCCTTTGTCTCTCGTCCTCCCCTCGCTGCCCGTCCCTTCGAACGCGGCGGCGCAAAATGTCCGGGACGCCGCAGAGATTTCCCCATTCCCCATTCCCACTCCACAACCCCACCCTCTCGCCCTCCCTCCGTTGAATTCCATCCGCGTAGGAACCAGATCGGCGGATCCGAGACCCCGCCCCAGCGGCGATGGCGGACGACCGCGAGGGCCACATGGCGAGGACTACGAGCTTCGGGATCCCGGACACGGCGCTGGGGCTGGTCATGGGCTACCACGACGACCCCTGATACCGCGACGCCATCTCGCTCGTCTGCCGCCACTGGTGCAGGCTCGGCGCGGAGAGCCGCAAGCACGTCACCGTCGCCATAACTTCCGCCACCACGCCCGACCGCCTCCTCCGCCGGTTCCCCTGCCTCGAGTCGCCCTCGATCCGGGAGCTCTCCGCCTCCTTCACCTTCCTCAAGGCGCTGCACCTCCGCCGCATGTTTGTGTCGGACGACGACCTCGCCCTGCTCGTACGCGCCAAGGCCCCGCCTTCGTCTACTACCGCTTCGTGGTCGTCGGACTCGCGTCCTAGGTGGTCGGGCTCATCTGGCCTCGCGGCCGCCAGATCTGGCCTGACCACGACTTCATCCTGCCATGGGTTAGCTGGATCCAGCCACGGTGTCGCCATCACCCCTCCCTAAACGACGGCAAGAACCCATCCCCGAGAGTCCCTCCATCTACCTCTTTCCTAACCACACGCCTCTCACAAATCTTTATTTGCAATGGACAGATGTGCAGGAGGGTCGCCACCATCTCGGTCAGCCTCGAGGTGAGTACTTCTACATGACTTGTCACTGCCTATCCCTTAATTCAATCGAGTTGGAACTCCAGTAGTGATCAATATACAAATTCTGTGAGGCCATAGATATGAACCTGATAAAACATAGTGCTTGATATGATATAATTGCTAGCATTGTTTGGGTTTACACTTCTGTGCCTGAACTACTAAAAAAACCACATGCTAACCTCATTTGATATTCTGTTGGTCTATGGTACCAAGCCACCATGCATTGCATCAAACCTCATCAAGTTGGGAACCATCCACTGTTATACAACAAGACTGTGTTCTTGATTTACTTTTGATTGTTATCAGAAGTATTGAAGTATTGATGCATGCGTTGATAATTATTGCTTAAGTGATACTGATCTAACACAAAATTTAATTAATATGTTTGCACTACCTTGCTGTTTCCATGGTTTAGATGTATGTATGGGATGGGTGTGCTGTTGGAGGTGGATTGTGAGTTCACGGCAAGACCAACCTCGAAATATCAAGGTATAGATAGATGTTGGGCTTATGCAAGAGCAAGTTGATGTGCACTTAAATCCATTGTTCATGTCTAATATTGTCGACTGAGAATGTTTATGTTGTAAAAGTTTATGTTATGTGGTGCTTCTATTCATGCTCCTCTATTATATCTTCATCAATGTCTATACAAATGCCATCTCTGTCTGGCAAACATATTTCTCTTTCTTGTGTCATGTATCTAGTATCACTTTAGATATTTCTAGTGAATGTTGAAATACCATGTTTGTACTACTTGCCAGTATAGATGTACTGATGCAAACACTACTTCTGTACTTATGGAGTAGTAAATAACATGGTACCTGGCATGTTATTCTCCAAGTCTGCACAGAGCATTGTTCTTTTAGGTTTACACATGATATGGTTCTCTAGCTGGGACTTGAAATATACTGTGCTATCTTGTTGCATGTTTCTGCTTATAGCTGTAATTATAATACTGATGCTACCATTGTAACTCTACTTTGGTGTTCATATTAGACTGGACCAGAAACTCCAGCAGACGGTATAGATGTTCTTGCTGAAGTGGCCAATGCCACCTATGGTGAGATCAGCGGGATGGTCAACATTCTATGTGATGGCTTCAACAAGATCATCACCCACAAGGCCACAAGGTACATATACTGTCTATCAGGCAACGATTGATCATCCATGTGCTCATGTAAAAGAATATGCTGCATGATCTTAGCATTAGTTACATGAACCCATATTCCTTGTTTGAAAAAGCTGCTCTAGAATGTGACTGGTTGTAGTAATCTGTTTGATAAGATATGTTTCATACTTTAGTTATGGGTTATTTAATTCTGTTCTTATCGCAAATCTTACGTGTTGTGCATAAAATTGCTTATCTTTAGTGTTGTACATGCCCCTATGTTTATGTCTAGTAAGATTAATTGCTACTCTTAATGATGAATGATGGGGAGTTTTAATTTGAAGTAGCACCTACTTTCTGGGCCTCTAATATTTAAAATTGATATTTATGATGCATGGTAAGTATGGCCTTGTTTTCCTATGCATATATATGTTGTAGTTGTTAGGCCTTGATCTCAACATCTCAAGTTTAAATTCCCTTGTGTAGGTAACTTTCATTTTATTCCAAGCATTTAATTTCCACTGTATTTATGTTGATACAGGATCTAATGTCGTTGACGCGACTGCTACTGACAGAAGATCAAAGAAGCCTGGAGATGTGCACCACAGTTTGAGTTGATATAGCCACAATGTTTTGGTTCTTTTATCTGTTTTTCAATGTATGTACACTTGTTGGATCTGTGTTACTATGGACGTGCTGATGTGTATCTGCTATATTTGATTGAATAATTTCTGCATTTTAATCATTTAATCGAGTGAGTTATTGATTGTTTACTGTTGTAATGTGTAAATTCGAAATCTGTGAATTAAAATAACAAGAAGGTCTACTGGACCAAATTCTATTTGGGCTTTAGAAAGCTACGGCCCAAACAATAGTGGACTGCAAATTGTGCATTTCTGGAAAAACCAAAAGAAAAAGGCTCAACGAAATGGACAACAGAAAGGCCACGGGCCAAAAATAAAATGGATGAAATGTTGGGCTTGGCCCATACAGTTGATCAAATTAACAGGAAAATAATATAGAAATGTGTCGAATTATTGGGCTTGGCCCATGTAAATCGCCGTACTGGACCGGGCTGAATCTGATCTACGACCATTTCGTTTGGTCACAATTTTGCCACGTCAGCTCTGCCACGTTGGATCTGACGTGGTCCTGTCCGGTTGCCAGTGACCAAATAATTTGGTCATAAAATTATGACCGTTTTTTTTGTCACAGAAGTCTATGACCAATTCACAAAAAAGGTCACGTAATTTCATTAGTGACGCTCATCGTTGACCAACTTTTTTTATTACACAAAAAGGTCACAAATGAAAAAACAGTGACCTTTCAGTGACCAATATGAGGGGGTCACTAGCTAGCATATTTCTTGTAGTGGTGGAACAAGCTGGCTGGGATCTTTTATTTGTAGGCCTCTTAGGCCATATATTTGCATCTTGTTGTTAGACAACACCACCCGCTTCCGCTTGATATACTGTTGGATCTGTGATCCCTTTTTGTGTAATATTTGTATCTTCTCTTATATGAGTTGCTATATGCTTTTGTGTCGTAGAGTCTATAAATGCCAGTTGTTCCACAAGTCTCGGTCTCTTTACTATACGTGATAGCGATGTCTGAGCTTATGGCATGATCGAGGTGTTGTGTGCCGATGATCCATTCCGAGCACACCTGCCAATGAGTTTTGGCCTGGGATTGGTAAACCCAGTAACCTTCGATTGTGTAGCATGACCGGTTGCACAACGCTTCACTGTATAGTTCTGGGTCGGGGCCTACAAGTTGGTATCAGAGCAGGACTGCCTGTAGGAAACCCTTTCTATGGTCGATGTCGAGTCTAGTTGAAAATTATTTTAACCTAAAAAGTTGTGAAAACCTTTTAGGATTCTTTTTACTCCTCATCCAACTCGCTCTACTCTGATTCTTACCTCTATTTGTTTTATGCGTGGTGTCGATGTTTAGGTTCTCGGGGTTTGGGTTCTTACCGTCCAGTTATGTCTCGAGTTCGTTATATCCGTTTGCTATCGCCGCGATGACGTGATGTCACTGTGGTTGCCTAAATCTGTTTTGTGCTTTGCCATCTTCAATAATATCTGGAAGCACTCTAATGATCTATCCTATCTGTCGAATTTGGGTACTAACTATGTCATTGTTCCAATTCTTCAGAATGGCTCCTACCCGTCGTGGGGAATCAAGCAATCCTGATGCACCGCCGCCACCCTCAATGGCGGAGGTCCTGATGGCCATTGAGCAAAACCGGCTGCGAAATGAGCGTCTGCTCGAGCAGCTGGTGCAGCAAGGGGCCAGGAGGAACAGACTTGCAACACTCTCACGGAGTTCTTGCGCTCCCAACCTCCCACCTTCTCTGAAGCTAAGGAGCCGCTTGATGCGGATGATTGGCTTCGGGCTCTTGAGCGCAAGTTTGCCGCTCTGCACGTTCCGGTGGCGGAACAAGTCAACTTCGCCACCTACCTGCTGAATGGAGCCGCCGGCTCCTGGTGGGAGAGCCACGTGGCAATGTTTGCCGCGGGCCATGTCTTCACTTGGGAGGATTTCCGCGCCGCTTTCCGTGCGGCGTACATCCCCAAGCCCATCATGGACCTCAAGAGGAGGGAGTTCCTGGACTTGACCCAGGGACGCATGGACGTCCAAGCCTATGGGCGGGAGTTCAACCACCTCTCCCGTTACGCCCCGCGGGACGTGACGAATGATGAGGACAAGCAATACCTCTTCCGCAAGGGGCTCGCACCTCGTCTCCGATACGAGCTCCTACCCTTCAAGTTCACGTCCTACCAGGAGCTCTACAACCAGGCTCTCACTATGGAGCAGGGTAGGAAGGAGCTGGAGGCTTCCAAGAGGCCAGCTTCCACCGACAACCAGAGCTCCTCTTCTTCTGAGGGCAAGAAGCGCCGGTATTTGTGCCCTTCAGCGCTGTGCCTAAGGCACCCTTCGCGCCAAAGCCTACAGGGTTCAGGCCACCTCCGCCTCGCCCAGCTACCTCGACCTTGGGTGCGGCTGGAAGTGGTTTCCCTCAGCTGCCTCCACCCCCGCCGAGGCTCACTTGCTTCGCTTGTGGCCAGCCTGGGCACTACTCCAGGGAGTGTCCCCAGAAGGCACCGGCTACCGCAGCACCTGCTCCAGCACCCTCTACCCCAGCCGCCAAGGCCACAACCGTCAGCCGTGGTCGCCTGAACCACGTCTCGGCTGAAGGAGTTGAGGAGGACCCCGGAGTTCTCATGGGTACGCTTCGAATCAATGATTACCCTGCTTCAGTCTTGTTTGATTCTGGAGCATCGCATTCATTCATATCAATAGCTTTTGCACACAACCATCAAATTCCATTTGTGAACATGGACTCCCCGTTAGTGGTCAAGACCCCAGGCTCTAGTTGGCACACAAAATGGGTTGCTCCGGAAGTCCAGATTACCATAGGCTATTGGTCTTTCCGTTCCAGCTGATAGCACTGAAGTCAGATGGGCTAGATGTAATTCTGGGGATGGATTGGCTAGTCAAATATCAGGCCAACCTGGACTGTGCTGCCAAGTCTGTCACCGTGATCCACCCAACCGTCGGACTGGTGAGTTATTGGTCACCTTCGTCCGCAGCTCCGTCTGCTGCCACTCCTCTCTCACCGGAGATCAGCTTATGCTTCCTGGAAGGAACCACACCGCCTGAAATGCATGAAGTCGCTGTGGTGTGTGATTTCCCCGATGTTTTCCCGGAGGAATTGCCCGGCATGCCACCTGATCGCAGCGTGGAGTTTGTGATTGAGTTGGTTCCGGGAACCGCCCCAGTTTCCAAGAGGCCCTACCGTATGCCAACGGAAGAGCTAACTGAATTAAAGAAGCAACTTGATGAGCTGCTAGAAAAGGAATTCATCCGGCCGAGTAGCTCACCTTGGGGCTGCCCGGTCATCTTTGTCAAGAAGAGGGATACAAATGTTCCTCGGCTGGTTGATTACCGCCCTCTGAATGCGTGACCATCAAGAACAAGTATCCCATTCCTCGAATAACTGACTTGTTCGATCAGCTAGCTGGTGCAATGGTATTCTCCAAGATGGATCTGAGGTCAGGATACCACAGATCAAAATCCGAAAGGAGGATATTCCGAAGACGGCTTTCACTACCCGCTATGGGTTATATGAGTACACCATCATGTCCTTCGGCCTCACAAATGCTCCGGCTACATTCATGAGGCTGATGAACTCCATCTTCCACGAGTACCTCGAAAGTTTGTCATTATTTACATCGATGACATCCTTGTCTATCCAAAACCGAAGACGAACATGCTGAGCATCTTCGGTAGTCCTGACCAAGCTTCGAGATCACCGCCTCTATGCCAAGTTCTCCAAGTGTGAGTTTTGGCTAAAGAGCTCATTTTCCTCGGTCATGTGGTGTCAGCTGCTGGAGTAGCGGTGATACCAGACAAAATTCAGGCAATCCTGGATTGGCCAACCCCAAGTCCGCCAAAGATATCCGAAGCTTCCTTGGGTTGGCGGGTTATTACCGCCGATTCATCGAGGGCTTTTCCAAGATAGCCAAGGCATTGACTGACCTCCTCAAAGAACAAACAATTTGTGTGNCACCGTCATGTCCTTCGGCCTCACAAATGCTCTGGCTACATTCATGAGGCTGATGAACTCCATCTTCCACGAGTACCTCGATAAGTTTGTCATTATTTACATCGATGACATCCTTGTCTACTCCAAAACCGAAGACGAACATGCTGAGCATCTTCGGTTAGTCCTGATCAAGCTTCGAGATCACCGCCTCTATGCCAAGTTCTCCAAGTGTGAGTTTTGGTTAAAGGGGCTCATTTTTCTCGGTCACGTGGTGTCAGCTGCCTGAGTAGCGGTGATACCAGACAAGATTCATGCCATCCTGGATTGGCCAACCCCCAAGTCCGCCAAAGATATCCAAAGCTTCCTTGGGTTGGCGGGTTATTACCGCCGATTCATCGAGGGCTTTTCCAAGATAGCCAAGGCACTGACTGACCTCCTCAAGAAAAACAAACAATTTGTGTGGTCAGACAAGGCTGAAGAGAGCTTCCAAACCCTCAAGGTCAAGCTCACCACCACTCCGGTGCTTGTCCTTCCCGACACAGACAAGGATTTTGTCGTCTATTGTGATGCCTCACTCCAAGGCTTGGGCTGTGTTTTGATGCAAGAGGGCCATGTTGTCGCTTATGCTTCCCGTCAACTCAAGCCACATGAGCAAAATTATCCAACTCATGATTTGGAGCTTGCCGCCGTGGTACATGCTCTGAAGCAATGGAGGCCCTACCTATTGGGCAACCGTTGCGAGATCTACTCCGACCATCAAAGTCTAAAATATCTCTTCACCCAGCCGAATCTGAACTTGAGGCAGAGAAGATGGTTGGAATTAATAAAAGACTATGATGTGACCCTTAACTATCAGCCCGGCAAGGCCAATGTCGTGGCCGGTGCTTTGAGTCGCAAGGCCTATTGCAACACCATGATGGTTGAAAAGGCACAACCGGCTCTCCACGAGGAATTCGCTCGGTTAAATCTGGAGATTGTTCCCTCCGGATATCTAGCTAACCTCGAGATCAAATCCACTCTCGAGGATGATATCAAGGCCGCCCAGCAAAATGATCCTGAAATCCTCGAGATCAAAGAGAAGATAGCTAATGGGAAGGCAAATTGTTTCTCGGTTGATGACAATGGTGTTGTCTATTTCGGTGACCGTTTAGTGGTGCCCAAGAGTGGGAACTCAAAGGAGTTGATCCTCTCAGAAGCTCACGAGTCACCCCTCTCTATTCATCCGGGTAGCACCAAAATGTACCAAGATCTTCGCCGTCAATTCTGGTGGTCTTGCATGAAGCGCGAGATCGCCGAGTATGTTGCTGAATGCGACGTCTGTCGCCGGGTGAAAGCTGAACACCAAAGGCCAGCTGGTACCCTTCGCCCCATAGCCATTCCCGAGTGGAAATGGGATGAAGTTGGTATGGATTTCATCACCGGCTTTCCAAGATCACAAAAGGGCAATAATGCCATCTGGGTCGTCATCGACCGCCTATCCAAGGTAGCCCATTTCCTTCCCGTTCGCGAAGACATGGATGCAAAGCAATTGGCTGAGTTGTATGTTGCTCGCATTGTCCCTCTCCATGGTGTTCCTTTGAGGATTATCTCTGACCGTGAGACCGTGGGAGCCTATTCGTATACAGATTCTGGCAGAGTTTCCATAGGGCTATGGGAACCCGTCTCAATCTCAGCACAGCTTATCATCCTCAAACTGACGGTCAAACTGAGAGGGTGAATCAAGTTCTTGAGGATATGCTCCGGGCATGTGTCATCTCTTTCGACAAGGGTTGGGAAAAAATACCTCCCTCTCGCCGAGTTCTCCTACAACAATAGCTATCAAGCCAGTTTGCAAATGGCTCCCTTTGAGGTTCTATATGGGAGGAAATGCCGAACTCCCCTAAATTGGTCTGAGACCGGAGAGAGGCCACTCTTCAGTCCTGATGTGATAAATGAAACCGAGGAGAAAGTCCGTATCATTCGGGATAATCTCAAAATTGCTCAATCCCGGCAGAACAACTATTATGACAAGCACCATCAAGAGGTCCATTATGAAATTGGTGACAAGGCCTATCTTCGAGTCTCTCCTCTCCGTGGCGTTCGTCGCTTCGGAATCAAGGGCAAATTGGCACCTCGCTATGTTGGCCCTTTCACCGTCCTAGCCAAGCGAGGAGATCTTTCATATCAACTCGAGCTACCCTCCAACTTCCCGGATGTTCACGATGTATTCCATGTCTCCCAACTCCGTCGTTGCTTCAAGGATCCAATCCGTGGGGTTGATCATGAGGCGTTGGACATCCAGGAGGCTTTGACCTACCGCGAGCATCCTATCCGCATCTTGGATGAAGCGGAGAGGAAAACCCGCAATAAGACTATCAAGTTCATAAAAGTTCAATGGTCGAACCATTCTGAGGAGGAAGCCACATGGGAGCGACAAACTAGCCTTCGTCAGGAATACCCCGCCTTTTTCACTCAAGCCTAGAATCTCGGGACGAGATTCCTGTAAGGGGGGTAGAATTGTAACAGCCCCAACTTGGTA
Source organism: Puccinellia tenuiflora (assembly GCA_012064385.1). NCBI lineage: Eukaryota > Viridiplantae > Streptophyta > Magnoliopsida > Poales > Poaceae > Puccinellia > Puccinellia tenuiflora. Next base: position 2,160,324 of record QRDG01001232.1, on the reverse strand, counting down.
AGGAAAAATACGAAGAATTTTTCCACTTTTTGCATCCTTGTTTGCATCATGGCATGCATATGAAAATTGCTAATTCTAACATCCATTTGGAAACAAATTGAAATGGGGAGGCAAACTTCCCAACATCCAAACCAATGCAAATGCTCAACTTAGCAAACCAAATCATTCTTGGACTTCCAAATGGTTTAGGAAGTTCCAAGTTTACTTTTTGAAACCAATTCTCAATTTCTAAATATTGTCAAATATGAAATGAATTTGAGGATCCAAAATTGGTCCACTTCAAATCCTATTTTTGAAAGCAAGCTAAACCTTTCCAAAAATTCAAACTAAAATCATGGGGAGCTTCAATATTATTGTGGGAGCCTCCATGATTAATTCCATTATTTTTGGAAATATTTAAGTGCTTCAAATAAATGTATCTTTGCAAATTATCAAAATGATCATAATGCAACAATATAAATATTTGTGAATCTAAACATTTTATTTGAAGCCCAAACTTTTTGTGGAGCTTCCTCAGGTTGTGAGAAACATATGTGAATTTTTTTTGAATTTCTAAAAATGGGTTGGGTCCTCTTTTAAATCGCCAAAGCTTGCTGGGGACCTTTTTGCAATTTGTGAAAATGTTGCCAGGGGGTTCTTTGGAAGTTCCTCTTCTTCTCCACAGTAGCTGGCGGCACTGGCGCCATGCCGAGTTGCCGGCCGCGCTGCTCCATGCCGCCGTGGCCCTGGACGATAAGGAGCGCCCCCACGTCGCTCACCTGCTCCGCACCTCCCTCACCTTTCCTTTCTTCCCCAATTTCCGGATCGAGAACGACTCTCGTTCCTCTCGCTGCCCTCCGCGACGCCGACGCCGACGCCGTCGATTCACCGTATTTTGGGAGTTCCCCGGGACCAGCCGACGATGCCATCAGCTCCGCCGCATCCTCTTCCCCTTCCTGGAGAAGGAATCGTGCCGGGGTGGCCCGGGATCGACGGAATCATCCTCGACGCACCTCCGCCTCCGCCGCCGCTCGCCGGGACGATTCCGTCGATTCCGCCCCTCTGCGCCTTCGCCGAGCGCACCTTAGGGCTCAGGGTGAGCCCTCCTTCTTCTTAGCTTCCTCCCGCGCCCCCGTTTTCCCTATCTCGCCGTCGTTTCATCGGCGGCCATCGCCGCACCCCGCCGTCGCCGTGCTCTGCGTGCCCCGGCCTGGCCGATGCTTGGGCCGGCCTGAGCGCCCGGCCTGGGCCGGCTCTGGGCCGGTGCCTTCGCCCTTCGGGCACCCACCCGGCCGGCAGCCCGGCCTGGCCGGCCTTAGGCCGGTCTGTCAGGGAATTTGTTTTCCTTTTTGAAATCAAAACAAATTTGAATAATTCATATCTCATTAAATATTGCTTCAAAAATAGCAAACAAAATACCAAAATGTTCAGTAAAACAAACCCTACAATTTAGAATAGTTGTAGTAGTCTTTTGAAGTTATATTCTTGCTGTTCATATATGAATTCCAAAAAGGGTTCAAATAATACCAAAATTTGGGAAAATCATAATTCATTAAATATTGATCCAAAAATTATGAATAAGATATCAATGTGATCAACACTTCAAATGAAATCAAACCATGCTAATATCACATCATGATCACAAATATTTATTTGATGTTATTCATAATTTGATTAAAAGAATTAAATTCCATAAATTATTTAATTCGCTAATTATTCTTCGGTACTCAGAAAATTACAAATGAGGTACCAAAATGATCGGAAGAACAAAACCTTTTTAATTATGTCATGTTCATGCATATTTGAACCACTTTTCTAATAATGTGATAATTTATAAGTAATATGGTCACTAAGATAAATATGGGGTTATTTCCAAATAATTGCACTAATTAGTTGGAACTCCATTTAATTTGTGAAATAAATTAAATGTTGATATATTTGCATAATTTGTCATGTCACCATGTGATTGTGCATTGCACCTTGTGTTCGTGTGATTTATTTGTTCTTTTGTATTATTTTTGGGTATCGATAGATTCCGGAGTTGAGGTCACCCCGACCTATCCCGACGAGTAGTACTACACGCCCCGGCAGCAAGGCAAGAGATAACCCAACCTTCTTGGCATTCTAGCATCCTAATGTTTTATAAACTTATTTTATCCACCACAATATTGCATGCGATTCCAATGTCCCTTTGATCAAAATATAGAGAATCCTATGAATGCATGTTTTTCCCCGAGCCAATCACATGTATCCCTACCTATGAACCCTAGAGATGATGTGTTGGCCTGAGACAATAATATAATTGTTGGTTTTATATGCTTAGCAATGCTTAGCCATGCTTAGTTAAATGCTTAGATGTCCGTTATTTATTTCCATGATTTATGCAATTGATGGAATGATCGGACAATGTGGAGGTTGTGGTGGTACTTAATTAAGTTGCTAAAAAGGCTTGGGTGAGTTGCCATCGGGGATGGTGTTTTGCCTCACTCTTGCCCCTAAGTGCGAGTTCCTGTCTTCGGAACCAAGGTCTGAGCGTGCTTCCATTGGTGGGGACATATGGAATCCCCTTTAACTAAATAACTTGTGCGGGCGTATCCAAGGGTCCTCTAGTTCGTTTTTCCATTTGCCGTGTGTGTGAGCGGAAAAAGAAGTGACGAGGATGGTGATGTTTAGGACGTGGCGATGGGGCAGGGGCTGAAATAGGCTGGGTAAACTTGCCCTGTGGCCACAGATGACTCTTGGATAGTCTCACGCGAGGTAAAGGTTTAACCGCGCCCACTCGCCGGTCTTCCCCGGAAGAGGACCAATCAGGTGAGCCGGACGGTACCAGGTGCCGGTGGGTAAATTAGTACACCCCTGCAGGGTAAATCTTTTCGAAAAGCCGTGTCCGCGGTAATGGACGCCTTGGGAATGGATTTACGGGATCATAGAAAACTTTAACCTTAATTAAAATTTGGCAGCTAAAGGTTGCATACAACGTTTGATAAAAGGTTCATTTCCTCGAGGGCGATTCGAGGGAGTGCCTTTGGTGGAGATGAGTGGGTTTGGCTACAAGTAGGTTCGATGAGAACCGAATATGAAAAGTTTACTCTCTTACCCCTTTATGAAAATTATTCCGAGTAGTCGATGCCATGTGTCGTTATTTATCTTTTTAAATAAAAATCTAGCTTTATGCAAATTAGCTACATTATACAACTTTAGAGCCTCCGTCAGCATCGGGCCTATATCGCCCTACTAAACTTGCGAGTACGTCATACTCAGTCTCTCTTTGCTGCCTTTATATTTGTATTTCAGAGGAGGACGACACCGAACAGCTAGGTGGGTTCTTCGTGGACGACGACTAGTAGTCCGGGGTTCCCAGGTGGCAGCTTGGGACCGTGGAACAAGCTGGCTGGGATTTTCATTTATCTGTAGTCCTCTTAGGCCATATTTGCATCTTGTTGTTAGACAACACTACCCGTTTCCGCTTGATGTACTGATGGATCTGTGATCCCTTTTGTGTGTAATATTTGTATCTTCTCTTATATGAGTTGCTATATGCTTTTGTGTCGTAGAGTCTGCAATGTGCCAGTTGTTCCACAAGTCTCGGTCTCTTTACTATACATGATAGCGATGTCTGAGCTTATGGCATGATCGAGGTGTTGTGTGCCGATGATCCATTCCGAGCACACCTGCCAATGAGTTTTGGCCTGGGATTGGTAAACCCAGTAACCTTCGATTGTGTAGCATGACCGGTTGCACAACGCTTCACTGTATAGTTCTGGGGTCGGGGCGTTACACATAAGATACATGAATTTGGCGCACAACTCTTCTGAAGCGTTTCTGATACTCATTGCCATCTCATAGCTGCTAAGCCATGAAGTCGGGTCCATGTTTGGCTCATAGTTGCCCACTTTGCGCGGCTCCTTGAAGTTATCTGGGAAAGCAACGGCTCTGATGGCCTCTGAAAGACATGCGGGCCCTGTCAATGATGGAGAACTCCCTGGTGAGGTTACCTCAGTGAGCGCACGATGCGGCGGGTTCATTACTGGTGCTACTGTTGCTGGTCCACCGGCTCCTCCGGCTTCTAGGACTCTGACCTCAGCAGCTCTCCTGTTCCTTGCTTCGTCAACTTGCCTTTGAGCTTCCGAAACAGTGGGTTGATGTGGTTGGTTCCTTGCCAGCTCACGGCGCATTGCGCTTGTCGAGCCGGCCGGATGAGACTCATCATGTCGACTCCTTGCTCTGGAGTTGTATAGAGTTGAATGAAGCCGGCTTGCGTCTGGAAAATTGGGATAGAGGGCTTGTTGTGCCAAAGCTGTTTTCAGCATATCTATGGCGAGTCGTGCCTCCTGACCTGTTGGGGTTTTCCATGAGTGGGATTCTGTACAACACCATTGTTGCTGCATATACGTTGTCAATTGGGTTTGAGTAGTGTCCCACAGGCGTGTGAAACCTCTGCGGTGGCAGACCCATACCGCCGACTCCTTCGCCAGGTGGTGGGGGTGGTGCATTGGCTCCAGCTCCTGCTCAGACTCCTCTGTTTCCTCCTCCTGGTGGTGGTGGTGGTGCTGCTGCTGCTCCCGCGCCAGGTGTGGATCCTCCGACTCCTGCGCCTGGACCCGTCGACGTCTGAAACAGGTTGGTTGGATTGATTTGGACTCCTTCATGGAGTCGGCTTCGAGTCCTCCGATGCTGAATTGAGGCGAGTTCCTGTTGACGATTGCGTACTGCTGCTGCCTCAGCTTGTACACGCTCGTGCTCTGTCAGTATGCGAGCTTGCTCGGCTTGTATACGTGCCTGCTCTGCTTGCACAAGGGCTTGATCTTCTGCTAACTTGCGATTTGCCTCTGCGACCTTTGCCAATTGCTTCTCTATCGCCTGACGAGCCGTCAGCAACTCCTCAGCTCGAGTCGCCGCGTTATCTGCTGTGATCTCCCTTGTCAGCAGATTGGGGTCAAATTGACTCCCACCTGCGTTATCTCCACCGTTTTCAGGTCCGGACATGTAGACTCCAACATGACGTGGACGTACTGGTGATTGCTCGTACTCTTCCTCTATTCCATACCCAAGTCGATCCTCAAACAAGGGCAAAATTGACTCTGAATCTGCGTCGTAATCTGGCTCCATATATGGCTCCGCCAGCGACTCCTTAGTTCCTCTGGTTCGGCTACTATGCCGACTTGTGATGTTCCAACAGACTCCTCTCCATCGGACTCCACCACAGCTGTTGCCTCTGAAACTGAATCCATCTGATTAGCACGGTTACCTGTGGTGCTGACCATGCCGACGAACACATTGATCTGGCCGAAGACGAGTTGATAGCCCTCGTCGACTTCATCCATCTCCGAGCTCCATCCTAAGTCATCGATCTCTGTCTCTCCAAGCTGATTGGTGTAGAGTCGCCCGATGGCGAGTTTCTCCATACCTCGGCGAGCTTCACCTACGATCTCAACTCCTTTCCTCTCGGGCCCCACGGTGGACGCCAACTGTCGTGGGGTTGTCACGGCAAGTTCTTCCTCAGGGAAGATGATTTGTGGGGCCATTGACGATCGAAGTACGTAGGAGCTGTTAATCTCGCCTAAGGACAAGGATTTACCCAGGTTTGGCCCCTCTCGATGGAGGTAAAGACCTACTTCCTGCTTCGGCTTTATTGCTTGGACTGGTTCTCGATTACAAGGTCTCGACTCCTATCTGGGGAGTCGATGACTTCGGGTTTCTTAGCTTATCGATCTAGGGTCCAGGGCCCTCCTTATAAAGGCGGTCGGGTCCCTGGATTTACAAGTTTACACCGGGTCATACTTGGACACGGAGTCCTATTCTACGTCTTGGCTTTCCAAGTTAGAACTCCGGGTTGTACTAGGACTCTTCTCTGACGAGTCCTTCCTTCTTTATGGGCCTTGGTCGGCTTATCTCCAGCCCAGCCCATGTAACTTGAAGTGTGACCCGGCTTTGGCCTTCTTGGTCTTGGCGGGTCTACTTTCCGGGTCCATGGGCCTACCTATAAAGTATCCCCCCATCAGATCCCAGTCTTGATTCATGTGACCCAACAAACTACTATTGGAGAAAGACACCTTTATAATCACCCAGTTACGAAGTGACGTTTGATGTCCACAAAGCATTCCTCCAGTAGACGAGAGTGACATTATCTCATGCTCTAAGGAAATTATATTTGACATCTATAAAATGGGTCTGTCCATTATATCATCTCCTATGATATAACTCCGTTTATCAAGTGATTCATTAATCCTTGGTTAGGAAACTTCTAACCAACACTTGATCAAACGAACTAGTTATGAGAGGCTTACTAGGGACACTTTGTTGTTTATATTCCACACATGTATTTGTTTCTGATTAATACAATTATAGCATGGATAATAAACATTTATCATGAAAGGGAAATATGATAACTAATAATCCTTATTATTGCCTCTTGGGCATATCTCCAACACTTTCCATGTCGGCTCTCATCATAGCCGCTTGGGCTTCGAGCTTGTCGGCTTCAACTTTCTCCCTCTCAAGACCGATCTTCTTCTTTCGCTTGTCCATTAAGGTCGTCCACCTTGCACTTAAATTAGTCATTCTCATGCTCGAGATCGATGAGATCTCAGTGATACACCTATTAATCTACGCTGGCACTGACGCTGATGAGGATGTCACATTCCTTTTAGCTTTTCCCTTTCCTTTTCCCAGTTGGGTATTCCATTGAGGCCGCCGACCCTTCTAAATTAAATATTTTTCTGCCCTATTTGTTGAGAGGTCTCCAGACGTTTTCCCATGTGCAACTTTGGATCCTTGTAAAGCAACGCATCATGTTGAAATCATTCTCCTTGTTGTTGCCTCGAAAAACCTTAGCGCATCCCTCAACAAACCAAAAAAGAAATACATACACCAATAGATGAGAAGGTGAGTATGTGTAATTAAACAAATTTTGAGCATTTAAATTGTCCTCCATAGTCTCGCCACTCTCATTTGTTCCACGGACTTGGTCAAGATCTCCATGGAATTTGTTGCAAACCTCTTGCATGGGTTTCCACCTATGAGGCATAGCATTGTCGTTGCGGTCCATGTGCATTTTTGCGAACTCACCATAGTTTTCCCGTTTGTTGAATTGGTCTTTGATCCTCGACCAATATGAGTCGTACGTTTGTTGGGCGTCGGTGATGGGGTCAAGGCTCACGACCTTCCAAGCTACACATAAGAAATAATCCACAAAGGTCTTCCACTTCGGGCCTCTAGTCCCATTTCTTGTCTTGATTTTCTTCCTGGTCTCAACATCGGTTACCAGGATGTGATCCTCTTCCCCCTCTTATTCATTTTGTGCGGCGGTGGGATCGGCAGCCTCGAGGTCACCCTCGGAACAACCACCCTCCCGGATCAGACAAGATGGAGTCACCACCGTTCTATGCACAGAAACACAATGCCTACGTAAATATATGATCATGTTATGCATACAAATACGCATACCTCGTCGACGCTGAAGCCAAATGGCGGCATTCTGTCGAACAGGTTGCTGGTGTCCCTGCCTGCACCCCGACACCAACAATTGGCATGTCGAAGATGCATTGGCGGCCAGCTTGGGTGCACATTTAGTCGTTGTAGAACATTGGCGCCTGCCGCATAGCCGACGAGTCGAAGTAGGAATGGTTGCAGTCGATGCCGATGCCGATGCCGACTTGACAAATTCGACGCCAATAGGGAAAATACAGCGTTGGGTCAAAGGTAGCCTTGTTCTTGCCAATCACAGGGGCGAACCGTTATGAACGCGATGAGTAGGCTTGGAAAGACGACAACACACTTGTTGAACTGGTCGTTGCAGTGATGCTTCCTTGGCTTCCACCGGTGGACGGTTGATTGCATGTGATAGTGTTGAAATCTTGTAACGTGTCCGCCATCTCCTTCGCCACCTTCTTAGCTGCCTCAATGCAGCGCCTCCTGTTGCATTCATCTGTGGTCATCTTCCTTCGGCCCTTCTCCACCTCCCAGGCCTCCCATGAGACATGCGAGCACGAGTGCACGGATGCCCGACATTGACGGCGGTGGCGGCACACAAAATGCGGCAGCGACTCCACGTCGGCGTGGGCTAGGCGGGAACGGGAGCAGCCTCGGACAGGAGAATGAAATGAGAAGTAGAATGGGTAGGAAAAAGGGGATAGTGAAACAGGATTTTGGCGGTGTCAATGATAGGGTTGGCCGGCCTCCAAAATTCAACGAGGAGCTGTTTGCCTGCTCTGTCTAGCACTCCCACGCCACTCTCCATGGACCGGAGCCGGGATGTTAGTACTGTTTTGTTTATTGGGGTCTGACAACTTTGCCGCTATGTGGGCCGCAACTGGACGCCGATTTCGTGCCCGACATCCCAATAGGCCTAGGAACACTGGTGGAAATGCTCTTAGTAACCGAGACCACACACGACATTCACGAGCATTCGCCTTGTTTGCTCATCACTTCTCCATTTTGAAGACAATTGAGAAATAACTATTTCTAAGTTTGTCTAATTTTTTTCCTAAGTTGACACTACGAGCTGATCAGACGACTATGAATATCGTTCGTGAAAAATTATATTTTAAAGTGGATAGAGCAGTAGTAACTCATTGGTTAAACATGATTGAAGAGAATTAACATATGGTCTAGCTATGTACGTTTTGCTCTTAAGGACGCATGCTCTTCAAAATTGTACCCGTGTGGATTGCAACCCGCAAAAATGCATGATCTTATACACAACATCGAATATTTATTTTGCACCAGAAAGAGCACCTTGTAGGAACTCTAACAGGTTCTAGGTTCGTCGATCGATTCTCAGAACAAGGTTACACATTACTCCATTGACACAAGGAAATTTGGCCAAGTATTATTTGGTATAAAAACCAGCCCTAACTAAATAACCTCCACTGGGTACATCGCTTGCAAGCTTCATCACAAGAGCAGGTCAACATGAGACCAAATGACATTCAACCACACATACATGTATGTACAAATCTGACCCTGCACTACAAGAAGTATGTGAGTTGTTCCTTCTGCCTCGACCCGCCTTTGCCGTAGAGCTCGTTCCATTGCTTGATGGAATTCATGATAGCGCTTTCACTAGCCAAGCTCGCGCCAACCTGCGTAGGGTCAAAATTGCAATTGTCTATCAGTCTGTTCTCGGGATGATAAGGTTAAGGTTTATAAACAGCAAAAAATTGTCAGCAGCAACTTACTTGATCCTTTGCCTGCCTCAAGTCGTCCATGGTTAGGGACCTGAGGGCGACGGCCTCTCCAGTTTTGCCATCAGCGCTCTTCCCTGATTTATCTTTCTTGCCTTGCTTGGTTTCTGGCATGTCTTTCTTGGTTTCTGAGTTCACTACAGGCTCCTCTTTCACTTGCACTGCATTTTTCTTATCCTGGGGCATCAAATTATGCACGATATGAGATGATGATATGGTATATTGGTCCAAGACATCTATTCAAAGCAAACCAATGCATTTGTGTGCAGGACTTAATGGGCATTTGTATGAAAAAATGACAAAACCACAGCTCGTCAAATTTGGTGGAGTTTTTTTTGTTTCTCTTGGTTTTACCTTCTCCTTCTGTTGTTCTTTCTGAATTAGGTCCCGGACAGGACGGTAAGCAGCTGTCACACACAGATTCTGGAAAAGAAAAAAAACGGTTTTACTCAATTCAGAGTGACCACTGAATACATACATCACCAAAGCTTCAAAACAGTTACCTTCAGATCACTTCCACTGTATCCTTCAGTCAATGTTGCAAGCTCCTTAAAGTCAATACCTTCAACTTTCTCTTTCGACAGCAGCTTCTTCAGAATCAATTCTCTACTCTCCGAAGTTGGGAGGCCGACCATTATTCTGTTTTGGTAACATATGACACATTAATAACTCACTTAGAGAGAGCTAAGTTCCACCAAGACTGTTTTTCATATAAAAAGATCACATTCAAACAAACCTGTGCTCAAACCTCCTGACAATCGCTTCGTCAAGGTCGAACGGTCTGTTTGTTGCAGCAAGGACAAGAATCCTTTCGTTGGTCTTCGACAAGAGTCCATCCCAGTGGGTCATGAACTCATTCTTGACTCTTCGCGGAAGCTCATTTTCATTCTGTTGATCACGTCGCCCTAACATGCTGTCCACCTCATCCACGAAAACGATGGCTGGTGCAAGTTTGGCAGCTAGACTGAACAACGCCCGGGTAATCTTCTCTGCTTCTCCGTACCATTTAGACAGGATAGTAGACATGGAGATGTTCAAGAAGGTAGCGCCGGCTTCATTTGCTATAGCCTTGGCAAGCATCGTTTTCCCGGTTCCAGGTGGTCCAAACAGTAGAATTCCCCTGCATGGCTTCAGGAGACCACCATTGAAAAGGTCAGGCCGCTTAAGTGGAAGCATGACAAGCTCCTGAAGCGACTCCTTGATATCAGCCAGTGCTCCGATGTCATCGAATGTTACACCTATTTGACTGGCCGGTATAACCGTTGGTCGGATCAGCTTTTCATACTCGTTGTCTGGAGTAACCTGTAATAACTTATGACGGCACAACTGTAAGCAATAACTAGTAATGGTACTTTGCAAACTACTAAAATAACTAGTAAATGGTACTTTGCAAACTACTAAAGGTCACACGTTGCTAGTTGAAAATAAGGATACCTTCTTTGCATCATCCTTTGGTTCCACTGTATCTTTTCCAATGCTGCTCTCTTGGAAAATTTTTAATCCATGAGATAAGCTGTGAAAGAATCATGTTAAGAAAAGCTGGTGATTTTTTTTGCATAAAATAGGGGATCTAACCCGGCCTAGATAGCTTAAGATAGAGCAATGGACTATCCTGATAAACTAGCCTACCTCTCTGAAGAAATAATGAGCTTCCCGTTTCTATATTCAGGGTCCTTGTTATTCATCAAATGGTAAGAGACTGCCGGGGCCATAATTTCTTCCAGGTAGGTGGCAATGTCTTTGAACTCGTCATCTGGATCGAATGAGTCCAAATCATCACACTCCAGACTGTTGGCTGCGAGCCCCTCTGCCACGAGATTTGTAATGATTTGACTCTGTGTTTTCTTAGTATCTTCTTCCATTTGGGTTTTCCATTTCACAAGCTGGGTAGCCTCTGTAGGGGGATTAGTCTCCAGAATGAACGGGAATAGATCACTGACATCCTCATCCACGTAATAACTATCTTCATCAGAATCGAGGAAGTGTGAACCAATTATCAAAACTTTTCCAGACAGTTTGCTCAACATTTTCTTGAACATTGAATGTGCTTTTTTTGAAACACCAAGCAATAGGTTGACATCCCTTATGTAAAGAATAACTGGATTGGATTCAGAGACGGAAGTTATGATCTGCACAAAAAACAATATCAGCTCATAAGTCATAAAATAAGCAAGGCAATATCGTCGATGATTTAGCTGAATGCCTGAATTACCTTGTAAAGGGATTGTATGAGGATTTTCTCATCTAAATTCCAGCTTTGTCTAATTGGATCTTCATCTGAAAAATAGTTGTAAGTAACTCATGCAAAATCATGATAAATAGAGTTGACACACAGATCATAGATAAATAGAGCACCTAAGTTTCCCAATTAGAGTTTGAAGAACCAATATGGAGCGCATTAAGTTAATGACGGTGTTTGGTTGTCTGAAGCTAGTCATACAATTTAAACAATCGACACATTAACTGTGACATAATTGACGAGAAAATACAGAACATACAGGGAACTCACCAAAGTCTTCCGAAGATTCTAATTCAGGGTAAAGTGCACTGGGTAGTAATGATACATGTACCCGGACTGAAGGTGTGTTACTAGTACAGCAATTACTGCAGAAGCAATAGAAAAAAAAGTAATTTAGAGACTCAATAGAATAATCTTTAGCTCAAGTTGAATATCCGCACTAAGGTATGTTACCTCGTCCTCATGTCAAAAATGTTCTTTTCATGATTCAATGATTCTGCATTAATGTTTCATGAAACACGGTCAGGACATTACAGAAAGTGAAGTAATATTGATGCATCACATATTCAAATGCATGATTGATAGAATGAAGACCAACGAGCTGACAGGAAGAAACCGTGCAAGAATAAACGAGAGCAAATAGCGGAGCTTCTGTACATATCATGTTACTAGTTTGGACCTCAGAAACGACTAGTGATTTCATACCTGCTGGTGCATCCTTCTTCTTGCCGAAAAAGTTGAAAGATCCAACTATACCAGACACTTTATCCAAGGCAGACTCGGTTAAGGATCTCTTACGAACCTTCATCAAAGAACAAATCATCGGTTACCATATGAATGCAAGTTCTACAACCTAGTACGTGCAACAAATACTCAATACATTCAGATCTTTACTTTCTAGAATTGTTCAGTGGGGACAAACTAGTGACGTCATTATCAAGGACACCATTTAAGGATGACACGTTTTGTTTCCTGAAGGAATAAATTGGCCAATGGCCAAAAACCTGACAACAGAAAGGGGGTGGTACAGGGGCCTCAATCTACTAAACGTAAAAATTGCAGGTCCACGCAAATTCTGAATTCTCACTGTCCATCAAAATATCAATCATATCTACCAAACATAAAAACAATATAAGACGGAATTAGCAAACTAACCAGGGCACTGCTTGCGATGCCGTATTTGTGCTGGATCTGCATTGGCATTCAGCAATAAACAGTTCAGAATAACCTGACAACAGAAAGGGGGTGGTACAGGGGCCTCAATCTACTAAACGTAAAAATTGCAGGTCCACGCAAATTCTGAATTCTCACTGTCCATCAAAATATCAATCATATCTACCAAACATAAAAACAATATAAGACGGAATTAGCAAACTAACCAGGGCACTGCTTGCGATGCCGTATTTGTGCTGGATCTGCATTGGCATTCAGCAATAAACAGTTCAGAATACACTAGTAGACTACAACAAGGCATCAGCAGAACTACAACAGCCCGAATGCTTACCCGGCGCGAGAACTCGGCGATATCGAGCAGCAGCAGGCGAGCTTGAAAGTGGTGCGCCAGAGCCTTCGCGAGCGACTGCAGGTATGGTTCTGCAACAATAGGCCGTGCATGTCAAAAGAGACAATCTTCGCAATCCAGCGAACCCACATTGTGATGTGCTGTTGCGAGGAGGCGAACCTGAGGGGCCGCACAGCAGTATGGTGCGGCTGGCGGCGGAGAGGACTCGGATGTGCTTTGGCAAGTTCGACTTGCTCAGGTAGGCGAACGCGGCGCTCGTGAGTGCGAGCTTCGTCTCCTCGCTGCAATTAAACCATATAAGTAAACCATGGAGCACATGCTTGATTTCACCAAACGCGTTCTAATTTCCGTTGACGGAATAGCGCCTAGAACACATGAGTTGCATGACGCGAACAGTATAGAAATCGTCTGATCCTACCTACTCCTCGCTATTTTAAGCCAAGTCATATACTAATCGGTCCTCGCTTTTGTCAAGTCACGCGAAGGGGAAAGATCGGGTTGTTAATGGATTTTTCAATTTCGAAGCTGCGCGGAGAGCAAGCCCAACGCACCTGAGGTAGTACGGGAACTTGTCGAAGGTTACGCCGCTCTCGCGACCGTCGATCACCAGACCGCGCAGCTCCGCCTCCAATTCCGCCCCGGCGGCGCGGCCCTCGCCGCCGCCGCCTGAACTCGGCGCCGCCGTCAGCCGCGCCGACACGAGGCCGATACCGACGCCCACGCCGACGCCCACGCCGACGGCGGAAGCGAAAAGGCTCCGGTGTTCCATGTGCCCACAGCCGCCGCGATACCCGACTCCCGCCGCCGCCGCCGCCTTCTCACGCGCGTGCGCTCGACTTGGACACAGGCATGCAACTTTGGGTTGGGCGAGGAGCAGATCGATCCGGAAGGTGGAAGGCGGCTTATATAGGGCAGACGGTGACGGGTTCGGCTCGGTCCCGTCGAGTCAACAAGTCCACGGCATGTCGGCGTCACACATTGATTCGGCAGAGAAGGTGAAATTACCAGATGTGACTCGCCCTATAACTCGAACTCCGTATTGCACACGATTTGGTTTATGTAGAAGAAATTACAAATTTACTTTCCGTATTGCAAACGGGTTTATATCTAGAAGAAATTGCAAATTTACTTTCTGTATACTGCAAACGATTTGGTTTATGTAGAAGAATTACAAATTTACTTAATGATGACTACTGTGTTGAGAACCTGACGGAAGGTTGACGGAACATTGACGGTAGAATGCGTTACATGTATATTGTTTGAGAAAAATAAACCATTAGTTAACATCGGAGGCACGCCACCGATAAGAGTAATGACACGTGGATGGTTATGTATCCACACGTAGTGGGTGCGGATGGACAAGGATGAGTGCAATCGCGACAAGCCTATTAAAGGACAACTATTGTTTATTTACGTTCACTCTTAATGTAACACTTTTCCTATAAAGATATTGAAACGGTCAACCGTTTTCTTCTTTACATCCTGGCTCATACTGTCGTTTATGTATCCCCTCTCGACGTCATATGAGCACATCCTATAAAAATGTTACATTAGATTAAAAAATTGTAGTAATGGAAAAAAAGAGAAGTCACTGGGACGTTATCTAGATGCTGATAGATCACTGGTTCTCCCTCCCCCAACTAGCGTGCTTGGTTGTGTTTGGCGATAGCTTAGTATCTAGGTTGCGTTAGGCTATAGAGGTTGTACCCACTTTTGGTTAGAGGGTGTCTAGCTACGGCACCACATTAAGTGGCATATTGTGAAAACACGTATTCTTCTTCTTCTTCTTCTTCTTCTTCTTCTTCTTCTTCTTCTTCATATGAACATGAACATCAACACCAACCATATATTATACTCATTCATGGATAAGTAGAATTACGATGGGACAATAGTGGTAAGGCTGGTTACCAAAATGGCCAACCAGGTTGAATAGATACGTGATTTTCCTAAGCCCAATGGGCTAAAAGGCCGAATGGGTCGTAGGTAAGAAGCCATAGACAAGGTAAAGAATGGACGCATTTAAAGAGAAAAAATGAGTAGAACATCAACCCAATTAAACATAATAGCATAAGTACTTATAAACATAGCAGCCTACAAACATATCCGGTATATTTGTAAAAAGATAAACCTAACTAACATCTTGGACAATGCACATATGTTGCATTCCATCTGGGAATAAGTGTACCCCTAAAGAAACACGTGACATGAACCTAACTAAAACCACACATCGGACTGCCGATCATGCGCCCCACCTCGGGCACAAACCGCAGTCGGCTCATCTTCGTAGTCCACCATCGGGTTGTCTCAAAAGGGGTGTTGTGTAGGATCGTCATCCTTCTCCTCCAGAAATAGTGACGTGCACTTGCATGTGGAATGCAAAAACAACTATACCCGCCGCCAGCATGTCCATGTCCGCGGACACACAGACTCTTCAGCAGTCACCATTGTTGCAGAAGTGATGAGAGCAGCCGGTAACGTCTCATACCGCTTTCTTGGCTACTTGGGAGGCGTGTGCCTTCGCCATAGTGATGTGCTACTGTATTAAAATAAGTTGGGTGGTGCCCCAAGCGAAGGCGGAATTGCAGCTAGTAGCAGTTTTCCCTCGTTTAACGAACCGAGGTTTATCGAACCAGTAGGACTTTGAAATCAACAATGAGGTGAATGTTGAAGATCTCTGGCGCTTGACCTTCAACAGACGTGGACCTGCACACACTCAACCAAAATACTTTGCCCCAACGGCGGAAAGGTTGTCAATCTTTCCGGTCTCGCAGAAAACAAAGCGGTTAATTGTATGATGAAATAGATGAAATATGAAAAGTGACCAGAGGAATAATGATAATTAAAAGCAAGTAAATGAGGTTGCAAACAATGTAAAAAGATGGACCGGGAGCCATGGGTTCACTAGTGGAGTCTCTCAAGTAAATAAAATATGCATGTGATGGGTGAACGAATTACAGCTAGGCAATTGACAAGATCATGACACAAACCCAATTAGCTATGACAAAAAGGACATGATAATATTTATGGAGGCATCACGACAAGGAACAAAGACCGTTGAGTCCAACTGCGTCTTTGTCTAAAAAGTCCACCGTGGGATCGCTATCCAGCCTGTCACCCAACGGTATTAAGTTGCAAGCAACAGACAATTGCATTAAGTAAAGTGCATGAAGTAAGCAATACTAATATCAAAAGAGACATTAACACCGCTGCTTTTACCCTTAGTAGCAACAGCACACCCTCGCCCTTAGACGTTTCTGTCACTCGTGCCCAGGAACAAAAGGGGCATGAACCCACTATCTAGCATAAATACCCTCTCTTGGAGATACACACAATCACTTGGCCAAAGTAACTACGCACATCGGAGAGCATGCAAGAACATAAATTACTCATATAAGAATCATGCACAATCTGAACATAACTTCATAATCCATCGGATCCCAGCAAACACATCACATAGCATTACAATAATCGATCTTGATCATGTTAGGCAGCTCACAAGATCATAAGACATGAAGCACAAGAGAGAGATACTACCAACTAGCTACTGCCATGGACCCGTAGTCCAAGGTGAGACTACTCACAAATCATCCCGGAGGAGGGCATGACGATGAAGAGCCCTCCGGGATCGATCTCCCTCCGGCAGAGTGCCGGGATCAGCTTCAGATTGGACCCCGAACTAGGGTTTTCAGGTGACGGCGCGTCGGGGTCGAGTTTCTGGAAAATAATGGCCGCCTTGACGTTTTTAGGTTATTTCTGATTATATAGGCGTCGGAGGGGGCCGAGGAAGTGCCCCACGGGCAGGGGCAGGACCCACCCGCGGGTCCACCTAGGGCCGCGGCAGGGGGCATGTCTGCCCTATGGGCCGCCTCCGAGGCTCCCCTTTGGACTCCGTCTTCGTCTTGGCGTAAAAATAATCTCCATAAATTTTGGTGCAATTCCGAGAATATTTTCAGAAGTAAATTTCTGAAACAAAAAGACAGCAGAAACAGGGAACTGGCACTTGGCATCTTGTCAATAGGTTAGTCCGACAAAATGCATAAAAATGATATAAATGACTAGTAAAAACATGTGACAATAACACAAAACTAGCATGGATCACTCAAAAATTATAGATACGTTTGAGACGTATCAGCATCCCCAAGCTTAACTCCTACTCGTCCTCGAGTAGGTAAGTGATAACAAATAATTTTTTATGAGACATGCAACAAACATATTCTTGATCAAGGTAGTGATGCAAATCAAAGGATGTGAATGAAGAGATACAAAACAATTGTCTATAATTGATAGCAAGAAAGCAATGAATAAACAAGTTGAATCATCCAAGCAAAACCTTTCATAAATAGTATGTCAAAGACATGAAAACAGTGTGATCAACATATTTGACTAATTCACAAGGATAATAATTCCATGACAAAAGTGTTTGAGAATCAACACAAAGGAAGATGTAAGCATTAGCAAAGAGCTTCAACTTCCAACGGCTTATCTTATAGATAAAGTCAATATAAAGATTCATGTTTAATCTTGATAATGTAATATGCTCAACGATACCCAGGGTCAATGCTAGATGTTTGCTTTTGTGAAGATAGAAGGAAAAAGGGAAAACTGACTCAACATTAAAAGTAAAAGAAAGGCCCTTCGCAGAGGGAAGCAGGGATTAGTCATGTGCTAGAGCTTTTTGGTTTTTAAAACAGAAGTAAAATGATTTTGAGGTATGCATGCTTTCGTCAACGACTTCACAACAGAGAAACTATCTAGTCCCTCATGACAAGCAAGGTTTTTAGACTTGTGAGAGCAGCTGGTTCTTAGAAGAGCGAGTACGCTCTTCTTTCTCCTTGGTTTCACCACTGTCCAATGTTTGGGCTGATTTCTCAGATTTGCATTGCGCGGAGGAGAATTGTGAGTTATATTTATATTTTTGCTTAAGCTGCTCTCGGGTTGATTCAAGTGAAGACGTAATCCATCAACACCGGGTGAAAGGGGGGAAATGACCTCGCTTGTCACAAGTTATATCTAGCTCTCTACTGCTCCCTCATGAGCTTAAAAACAGAGGCACAAAGAAGAAGTATTTTGAATTTTTAAAGGTAGCACATGACAAATTTACTTGGAATGGTAGGAAATACCATGCATAGGTAGATATGGTGGACTCAGCTGGCAAAAAAGTTTGGCTTTGGGGATTGGATGCACGAGTGAACCATACACTCAGTACGAATTTTTAGGCTTAGCAAAAAAGTGTTTGAAGCAAACATCTAACAATAACCGGTAACAGAACAACATAAGACATTTACCGGTCATAACCATAAAAACTCTACACCGTCTCCCTTGTTGACCAAACAATTCTTTTGATGGAAAGATTAGCACTATGAATTAACAACTGTGAAAAACCACACAATTTCAAGCTTTCAACCATATTTCTTTACTAATCAATTCCACTCAAATAACCAGCAAGTTTAAGCATTCAAGTTAACATCTCAAAACAATTGAGAAGCATCAAGTATCCACACCATGATCTACAAAACTACGCAGGCTTTTCATTTTATTCTATCATCACACAAACAACATTTTGTCGCATTGACAATTCAAGCAATTTTTCAACAACAACTCTCCAACAAGTATAAGTGAAGAACAAGAGAGTTTAACTTAACGACTAGCAGCTCTAAACAAGATAAAAGCTAAAAGCGAGAGCTTACTAGAAAACAGACAGTAGCTAAGAATACTCAAAAAGATATAAGCGAAGCAAAGGAGTATTCAAACGAAAAAGCGGAGCGTGTCTCTCTCCCACACAAATAAAGCTAGGATCCAACAAAGATATGACTAGCAAACAAACAAACAAAACTGAAAATAAAAAGACGCTCCAAGCATAGCACATAATATGTAAAGTGATAAAAACGAAGTTCAACAAAGACAACCTTATGATAGTCGATGAAGATGAGGGGATGCCTTGGGCATCCCCAAGCTTTGACTCTTGATAGTTCTTGATATTCAGAGGGGTGCCATGGGGGCATCCCCAAGCTTGAGCTCTGATCCATCCTTGATTTCTTTATATTCCTCTCCTTTGGAACTTAAAAACCCACTTCACACAAAACTTCTCATAATTTGATTAGAGGGTTAGTGCTCATAAATTAAAAATGCACATGTGTTCAACTCATAAAAAATTGCAAACCAACTTCATTAAACATTAGCTAATGTTTACTAAGTCCTCAATGTGGCACTCTACCCCTAGAGTATCACATATGACGATGGTGAGACAAATGCAAAATAAAAGCAGAATCTGTCAAAATCTGAAACGTCTGTAAAGATAGAATTTTTCGAGGCACTTCTGCAGCTCAAATCAAAAAACTTAAAACTAACGAAAGATAGATAAAAGCATCAGGATTTCTTTCAAAAATTATCAGAAAAATATAAAGTTATGGCGATTTTAGGATTTTCGTGCAACAGGCGCACAGAATCTGTTTTTTGGACAGCAACACAATACCTCGCACTTTCAATGCATTAGAGGCTAAACGTGGCACAAAAAACCAAAAGAAAAAGATACAATGAAGTTGGTACAGAGGTAATAACTTCATGACTCAAGAAAATAAAAAAGCAAACTGAAAATAAAAGATGGGTTGCCTCCCAACAAGCGCTTTTCTTTAACGCCTTTTAGCTAGGCGTAATGCCAAATATCAAGTTTTTTCGGGATCAAAGGCATTATTATCTTTCAAGCAAATAATAGCAAATTTATCATAGATGCATTGGATATTACCAATATAGGGCTGAGAATCACCTTTCTCCCTTTTCTTTGGTTGACTGCTCTCATCAAATAGGTTTTGGGGAGCAATCCAACCAAAATTGTCTTCCAATGCATCGGCCATCCTTAGGAGCTTAAATGGTACAGAAATTTCAACTTTCTCCTTTACCTCCGTGTTTCGAGTGTACTTACTTAGATTTTCATCCCTAACATCCAAAGAATAGTGAATATTAGGATATGAACCAAGAGCACCATAACGAGTAAATATTTTCCTAGCTTCTTTAACTATATCATCAAATTCATGGAGAAGAGTTTCTAATACAAAATCTTTTTCCTCTCCTCTCTCCATGCTATCAAGCTTAAGAAACATTTGCTGTAGTATAGGATTTAGATTAACAAACCTCTTCTCTAGACGAGCTACCAAACAAGATATGGCAGAATCATAACTATCAGTTAGCTCAACTATTGATCTTTTATCATGAGTATAGAGTTTGCTAACGAAAGTGAGGAATTCTTCAATATTATCTTTTCCAACAACATCCCCACTTCCTACCTTAACATCTTTCATACCAAAACTAGAAGGGAACATAGCTACTAGATAAAAGATAAACAAAACTGAAATAAAGATTACACTAATTTTTTTGGGTTTTAAAATTTTGAAACAGGAAAATAAACTAAACGAGATATAAAGCAAGCAAGACAAAAACAAAGTAAAGAGATTGAGAGTATGAGACTCCCCTTGCTATAGCTCCAAAGTCCCCGGCAACGGCGCCAGAAAAGAGCTTGCTGCTGTATTAAAATAAGTTGGGTGGTGCCCCAAGCGAAGGCGGAATTGCAGCTAGTAGCAGTTTTCCCTCGTTTAACGAACCGAGGTTTATCGAACCAGTAGGACTTTGAAATCAACAACGAGGTGAATGTTGAAGATCTCTGGCGCTTGACCTTCAACACACGTGGACCTGCACACATTCAACCAAAATAATTTGCCCCCAATGGCGGAAAGGTTGTCAATCTTTCCGATCTCGTAAAAAACAAAGCGGTTAATTGTATGATGAAATCGATGAAATATGAAAAGTGACCAGAGGAATAATGATAATTAAAAGCAAGTAAATGAGGTTGCAAACAATGTAAAAAGATGGACCGGGGGCCATGGGTTCACTAGTGGAGTCTCTCAAGTAAATAAAATATGCATGTGATGGGTGAACGAATTACAGCTAGGCAATTGACAAGATCATGACATAAACCCAATTTAGCTACGACAAAAAGGACATGATAATATTTATGGAGGCATCACGACAAGGAACAAAGACCGTTGAGTCCAACTGCGTCTTTGTCTAAAAAGTCCACCGTGGGATCGCTATCCAGCCTGTCACCCAACGGTATTAAGTTGCAAGCAACAGACAATTGTATTAAGTAAATTGCATGAAGTAAGAAATACTAATATCAAAAGAGACATTAACACCGCTTTTTTACCCTTAGTAGCAACAGCACAAAAGGGGGCATGAACCCACTATCTAGCATAAATACCCTCTCTTGCAGATACACACAATCAATTTGCCAAAGTAACTACGCACATCGGAGAGCATGCAAGAACATAAATTACTCATATAAGAATCATGCACAATCTGAACATAACTTCATAATCCATCGGATCCCAGCAAACACATCACATACATTACAATAATCGATCTTGATCATGTTAGGCAGCTCACAAGATCATAAGAGATGAAGCACAAGAGAGAGAGACTACCAACTAGCTACTGCCATGGACCCGTAGTCCAAGGTGAGACTACTCACAAATCATCCCGGAGGAGGGCATGACGATGAAGAGCCCTCCGGGATCGATCTCCCCTCCGGCAGAGTGCCGGGATCATCTTCAGATTGGACCCCGAACTAGGGTTTTCGGTGACGGCGCGTCGGGGTCGAGTTTCTAGAAAATAATGGCCGCCTTGACGTTTTTAGGTTATTTCTGATTTTATAGGCGTCGGAGGGGGCCGAGGAGGTGCCCCACGGGCAGGGGGGCGTGTCTGCCCTGTGGGCCACCTCCGAGGCTCCCCTTCGGACTCCGTCTTTGTCTTGGCGTAAAAATAATCCCCATAAATTTTGGTGCAATTCCGAGAATATTTCCAGAAGTAAATTTCTGAAACAAAAAGACGGCAGAAACAGGGAACTGGCACTTGGCATCTTGTCAATAGGTTAGTCCGACAAAATGCATAAAAATGATATAAATGACAGTAAAAACATGTGACAATAACACAAAACTAGCATGGATCACTCAAAAATTATAGATACGTTTGAGACGTATCATGATGCACCTTAGACTCCTCTATCTCGCACGTCCACTTGAAGCGTTCATACTACGAGAGCTCTCACCACGTCAGGTCCTCCTCACCACTTCTCCCCGGAAAGGAGATGGGAGGGGTTATGCTTACAAGTGCACATGCATGGTTGTTGAAACACACTTTCGTGTAATTATTACTCAGTTGTATTGTTTCTTGTCTCATTATTTATAAGTTGCACTTTTCTACATCCCATAGTTGCATTTTCTTATTGGAAATGTGCAACTTTGATTGTGAAATGTGCAACCAATGTGCTATATTGACAAAATAGGGGGTAGAAGATCTTTGACAGTAGCTAAACTGTTTATAAAAGAATCGTAACACATCTTCGATATTCGTCGAATACATTTCCAGCACATGTGCTCCTGGCCATGTCACGAGTCGGTACAAGTTTTTCTTGAAGTAAATGAGCTGGTACAGATAATATGCTAGAGCCAGCAACGATGGCATGGCCTGGGCTTATTATTTACTTTTGTTTGCTGTTGTCAAGCATAGACATAGAGTAAAATAGATCAGCTGACTTAAACAATAAGGGTTAAGTGTAATTTTGATCCCTCAAAATGGACTATTGCAACACTTAAGGGGCCAAAAGTGCACTTAACCCAAACAATAAACCTACCTATTATGACACACAAACACAAGCCCGCAGGCCGCAAGAACATTGTTCAAAAACAAATCTATCTATATATTTAAAGACAGACGCTTTCTCGGCCTCACAGCGCTCGGGCACTGTAGCTATGAACAGTGAGTACTGTTCATTGCTACAGTACTACAGTGCGTCGATCCCGGCCGTCCAATTTCAATCTGACGAGCAGAGAAGCATCTCCGCGATACAATTGCAAAAAGGCCCCTCACAAATCCAGCGCGTGCTCCGCGGTCCACGATTATACGAAGCAGCGGACCTATTCGTAAATTGTGGAAAAAGTCAGGGTGCTTTCAGCAAAACCGTCCACATACCTCCCCTTTCCCTCTCTCTCCTCACGCGCGACGCCGGAATTGGCGGCGCCGCCGCGCCGCGCCCCCGACGCGCCGGCCCTCCCCGTCCAGATCGACAGACACGGCGGGCTCCGCCGTCCTCGCCTCTGCCTCTTCGCGGACTTTCGCGTCCCGAGACGTTGCGACCTCGCCGGAATCCACGCGGACGCGCTCGGGGCCCGCCGCCGCGTCCACACGCCACAGTCGCCGCTTCGACGACCTACAGGCGGCGGCGCCGCCAAATCCGGACACCCCGTCTGCGCGCGAATCCAACGCACCCACGCACGCGTCCTAGCTTGCCGTGCTTCGCCGCTGCGCCAGCTCCGCCAGTGGCTTGCCGTCCTGGGCTGGCACTGGACCGGTTGTTGGGCCGGCCTGCTTGCTGGTCGCCTGCGTCGGCCCTCTTTTTTTTGTTCTTTCTTTTTCCCTGCTGCGGACCAAACTCAAAAAAAAAATCTAAAAAATCTAAATAGCCATTTTAAATTCTCCGGGACCTTCTCAAAAATATTTAAAACCTTAATTTCTAAATAAATATAACTAAACCGAAACACAAAGTTTGAAAAAAAAAACAAAAAAAATGTAAACATCAAAATAGTCATTCCATATGCCTTCGAACCTTTTCTAAATTATTTTTAGATCTTATTTTCCAGATAAATATAATTGAATCAGAAAAACAACATTTAAAAAAATGCTTTGCATAACTTAAAACATTTCATAGATGCTATTTAACGATATTTAGATAATTTCAGAAAACTACTACATGCTAGACTCACGTAATGTATTTCCTCCGAATATGGAGTTTCATTAAAATTTTAAAGCAACAAAACTAACTTATTGCATCATTTGAAATAGATTAATATTTACAGGTAATTTAACTTAACTCTCTCCAATTATGCATACAAATTAAATAAATGCTAAAAAATAGCCAACATTTCCACACAACCATAATATATTCCCTCTTATTATGGTGCTAAATAAGAAAATTATGGAAAAATGGAACCATTCTTCACCATTTCGATTTAGCTAACATATTTGGAAAGAATATAACTTAGATTCCTCCAATTCTGTAGTTACACAACAAAAAAAAGTTTCCTTAGATGATTATTTGAAGAAAATGCAAGTTCACTTCCTCAAATTATGGATTGAGTTTAAATTGAATTAAAAAAATGCTCGAACAATGTATTCCCTCTAATTGTTGAGTTAAATTACATATATAAGACAAGACACAAACACATTATATCAAACCGACTACATTAACATTTACAAATAATATAACTAAACTCGCTCCAATTATGCAATTCAATTTACAAAAATACTCAAATTGAACTTAACTTTCCTTATATATGAAATTAAATTTAAATAATGCTTTATTACATGCAAATTTCCAGGAAATCTCAAATTCTTTTCCTTCAAAGATGGATTGAATTTAATAGTTGCTAATGCAGAATATCTCCTCTGACCAACGATCTAAATTACATATTTACGGTGAAGTACAAACATAATTTTTAGACATAACCATGATATATTCCCTCTAAATGTGGCGGACTAAATTTAAATAGTGCTTTATTACATGCACATTTCAGGAAATCTCAAATTCTTTTCCTCCAAAGATGGATTGAATTTAATAGTTGCTAATACAGTAAATCTCCTCTGACTAACGATCTAAATTACATAATTACGGCGAAATACAAACATAATATTTAGACATAACCATGATATATTCCCTCTAAATGTAGTGGTAAATAAGAAAATTATGCCAAAACGGAAGCATATAATATTTATACATAACCATGCTATATTTCCTCTAAATATAGTGGTAAATAAGAAAATTGCGGCAAAATGGAACTATATTTCAACATTTCAATTAACCTACCATATTTAAAAGCAATATAGCTTAATTCTATCTAATTATGTACTCACAATAAAAAAAACTTGATTAGATTAATATTTCGACAAAAAACAAATTTGTTCCTCCCACTGTGGCAACAAGACAGCCCAGCCAGGTTAAGGCACATGCAAAACTCTGGTTGCCTATCAATCGCAGGGACCAAAGAGATAACTAACCAGCTCGACAAATTACATCAAAAAAAGGATAGGAATGTGTGTGCAAAGCACCCACTGCATGCATGCAGCCCCGTAGCTAGGTTTTTGCTGAATGAAACTTGATATGTTCTCATGTTCTGTCACTACCCTAGCCGGTCTCTGGTTGAAAAAAGGTGCGCGCATGGTGAATTAGTTAACCCCTTGAGAATTATGCCATGTAAAACTACATACAAACTACTTATGGTAAAGAAAAAAAATTTTTGGTTGAGTACTCAAATTTTCTCACCATTTAGAGACAAATCAACCGCAATTCTCCTAACCTCAATTAAAATTTGCCGCTAAAATGCAAACATGTAATTTTGAATACTCAAATTTTGTCACCATTCAGAGGTAATTCAAATGCATTTCCTCTAAATTCAATTAAATATTGACGCTTAAATACAACCATGCTCTAACATTTCAATATACCAAATATTTGAATATTGCACAAAATATTGAAAAAATGCTCACAAAAAAAATGCTACCTACTCATACCAAAAATATAAAAAAAATATTTCCAAATTCCAATTTGGTCTACATTTGAGCAAATATTCCAATGTTCAAAAAAATATATCAAAAATACTAAAAGGAAAACTCTATGCACATATAGCAAAATACAAATATTTCTTCACATTACAATTTGCCCAATATTTCGACCTCATACGAACAAACTTTCTCCAGATGTGGAATCAAATTCAAAATAATTTTTTCTAATTTCAATTAAATAATGACGTCAAAATTACGAATATGATTGAACATTTGGCACCACCAAACATATTCCACAAAATATATCAAAAAAATGTCCACGAAAAAAATGCTAACTATTCGTACCAAAATAAAAACATGTTTAGACATTCAAGTTTAGCAAACATTTGGCAAAATAAAAACAAAAAAGGACAAAAAAAATTTAACCAAGCGTGGCAAACACTTCAATTTTGGCTAACATTTTGCCGAACACTTCAATTTTGGCTATCAAATAATCCTACACAATATATCAAAAAAGCTCACAAAAAATTGCTATCTATTCATACCAAAATAAAAACATGTTCGAACACTTCAATTTTGGCTAACATTTTGCCGAACAAAAAAAAAATATATTGTACAAAAAAATCACCAACGGCGTGGCGTGACGCCACGCCAAAATTCTACTAGTATGAAAACACGAGAAGGAAGGAATCTGTCCTTTGTATCGCGCTCATTAAGAACCTATGTAGGGCACGGACGCACTTTACGCTCGCGTATATTGTAACTTGACGAACGACGGTGACGTGCGCGAAGCTGGCGTAGGCGTTGAAGGATTAACGCTCGTGCTGTGGTCAATAGTGGGCGTGGTTGTTGGGACATTTGCAGTGGTCTTAGCCTCTTAGGATGGGGAATTAAGTCGTGTGTGTATAGTGCACCCGCGTTTCGTACATAGTTTCTCCATGGCTACCGAGTAGTGTGGTGTGGTTGTTGCGAAGTCCAACACTGTGTGGCTGGGTCGCCGCCATGGCGATGGCAGCGTGTGATAAGCAGATCAGATCATCAGACACGACACGCGCACAAATACGATGGCAAGCCTTTGCCTTGTGTTGGCAATTCCTCAATGCCGTAACGTCCCAGCATGGTTCCGGTGCAGTGCACCCGTACGAGGACAACGTCTTTTAGACAACTCCAACCGGATGACGTATTTGGTCCGTCCACCTTTGTTTTTCTCCGCGTGGCTAGAAATCAAGTTCTAACGTGGCGGTCCATTCCCAACTCAAATATGGACCGGGTTTGCGTCCCGGCGGACAGAAGACTGTGCCATCTGCATGTCCCCCGGTGTCCGTTTCGCATTCGCCCCGGGCCTTCGGTCCCAAGTCACGGTTGCTTGTCCAGTCTCCTTTTGCCATTGCGCCGCTCGATGCGCTTTCGCAATGGAACCTCCCGTACATGCGGATGGAGGTGGCACAGGGCAGCATGCTAGGCTTAGCCCGTACACCTCCCAACGGCTGGCATCTCAATCCGGAAAGGATACCAGTTCTCGGGGTTCTGGAGTCTAGACTCACGTGCAGGACGGAGATTCGTCGCCTCGGCCCCTCCTCCCGCCGGATTTGGTCGAATAGAGAACTCCCCACACTGGGACAAGTGGTTCTTGACAAGCACGACGAACTGTGCCGAAGCTACTTCGCCTCGCACGCGCACGCGAGCTACCACGGCGTTCTCCAGTGGCCCCTCCCGTAGTGAAAGAGGAGGAGGACGACGAAGACAACGAGGAGGCGTGGGTCCAACACGCCTTCGAGCTCTCCAAGCTCGAGGAGTTGAACCAATCGCCAGACCTCCCCACAACGTTGTACGTTTCTCCTCTGGAAGCCGGTGCGCCACCACCACCACCACCGGCAGTAGGGCCACCTCCAGCACCGACGGAAGGGTGGCCATGGCCGGCTCCAGTTTGCCTTTTTCTATTATTTTGGTCTTTCTCCTTTCTTTTCTATTTTATTCTTTACTCTTTTTCCTTTTCTATTATTTTTCTTTTTTCCTTTTTTGATTTTTATTTTTCACTTTCGTTTTTTTGGTCTTCAAAATGTACTTATTTAAATTTCAAATTTAAAAAATGTTAAATTCTAAAAACGTTCAGATTTAAAAGGCATTCGGTTTTTTGAAAAGTGTGCATATTCAAAAAAATGTTCTGATTAAGAAATATTCAAATTTGAAATTTATTCATATATTAAAAAACATCTAGATTTTAAAAATGCTCATTTGAAAATGTTTATATTTTAAAAATGTTCAAATTTAGAAATTGTTCAGATTAAAAATGTTCAAAGGGAGCATATGCGATCACTCATTATATGCACGTGAGGAAAGGGGACAGAGAAGGCTTGGCTGCTGTAAAACTCGACATGAGTAAAGCCTACGACCGGGTGGAGTGGTCTTTTCTTGAGAAGATAATGCTGAAGATGGGTTTCTCTGAAAGCTGGGTGCACTTGATTATGGGCTGTGTGCGATCCGTTTCCTAAAGGATCAAAGTCAATTCTGGTATGTCGGAGGTTATTGTCCCACAACGAGGGCTGAGGTAGGGATGCCATCTATCCCCTTATCTTTTCATCCTCTGTGCTGAGGGCCTCTCGGCTCTGTTTCAGAAGGCTGAGGAGGATGGGTCTCTAAAAGGTGTAAAAATTTGCTCTGGTGCACCTCATATCAACCACATGTTTTTCGCCGATGATTCACTCATCTTTATGAATGTAAATGAGGCAAGTGCTGCTAAGCTCCAGCACATCTTGGCCCTCTACGAGGACGCTTCGGGCCAGGTCATTAATAAAGAGAAGTCTGCTGTTATGTTTAGCAAGGGCACGGCAAATGCAGCAAAAAGAAACTTCAAAAATGCGTTGGACATTAAGGATGAAGCATACAACGAAAGATACCTTGTCCTCCCCGTTTATCTGGGCAGGTCAAAATCCAAGGCTTTCGGGTACCTTAAAGAGAGGATTTCAAACCTGATTTAAGGGTGGAAGGAGAAGTTTTTGTCTAGAGCTGGGAAGGAGATCCTGGTGAAGGATGTGGCCCAAGCCATCCCGATTTATGCAATGTCTTGCTTCGATATCACTAAATCCTTCTGTGACGAAATATGTTCCATGGTCTGTCGTTATTGGTGGAATAACCAGGAGGATGAGAGGCACCATTGGCTGGGCTGGCAATGCCTTACAAAAGCAAAGAGTGAGGGTGGCCTCGGCTTTAGAGATTTACACATCTTCAACATGGCCATGTTGGCTCGGCAGGGCTGGAGGTTGATACAGGAGCCTGACTCTCTTTGTGGGTAACTTCTCAAAGCTAAATACTTCCCAAAATGCACCATTCTGGAGGCTGCCGCGAGTCCAGGAATTTCTTACTCGTGGCGAAGCATTCTGAAAGGGTTGGATCTACTCAAAGAGGGTCTAGTGTGGAGGATTGGGTATGGCTCAAACATTAAGGTGTGGAAGGATCCGGCGACACTAGGAGGCCTAAAACCATCCAAGGCCGATCTCTTGTGACTAATGTTGTGGATCTCATCGATCCGGCAACCAGAGGCTGGGACGCTGGCCTTGTCCAGGACAATTTTCATCCAGACGATGCAAGGACGATCCTCTCTATCAGTCTGTGTGAGAATATGGAAGATTGCCTGGCTTGGCACTTTGATCCTAAAGGCCAGTTCTTGGTAAAATCAGCCTACAAGCTAGGTATTAGACTGCGGGACAGAAGGCTCGGAAGGGAAGCAGAATGCTCATCAAATAACCCGGATGCTGAAATGAAGAGTTTTAATTGGAAGCAGATTTGGCAGCTCAAGGCACCAAACAAACTCAGAATGTTTGTGTGGCGGCTGGCACACTATAGTTTGGCAAACAGGATGAAGATCAAAAAGCTGGGGGTTGAGCTCGATACCCTCTGCCCGATCTGTCACAGGCTGAACGAGGATGGCGGCCACACTTTCCTAAAATGCAAAAAAAGTTAAAGAGTGCTGGAGCAGGCTGGGTCTCGGGGCAGTCAGGGAGAAGCTGCTTGTTTGTAACTCTGCACATGAGATGTTGGCAGCATTGTGGAAGGTGGAAGAGCAAGAAAAAATGAGAAGTCTAATCTTAATGTGGGAATGGTGGAGTGTTAGAAACAAGGCAAATGCTGGAGAGGCCTTCTCTAATCCACATGAGGTTTGTCACTGGTGGAGAAGCTTGCGGTGGACTTCTCCTATCTCAAGGCACCTGATAAACCACCAAAACCTCCTGATAAACATGCATGGACGAGGCCACCTGAAGATTATGTCAAGGTAAACTTCGACGGTGCCTTTCATCAAACCACTAATGATGGTGGCTGGGGTTATGTCATTCGCGATTAGGCGGGCGAGTTCGTTGCTATTGGCGAGAGAAATCGGTGCACCTGAGTGATGCACTTCATTCTGAAGTTGTCGCTTGTTTAGCGGCTATTGAGGGAGCAATCAATATTGGGGCTAACCGAATTATTTTCGAATCTGGTTCCTCCACACTGGTGAGGGCTATGAAGACCAGGAATTTTGACAAAGCTTTGATTGGAGTTCTGGTGAATGAGGCAAGAAACATATGTATTTTACATTTCGGTTCTTGCTTATTTTCCTTTAGTAGGCGTGAGTGTAACTCTGTAGCCCATGAACTTGCGAAATTGGGTGTCAGCAGCAAGTCACAGGACTCTGTTTGGGTGGATGAGGCCCCCAAGTGTGTTGTAAGCTTGTTAGCCAAAAGACATTATGGCTGAGGTTTAATGGAAGTATCTAATTCCTGTCAAAGAAAAAACGTCTAGATTTAAAAAATGTTCATTTGAAAATGTTTATATTTTAAAAAATCAAATTTAGAAATTGTTTAGATAAAAAATGTTCAAATTTAAAAATGATCAAATTTGTAAAAATATTCAGATTAAAAAGTGTTAATTTAAATTTGTTCAAATTAAAAATGTGTTAAAAAAATTAAAAATACTTTCAGATTTCAAAAAAGTATTCAGATTCTGAAAATGTTCAGTTTTTTTAAGTATTAATATTTTATAGTATAAAAAATCAGAGTTGAAAAAACTTTGGATTTTTGACAAATGTTAATATTTTGACAATGAAATAGAAAAACGAGAAAGAGGTTCACAAGGTCTTCCTCCGTTAACCATGTCGCACGAGGTCTGTTGCGCCGCAAAGGGCGGTGTATAGGAGCTCTCGGAAGGTCCTATTCGCCGCCTTTAGCAGCGCGACATCCCTACGCCGCCTAAAGAAGGACTTACATGGGGCCGCTACAAAATGCGACCCAATAGAAAAGGTACAATTTTTCATAACTTTTATATTTTTGTTACATTTCTATTTATTTATAAAGGCTAGTTTTACATTATAAATAATTAATAAAGATTTTTTTTAATATGAATATTCTCCTACTTCAACTATGTTTTTTTCAAATTCGAACATTTTTCAGATTTGAATGATTTTCAAAATGGGAACTTTGTTAGATCTGAAAATATTTTTCAAAATCTGAACAATTTTTTCAAATCTTAACATTTCAAAATCTGGATATTTTAAAATATGAACTTTTTTCAAAATCAAACATTTTTCAAAACTTAACGATTCAAAATGAAAACTTTTTGAAACCGGAAAACATTTTAAAAAATCTAAGCATTTTTTAAAACATTTAAAATGGATATTTTCAATTCTGAACATTTTCCAAAACATATATTTTACAAATTTGAATGATTTTTAAAATTTGTTTTTTTCTAAACATTTTTTAAAATCGGACATTTTCAAAATCTAAACATTTTTATCAAAATAAAATGTAAAATTAAAAAATAAAAAACAGAAAAGGAAAAAAGGTAACTTAAAAATATATTTATATTTAGAAAATATTCTTTAAAATATCGAATTTTGAAAAAAAAATGATCTAGCAGGAAAATATATTCATGTACTACTAAACAAGAAAAATAAAAAGGAAAGGAAAAAGAAAAAAACGAAAAGAAACGGAAAAAGAAATGGAAAAAAGAAACAGACAAATCGAAAAACGAATGAAAATAATGTTTTCTGGGCCGCGGCCCTTCACAGGCCACCCTCGTGCTCGTGCAGAAAAAAAAAAGGAAAAGAAGAAGAAAGATGAAACTGGAAAAAAAAAGT
Source organism: Puccinellia tenuiflora (assembly GCA_012064385.1). Taxonomy (NCBI): domain Eukaryota; kingdom Viridiplantae; phylum Streptophyta; class Magnoliopsida; order Poales; family Poaceae; genus Puccinellia; species Puccinellia tenuiflora. The sequence goes on along the minus strand of QRDG01001232.1, from coordinate 2,128,684 downwards.
CCGTAAACGGGCCAGCCCATTAAACTGACTCACGCGGGCGAGTCGTTGTTTCGACTCGCTAACAGCGAGAAATACCGCCTGCGAAAGCGTTGCCTGGGGGCGATATATAGGATTCGCGTCTCGTACTCGTCCCTGAGGCCCGCGCGATTTTCTGTTTTCGTTTCGCTGGATATTTCGTTTGTCTACGTCGGTCCAACGGGTGACAACTAGGCCCATTAAATGTTTTCTAGTCTAGAAAAAAAAAGCAGAAGGACAGAAGTGGAGAACACCTCGGACTTCGACAACGTCCCCTGTTACGTACTTAGATTGTTCTAGATCAAGTTGCCGGGCGTACATCCACAACGAAGAAAGGGGCCTACTTTTTTTGATACGAAAAGTACAAGAAAGAGAAAGAAAACATCAAAAGGCATGAGCGGAACACGCCTAGTGATCGGTAAATTAACAAGGCTCTTAAGCAATTGACGTGTCCACAGCGTGCATTAAACTAGGCGTTTTCACCTCTTTCCTGGAGCAAAAGTTACAGGTATGTTTGGTCACGAGAACGATGCGCGCTATCATACGTGCTCTTTGTAAGCTCGTCTCTTTTCGCCAAACCAAATTACGTGTTGTTGTTTGGTGTAGCAAAAAATGCTTCATGTTGTTACCCCGGGCAGTATATATATAGGATTACCCGTGTGATGACGGCAAAATGCATCTCTATCTACAAAGTCGAGACGCGTGCTACACACTGGAAACCCAGAAAGCTTTGCTTAACCGCGTGACAAGGGTAAATCTTCTTCGGAGTCCGTAACAACAAATGGAACCATAGTGAGTTCCAAATACCGGATATGGGGTCGTACCCGATTTGCCTTCGGTAAATCACATCGGATGTGTAGACGATATGTAGTTACATCAAAGAAAATATTTATGAACTTTTTGCATTGCCCTTATTCATAACTGCTGTTTTAGTACCACATATTGCACGATGTGAATGTTTGAGCATAAAAGATATATGATTATAAGTTTATTAACTAGCTAACTATATATAGTTCTTTCACACAAAAAATAGTTAACTATAGTTTATTAATAAATTAATAAAGATTCACATCTCTAGAATAACAAAGTGCTTTGTACATGCATATCCACAAAACATGATGCATGAATTGTGTTTTGATGACGTTGTAAGTGCCAACTTTAGTTTGATTTTTTTTAAGAATAATTGTCATCTATGTGTAGGTATATATCGGTAGTCAAACATCGGCCATATCAGACGTAACGATATGGCGTATCTTTAACATTACACCCTCGATATTGATATATCGACAAATATAGCAATCATATCACCCTAGATTTTAGAATCTTGATGAGTAGTCACATGCACCTATGTGCCCGCATATCTTTAACGGTAGACCCTCGATATTGATATATCGACAAATATGGAAATCGTTATCATCCTAGATTTAGAATCTTGATGAGTAGTCACATGCACCTATGTGCCAAAGTGGATGGAAGGTTGGTGCAATTGTGTATTTGTATGTACGCTGATTTCTTGAACGAGACAATGTTCAGTACGTAATTCATCAATAAGAATATAGTTGATATTATAAAATCTAGTTATAAAAGGAGGGACCGGTAATGTCGCACAACACACCATCATGTGTAAGCATACTAACGATTGCGCCGAAGAAGATCCGAGTTGTATTATCTCCCCCGTGTCTTCTGCTAAGTAAAACCAAATCATACAGAACCCACCGAATAAGACGCACAAAAACCCCCGATAAAGTCCCAAATAGGCATATATGACGCCTCACCATAAGCACCATACCACTACCGTTGAAAGGAGAGATGCCATAAGCAATATCGGAGGAGTGGGTTTGGGTCACGCTAGCGTTCGTTGTGTAGAGAGCTCACATACATAAATCTACGCCACAATGGCATCTAACACATCCAAGACCTCCATTAACAGGGGCTCGATGCTTTTGCGGCAGACAGTGCGGTTGCACCCTTCAGTGTGTCTTCATCCCTTGTGAGACTACCACCTCGCCTCCACTAGCCGATCGCCTCATAAAATCTGTAACTACGCCACTACGGTTGTTATGCCGACAACTACACCCAACCCTTAGCTAGGGCCGCTGTCGGGGCTCCAGAACATCAGCCTTAAGGGAAGCTTCCCCCCTGGTGTAATGAAAATGGCTACATAGAAGTTTTTCTTTGTGAAAAATTAAGGTCGGGCGGCCGCCCTACGTACCTTACCATAAGGGGAGTTTCGCCTCTGGGTACATCCCTGGCAGTTGTGTACAAACTTCTCTTTCTTTTATTTCAGTTGAACTCTTTGGACCTTTTTTTGAGAGTAAACAGTTCGAATTTTTAATTAATGTTTTGTTTTCTTCGTTTGTAATTTGTTGCCCAACTAATAAACAAAATAAGAAAGCACATGCAGTGGGCCGGAAAAGCGAAAATATTTCCGATGGGAAATCTCCACACGGGGCTTGACTGATCGGAGAAGCGTTGGACCATGGAAACATGCAGGTGCCACATCCGCTCCCCTTTGCTTAATCTTCGGAACGTGCGAGGTCGAAAGCGTGTGCATGTCAGAAAAAAAAAGCACTTAAAAGCCAAAAGAGGAATAAAAGAAATGAACGAAGTGGACTAGCGCTGGTCCAACAACGAGGACGACCACCATGCATGCATCGCTGCCGACATGGCCCCCTAAAATTAACCTCATCCCGGCGTCGCCCTCCCGCAATTAACCGATCTTCACCGAATCTCGGGTCGCGGCGGCACGCAAACTTGGACCTCTCCACCATGATGAGTTGCAGCTAGCTAGCGCACTTGGGCTCGGTTTTGGACAGGGACCTCGCTCCCTCGCTCGCTCGCTCGCTATTCCAATAATAACAAGTGTAAAACCTAGCTGGCTGGCAATTTAGGTCCGTATATAGCTCGTTTGGTCTAACATCGATCGAGCTGTTGCTGTTCATATATACTACCTCCGTTCCATAATGTAAGCCTTTTTAGCATTTTCCTTTCCATCCGTATCTATACATGTTTTAGTGTAAGGTTCAAATGAATCTTGCACTAAAACATGTCTAGATACAGATGGAAAGAGAAATGCTAAAAAGGCTTACATTATGGAACGGAGGGAGTAGTACGGAGTAGTCCGTAGTAGGAGTGGGCTATGAATTGAATTGGCAATGGAAAACCAAATCAACCAATTCAATTCAATACCACAAATGCTGTTTGGATGCGCGTGGTATTCGTTTGCAGAATCAAAAGTACAATGGAATTCTAAAACCTGTTTGGATGCACATTGTGTGGAATTGAATTTTTTTTGACTTTGAACAGTATAACATGTATCAGATCGAGGGATTGAACATCATAGAACTAGAAATCTACATATCAGATCGAGGGATTTTGCAACATCTATATCAGAGAGGACGAGGTGAACAAAAAATCAGAAAAAAAATAACCAGAAAAAAAGAGGCACCAGACAGCTCGAGGTCTGCTCATCCTCCCGCAGCGTGGACACACCAGCGTGGACCTCGCACAGCTGCCCGTGCACCTCCCGCCGCCGGCAGCTCGCGCTCGACGACCGCCGCCGCCGCTCGAAGACCCGGCAGCTCGAGGAGCTCGCGCTCGACGACCGCCGCCGCCGCTCGAAGACCCGGCAGCTCGAGGAGCTCGCGCTCGACGACCGCCGCCGCCGCTCGCGCTCGACGACTGCCGCCAGGTACCACCGCCGCCGCCGCTCGCGCTCGACGACCGCCTCCAGGTACCACCGCCGCCGCTCGCGCTCGACGACCGCCGCAGCCGCTCGCGTTCAACTACCTAGGGTTCCACGGGGAGGCCGCGCCGATGGGGAACGAGACTAGGGGGAAGAGGGAGGGCGGCACGGGCGGAAGGGCGGCAGGGGAGGAGTGGGAAGGGAGGGGGAGAGGGCAGGCGGCGGTGGTACCTGGCGGCGCTCGTACTCGCTGCTGCGTTCTTTCGGGAGAGAGAAAGGGAGCGACGCGAGCCAATTCCGAACGAATACGGAGCTCTCGACCTCTGAATTGACGAAGCGGTAAGTTGCCCACGCGGGGGGAGGAGCTCTGAATTGGTTCTCGATTCCACGCTCCAATTCAGAGTACAACCAAACAACAGAATTGGGGTTCCCAATTCCAAAAATCCAATTCTGAGGCCAATTCAGTGCAACCAAACAGGGCATTAGACTAGTTACAATGGGGGTATCATAAGTAGTATCATAGGTGCCATATTGGCAAAAAGATGATGTGGCATAACAATAAATAAAGAGAGAGAAGGTTGTGGTATCATGATATGATACCGTAACATAACGGATTTCTAGACGCAATGAGTCTATGAGCTAATAAATACAATGTATTATGACACTACAAATATGTTACCACCCATAATGGACATATTAACATAGACTAGTATCATAATAGTAGTCTATGTTACTTCCCATTATGACTAATCTTACATGCGGCCGAAAAGCCCTAAGATCCGGACAGGCTCGACGGCCCCGACTCGACACGCACGGTATCCGGACGTGCAAGCACGGGTCGTTTGTCAGCCTTCGCGGTACGTACACCTGGCCAGAGGCCTAACACAAAAATGGTAGCGCTGTGGGGCAACATCAGCTAGCCGCTTAATTGCACGTAAATCCCTTGTCCGTCCGATCGATCCATACGTCTCGTCTGCGAGACCGACGAGGTGACCCTCCACCAGCTGCAGGGCGTGCATGCAGCACATGATTGCATGCTGGTGCACACCCCTCCACCCCACCGTACGTGGAACCCTCTACCTCTTTGCACATCACAAGGAGGTACGGAGTACTATATACTACGAACCGATCGATCGAGCGACAGTGAGCTGATCAGTCTCGACAATGTGCGTGCGTGCGTGCCACTGGCAAAGTGCGACGTCATCATGCATTGTTAGTTTATCCCGTGCTGCCTAGCTACCGCGCGCATCATATGTAGCCGCGCAGCTAGCTGTGTTCAACTTCCCTCATGCTTTTTCGGTCGGGTTTCTTTTATAAACTGTCCAAATTTTTTTTTGTTAGGAGTAAATTCCTTGAACTGATTGATCCATAGCCTTAGGGGAGAGTCCCTTTTTGACTATATGTAAATATATTACCTAGGTTCAAAAAAAAAAAAAAACTTCCCTCACATTCGGATCAACTGATTTCGATATCAAACTGTAGCATTATCTTATCGCTTGACGACATCGATAGCACCATGCATATTAGCATATAGAATGTACTTTTGTGTGGTGGATCATACGCTGAACTTTTTCTTCGCTTTTACATTGTATATATATGTATGTATATATATATATATATGTATATATATGTATATATATATATATATATATATATATATATGTATATATGTATGTATGTGGTAGTTCCCCAATTGACCACAGATACATGAAAAGCGTTGGCGTGCGCATGCATGCACATGTGCTTGCTAGGCAGCCCGTCACCGTATATTGCGTAATCTTTTTTTTTTTCAAAAAGTATCCTGCGTAATCTAAAACAGCAAATAGTATAGATTATACAACTAACTTCGTGCGGTCACCTGCTGAAACTTTTCGCTTTTCCGCGTACAGTATGTGTTACTGAACCGTGACACGGATGCACGAAAAACGCGGCATGCAATGCGACAATACACTTTTTTTGTTCGCGAATTAGTGCGTTCCTGTAATACGTTCTCTCGCGTATATATATTACACGCTGTCGGCTGTCCAACGTTAAGAAAGAACAAATAATCTACCGCGGGGCTCGAAAGAAAGCGCGGGCGATATACGTCACCCATTTCAAGTAGTACTCCCTCCGTTTCACAATATAAGATGTTTTAGAAAGCTAACATAATTTTTTTAAACGTCTTACATTAAGAAAGAACAGAGGAAGTAGTACCGAACAATCGCACTGCGAGCTTCCCCGGGTTTGACATCGAAATAATGCCGGACAGATGGATGGTTCATCCTTGCGACCGGCCACGGCCAATATGGACACGTAGTACTTAAATGTATCATACTTTATTTATTGCTTGGACACCATATACAAGATATCCGACCTGCGCAGGACGGATATGAACCACTACCCAAGTCGGAAGTGTCACGTACGTGTGATTCCATTAGCTAGGCGATAAAAAACCCGGGCTTTAATAAAACACCCGATTTAAAGTGTCTAAAGCAGGGGCAGGGACCTAATCACCGAACTAGCAACTCAAATTAGTGTGCATCGATCCATATGAGGTCGATGGGATCCCACGCATGGACCAGATTGCCATAGTTTTCTTTCCGATAAGTTCACAAACATCTTGACAAATTCTTTAACAAGGCTGATTTGACATGGGAGTAAATCTTATCTGCAAATTTTCTTACCGATTCAGTGGAGAACATGTATGAAGATTTTTTTTCTGAGGTTGTCGGCACTAAATCGATGAATTAACAACATTACATAGTCATTTCCGAATAGAATCCGGAACAACACTAACCGAAATATTACAACTGAGGGCTAAGAAAGACGAGCAAAATTATGTGTCGTCACATTCGACTTTCTACAAGAAAAACATACGGAGCAAGACAAAACTACAAAGACATAGACTTGAGGTCGCTCACGACGAACCAACTGTCGATCGATCCCGCTCCTGGGATAAAATACGTTGAACCATGTACAAACAATCCGAGACCAAGACGATATTCAACAAACCATGATCTCTAATGATTGTGAGTGCTCGCCTAATAGACAGGCCTTCGGGAAGTGGAACCCTCCAACCCTTCAGTGCAGGAGATAATGAAGTTACCGTTATGATCAGACAGCATTGCTCAACAACCCATACGCTGCTTAGACATGAACAACACAACATCAAAGTCGGTAAGGCTGCGTCCGTTGAAATCAACCGTACGTTTAGGATCGATTCCCGCCACCGTTGAAATTTGAACCGTATTTTAAATATAAAAGTCACGTTTATAGAGCTAGTAGTACCCACTATGAGCAGCCTTGGGTAGAGCTTGAGTGGCCATGTCAGGTCGAATCCTCGTAGCGTGAACAGGTTTGAGGCCAATAAGGTAGTAGCTGAGTGGCGTCTATTGGTGCATCCCATCGATCCTTGAAAGTTGAAACCGGCCCCTGACTATATACGATCAAAACCCAATCCCCACCACCAGTGCGACAGTGCAACCGAGACCAAGTTTTAATCCCCGCGAAACCGACCCGCAACGTCGGAGCTGACGCAGAATCGATCGACCATCAAATCTGGATCCAATAGCTAGCTTTTCGACTACTCTGCCGGGAGTGGCAATTAATGCGACGACGGAACCTTGGAGAGTACAGGAGCTAGATCGATCCTACATGGCAGTTGGCACCCACTGGCCAACTGGCCTCTGACGCAGATCGATCGTCGGTGTCCACTTACTTAATCGCCACTCACGATCGATCGAAGAGACGTCGTACAATATATCTGCCATATATGTCGCACAGCACAAAGAGACCACATCGATCGTGCACGACCTAATTAAAATCCGTCCTGATTTCTCTGCCGATTATGTTTCCACAATCGCGCATTAGTCCCCTCGGCGTCGTCGTACGCCGACGGTGGCACATCGCCTCCCTATAAAAGCACGGTTTCTCTAGAGCTCAGTCAGTGCGAGAACCACCACTACTAGTGCCAGTTAATTACACCAGCTAGCTAGCCATTCGCCTTCTTCCCCTTGGACCTCCGGCCAACAGGCAGCGGCCCACAGTGCAGCAGCAGCAGCAGCATCAGGAAGCGGCGGCGGAGCAGCCAAGAAGAAACCTGCAGCTAGCGGTCAGACCGGACCTTCTCGGCGGTCGCTTTCGCATCCAGCGGCTTGGGACTTGGGAAGATCGCCGCCGCTGTCACCCGCGCAGCAGTCAAACAAGTTGCAGGGCAGGAGAGCTGGGTCATCAGTCAGCTTGGAGACTAGCGGCCCGGGCACTACTAGCCAGGTAAGTACTACTAGTAAAATATACTCTCCGATTTCGATCGTATTCGTGGTGCTTTGTTTATGTGCCCTGGGGATTACGGCCGGGATGTGATGAACCGACGGGGACGTGAACGACCCAACGTGAAAGGATCGGGTGCTTGTCGTTTATTTCGGCCCCGCGCGCGCTCTCATCCGCACGATTTTGTTCCGGTTACCTGCACCGTCCTGTCTGTTGTCCGCTTGCTCGATCCAGCCCTGGGTTGTCATCGTCCAGACTAGTTAAGTGCGCCGTACGGCATGTACTCCCCAGTTAAACAACTACTAGTAGTATATTGCCTACTGTGTAATAGCTGTCCGCAACTAGCTACTGGTGTTATTTTAGCGCTGATCGATGTGTATCGGGATGTGCGTTATTATACAAGTCAACCACTCACTTTCTTCCTCTAGCTGTGTACGTGGTGATCCATATTGTACTACTACTTGAAAAGGTGCCTATATAAAAATTTGGGTCCTCAAATAATATATATAAAGATTTACCAAGCATACAGAAAATATATTGCCACATGTTGATCTTAAGGCATTCAATATTACATATACATATATACTACTATAATGTCACTATTTCTTCTAGTACAAGCTTGATCTAGCATAACGTTGTTGCTTGACTTTTCAGAAACAGGTACGCCCTGTTTTAAGAAACGACGTATGTAGATCCAGAATTACTACTTGGCTGGATTCGGCTAGTACGTCACCTTAACTTACTCCGGGTGAAGTTAGTTCTAGCAAACCAAATTCTCAACTAGCTCTTTCTTTATTTTGGAGAACAAATCGAAATCTTCTTACTATTCAGAGGGTCATGATTTTTCCGCCACGTAGATAGATTAAGCCCTAGGTTTAGGGTGTGCGTCATTAGGCGGTTAAGTTGTGTAAGCGATATACCCGAAGCTAGCGAAATGTACGTGGGATGCGGTGCCTTCGTAAAATGTTCATGCTCTACGTATTAACTCATTAAGTGTGAGGTTTATTTTGTGCTAATCTACCAAAACCAATACTTACCACACGCGTAAATAGTCTAAGAACATTCATGCAAAAGAAATGACATGCTACAGATGGAAGTGTGAAGTCTAAACCAAATTGATCCTATATAAATATATGGATTCGCTATTGCTCGAGGAACTAAGAAATAACTATTTATAAGTCGTCTCTAAAAACCATTCGATATAATCACTGAGATCCGTGGAAGTACCGAGGGATGTAAATATTATCACCAAACAACGACTAAAGATATTGATTGACAAATAATTATTGCTAAATCATTTAGAAAATAGTCACCCCTAACTAACAGGCACGGAAGCACCCAAAAGAGTGGCGAGTGGGGCCCTAGGCCCGACCTATTTGAATTTTGTAGAAAACAAATCATTTTTTAACTTGCGTATGAAGTGTCCCCGTCAAACTTTTGTGCTCCCATTAGATATTTTATTTGGGATATGATTTAAATGAATTGGAATAATGGTTAACTAGTTAAATAATGCTACCGAGTTAGTCCTTATATATGTGCATGTGTCCAATACTTGTTGGATGACTGCATTAGTTAAATCTTGGAGCTTAACTAGGACCTGCAATTAATGCGTCTTATTAAGCAGTGACATATTACAAAAATGGCCGCTCTATATATTGTTTTTTACGGGTTGTATCTAAGTGATTTTAGGCTCATACTTACATCTGAAATTTTTTGTTAGCGACTTTTTTTTTTCCTATGATCCCACGAAAGAACCGTATATATGTTAGTTAAGATACAACGTGAATTTCTTTCTTCATTACAAAAGATAAGATGCAACATTAGCAATTTGATTACGATAACATGCTAAGAGACAAGCAATAGGCAATGCCCAACATGAGAGTTTTGCCTTGTCTTTACGTATTCATTTCTTCTTACCTAAAATATATATAATGGACATTTTTCACTTAAATACGTATTCTATATACTGATATAAAGTCTAAAAATAGGATGATCGGGCATAACGTTGTGGCCAAACAATTTCGTTGCATGTGGGCTAGTTAGAGAGGTACATCTTGTAAAAATCTGGATTGAAATATCTTCTAAAAATCCAAGAAGATCGGACATGTATGATTCGATTGAGCACTAACTTACAAAACCGATTTTCCTTCTTCTTCTTCTTCTTCTTACTTGACTTATAGGCACCAGCTAGGAGATTGTTGCACTGTGCGTGGTACATATTCACTTGGTCGATGCGTGGTCTCTATTGGTTTACCTCTTGATCGAGATATATAGTAGCGACATCAAAGTTTGGATACAAGACTTAATAGCACGAGCATGTTCTAGCTAGCTAGGGGTGTTATTTTCAAACCATGATGCAAGGGATAAATTAATTTTTTCTTCGTAAGAAAAATTGCATGTAAATGTTGGAGACAAAGTTGAACTTGCACCGCTCCATGCTGACATTGGGAGTATTCTTATCAACTCCAACTTCGCAGCCAAGAAAGAGTGAGTTCTAGTGGTGGAGGGCGTACGTCAAATAAAACGGATCGATCGAACCCCGCCAGTGCAGGAGCTTGAATGGACGATCCATAATAAAGGTCGTTGATACTAAGTGTTACGTTATTTGTTTCTTAACATTTAAGCAAGGTCGCTAATAAGACGTAAGCATGTACTTGGTCCTCTCGACATACGCAAACGATCGATCTGAAGGTAGATACGATCGATCGAGTTGCAAGGATTCCCCGGCAATCGATCGAAGCATCGTGTTCCTCCCCTTGAGCAGCCCAAAGTTCCATACATACATGTTGTAATCCAGGACGTACGTACGGCATTCATTCGCTTTTTATCCTGCTCCTTGAGAAGACGATCCGTCAGCATCGTCACAATTAACTGGATCGGGTTTTAATTTCCTCCTAAAGCCGGATCGCCCTTCCGCACGCGCGCGACTAGAAAGCTGCGAATGCGCGTCCGTACCACGATTTCGCGTGCTAGCTAGTGGAGTAGTGGGCAGTGAGTGCAGAATGTTCCCTCCGGAGAACGGAAATCACGTACGTGGAGTTCTAGTGGTCAAGGCGATCGACGGCCAGGCAAGGATCTGGGCCCGAGGACACGGCTAGCTAGCTGCCGGGCTTGACTCGCCACCTTTCACTCTGTCCTCCAACAACAATCGATCCATCCATCGGCGCCCTTTTTTCCTTCCTTCCACCAGTTCGTTTTATCTTTTTCCACCATATAAAAAAGTACACTCACCAGCCACCTAGGTCGAGTTAGACTCTATATATACACCCAACTACACAACCCTCTTAGACACCACCACCACACCTCCATCCAAGAGATAGCTAGTTTCCCATTGTTTGGCTGCTCTTTGGAAAAGGACTGCTTCGTTGCTAGCGATCGATCGAACAGCCGATCGAGCACATCCGCTCGATCTCTCATATATATTGCCTTTCCACGACCCATCTCTTCCCCTGATCCAAACGATTCTCCAGGACAAGAGGTAATTGGATCGTAGTAGCAGATCATCCTATATCATATCCGAGCTAGCTAGGAGCATGTGTATATGATCGATGCATCCATTCCATGTACTGTACCACTAGATGGCCATGCTAGCTGGTGCCCATGCTTTGGTGTCGTATTTTTGGTGGTACCTTTAGGCTAGCTGTGGTGCTCGCTATTACACAGGATGAATTAAGCGGAGTTCTTATTTCTCTTTATTTGTCAGATACATAATGTTTTTCTATATGATCGGATGGTACATATATATATCTGATTTATTTTGCTTGGAGGCTGCAGCCATTAGCTCGGCTGTGCTGTCCGGTTGTCGTGCTCGCTGCTGCATGCATGGCTCATGCCATGTGGCTGAGACCAAGAATACGTGTACGCGCTAGCCTCTCGCCAGCTGCTAGCTACTTGCGCTACCTACGTATACGTACTCCTACAAAAACGTACAAATGAATAACAACAAACTTTGACCAAGTATATGAAAAAAATATCAGCATCTACAGTATCATCCCATGAACGTTTTTAGAACAATCACATTAATTAACATACTTCCTAAGCATTTTTTACTAGCTAGGGATATATAGGATATTGATATTTTTTTTTGGTCAGTGAAACACTTTATAAATTTTTGACTTTAATAATCTATACTAATAGGCATCCTGGTATGGAAAACCTCGAGGAAGTTGTTAGCCTAGGCTGCCTATCGTCCAGACAAGATGAAGAGCTAGGTAGGTAGTGGGGTTCTCGGTCACATCTAGGGAGGGTACGTCCGATCCGGTAACAACCCACGGAAACACAAGCCGGTTTACTAGTTGACGGACTGTGACGTGCCTAGCTCTCTGTAGTTAACTAATTTCTTCAATACGGAGTTGCTAGCTAATCCGATCGCAACATCACACGGTGATCCAAGTTCTTACCGTGTCCCACTGGACTACCGTGCTGCTAGCTGCTGCAGCTGGCCATGCATGCATGATCGGCGGCCGGACTCCGACTCCTATGTCACTCACCTTTCGGACCGAATCCCGTGCCGTGTGCCGTACGTCGCGTCCATCATCCTAACCGTACCGGCCGGACGGCAACTTTTATCGTACGTACCTTTCTGCCTGTCCCTGGCGGAGCAGAGCATCGGAAGTTTTATTCCATTGACTTGGGGCCTCACTGTATCATGGAAGACGACCGCGCGCCAAGATCTTCTTAATTTGGCTCTGCATGTTTGCTGGAGGAAGGAAGTCGTGTCAAACTTTGACGGGGAGAAACAGGCAAGTTTTTCCACGGCCGACGGCGACGGCGCCCGTTGGCCGTTGGCGGTACACCGAACCTTCTGGCAACCGCGCGCGGCCGGCCCGTCGCGGTCACCGGCCGGCGGCGTGCTCCGCCGCTCCACTGGCATGCACCACCCGCGCGCGCGCGTGCAGAAATTAAAAGGACTTTTTCCCACCCGGCCTAGCTAGCGAGCTCTATAAATAGGACCCTGTCGCACCGAGCAGAGCTGCAACACACAGTAGTAGTAGTAGTCGTCCGATACTTCCGAGGCGCGCGCACAGAACCGTTGGTTTCAGGGTATACGATTCACTCCAGGTCTCCAGCTAGCGTACACATATACTAGCCCTAGCTCAAGGTAAGAATATACTAGTAGTAGTAGTAGGAGTTAGTAGGATCGATATGGCCAGGGTCGCCATACGGGAATGCCCAGCCGTGCTTCGGCCGAATTGGTGTGTCTGGTATTGCGATACTCCGCGATTTATATATGCTTTTTTGCTGCTAGCTCTTAATTCGATCCTTTGCTAATTAATAAGCGGAGTACTCTGAATGATCTGCGCAGGTTCCTTCTTGATCGGCATGGAGTTCGGAAGAGACGGCGCCGTACAGATGATCCCAATGGACGGCCAACTGATCAACGAGGAATCGTCCAGGGAACTAGCTCTCCCGTCACTGCTCATCCAGGTCCCGTCGCTGGCCATAGCCGGCTTCGACTGCGTCGGCCGTGACGAGCAGAACACGGACGCCGTCATCAGCATCCCGGAGCCGGCGGCCACCCCTCCACCCGTGCCCGCGTGCGACGACGCGCAGATACCCTACGCCCTCTCCCTCAGCATGCCGGCCTCGCCGTCGGGGCTCCACCTCTCGCGGTTCAGGACGGCGTCCGTGCGCCGCGACGAGGCGCCCGTCGAGACCGTGCCGGCTGCAGGGAAGAAGTTGGAGGCGCACCCCCCGCGGCTGCTGCAGCAGACGCGGTTCCACTCGCAGCCCATGCTTCACGCGCCCGGCCAGCTGCTGACCGAGGCGCCGCGCCGTGTCGACAGCGCGCGCGACAAGCGGTTCGACCCGTTCAAGACCTTCTCCGGCCGCCTCGAGCGGCAGCTCTCCAACCTGCGCGGCCGGCCAGACCTCGAGTCCAAGATCTCCGAGGAGACCGACCAGGTTCCGGGCACCGACCGCTACTTCGATGCCCTGGAAGGCCCCGAGCTCGACACCCTCAGGGTACGTACGTACGTAGCAATTGATTGATTAACCAAACCTATATATGCTTAATTAGTTACTGTGACACCCTCAGCATGCAGTACTAATTAATGTACTGTGTACGTGACGTGCAGGTGACGGAGGTGCCGGTGCTGCCGAGCGACGAGCAGTGGCCCTTCCTTCTGCGCTTCCCGATCAGCGCCTTCGGGATGGTCCTCGGCGTGAGCAGCCAGGCGATCCTGTGGAGGACGCTGGCGACGGCGCCGCCCACGGCGTTCCTGCACGTCAGCCCGCTGGTGGCCCACGTGCTGTGGTACATCTCGCTGCTGCTCATGGGCCTCGTCTCCTCCATCTACCTGCTCAAGGTCGTCTTCTACTTCGAGGCCGTCCGCCGCGAGTTCTACCACCCGATCCGCGCCAACTTCTTCTTCGCGCCGTGGATCGCGTGCCTCTTCCTCGTGCAGGGCGCGCCCAAGGAGGTCACCGAGGTGAGCCACGGCGTCTGGTACCTGCTCATGGCGCCCATCTTCTGCCTCGAGCTCAAGATCTACGGCCAGTGGATGTCCGGCGGCCAGCGCCGGCTCTCCAAGGTGGCCAACCCGTCCAACCACCTCTCCATCGTCGGCAACTTCGTCGGCGCGCTGCTCGGCGCCAAGATGGGCCTCCGCGAGGGACCCATCTTCTTCTTCGCCGTCGGGCTCGCCCACTACATTGTCCTCTTCGTCACGCTCTACCAGCGGCTCCCCACAAACGTCACGCTCCCCAAGGAGCTCCACCCGGTCTTCTTCCTCTTCGTCGCCGCGCCCAGCGTCGCCTCCATGGCGTGGGCCAAGATCAACGGCAAGTTCGACAACGGCGCCCGGGTCGCCTACTTCATCGCACTCTTCCTCTACATGTCACTGGTACGTAAAAGGACATATTCTTTCACATGGGCGCACGTAGCTAGTAAACTTGATATATAAGTAAAGAAATTTGTAGTGATTCTGATTTGTCTTGTGGTGAGCAGGCTGTGCGGATCAACTTCTTCAGAGGATTCCGGTTCTCGCTGGCGTGGTGGGCCTACACCTTCCCGATGACCGGCGCGTCCATCGCCACAATCACCTACGCCACAGAGGTGAATAACTTGCTGACACGGACGCTTTCGATCGGGCTCTCGGGCATCGCCACCGTCACCGTGGCCGGCCTGCTGGTGACCACCATGTTCCACGCCTTCGTGCTCAGGGACCTCTTCCCCAACGACATCTCCATCGCCATCACCCGGAGGAAGCCCAAGTTCAGCAAGTATCTTGCGCACTTCCGCTCCTCCAGCTCCGACATGAAGGAGCTCGTGCTCTCCGTCTCCAAGTCCTCCAACTCCGACTCCGACTCCACGGAGACTGATCCGTCCACGACCAAAGGCAAAGCAGAGCCTTAGGCACCGCGCGCTGTGGTCTCTCTTACGTATAGCTAGCTCTATAGCTGTACATAGACATATTTTTAGGTCTCTTGGACAAAAATGCTTTCAGGGCAGATTGGAAGCATGCAGCTGGTCGGTGTAAATACAATGGTTGTGCATGCCGTACGAATGCACGGAGACATCCTTGGAGCAAATTTTGCGGTGATGAGGGTTTGATGTGAGCGTAAGTAGGTGGATCGATCAGTATGTATATACGGTCATACGGAGTACTTCTGTAAGCCGGGTGTGGATTTGGAATAATAATAAAACCATTGATTTAGTTTGTATCCACTGGGCGAATCCTTCACAAAATACAATATGTTTATTCACATATGACTTCAACATGATCAGATCTACCGTGAACAAAAGTCAAAAACCACATGATCAATGCCTTCTAGCGATTCATCAACGATACGTTGCCCAAGGACCTGTACCTCCCTGGCAGAACTTACACTTGGTCGAAACAATTTTGCTAATGCCTTCTTGGCATAGTGCGTGATAAGGGGTGGTCCGATCTTCTCAGTGAGCGGTGGTAGATGGATGATGATGGTAGATAACTTGCGAGATTCCGACGAACTCTCCGACTGCTCCCCTGTTGCCAGTGCAACAGCTCTTCAACCCAATGGATATTCGCGACGCCTCACACCGATGCAACGTAGCCGCCGGCCACGAAGCGGTTTCTGCGATCTACTAATTCCCAATGGAACAACAGATCACACTCAAACTTTGGTAGCAATAACCTCCAGATCGAAACAAAGTGGAGGGGTGAATTCCCGATCGAAGCAAAAAGGAATTCTACTATAGATGAATGCTTAGCCATCCAATCTAGGGTTTTAATCAAAACGTGGTCTACCCTAGACCTAGCCGCCGGCCCTAGCCTTTTATAGGAGTCCTAGGGCTGGGGAAACACTCAAACCGACTCAAACAGGGTTTGGTTCGACCCAAAAACGAATACAAACCGACCAAAACTGGTTCGGTCAAAATCTGGCGCGCAGGCCGGGTCTAGGCCGGGCCAAGGCCGGGCTGGGATTTGCATGGCAGGCAAGCCGGCCTGGCCGGGGCGGAGGCCGGGCTGAGGCCGGCCGCTTCGGGTGCATGGCCGGCCTAGGCCGGGCTGAGGCCGGCCTTCCTGCGGATGAGAGGCCGGGGGCTTCTGGTGCCTGCCCGGCCTAGGCCGGGCTGAGGCCGGCCTTCCTGCGAGTTGGAGGCCGGGAGCTTCGGGTGCATGCCCGGCCTAGGCCGGGCTGGGGCCGGCCTCTCTGCGAGTTGGAGGCCGGGAGCTTCGGGTCCCTGGCCGGCCTGGCCGGGCTGAGGCCGGCCCAAGGCCGGGCTGTCTGAACCCTCTTCGTCATCCTTCCTTGCGCATTCCTCCCGCTCCTCCCTCGCGCCATAGGTGACGTCGTACTCCGATTCTTGTTGCTCCTCTGGTCCTCCTCCAATGTTTGTGTTATCAACAACCCTAATCATACACAAGTGCATAGACTTAGGTAGTATAAAATTCTTATTATCACAAACATCATATTCGACTAAGAGTGAGTTCACCTGTTGTCCAAGTAAATTGGCACGGGCTCTTGTCATCGGTCCAATCCTCACTTCATTGGGCTTGTCTTGAACAGCAACATCCTCGATGGAAGAAAATGGTAAAGGACTAGGGATGTCCTCATCAGTGCGGTAATAGCATATGAAACTATCGATTGGTCCATGATTAAGATGATGATTGTAACATCGCTTCAAATCCGGGGTGAAAACCCCTGTCCTGGCTTTATAGGACTGGCTCAACGGTGATGAACTTGCGTCATTACGTTGTTAAAGGTGTAGTCTACTTGCTATTGTGATGGTTTTCTTTGACCGATACCAATTCTTCACCTGACACCTAATCTTGTCTACTTTCCTCAAATCTTCCCCATATGTAAATAAGAGATAGGCATTTATCCATGGTAAATTGTTCATCCTCATTTGTGCAATATTTTCATATCTTAAGGGAAGATTGAACATGATTAGAGACACACCCTTAGAAATGCCCTCCGTGGGAGGAGGCAGGTCACGTACATTGATTGGGTTTATGTGACGCTAATGGATCCCATGTAACACTGAACATGCCCCTATAAAATTTGAACATGGATCCAACCCCAAAATCTGTTTAAACCCATCAAAACCCCGACACAACAAAGTCTAGGCTTCATGGGTTTGGAAGAGGCAAATCAGATGGCCCCATGTTTAGCCCTGCTCAAGTGTGATGTGGAGAAGAGGCTGCAAAATGGATCGATCCTATCTCACATACATGACCTTCCAGTCCCCAGGATGGTACCGCGAGATACCCTAGTTTTATCCTAGTCTCTCGGCCATAGATGGTCTTACGAAGGATTCACTCGTCGAGGTATATCGAGCGGATGCAAGCGAGTTGGGCCACCGACTAAAATTGATCTGACGTTCTGCCCCATGCCAACAGGAGGTTTTGGTAATGGATTGTACATCCATTCCAAAATATAAGATGTTTTGGCAGGCTAAAATTTATAATTTAGAACATATGTAATATTTGACTAACTAAATCAATTTTTTTCTATGGTCTGAAGTCTGAACTCATGTATAGCTAGTTTAGTTCCTAGTTTTATCTATATGATTTTAATCCAATTCAATTTGCTACTCTTTGTCACGAGCTTAGCATTACATTGCCGATGTGAGAGCAGGCGAAAGATTTGGGGATTTTAGTGGTATTGGGGGAGACAAATAATAATGTATCTATTCCTTTGGGTCTATCAACTCCTAAAGCGAGTGCTAATTTTGGTGGTTACCATCATCAGTAGAGAGATGTTCTCAGCAATGAATATTGTCAAAAATGTGTTGCGCAATTAGATGGGTGGGCAGTTCTTGAGTGATTGTCTCATTTTATCTATGGAGAAAGATCAGTTTTCCACTATTACTAGCATTTTACTATTTACATGCAAATTTTGTCAATATAACATGTCCCGTTTATTGTCCCGAACTCCCCATACTCTAGGACTCTACAACAAAGGTCTTGGAATCATTTTTTCGAGTTGTGACTTTAGTTTCTCCTTATTATATGTAAAGAAGTGAACTTATGATGTCATCCGAATGGTATCTTGCCTTCTTAATGCAACTACTAATATACGATTGCACATTTGCGCGCTTTCGTTTGATATGTATAACTCTATACTAGCCGACCCCATCGCTAAATTTTCATAGGTTCGCCCCTGAGAGTAGGTGACCAAGCAAAATGTTTGATAATGCGCACATTTTCCATATAGGGCTGCTCCGGGCTTCTTGTAATCTTTGTTCAGACCAAATCAGTCAGCAAGATTGCCTCCTCAGCTTGCGGCATGCCTTTTTTTAGCCGGACGTCGGCCATTCTTGAGAAGTGCGTTGATCTCCACGTCAGTCAACCTGATCCCGTACAAAACTTCCCGTAGATGTAGCATTAAGGTGTAGACATCCAAACCTGGCCAAAGGGCCGTGCTTTTTGCGGCCCGGCATGTGGCACGCCAAAAAAGCCCGGCACCGGCCCGGCCCGGCCCGTGGCGTGCCGTGCCCGTGCCGGCCCGTGAAAAGCCGGTGCCGTGCCTGGGCCGCGGTTTGAGGCCCGGGTGCCAGCCCGGCACGGCACGCCAGGCCGCGCGGCACGCCAGGCACGCGGGCCGGCCCGCTGGCACGCCGGGGCCCGTCACAGGAGGCCAAGTCGCCAAGACCAGGATGGAGCCAGGGAGCCGTTGGGCCGTTGCCCAGCAGCACGCCGCACGGCCGCAGGCTTGCATGCATGCAGGCATGCAGCGAGCGCTGCGAGCCAGCAGCAGCGGCCAGCTAGCGATGCATGCAGGCAGCAGCGAGCGATGCAGGAATTTTTTGCATTTTTTTTTGCATTTTTTGCATTATTAAGTGCTGGTGAAATAAAAAACAGAAAAAACAGAAAAAAAAAAAAAACAGGCACGCGGGCCAATTTTTTGGCCCCGCAGGCTGACGTGCCGCGGGCCGGCCCGTTTAAGGCCTGTGCCGGGCCCGTGCCTCACTTCCAGGCACATGGGCCGGCCCGGCACGGCACGCGTGCTTCGCGGGCCGGTATGTGCCGTGCCGGGCCAGGCACGCGAAGACCGTGCCGGGCCTGTGCCGGGCCGGGCCGGCCCGTTGGCCAGGTTTGTAGACATCACCTGGACTGCTACTCGGTGCATGCTAAACCGCACGAGCTCGCTGAACGATTCCTGAATGGAATGGTTATCCATTCATCCATTCAGGGTAGACGCATGTATGCCAATCTCACGGACACCATTACAGACACAAGTCCACAAAAGCCGCTGGCCGTAATAATTCTACTCACCTGTGTATGTTTTGACGTCAGTTGTTGACTCGACGACTCCTATATACTGTATGTCTCTACACTTCCATTTTGGCACGCTAGCTTTCTTCAAGGAGCCAGCTGACTTACTAGTGGAGACGGTTGATTATTCGCTAGTCCAAAGTTCCAAACCGTGTCATGTAGCGTGACTGCGATGCTGAATCGCACGATAGATTTTATAGCCTCTTACTTTCTTATAATTGTTCACTGCAGTAGGTGATATCCAGCTTTGTTTTCGCTTGGGTACAGAGCCCCTGCGCACAGTTCGGTGTGAATCGAGTCATACGCTCGATCCTTTCAGGCTTGGAGATACTGGTGTGTGTCACTATTACAGGGGGTCATGTATACCACATTTAAAAATCTTTACGGATAAGATATGGTGATGTCAAAAAAAAAAACTTGTTCAATAGTGATCTACAGCATACTATATTAAGCATTTGGAGAAAATGCTGGAGGTATGTATAACATACGGAATGTTCTCTTTGAGAAATTTCGTAAGGAAGACATACCTGTTTTTGTTCATTTTATTTTATCGAAATATATAGTCATCAGAAAAATGCCAAACTCGTTTCTCTCTGTTTGCTTCATGAAAGCCGATTGTAGGGAGGTTTCAGATCGGCCGGCACAACTTATCTCTACTTCATACCTCGACTTTTATGTTCTTCTACAATATTTGTTGAGGTAAGGTGCGACCGTGCGAGTACAGCGTCTTGGAGGCTGAGGTTCATGGAGCTCGATTTCTAAAGAAAATAAAAAGCTTTCGAAACTTTAATAAAAAATCAAAAAAGATTTCTAGGTGTAGATAATGTTGAACTCTACCACTGCGAAAAATTTCAATGCAATTTTATTGTATCTAAAGATGGGCAGCAATAACAAATATGCGGATCTGGATCGGCGAAAAAATGCGCAGTTTCAAAAGCTTGATATTTAGTCAGATTTTTCATTTTTTCTCTGTGTAGCGTAAAATACGACGAATTTTATATTGAAATTTTGCACACTTGTAGAGTTCGACAATATCTATCCTAGAATTTTGTTTCGTATTTTTTAAAACTTAATGCATTTAAAAAATAATAACCAGTTCCATGGAGCTGGCTCCATTTGCAATTTCCATGTGCTTAACATGTTTTTTTTTAGGGCGGGTGTGCTTAACATGTTATTAGTTCATACTGAACCATCTGGGTTTACATTGTATAAGCCCATAAGGTTTACTTGATGGAGATGCTTTTGGGCCGTGTAATGGGCTTGAAAAATACATGTCGTTAGGCCGCTGTGTAGGCAGGCTGAGAATGTATGGAGGCTGGAAAATGTCAAGGCAGACGATCTTTGTTTTGTGTGTGTGCGCGGTGTGGACCAAACAACTGTTGTGGTAATCACTAAAAAAAAGTTCCTTTTGCAAAGTGAACTTTTTCTCCGCTCTCCTCGCGCCAAGTGACGCCTTCTTCTCGTTTGGTCCCCCCGTGGGTGTTTGTATGTGTGACAAGTGGCAACACTAAAAAGTTTTGGTGGGATTTTCCCATCCCACCGGTTGGAATACGGATAGGTGGAAACGAATTTATTTTTAGATTCATTTTTTTAAAATGAAATATCTCTATAACCGTATTTTAGAATTACGAACCTTTTTCATATTTGAGATCCTCGCGTCGAGATCTTCAAAACTAGATCCCATGTTGATAGGTTTCGAGAAACTTTTTTTTTGTACTACCGGTTCTATATAGTTTGTACACTCGGTAGCATTGTAGTTGTACATCATGTGTAGTTTTGTACTTTTTGTTATCTTTCGCGCGGAAGTACAACGATGTGTGCGCGGATGTACGACGATGTGCGCGCGGATGTACAGGTGAGTTGGGCGCGGATGTACAGCAGGTTCGCGTGGGTGTATACCGATGTGCGCGCGGATGTATAACGATGTGTGCACGGATGTACGACGATGTGCGCGCGGATGTACAGGTGAGTTGGGCGCGGATGTACAGCAGGTTTGCGTGGGTGTACACCGATGTGCGCGCGGATGTACAACGATGTGTGCGCGGATGTACGACGATGTGCGCGCAGATGTACAGGTGAGTTGGGCGCGGATGTACAGCAGGTTCGCGTGGGTGTACACCGATGTGCGCGCGGATGTACATCCGAATCGCACTATTCTGTACTTTTTATTGTATATACTCTGTACTTCCATGTGGCGCGTTAGCGTAGGCGTTAGGGTACGGAGGATTCATCGCCGTCGACGCGATAGCGTCGACGAGCGATGAAACCTCTGTACCCTAACGCCCCGAGGCTGAGTCCGCCCGTACGCCGCGGAAGCGGCGACGGGGGACGAAGCCGAGCCGCTAGATTATGTAAAACTTACAAGTTGTATTATAAGTTAGGGTGTAGGGTGGGATGGCAAGTAACCCAACTTATATACGGATATGCAAGAGAGATTTAGATTTAATTTGTTTGTGATCTAACCGACTAGGAACCACGCGATGGATTTCGGTTGTACATCGCACGTGGGTGGGATTTAATTTTTTTTGTACATTTATTTATCTGTAGTTTGTGCGCACGGAGACGTACAATGCGGGGAGCTTACTATGCGGGCGCGTGGAAACATACAACACGGGGGGCTTCGGCTTGCGGAAAAGTACAGCGGCAGGGGGCTTTGTACGCGCACGGCAGTGCTACGCGTACCATGGCCGCCTGGCCATACGCGCGGCCGGCCGACGAGCATACGCGTGGGCACCTCATGTAAGCCCCACTTAGCGAAAACCACGTTTCACAAGCGGAACCACAATTTGGAAATCATTACAAGAACAAGTACAACACAAAAGGATAAATAAGCATAGTTTCAAATACTTTTATTACATCACAGGGGATCATACGTCCCGAATACAGCGGAAGCATAACACTCGTCTGAGTACAGACTACATCAAAGGCCAGAGGCCGGAAAATAAAAGAGGTGAACCCGCCCATGGTGTCTCAGGCTGCCGCCTAGGATCTCGATCTACTCGTCGTAGTCAGCGTCGAACTCTACGAAGTAGCCTCCGTCTGGATCGTCGAACTCTGCTGTCGCTCCTGCATCGGTGAAAAATACGGGCACCGGACACCCGATGGTATGAG
Source organism: Puccinellia tenuiflora (assembly GCA_012064385.1). Classification (NCBI taxonomy): domain Eukaryota; kingdom Viridiplantae; phylum Streptophyta; class Magnoliopsida; order Poales; family Poaceae; genus Puccinellia; species Puccinellia tenuiflora. The sequence continues at coordinate 2,105,917 of QRDG01001232.1, read as the reverse complement.
TACGGGGGTACTCAGCAAGTCTTACGCACAAGGGTAAACGAAAGAACGGTGCACATGCAATTTGGTAGAAGGATGGCTGTATGGTGGACTTGCAGCAGCAGCACCTAACATCTACAGAAGACACGCTACAACTTGCGTCTAATTAGAATAAGGGAAGAGAGCGATTGCGCTACTGGGCTAAACTACTCACCAAACAATACCCGTCCTGAGACAACTCCATAGTATCATATCCCACGAGGAAGAAGTCCGGACACTCACACGTTGATCAAGTTTTAGCAAGTTTATTATTGGAATATGGCTATTTACTAGTCAATTTAGCTATTTATGATATACGGTGATGTCTATGATCTTTTTAGCCAGCACATTACCCAAGTCGTCCATAACCGCGGACTCGGCTTTTCGAAAAGATTTAACCCTGCAGGGGTGCCCAAATGTAACCATACACGTTCGATCAACCACACGCCACAGAGGCAAAAGGTATCTCAACACGACCTTCCCCTTCACTACTACATTGGGTAGAGAGCCACCTATCTGAGACTGATCCACATGGGGAGCCCGGCCGAAACTCCTTTGAGGGCCCAAACGTTGCGTGAACGGCTTCGGGAGGATAACACTCATACGATTGCTCCTCCTTCCACATGCGATTAACGCCCATTCCGCAAACCTATATGCAGTTTTAGTTCATCTTTTATTATGCTCCAAATGGTAAACGCCCGAACTAGTTTGTGGCTCCCTAACCAATATAGCAGATCCGGTACTGAGTTGCGGGGGGTTCCATAAGTCTTCCCACGTGTGGGTAGGGCGCTCATTCTTGGATAAGCGGAAAAGAACGGTTTTTCCTAGGCGACACTAGCAGAACAAAACACCATAGCTGGCCTTCCGCCGGTGCCTTATCTTTAATATAATAAAGTGATTCCCACATAGCAAGTCTTCAATTATTAAGATATACCAGCTAAACATGTGATAGACCACAATCAACTCCTAAGCATGCTAGTAGAAGTAACTGGATAACAAGCATAGGATATAGGCAGGCATATCAGGAATAACTGGACTTCTATCAGGCTATGCAATTCTAATAGGAATCGTAAGACACAACAGAACGGAAGTCCTAAAGCATGCAAGACAGGAATAGGCATCACATGAGAAAGTTGGGGAGGGGCTGCTTGCCTGTTGGCTCAGTAGCCTGGTACTGGGCAAGATCCTCGGAGGTGTCGGGGTACTCAGCAACGTCGTCGTCTACGGATAACCCCAAAACATAGCAAAAGGCAAATCAATACAAATGCATTCAATCAAGCATGATGACATGTTCAAATTAAATATGCAGCAAATTAAGTGCTAAACATTTTATTACGCAAGTTACAATTAGGGTTTAGCAATTTAATAATTATTTAAGGCAATTAGGCATTTTAATTAGTTCAATTAATGAATTTACCATTTATCCCGAAAATTAAATTGCTCATTAAATGCATGAAAATTATATTTAGACAGATTACATTTTTAGCTTTAATTTGATATAAAATTCATAATTTTTGGACAAGTAGATCAAAAGTTATGAATTTTGCAAGTTTAATTAATTAGCAAAAGATTTATTTAATTTAGCCATTTAAATTAATTCCAAAAATCAAACAAAATTATATTTGAACAGATTACAATTTTCGGAGTTCAAAACATATTTTTATTGTAATTTTTGAATTTGAAAAGGCCAAAAATTAAATGATTTAAAAACAGGGCAGAAACTATTAGCAGGGGCCTATTGGTAAAACATTTTCAAAACTGGGGTTTTTCTGGAAAGTTTCAGATCTGGATCTGAGATCTAGATCTGGGGCTTTTATCACCGGGTGGAAAACTACACACTGAGGATGACAAGTGGGACCAGGGGGTCCACTTGTCAGTCACAGAAGCAAAGGGGAAAAAGGGGATTTTATTTCGGCCGGGAGGGATCGAACCCGGGACCGATCTGGCGTGCGACGGGGCAGTGACCAGTTGAGCTAGCGAACGGATCTTGACAGAAGAAGGGGTCGGCAGACTAAGAGGTGTGTTGGCCCGGTTAACTGAAACTGAAACAAGAACAAGATTCAGACTTGCAGTGCAGCAGGACGGCGTCGGCAGCGGCAGGCCAGCGACGACCCGAAGCAGGCGGCGCATCCAGGGCTTTCGTGCGCGTGTGGGTGTTATGCAGGGTGCAGGCGTGCGTGCATGTGCTGGAAGTGGACGGGGCAGCGGAGCATCTGGTGCTCATACCCGCGGACGTGTGCGTGCTCGACAGGCGTTCTCGGCTTAACGACGGCGACGGAGCGCACGAAGGCGACGTCCAGAGCAAGGGGAGAGCGGAGAAAGGCCGGATCGGCGGCGGTGGCTCACCCAGAGGCGTTGGAGGAGCAGATCGGCGACGAGGAACGGTGGTCGACGGCGACGTGATGCAGGGGTAGATGATGCCGTGCTCGGGGAGAAGACGAAGACGACGTCGGGGAGGAAGAGGACGCCGGCCTTGTGTCTACTCCTCGGGCTCCAGCTCCGGCGTGGCGGCGACGTAGACGTTGCAGCGCTCCTCCTCGCTAGCCCGGCGCGGACGTCTCCATGGTGGTGCTCCTCCGGTTAGCTGATGGTGTGGCTCGGGTGGAAGAAAACAGGGAGGAAGAAAAGAGACGGTGGTGGAGAGGAAAGAGGGAGGCGATGGCGTGCTAGGGTTGGGGAAGAGGCTCCTCTTCTTGTCCTTTTATGGGGGAGGCTGGAGCCGGGGTGGCGCGGAAACGGCGTGGGACGCTGGCGTCGAAAGGTGGAGGCGACGTACTGGAGCGACGGGTGCGTGAAGGGTGGATAAAGGAGAAAGGCCTGATGGGCTGGGCCGCAAGCTGGGCCGCGCGGGAGAGGGAGGAAAAGAGAGAAGAGAGGGAAGAAAGAGGAAGGGAGGCTGGGCTTCGGCCCAGCTCCTGTTTTTCCAGTTTTGGCTATTTTCTTTTTCCAGGAAAAAAATAGAAGGAGAGAGAAGAAAAGAGGAAAAATAAAATAGGCTAAGGTTTTTAATTTTTCCTCAAATAATTTTGTGACTTAGCAATTTTAAAATAACATTTTAATTGCTTGTCCAAAATAAAATTAGTTTTATTATTTTGGTTTTGCAAATTATTTAAAGTGTTGCATGTGATAGTGACATAAAATAACAACTCATTTTATTTGTTTTGAATTTTGTAAAACCACAAATGCAATAAACAAATATGATGATGTCATGATTATGCAACAAACAAAATCAACAAGCAAAAGCAATTAAAAGGGGATTATTTTTGGGATGTTACAACTCGCCACCCCTCGAAGGAATCGCGCCCCGAGATTCCAATAAGAAAGAAGAAGGTCGGGATAGTCGGATAGAAGATGATCTTCGTGTCCAATTTCATGAGATTGTTGCAAAAGTTTGTGTAAGGTTGTTTGGAGGTAGGAGAAGTGCCTGGTTCAAGGTAGATGAAAAATTCAACAGCTCTGTCAGGTGGCATACCTGGGAGCTCCTCCGGAAAAACATAAGGAAAGTTGCCGACCACTGGAACAACTTGAATGGCTTGGAGAGGGTCGACAATTAGAGTAAAGAGGTGGACAGAAGGAACAAATGTTGACTATGCACCGGTTCAAAAGGAGCACAAATTAGCATAAAACTAATAAGTGAAGGGTAGTGGAATTGCATATGCAAGAAGGTGCAATAGAAGGCGAAGTGACTGAAGCAACATTTCTTTTCACCAAAACATAGCTGCAACCTAAGGTACTACGGAAAACCCCGAACACGTGAAAACCTATTTTGAAAAATTAGGAAAGAAGAGTAAAATTCGTTTCACTTCCTTTCCAGAAAAGATGGAGGGTGGGGAAAGAAGAAAAGAAAACAGAGTTCCTACTCTCGCGTATAATTTTTTCTGAATAGCTACTAAAATAATTTCTAGACTCAACTTCGACCAGTAGAAAAAGGCTCCTAAAGGCGGTCCATGCTCTGATACCAATTTGTAAGCCCCACTTAGCGAAAACCACGTTTCACAAGCGGAACCACAATTTGGAAATCATTACAAGAACAAGTACAACACAAAAGGATAAATAAGCATAGTTTCAAATACTTTTATTACATCACAGGGGATCATACGTCCCGAATACAGCGGAAGCATAACACTCGTCTGAGTACAGACTACATCAAAGGCCAGAGGCCGGAAAATAAAAGAGGTGAACCCGCCCATGGTGTCTCAGGCTGCCGCCTAGGATCTCGATCTACTCGTCGTAGTCAGCGTCGAACTCTACGAAGTAGCCTCCGTCTGGATCGTCGAACTCTGCTGTCGCTCCTGCATCGGTGAAAAATACGGGCACCGGACACCCGATGGTATGAGTACGGGGGTACTCAGCAAGTCTTACGCACAAGGGTAAACGAAAGAACGGTGCACATGCAATTTGGTAGAAGGATGGCTGTATGGTGGACTTGCAGCAGCAGCACCTAACATCTACAGAAGACACGCTACAACTTGCGTCTAATTAGAATAAGGGAAGAGAGCGATTGCGCTACTGGGCTAAACTACTCACCAAACAATACCCGTCCTGAGACAACTCCATAGTATCATATCCCACGAGGAAGAAGTCCGGACACTCACACGTTGATCAAGTTTTAGCAAGTTTATTATTGGAATATGGCTATTTACTAGTCAATTTAGCTATTTATGATATACGGTGATGTCTATGATCTTTTTAGCCAGCACATTACCCAAGTCGTCCATAACCGCGGACTCGGCTTTTCGAAAAGATTTAACCCTGCAGGGGTGCCCAAATGTAACCATACACGTTCGATCAACCACACGCCACAGAGGCAAAAGGTATCTCAACACGACCTTCCCCTTCACTACTACATTGGGTAGAGAGCCACCTATCTGAGACTGATCCACATGGGGAGCCCGGCCGAAACTCCTTTGAGGGCCCAAACGTTGCGTGAACGGCTTCGGGAGGATAACACTCATACGATTGCTCCTCCTTCCACATGCGATTAACGCCCATTCCGCAAACCTATATGCAGTTTTAGTTCATCTTTTATTATGCTCCAAATGGTAAACGCCCGAACTAGTTTGTGGCTCCCTAACCAATATAGCAGATCCGGTACTGAGTTGCGGGGGGTTCCATAAGTCTTCCCACGTGTGGGTAGGGCGCTCATTCTTGGATAAGCGGAAAAGAACGGTTTTTCCTAGGCGACACTAGCAGAACAAAACACCATAGCTGGCCTTCCGCCGGTGCCTTATCTTTAATATAATAAAGTGATTCCCACATAGCAAGTCTTCAATTATTAAGATATACCAGCTAAACATGTGATAGACCACAATCAACTCCTAAGCATGCTAGTAGAAGTAACTGGATAACAAGCATAGGATATAGGCAGGCATATCAGGAATAACTGGACTTCTATCAGGCTATGCAATTCTAATAGGAATCGTAAGACACAACAGAACGGAAGTCCTAAAGCATGCAAGACAGGAATAGGCATCACATGAGAAAGTTGGGGAGGGGCTGCTTGCCTGTTGGCTCAGTAGCCTGGTACTGGGCAAGATCCTCGGAGGTGTCGGGGTACTCAGCAACGTCGTCGTCTACGGATAACCCCAAAACATAGCAAAAGGCAAATCAATACAAATGCATTCAATCAAGCATGATGACATGTTCAAATTAAATATGCAGCAAATTAAGTGCTAAACATTTTATTACGCAAGTTACAATTAGGGTTTAGCAATTTAATAATTATTTAAGGCAATTAGGCATTTTAATTAGTTCAATTAATGAATTTACCATTTATCCCGAAAATTAAATTGCTCATTAAATGCATGAAAAATTATATTTATACAGATTACATTTTTAGCTTTAATTTGATATAAAATTCATAATTTTTGGACAAGTAGATCAAAAGTTATGAATTTTGCAAGTTTAATTAATTAGCAAAAGATTTATTTAATTTAGCCATTTAAATTAATTCCAAAAATCAAACAAAAATTATATTTGAACAGATTACAATTTTCGGAGTTCAAAACATATTTTTATTGTAATTTTTGAATTTGAAAAGGCCAAAAATTAAATGATTTAAAAACAGGGCAGAAACTATTAGCAGGGGCCTATTGGTAAAACATTTTCAAAACTGGGGTTTTTCTGGAAAGTTTCAGATCTGGATCTGAGATCTAGATCTGGGGCTTTTATCACCGGGTGGAAAACTACACACTGAGGATGACAAGTGGGACCAGGGGTCCACTTGTCAGTCACAGAAGCAAAGGGGAAAAAGGGGATTTTATTTCGGCCGAGAGGGATCGAACCCGGGACCGATCTGGCGTGCGACGGGGCAGTGACCAGTTGAGCTAGCGAACGGATCTTGACAGAAGAAGGGGTCGGCAGCCTAAGAGGTGTGTCGGCCCGGTTAACTGATACTGAAACAAGAACAAGATTCAGACTTGGAGTGCAGCAGGACGGCGTCGGCAGCGGCAGGCCAGCGACGACCCGAAGCAGGCGGCGCATCCAGGGCTTTCGTGCGCGTGTGGGTGTTATGCAGGGTGCAGGCGTGCGTGCATGTGCTGGAAGTGGACGGGGCAGCGGAGCATCTGGTGCTCATACCCGCGGACGTGTGCGTGCTCGACAGGCGTTCTCGGCTTAACGACGGCGACGGAGCGCACGAAGGCGACGTCCAGAGCAAGGGGAGAGCGGAGAAAGGCCGGATCGGCGGCGGTGGCTCACCCAGAGGCGTTGGAGGAGCAGATCGGCGACGAGGAACGGTGGTCGACGGCGACGTGATGCAGGGGTAGATGATGCCGTGCTCGGGGAGAAGACGAAGACGACGTCGGGGAGGAAGAGGACGCCGGCCTTGTGTCTACTCCTCGGGCTCCAGCTCCGGTGTGATGGCGACGTAGACGTTGCAGCGCTCCTCCTCGCTAGCCCGGCGTGGACGTCTCCATGGTGGTGCTCCTCCGGTTAGCTGATGGTGTGGCTCGGGTGGAAGAAAACAGGGAGGAAGAAAAGAGACGGTGGTGGAGAGGAAAGAGGGAGGCGATGGCGTGCTAGGGTTGGGGAAGAGGCTCCTCTTCTTGTCCTTTTATGGGGGAGGCTGGAGCCGGGGTGGCGCGGAAACGGCGTGGGACGCTGGCGTCGAAAGGTGGAGGCGACGTACTGGAGCGACGGTGCGTGAAGGGTGGATAAAGGAGAAAGGCCTGATGGGCTGGGCCGCAAGCTGGGCCGCGCGGGAGAGGGAGGAAAAGAGAGAAGAGAGGGAAGAAAGAGGAAGGGAGGCTGGGCTTCGGCCCAGCTCCTGTTTTTCCAGTTTTGGCTATTTTCTTTTTCCAGGAAAAAAATAGAAGGAGAGAGAAGAAAAGAGGAAAAATAAAATAGGCTAAGGTTTTAATTTTTCCTCAAATAATTTTGTGACTTAGCAATTTTAAAATAACATTTTAATTGCTTGTCCAAAATAAAATTAGTTTTATTATTTTGGTTTTGCAAATTATTTAAAGTGTTGCATGTGATAGTGACATAAAATAACAACTCATTTTATTTGTTTTGAATTTTGTATAAACCACAAATGCAACAAACAAATATGATGATGTCATGATTATGCAACAAACAAAATCAACAAGCAAAAGCAATTAAAAAGGGGATTATTTTTTTTTTTTTTTTGGGATGTTACAACTCGCCACCCCTCAAAGGAATCGCGCCCCGAGATTCCAATAAGAAAGAAGAAGGTCGGGATAGTCGGATAGAAGATGATCTTCGTGTCCAATTTCATGAGATTGTTGCAAAAGTTTGTGTAAGGTTGTTTGGAGGTAGGAGAAGTGCCTGGTTCAAGGTAGATGAAAAATTCAACAGCTCTGTCAGGTGGCATACCTGGGAGCTCCTCCGGAAAAACATAAGGAAAGTTGCCGACCACTGGAACAACTTGAATGGCTTGGAGAGGGTCGACAATTAGAGTAAAGAGGTGGACAGAAGGAACAAATGTTGACTATGCACCGGTTCAAAAGGAGCACAAATTAGCATAAAACTAATAAGTGAAGGGTAGTGGAATTGCATATGCAAGAAGGTGCAATAGAAGGCGAAGTGACTGAAGCAACATTTCTTTTCACCAAAACATAGCTGCAACCTAAGGTACTACGGAAAACCCCGAACACGTGAAAACCTATTTTGAAAAATTAGGAAAGAAGAGTAAAATTCGTTTCACTTCCTTTCCAGAAAAGATGGAGGGTGGGGAAAGAAGAAAAGAAAACAGAGTTCCTACTCTCGCGTATAATTTTTCCTTAATAGCTACTAAAATAATTTCTAGACTCAACTTCGACCAGTAGAAAAAGGCTCCTAAAGGCGGTCCATGCTCTGATACCAATTTGTAAGCCCCACTTAGCGAAAACCACGTTTCACAAGCGGAACCACAATTTGGAAATCATTACAAGAACAAGTACAACACAAAAGGATAAATAAGCATAGTTTCAAATACTTTTATTACATCACAGGGGATCATACGTCCCGAATACAGCGGAAGCATAACACTCGTCTGAGTACAGACTACATCAAAGGCCAGAGGCCGGAAAATAAAAGAGGTGAACCCGCCCATGGTGTCTCAGGCTGCCGCCTAGGATCTCGATCTACTCGTCGTAGTCAGCGTCGAACTCTACGAAGTAGCCTCCGTCTGGATCGTCGAACTCTGCTGTCGCTCCTGCATCGGTGAAAAATACGGGCACCGGACACCCGATGGTATGAGTACGGGGGTACTCAGCAAGTCTTACGCACAAGGGTAAACGAAAGAACGGTGCACATGCAATTTGGTAGAAGGATGGCTGTATGGTGGACTTGCAGCAGCAGCACCTAACATCTACAGAAGACACGCTACAACTTGCGTCTAATTAGAATAAGGGAAGAGAGCGATTGCGCTACTGGGCTAAACTACTCACCAAACAATACCCGTCCTGAGACAACTCCATAGTATCATATCCCACGAGGAAGAAGTCCGGACACTCACACGTTGATCAAGTTTTAGCAAGTTTATTATTGGAATATGGCTATTTACTAGTCAATTTAGCTATTTATGATATACGGTGATGTCTATGATCTTTTTAGCCAGCACATTACCCAAGTCGTCCATAACCGCGGACTCGGCTTTTCGAAAAGATTTAACCCTGCAGGGGTGCCCAAATGTAACCATACACGTTCGATCAACCACACGCCACAGAGGCAAAAGGTATCTCAACACGACCTTCCCCTTCACTACTACATTGGGTAGAGAGCCACCTATCTGAGACTGATCCACATGGGGAGCCCGGCCGAAACTCCTTTGAGGGCCCAAACGTTGCGTGAACGGCTTCGGGAGGATAACACTCATACGATTGCTCCTCCTTCCACATGCGATTAACGCCCATTCCGCAAACCTATATGCAGTTTTAGTTCATCTTTTATTATGCTCCAAATGGTAAACGCCCGAACTAGTTTGTGGCTCCCTAACCAATATAGCAGATCCGGTACTGAGTTGCGGGGGGTTCCATAAGTCTTCCCACGTGTGGGTAGGGCGCTCATTCTTGGATAAGCGGAAAAGAACGGTTTTTCCTAGGCGACACTAGCAGAACAAAACACCATAGCTGGCCTTCCGCCGGTGCCTTATCTTTAATATAATAAAGTGATTCCCACATAGCAAGTCTTCAATTATTAAGATATACCAGCTAAACATGTGATAGACCACAATCAACTCCTAAGCATGCTAGTAGAAGTAACTGGATAACAAGCATAGGATATAGGCAGGCATATCAGGAATAACTGGACTTCTATCAGGCTATGCAATTCTAATAGGAATCGTAAGACACAACAGAACGGAAGTCCTAAAGCATGCAAGACAGGAATAGGCATCACATGAGAAAGTTGGGGAGGGGCTGCTTGCCTGTTGGCTCAGTAGCCTGGTACTGGGCAAGATCCTCGGAGGTGTCGGGGTACTCAGCAACGTCGTCGTCTACGGATAACCCCAAAACATAGCAAAAGGCAAATCAATACAAATGCATTCAATCAAGCATGATGACATGTTCAAATTAAATATGCAGCAAATTAAGTGCTAAACATTTTATTACGCAAGTTACAATTAGGGTTTAGCAATTTAATAATTATTTAAGGCAATTAGGCATTTTAATTAGTTCAATTAATGAATTTACCATTTATCCCGAAAATTAAATTGCTCATTAAATGCATGAAAAATTATATTTATACAGATTACATTTTTAGCTTTAATTTGATATAAAATTCATAATTTTTGGACAAGTAGATCAAAAGTTATGAATTTTGCAAGTTTAATTAATTAGCAAAAGATTTATTTAATTTAGCCATTTAAATTAATTCCAAAAATCAAACAAAAATTATATTTGAACAGATTACAATTTTCGGAGTTCAAAACATATTTTTATTGTAATTTTTGAATTTGAAAAGGCCAAAAATTAAATGATTTAAAAACAGGGCAGAAACTATTAGCAGGGGCCTATTGGTAAAACATTTTCAAAACTGGGGTTTTTCTGGAAAGTTTCAGATCTGGATCTGAGATCTAGATCTGGGGCTTTTATCACCGGGTGGAAAACTACACACTGAGGATGACAAGTGGGACCAGGGGGTCCACTTGTCAGTCACAGAAGCAAAGGGGAAAAAGAAGGGTTTTATTTCGGCCGAGAGGGATCGAACCCGGGACCGATCTGGCGTGCGACGGGGCAGTGACCAGTTGAGCTAGCGAACGGATCTTGACAGAAGAAGGGGTCGGCAGCCTAAGAGGTGTGTCGGCCCGGTTAACTGATACTGAAACAAGAACAAGATTCAGACTTGGAGTGCAGCAGGACGGCGTCGGCAGCGGCAGGCCAGCGACGACCCGAAGCAGGCGGCGCATCCAGGGCTTTCGTGCGCGTGTGGGTGTTATGCAGGGTGCAGGCGTGCGTGCATGTGCTGGAAGTGGACGGGGCAGCGGAGCATCTGGTGCTCATACCCGCGGACGTGTGCGTGCTCGACAGGCGTTCTCGGCTTAACGACGGCGACGGAGCGCACGAAGGCGACGTCCAGAGCAGAGGGGAGAGCGGAGAAAGGCCGGATCGGCGGCGGTGGCTCACCCAGAGGCGTTGGAGGAGCAGATCGGCGACGAGGAACGGTGGTCGACGGCGACGTGATGCAGGGGTAGATGATGCCGTGCTCGGGGAGAAGACGAAGACGACGTCGGGGAGGAAGAGGACGCCGGCCTTGTGTCTACTCCTCGGGCTCCAGCTCCGGTGTGATGGCGACGTAGACGTTGCAGCGCTCCTCCTCGCTAGCCCGGCGTGGACGTCTCCATGGTGGTGCTCCTCCGGTTAGCTGATGGTGTGGCTCGGGTGGAAGAAAACAGGGAGGAAGAAAAGAGACGGTGGTGGAGAGGAAAGAGGGAGGCGATGGCGTGCTAGGGTTGGGGAAGAGGCTCCTCTTCTTGTCCTTTTATGGGGGAGGCTGGAGCCGGGGTGGCGCGGAAACGGCGTGGGACGCTGGCGTCGAAAGGTGGAGGCGACGTACTGGAGCGACGGGTGCGTGAAGGGTGGATAAAGGAGAAAGGCCTGATGGGCTGGGCCGCAAGCTGGGCCGCGCGGGAGAGGGAGGAAAGAGAGAAGAGAGGGAAGAAAGAGGAAGGGAGGCTGGGCTTCGGCCCAGCTCCTGTTTTTCCAGTTTTGGCTATTTTCTTTTTCCAGGAAAAAAATAGAAGGAGAGAGAAGAAAAGAGGAAAAATAAAATAGGCTAAGGTTTTTAATTTTTCCTCAAATAATTTTGTGACTTAGCAATTTTAAAATAACATTTTAATTGCTTGTCCAAAATAAAATTAGTTTTATTATTTTGGTTTTGCAAATTATTTAAAGTGTTGCATGTGATAGTGACATAAAATAACAACTCATTTTATTTGTTTTGAATTTTGTATAAACCACAAATGCAACAAACAAATATGATGATGTCATGATTATGCAACAAACAAAATCAACAAGCAAAAGCAATTAAAAAGGGGATTATTTTTTTTTTTTTTGGGATGTTACACCTCACGCAGGACTCGTACGCGCGGCCAGAGACGTATGCATGCAGTTAACAGTTTTAATTTTACTACCTCACAAAGCCAGCCACGTGGTGCAAAAGTGACCTTTGTAAAGGGAACTCTTTTTGTAGTCCAACCCAACTGTTGTTGATCTTCGGGATTTCCCACAGTTAGACAGAAAGAGAACTCTTGCATTTAGCCATTGCCCTTGCGGCCTTGCCTATGCATCGTCAGTCTCAGTTCGTTCTGATAGCTTGAACCTTCAGTTCTCATCGACGTCACCATTTCAGTATTTGATATTTATGGCTATAAAGTTGGGAGCGATACGGAACAGAGAAGAACGCCAGAGGGTCAGGATTGTAGTGCCCAAATTGCTATACAGTACCATTAACATAGGGTCATAGCACGTTACTCCTGCAGTAACTTGTAACACTTCACCAGCCACACCATGTACAGAAGAATGAACATTTGAATTTCATTATGTGTTAATGCTCAGCGTCATCCCCATTTCATGCGTATATTAGCTGCTACTGAGTGACCAGATCGGTTAATTTCTCACTTTTTTCTTCCCTGAAACTGTTGATTGACATTGCTGGAGGCTGCACCAAACGAAATGGAGTGTCAGTGGAGCACTCTACAGAACCTGGCAGCGCATGCTCGGTGAATCGCTAGCTGCCCGCCTGCCCCCACTCCACTGATGAATGACGCAATACGGAGTAGTATTTGCTTCGTTCCGACTGATTTCCCGTGAAACCAATTGAATGCAAGCAAATCTTCAGTTCATTCACTCCATTTCTTCCCCATCCCGTGACCAACATTTAATCATCAGCTCAGCATTTAATCTCCGCTCTGCTCGTCGCGCCTCTGCCCTCTCTGACACTATAAAACCTGCGCACTCTGCCATCTTCTTTCCCTCCATTCCCAACGGTCGTGGCTTTTCCGGCGGAGAGGGATTGCGCGGCAAACACGTTGCGATCCATGGCTTCGGTGCTGTCCGCCGCGTTGATGTTGGTCGTGGTGATGTTGGCTGGCGCCGGGCGCTGGACGTGCCGGGGCGAGTTCACGGTGGTGGTGCCGGACTCGGGGCCGCTGGTGGACGCGCCGCAGACGGGGTTCTCGGACCGAGCGCGCACCGACCCGGCCGAGCAGCGCGCCGTGCTGGAGGTGATGGCCGCCACGGGCAACGGCTGGGCGTCGGGCATCGCGGACGTGTGCCGCGGCCGGTGGCACGGCATCGAGTGCGTGCCCGACCGCGGGGACGTCTACCACGTCGTCTCCCTCTCCTTCGGCGCGCTCTCCGACGACACCGCCTTCCCGGCCTGCGACGCCGCGCGCGCCACGCTCTCCCCCGCCGTCCTCGCGCTCCCGCACCTCCGGTCCCTTTTCTTCTACCGCTGCTTCTCGGCCAACCCGCAGCCCATCCCGGCATTCCTCGGCCGCCTCGGCCCCGCGTTCCGGTCTCTCGTGTTACGGCAGAACGGCCACGTCGGCCCGATTCCGGCGGAGATCGGGAACCTCTCGGCGCTGCGCGTGCTCGACCTCCACGGCAACCACCTCTCGTCCGCTATCCCGGCAACCATCCAGTCACTGAACCACCTCCAGCTTCTCGACCTCAGCTACAACCGGCTCGCCGGCGACGTGCCCAACATCAGGTTCCCACACCTCAGCATCCTGGACCTTAGCCACAACGCGCTGCAGGGTCGCGTCCCGGCCAGCCTCGGGCAATGCCGGTCTCTGCTGAAGATCGACCTCAGCCAGAACCGCCTGGCCGGCACGATCCCCGACGCACTCGGCGGCCTGTCCGACCTCATCTTGCTGGACCTCAGCCACAACGCGTTGTCCGGTCCGATCCCGGCGGCGATCGGCAGGCTGTCGACGCTGCGGTCGCTGATCCTCGGAGACAACCGGATGCAGTTCTCGACCGTCCCCGGCGACTTCTTCACGGGGCTCAAGGCACTAACGACGCTGGTTCTCTCCGGCATGGGGCTGGAAGGATCGTTGCCGGAGTCAATCGGGGAGCTGAGCCAGCTCCGCGTGCTCCGGCTGGAGAGCAACGGGTTCACAGGCGTGATACCGGCGAGCTTCCGGCGGCTGGAAAAGGCGAGCGAGCTCCGCGTCGACGGCAACCGGCTCGTGGGGCCGATACCGTTCGGCAAGCAGATGATGTGGAGGCTGGGCAAGAAGCTGCGCGTCGGCGGCAACGAGGGACTCTGCTACGACGCCAGGCAAGAAGGGCTGGAGGGCGTCGTTGCGCTGGCCGGCGTCGCGGACTGCGACAGCGTGAGGAGCCGCACGACGCAGCATTTGAGCTGGAAAAATAGCGGCGGACACGGCCCTGGCGGGTTGGCGGCTAACGTGACATCATCGGCCGCAAATTCTGGCCGCAACGGCGCCGGTGGGGTTCGTGTCGGGAGGAGTGGCCACATTTTCTTGGGCGTTTTGGTGTTTTTGCAGCTTGCACTGTTGTAGGTAGAGGAGAGCTGGGTTGTGGCGATGAGATCGGTGGTTAATCGAGTGTAGAGTTTTTTCACCGGGAGGAATAAGGAATTGTACAAACGTTCTTGGTAATTGATTGATGTCACATTTCATCATATAGAAGGAATGCCAAGCGGCAAGTACAACGCCAAGAAGGCTAGATATATGATGTCAAACAGAGGTGACCACTCCTCAAAACTTAGAAAGCCATAATCTTCATCTACCAAACCAGTCCGGAATCGGCGTCGGAAAGCTGAAAACCTCGCTAACGCCACCGTTTCAAACTCGTCCCTAATCATCCTCTTGATGGAAGCCACTACGGGTGGCATGCTGTTAGTTAAAATTTAGGTTTTCGGTGGTGTGCTGCACCACCTTAGGATCTCTTTATATATGCATACAACCAGGGGCGAAGCACCCCATAGGGCAAGGTAGGGCGGATGCCCTACCTTGATTTTTCGCGAAAACATTGTTATGCATATGTTTTTTCTGAACATTTTGAGTGGTCGAACGTTAAAAACGGATATCGTATGAGAAAGTTATGCTTATTTTAATAAAAAACTGCGCAAAATCGATTCCGGGCTAAAAATAAGGACAAGATCTAGCCTAATCAGAAATCAACTCTTTCTATTGAAAGGTGTCAATTGCGTAGAAAATGACATCACAATTCTAAGTACGGATGAAATGATAACAAATACAGGAAAACAAGAAAAGGGGGAGAGTGAAGGTCACTATACAACATAAACCTTATACTATATTGCTATAGCCTTTATTATTACCAATTTTAAAAAATTGTTTAATTGATTTATCTTAAGAGGTTTTTGGAATTCTATTGTCTTGATGACTATAGAAACTCGTTTTATAGATTTAATGTGAATAACCTTGCTCGTATTACAAAGATTTGATGATGTTCTAAATCGAGTGGGGGCCTATCAAAAGTATTTATCGAGAAAGTAATGATAGATTTTCCATTGGTATGTCTTTGATTATAGATTTTCCATTAGTATGTCTTAGATTTTCCATTGTTTATATTCCTATATACTAAATGATTATGAATCATATATAGTGTCTTGATTTTATTTCAGTATGTGCATAATTTTTTTGAGTTCGCCCCATCTCAAAACTTTTTCGTCCTTCGCCACTGCATCCAACAAGTACATGAGAGTTACAATAGGATCCGTATATGTATACCGATTCTAACTCTAATACTGCCCGTCAATCTAAACTAGATAGTACATACAAGGTTTAGATTGGTTTGGAATTGGTCTAGCATATGTCATGTGGCTGGCTTTGTAAAAACATCAGCCAATTGATCATCGGAAGAGATAAACTTGACCTCCAAAGCACCATCGGCCACACGCTCACACACAAAATGAAAATCGATTTCAATGTGCTTAGTACGAGCATGGAAAACCGGATTTGCCGTCAGGTAAGTGGCCCCTAAGTTGTCACACCATAAAATGGGTACGCGCTGTCGTGTGACTCCAAGTTCTTCAAGAAGTGAATCGACCCACATAGCTTCAGCAGCCCCATTTGCCAACGCCTTATACTTTGCCTCCGTACTGGACCTCGAGACAGTAGGCTGTTTCTTCGAACTCCACGACACAAGGTTAGATCCAACAAAGATCGGATAACCTCCTGTAGAGTGACGATCGTCAACACATCCTACCCAGTCAGCATTAGTGAAAATGCTAATACCCACAGAAGGGGACTTGTGGATAGTCAAACCAGTGTCCAAGGTTCCTTTGACATAACGCAAAATACTCTTAACCGCTTCCCAGTGTACCTCAGTGGGCTGAGCGAGGAACCGGCACACCTTGTTGACAACAAAAGAGATATTTGGACGTGTGAGAGTCAAATACTGTAAACCACTGACAATGCTGCGGTACCGAAAAGAATCTTCTATACCCAATGGCGAACCTGTATCCCGAGCAAGTCGTTCTGATGGAACCAGTGGAGTTGAAGTGGGCTTGTCGTTCTCCATGTTGACGCGATGAAGGAGATCAAGTGCATAATTACGTTGATTCAGTGTCATGCCCCCGGAAGTGTAAACCGCTTCAAGTCCAAGAAAGTATTCCAGTACACCAAGATCCTTAATAGGAAATGTGTCGGCAAGGGAGCTCACCAAGCGATCAATAGCAACGGGACTCGAGCCAGCAATTACAATATCATCAACATAGACCAGCATGTAGATCTGAACATCACCTTGAGAGAAGATGAACAAGAAAGTATCAGCCTTGGACGAAACAAACCCCAACTGATGCAAGCGAGCGCTCAAACGTGCATGCCAAGCCCGAGGAGACTGTTGAAGACCATAAATAGCATGTTGTAGCTTGCAAACATGAGAGGGATACCGATCATCCTCAAAACCAGGCGGCTGCTGCATATAGACATCCTCTGATAGGAAACAATGAAGAAAGGCGTTACTGACGTCAACCTGGAGCAAACTCCATCCTCTAGATACGGCTAGCGAAAGAACCAGACGCACTGTTGCTGGTTTGACCACTGGACTGAAAGTGTCGTCGTAGTCAATACCTTGTTGCTGGGTAAAACCACAAGCAACGAGACGAGCCTTGTACTTGTCAATGGAGCCATCGGGCTTGTGCTTGGTCTTGAAAATCCATTTGCTGCCAACAACATTAATCCTGGGTGGACGAGGGACCAGAGACCAGGTACGCGTCTGACACGAGGCGGAGAACTCGTCAAGCATGGCAGCACGCCAGGCGGGTTCGCGAAGAGCATCACGATGAGAAACCGGTGCAGCGAAGAAAGCACAGCGTCGCGGGTCGTAGCGGATAGTACCGTCTGTGTAGACTTTGGCGTGCTCCGTAGCGTCCCGCTGATGCGTAACCATGGCATGGCCATGCGCATCAGACGGAGCAGCAGTCGATGGCGTCGCGGATGGAGGCGTGCCAACAGAAGGCGACGCGGACTTCTGCTCGGAGTGGGCCGGTGAAAACGACCCGGCTGGGGACGTGGTGTGCTCCTCGGAGCGGGTCGAGGTCGAAGGTGGCCCAGCAAGGGACGTCGGCGGTTGAGGGCCAGACGAAGACACCGACCCTACTGGTCCATGCGCGGCGGGAGCCGCGGCGGGAGCCGAGTAGGGAGCATGCACGTCGATCGTAGACATGGTGGAGGCATCATCAGCACCAGCAGGCGTAACGGCGGTGGCGACGGGCATCTGCAAGACTGGAGCAACTGCAGAGGAAGGGTTAGTAGCAAGGTACGACCGATCATATTTGCGCGCATGGTCACTCGTAGCCGGTTCGGACAAATGAAAACTGATCGCTTCATGGAGAGAGGGGATATCGACCGTGACACTGGGGGTGGCAAAGTGAAAAATAGACTCGTCGAAAATGACTTCATGAGATATGTAGATGCTCCCGGTGGATCTATCCAGACACTTGTTGCCCTTGTGCATTGGGCTATAGCCTAGGAAGACACAAAGTTTAGAGTGAAAATCAAGCTTATGGGCATTATACTTGCGAAGACTAGGCCAACATGCGCAACCGAACGTGCGAAGAAAATCATAGTTGGGCGGAGTGTTAAACAAGCGATGGATAGGAGTATCTTTTCCTAAAACAGGCGTGGGCATACGATTAATTAGATAGCACACTATTAGGAAGGCTTCATCCCAAAACCGTAATGGTATCGAGGAGTGGGTGAGGAGAGCTAAGCTTGTCTCGACGAGATGACGGTGCCTGCATTCAACAACACCGTTTTGTTGAGAGGTGTGAGGACACGACACCCGATGGGAGATACCCGTGCGCTAAAAATATTGATGCAGCCTATGATACTCACTGATACGTCTCCGACGTATCTATAAATTTTTATGTTCCATGCTTGATTATATATCAGTGCCACATGTTTTTATAATGTTTTTATATCATTTTGGCATGATTTATGGAACTAACATATTAAAAAGATGCCCAGTGACAGTTCCTGTTTTCTGCTGTCTTTTTGTTTCAGAAAAGTTGTTCGGGGAAGTTTCTCGGAATCAACTGTAAATTTATAGGAATTATTTCCAAGCAGAAACAAGTCTGGAGCCAGAAGGTCGGCTGCAGGGGGCACACAGCCACCAGGCGCCCCCAGGCGCGGCCCAGGGGCTGGCCGTATGTGGGCCCCACCTCGTCGCCTCCGACTCGAGTTGCCCCTTCGCCTATAAATTCGTCTTCGACCCGAAAACCCTAAATACGACGACCATATTTTCCAGAAGACGTCCGAGGCCGCCGCCATCACCAACCCTAGTTCGGGAGGGTTCTGCAGCTCTTCCCGGCACCCTGCCGGAGAGGGGAATCGTCACCGGAGGCATCTACACCACCATGCCTGCCTCCGGAGTGATGCATGAGTAGTCCACCACGGGACTACGGGTCCATAGCAGTAGCTAGATGGTTGTCTCTCCTCCTTGTACTCCATTGGTTAGATCTTGTGAGCTGCCTATCATGATCAAGATCATATTATCTGTAACTGCTACATGATTGTGTTTGCATGGATCCGATGAATTGTGGAAATCATTACTTTTGTTCATCTATGTGTTATGTTTTATCTATGATCTTGCATGCTCTCCGATGCTAGTGGATGCTTTGGCCAAGTAATTGTTAGTGTCTTCAGAGAGGGTATTTATGCTATATGCCTTTCTTTGTCTGAGCTCGGGTTGACAGAAACGATCAAGCCTAGAGATGTGTTGTTGCCAATAGGGAGAAAACTATCGGAGAACTGTCCCAGGAACTGGGTGTGTCTCACTAGGTAAGGAATCGAGTAAGGGGCTGAACACGGAATCAAACAACTCTCAACGTGCCTCGGCGACGGCGCTCGCCGAGATCGATGTGGGACGGCACTGCAGAGATGAACACACGATGTTACCCAGGTTTAGGGCCCTCTTGGAGAGGTAAAACCCCTACGTCCTGCCTTGGTTGTATTGCACTGCTTGTAGAGGTTACAGTACAAGGAGAGCTTCGGGAGCTCGAGGTGGCTAACAATGGCTAACCCTAGAACAGCACTGAAGCTTCAGATCTCATATCTCCAACCTAAAGACCAACCAACTAAAGAACCATCCCTTTGCCTGAACGTGCTCCCATTCCTTTTATAGGTGTCCTGGACCTCTTCCCCCAAACATCTTGGCGGGAAGGGTTACCACATGGCGACGAAGGAGGAGGCATGGTGCACGATAAAGGGAGAGTCCATGGACGCGGTCCATGGTAGGGAGCGGCGTCACCAAAGCTGGAAAAGGCCACCGTCCAGCCAGGACGGTGGGCTGGCACTGCTGAGTATCGGGAGGCGCCCCACGGTGACGTCGCCCTTGGAGCGTAGCGGCAGACGGTCTCCTTATCACCGAAATGGCAATTCTTGTAGCTCCTTTGCTTGGTGCAGCATTGTTGACTGCTTTATACACGAGAACGACAACTGCGGCGCTGCCGTCAGCGCGCGTAGGCGCGCCCGTGACTCTGCGGAGGACGCAGAGCCCATGTGCGCTCTGTCGCGGAGACAGAGCTTGCTTCGTGGGGAAGGAACCCCGCGAGGCTGGAGGCCTCGCCGAGCCTTTTGGCTTGGTCCTTGGAGATGCCCTCTCGAGGAGAGGTCCCTCGCGAGAAAAAAACCCTCGCCAGGCTTGGAGAGCCTGGTCCTTAGCGAAATCTTCTAAAGAGTGTTATGGGCCCTAGCAGGCCGGCCCGTGGTACCCTGGTTTCCACTGTGCCGACAGTAGCCCCCGGGCCCACGATGGGCACGCCGGAGTCCGCGGATGCAGGCGAAGCGTCGGGGGCCCAACGATGCCTGCCTGGGCCGTGACACGTGGGGCGCAGCGGTTGCGTCGGAGGCCACGATCTCCTCGGCTCCAACGGGCGATGTGGTGGGGCCCGCCACGTCCTTGGCAACCGGTCAATAAAGCCTGCGCGCGATGATGGCGCCCATCACTTCGCCCGTTACTCCGCCGCACACTTCCCCCAAACGTCTCCTTCTTCCCAGAGCGCATCACCTCCAAGATCTCCTTCTTCTCTTCTGCAACCATGGCGCCCAAGAGAGCGAACGCTCCCAAGAAGGACAAGGCTCCGATGCAGGCCGGCAAGTCCGCGGTGGAGTGCTGAACCCAAGGCGGTGCTGCTGAAGTCCCGCATCAACTCGGCGGGGGTCGACAAGGTGCGCCACCTGGCGGCCGCGAGGACCAACGAGCACGGCGCCACCAGCATGAAGCCGGCCAACGGCAGCAAGCTTCGCGAGGGGTACTACCCCATCTTCCTTCACACTCTCTTCGCCGGTCTCATTCCTCCTTTCTCTGACTTCCTCATGGGGATTCTGGAGACATACCAGATCCAACTCCTCCATCTTCATCCCAATTCCATCTTCATCCCAATTCCATCCTCATCCTCTCCATCTTCGCCTACCTCTGTGAGGCCTACGTTGGTGTCCGTCCCTCCGTGGAGCTCTTCCGCAGCTTCTACGCACTCCGGTCCACCGCGCAGGACGAGCGGACCAGATGCGTCTCCTTCCGCATCGCCGACGCCAGGAGCAAAAGCTACATCCCCATCGCGTGGAGCGGCGAGAATGCCATCACCAAGGTGACGAAGAAGGTGGAGGACTTCCGAAAGCGGTGGTTCTTCGTCGACACCAAGGTGAAGAACCCTCTCCTGGATATACTCGTGGCGCCCCCGAGGAAGTGGGCGCGCTGGGCGAGCGAGGGCTTCGAGGGCCCAAAGCTTGACGCGGTGTACGAGTGCCTACGGGGGCTCCGCGTCGCCGGCCTCACCGGCCAGATGGTGGCGAAGGACTTCACGAGGCGCCGCATCGCCCCCTCCAGTGGCATTCGGAGCCGATGTGGACATACACAGGCCCGGAGGATGGGATGCGCCTGTGCATGGACAACTTCACTCCGGAGGTGCTGGACAAGGTCATGGGGACCGTCTTCGCTACGGCGGCCATCCCAGCCCCAGCCGCCGACGAGGCCCGGCCGCTCTTCACCTTTGGGGAAGAGATGGTGCGCAAGCACCGCAGGGGCCTGCCCAAATTCGACGAGTGGGGCATCGTGCCCGAGGGACACCGCGGGCCCCGCAACAACCCGTGGGCGGCGGAGCTGGAGGAGATGGACGAGTCGCCGGAGCCGGATGAGGCGGAGGACTCTGGCGAGGGCGAGGCCTCGGGGAGCGCTGACCCCTCGGGAGGCCTCGCCGGCTCCTCAAGGAGCGCACCGCCTGAAGAGGACCTCCAGGTGATTTCCTCCAGCAGCACCGAGGATCCCTCTCGTGGAGCTCCCTCCCGAGGCACCGCGGAGGAGGAGGAGAGCAGCGGCAAGGGAGGGCGCCGCGAGCCCCGCTCCAAGTCCGCCCATGACAGGGACGCCAGGGCCGCGAGGGGCGCTCCTCACGAGGAGGCATGAGCGCCTCGAGGGGGAGCCAGAGCGAGCAGCCCCCAACCGCCGAAGGCGAAGAAGAGGGTGTGGACGATGGCTGACGAGTAAGCCCTGGTCCTTCTTCTTTCCTTTTGGATTTTGCTTTCGAATACCCTCCTGAAGGATCTTCTGTTTGTCTTTCTTATTACCAACCTTGCGGTGCCGAAGAGGCGACGGCTCCGCAAGCTTGGAGAGACTGTCGGCGCCACCGTGGCGACGCCTGCGGTTGACGNCCCCCCAGTGGCATTCAGAGCCGATGTGGATGTACACAGGCCCGGAGGATGGGATGCGCTGTGCATGGACAGCTTCACTCCGGAGGTATTGGACAAGGTCATAGGGACCCTCTTCACTTTTGGCGGCCATCCCAGCCCCAGCCGCCGCCGACGAGGCCCGACCGCTCTTCACCTTGGGGAAGAGAAGGTGCACGAGCACCGCAGGAGCCTGCCCATATTCGATGAATGGGGCATCGTGCCCGAAGGACACCGCGGGCCCGCAGCAACCCGTGGGCGGCGGAGCCGGAGCAGATGGATGAGTCGTCGGAACTGGACGAGGCGGGGACTCTGGCGAGGGCGAGGCCTCGGGAGACCCTGACCCTCGGAGGCTTCGCTAGCTCCTCAAGGAGCGTACCGCCTGAAGGGGACCTCCAGGTGATTTCCTCCAGCAGCGACGAGGATCCCTCTCGCGGAGCTCCCTCCCGATTGCACCGCGGGGAGGAGGAGGAGAGAGGCGGCAAGGGAGGGTGCCGCGGGCCCCGCTCCAAGCCGCCCACGACAGGGACGCCGTGGGCCGCGAGGGCGCTCCTCGCGAGGAGGCAGGAGCACCTCGAGAAGGAGCCAGAGCAAACAGCCCCCAGCCGCCGAAGGTGAAGAAGAGGGTGTGGAAGATGGCTGACGAGTAAGACCTGGTCCTTCTCTTTCCTTTAGGATTTGGCTTTCGAATACCCTCCTGAAGGATCTTCTGTTTGTCTTTATTTTTAGCAACCTCGCGGCGCCGAAGAGGTGACGGCTCCGCAAGCTTCGGGAGACTGCCGGCTCCACTGGGCGATGCCTACGGTTGACGAGCCGCGGCGTGTGGTTACTCCTCCCATATAGCAGGAGGCGGCGGAGGATGAGGCAGCGACCGAGGCCGCACGAGCCTCGGAGAGGCCAGATGAGGCGGAGGCCCAAAGAGGCCACCGTGGAGCCACCTCCGGAGGGAGCGGCCTCCATAAGAGGGGCTGACCAGCCCGAGGCCGCGGCAGGCGCGGCTACCACAGGGGATGAATCTGCCCCCGGAGGGCAGGAGGAGGAAACGCCTCTGAGCCTACTGAGGGTGGAGAGATGCCGCCGGCAGGATGCGGCGGCCCGGGCGGCGCGCGAAGAGGCGATGCGCTTCGCCAAGGAGACCCGCGACAGCGTGAAGCGGGAGGCGGCGGAGACCATGGAGCAACTGGACGCCGCGCGGGAGGCGCTCGAGGCGGAAACCGCCTCCAAGCAACAGGAGATTGCGGCCGCAGAGCAAAAATTCATCATGGACTCCAAAGTCGTAGAGGACAGCTTGAAGGAGCTCCGCGAGAGGCTGGACGCTCGCGGGGAGCAGCTGACACAGCGCGAAGCGGAGCTGACGCGACGCGAGGGAGAGCTCTCCCCCACGAGGAGGAACTGCGCCGGCGCGAGGAGCAGGTCCAGCAGCTCGAGAGGGACCAGGCCACCCGCGAGGAGGAACTGCGGGCTCGCGAGAGTCAGGTGGCCCAGGACGAGGCCACCTACGCGGAGCGCCTCGAGAAGGCCAACGCCAGCCTCGCGGCGAAGCAGAAGAAAATGCAGGAGGAGGCCGACGACAGGGTCAAGCTCATCCGCCAAGATCTCTCCAAGAGTTTCGACGAGAAGGCCAAGAAGCAGGAGGAGCGCTTCACGACGAGGCGCAATGAGCTCCAGAACCGCATCAAGGGGCTCGAGAAGGGGGAGAAGCAGATGGCCTCCCGCCTTCAGAGCGCCAGGGACGCTCAGGCTCGCGCGGAAGAGAAGGTCGCCGCCCTGGAGAAGGACCTGAGCGAGCTCCACCAGCAGGTGGGGCACAGCGCAACGTGCAGATCGCCCGAACCATGTCGCGCCAGCGCCAGCGCATGCTCCATGACCTGGTGTCCCGCGCGCGTGCTGTTGGGGTCCGCCTGGGGACCGAGGTCCCCTCCTTCACCGCAGAGGGGAACGACGAGGCCGGGTACGCGTTCTTCTTCGAGCGATTCCTCACGAAGCTTGAAGAGACCGCGAAGAGCTTCGACGAACGCGTCGTGGAGGAGACGCGATCTCCTCGTCCTCGCCACTTGCCGCATCTTCGCCAACCTCGCGAGGCTTCAGCCTTCCCTCGACCTCGAGGCCGTGACGGCGCCCGTCGACCTCAGCTGCCGCACGGCGGTGAGCGACAGGATGCGGAAGGCCGCAGAGGCGTATGCCAAGAAGTTCGACCAGGTCGAGGTAGAGGAGGACGAGGACGATGGCGAGGAGGACGCCGCGGAAGAGGAGGAAAGTGCCGCTGCGGACGACGGGGGCACCTCAGGAGGCCCGAAGGCCTGAGCTCTTTCCTGCGGCTGGATGTGCATGGGGCACACATTATCTTAGTATTTTGCTTGTAAAGCCTTGTAAAGACTTGTTTAAGTTTTACTTGAATGCGCTTGTGAATGTCCCTCGGGAGGCTTTTATCTTTCCCTTCATGTCTTTTTCGCTCTACGTCTTAGGACCCTCTCTTAGCGCTACACCACCGCCGCTTCGGTATGTGAGAGTCAGGGCTCCACAAGGCCGGGGGGTGCGTGAGGCCTCGAGAAGTAAGAGCTCCCGAGGCGCGATGCTCGGGGCTCCCCTTTAACGCGCAAGCAGCCCATGAGGCATAGGAGAGAGAAAAGAGGCTCGAGGGACAAAAACCAGCGAAAGGAAATTTAACCAAGTGTTTGGACTTAGCTTCGCGAGGCGTTTTTGCCTTGGAGAGGGTGTTGGTTCCCTGATGAGGCGTTTTTCCTCCCGAGGTTGCCTGAGGCTTGTTTGAACCTGCTTTCCTGCGCTTGGACAGATAGGCATACCCACAAGCAATACATAGCTAGATAACTCATGCGCGCTCGTAGGTTCCTTCATGTGTGTCTCGCGAGGAGAACAGGCACCAAGGTCCTTGGTGAGTTGACGTGCACGGGAGCTGGCCCATGAGTTCAGAGCTCCTTGGGAGTTGACGTACATGAGAGCTGACCCGTGAGTTCAGAGCTCGGATCCCTTGGGTTTGAGGCGCTGCTGGGATGCTCCCGAGGCACAGGCACCATGCTCAGCCCCCGCTCGCGAGATGCACAGGAGGGATCATACGAGCAAGGATGAAATGCAATAATATAACTGCTTACCGAAGCAACAACATATGCTGGCGCGAAGCGCAAAGGTTCAAAGTGACCTGAAACAAGGGTTCATTACACTGGCGTGGCCAGAAGTACAAAATCCGCCATGTCTGGGCATGGGGTTCCACATGGAGTGGCTGAGACTCTCGGCCCGAGCGCCCGAGGCGACATGTAGAGAGAGCTCAGAGGGGGCCCCTATGCGGGGGTGGCTTCGTAGAGCCTGTGGTCCGCCATGTCTGGGCATGGGGATCCACCTCGCCAAGGCATGGTGCTTGAAGAAGTCACCTTGCCGAGGCGTGGTGGCTTGAGAGTCTTCTCGAACGGCCCGCAACGTATAGTAGAGAGGGGAGCTCGAATATTTTCCTCGTGGAGGATGATGGCGCGAAGCTCTCCCTTGACGCAAAAAGTTGCTCGTCGAGGACGATCAGGGGTAGAACTTGCGCAGGTGCTGGATGTTCCAGGGGTTGGCGACAGGAATGCCGTCCTCCGTCTCGAGCCGCGCGGAGCCAGGCCTGGCGATGTGCACGACCCTGTAGGGTCCTTCCCACATTGGCGAGAGCTTGTGGAGGCCTGCCCTGGAGAGGATTCTCCTCAGGACAAGGTCTCCTGCTTCGAGAGTGCGCGGGCGGATGTGGCGGCTGTGGTAGCGACGGAGGTCTTGCTGGTACCTTGCCGCTCTCAGGGCCGCATTGCGGCGGAGCCCCTCGAGCAGCAGCAGGTCGTCGTTGCGGAGTTCGTCCAGCTCAGCCTCCTTGAAGGCCAAGACTCGTGGAGAGCCGTGGGTGATCTCGCTGGGGAGAACAGCTTCAGCGCCATAGACGAGGGAGAACGGCGTCTCGCCAGTGGGCTTCGTTGGTGGTGCGGATGGACCAGAGCACCGAGGGGAGCTCATCGATCCAGTGCTTGCCGCTGGCCTTGAGGCGGTTGAAGCACCTCGGCGTTGGCTCGCTCAGCCTGCCCGTTGCTTCGTGGGTGAGCCACCGAGGCGTAGCAGATTTGGGCGCGAGGCTGCCGCAGTAGGACTTGAAGGCGCCGCTGATGAATTGCGAGCCGTTGTCGGTGATGATGCGGTTGGGCACGCCAAAGCGGCAGACCAAGCTCCTGATGAACTTTACCGCTGATTTCGCCGGGATGGTGCGCACGGGTTCCACCTCAGGCCACTTGGTGAACTTGTTGGCGACGTAGAGGTAGCGGTAGCCCCCGAGCGCTCGCGGGAAAGGTCCCAGAAGGTCCAGCCCCCAGACCGCGAACGGCCAGGAGAGCGGGATAGTTTGGAGTCCTTGCGCGGGCTGGTGAATTTGCTTGGCGTGGAATTGGCAGGCGTCGCAGGACTGGACGATTGCGGCTGCATCTTGAAGCACTGAAGGCCAGTAGAAGCCACTCCGGAAGACCTTGCCTGCGAGGGTGCGTGAGGATGAATGGTGGCCGCACTCTCCGCTGTGGATGTCGTTGATGAGCTGGCGGCCTTCCTCGGCAGGGACGCACCGCAACGCAACCCCATTGGGGCGCTTACGGTACAGGTCTCCGTCGTGGAGGCAGTAGGACTTGGCCTGGCGAGCAACCCTCTCGGCCTCTGCATCTTCTTCGGGAAGGACTCGATCTTGCAAGTAGCTCTTGATCTCGTCGATCCAACCAGTGTCTTGGCGTACCAGGGTCATCAGCAGGCGATCGCCTGAGGGCAGCCCGCAGTTTGATGCTCATGTTGACCGCTGGTTGCTTGACCAAGGACCTGGCGAGTCTCTCCTCGAACACTCCAGGCTTCTGGGCTTCCCTTCTTGCCGCTCGCCTGGCGAGTTCATCTGCTTCTTGGTTTTCCCCTCGCGGGATATGCTTGAGCTCCATGCCCCTGAAGTGCTTCTCGAGTTTGCGTACCTCTTCAAGGTAGGCTACCATGTAGGTGTCCTTAGGCGTGTAGCTCTTGTTGGAGAAGTTGACGAGGAGCTGAGAGTCGCCCTTGATGAGGATGCGCTTGATGCCGAGGGCAATGGCAGCTCTGAGCCCAGCGAGGAGGCCTTCGTATTCAGCAATGTTGTTGGAGACCTTGTCGCTGTCTTTGAAGCACAACTGGACGGCGTAGTAGAGCTTGTCGCCTGTTGGTGAGGTCAGGACAGCACCAGCCCCTGCACTCCGGGCCGCGAAGGCGCCGTCGAAGTGCATGGTCCAGTAGCTGGGCTCCGTCCCTCCTGAGGCTCTTCTTCACGCGTGTCCGTCCATTCAGCCATGAAATCAGCCAGCGCCCTGCCCTTGATGACCCTTGTGGTGTCAAACTCCAGCTCGAAGGGTTGCAGCTCGATGCCCCAGCTTGCGACGCGATCTGTTGCGTTTGGGTTGCGTAGGACTTGCTCCAGGGGGTACGAGGTGACCACCTTGATGGGGTGACCCTGGAAGTAGTGGCGCAGCTTCCTGGAGGCGCTGAGGAGCGAGAAAAGGAGCTTCTGCTGCATGGGGTAGCGCTCGCGAGCGTCCCGCAGCACTGTGCTGACGAAGTACACGGGATGCTCGACGAGGGTGGTTGTTGACGTGGCAGCGGTTGGCTCCTCTCGAGGCTCGGTGGAGTCCTTGTCGAGGTTCTCTTGAGGCCCCACTTGTAGAGGCTCGGCATGAGGCTGGAGGCTTGACGAGGCTGCTTCCTTGTCGTGGAGTTCTGGGCTTGGCGAGGCGGAGCTCTGCTTGGCGAGGACTGGCTCTTCCCTTTCAGCCACCAAGACCGCGCTTGCCGTCTGAGGAGTGGCTGCAAGATACAGCTTCAGAGGCTCGCGAGGGCGTGGGGCAACCATGATGGGTGGGCTCGCCAGATACTTCTTCAGGTCCTCGAAGGCCTTTGCCGCTTCAGGGGTCCACTTGAAAGGACCGGACCTCTTCATGATCTTAAAAAAGGCAGCGCCCTCTCGCCGAACTTGGAGATGAACCGGCCAAGGCTGGCCATACATCCCGCTAAGCGCTGCATGTCCTTGAGGCGACGAGGAGGCTGCATCTCTTCTATGGCCCTGATCTTGTCGGGGTTTGCTTCGAGAGGCACCTGCTTCGTCGCGGCCTTCTCCTGGAGAGAACAGCTTATTCTTCGCGGGGGGGCTCGGAGGGGTTCCTCATCCTCGTCAACGGGGGACGCCACTGTGGCAACTTGTAGGCCGCTTGCGCAGCGTACAGAGCGTCTGAGACCATGCCGCGGATGACGATGGTGCCACCTGTCAGGGGGCCACCCCCCGGATGGGGTCAAGAGGATGAGGTAAAGTAGACCCGGAGTTGACCGGGTCAACAATAACCGACATACCATACCAATACGGCATACTGGAAGTCGACCGGGTTAAGGTTTAAACCGACATACCCGTATGTCGGACCATACAAGTTGTGTGTCGGATCCTTCTTTGTTCTTCTTGTGTGCAGGAAAGGAGAAACCGAGTCAGGAGTCTATCTCGGAGAGCAGTCAAGGCTCACATCGTGTCCCTACAATCACGGGGCAGGCATCCTGCACTGGCACGATGGGACGTGCTGCCTACTCCTTGACTCGGTGGTCACGGTATGGGGAGTCAGGCCTCCATGCTGCTGACCGATGCAGTACCATGGAGCAGTGCACAGGGGTTGATGGATTAGACATGTCACGCGGGCATGACGGAAAGCAGTCAGAGGCCCAGGCGTGGCCACAGTGCTGCCTGCGCCAGCACGAACGTCAGCCCTAACTTGTGCCCTGGGTTTCCCTATATAAGGCGCACCAGGGGTTCCTTTTACAACGACCGCTGAGACCACGCCTCACCAGACTCGGAACACTGCTCCGTAGAACACTAGAGTCACTTCGAGACTCGGTTTAGTGCCCTCAGTTCTTAGTTTTTCCATACAGCTCAAGGAGCGTTGTGTAGCTCAAGTGTAATCCATCATATATAGATCAGACAAGCAGGAGTAGGGGTTTTATCTCCTCACGAGAGCCCTGAACCTGGGTAAATCGGTGTGTGTTCGTGTCTTTCGTGTGCATCTCTACACGCACCTACCCTCCCCGGTACCTCCAGCGTCCATCGGCCCCAAGATAAGCCTACCCATGGCATCTATTTGTGCATCACCACGACAGTTGACGCCCACCGTGGGGCCAGCAGCGGCGCTGGCTGGTGTGTTCATCCGGACGGGCTCCTTCATCGCGTCGGGCGAGCGCGTGCTTAGTGGCCTTGTCCACAGATTCGGCATGCTCAACGTCGTTGTCGACAACGCCGGCTGTTTCGGCAGCAGGCCGCTACCCCGGACGGGTGCCTCATCGAGTTCTGTCGTGGTGGTGCACGGACAGATGCCATATAGGCTTGATGTGGGGCCGATTGGACGCTGTGAGGGGGTACCGGGGAGGGGCTTGCGCGCACGAACACGCACGCACACAAAGAACAACAACACACACGGTTTTACCCAGGTTCGGGGCTCTCGTGAGGAGATAACACCCCTACCCTGCCTATCTGATCGATATATATGGACTATCACTGATTACAAGCTTGCTCCTTGAACTGTGATGGAAGACAGCACGATCTTTGGCCTCAACCGAGTCTCGGGGCCGCTTGTTGGTTCTCTACTGTCTACGAAAGTAAAGGCTTAAGCGTGTATGTGTGAGGCAAGTATCCGTGTAAGCGTCGTCGTAAGAGGAGGCCCCTGGTGCTCCTTATAAAGGGAAGCCCAGGACACAAGTTTAGGCTGATGTCAGTGCTGGCGTAGCCCGGACTATAGCCACGCCCGGTCCTCTGACCGCTTCCGTCACCGCGCCGTGCACGTCCCATCTATCTCCTCCGGCGCATTGCTCCCTGGTAACGCTTCGGTCAGCGGCATGGAGGTCAATCACTCTGGTCAAGTGGCCTCGTCCCATCATGCAAGTGGCTCGGCTCCTGCCCCGTGATTGTAGGGACAAGACGTGAGCCTTGACCACCGCCCGAGTAAGCCTCCTTATCCGGCATAGGCATGCCGAATTCCTTGTAACTCGGTTTCGCCTTCCCTGCACACAAGAAGAACAGAGAAATATCCGACATATAACTTGCATGGGCCGACATACAGATATGTCGGTTAGCCGTGACCCGGTCAACTCTGAGTATGCCGGTATAGTTATGTCGGTTTCAGTGATCCGGTCAACTCCGAGTCAACCCATATATCGGAATCTTGCCCATATCCGGGGGTTGCCACCCGACAAGTTCGGCTTCGCTCACCATCTACGTCGCCACCGAGGTCCCGTGCCGGTTTCCCGAAAGGGTGCAGGTGGCTGCGGATCCTCCCGCAGTCTGCGCAGCTCGCGGCCGCGTACCGCTCGCCTCGCTAGCTGTGCAGAGGTCATGATGACTGCTCCGGTCACCGGTGCTGGAGTAGCCGCAGCTGGAGAGGCCGAGGTCAGCAACAGGTCCACCAGGACGGCACGCTCGCCGCTGGAGAGGCCGGAGAACCGCACGGTGCAGGCCAGTACATTGCGTGTGCCGGTGACACCGAGTCCTCTTCAGGACGTAATCGAGAAGCTGGCAACCCCAGTGGCTCCGAGTGCAAATGCTGTTCTGGCTCAGGCAGAGCTGGATCAGCAGCGTAAGGACATACTCAAGGAGGCTCTAGAGGTGGCCCGAGTCAGGCAAGAGTTTGACATCTCTCTCCGTGAGTATAACAAGGCTCATGGTTTTACTCCGGTAGCAAATCCTGTTAGTCGCATAGATGAGGTGCGCAACCGAGGTAGAAACCTCAATGCCGATATAGCTAGAGATGGTAGAGCCAGATCTAGTAGAACTGTTAGCCATGTGTCGGCAGATAAGCCGAAGTACAGCACCCCCGCCAAGAATCTTAGGGCTGCAGAGGCAGCCGCAGCCGAGTTACCAAACTTATCCGGAGATGCTCGTCGTAGGCAGCAGGACCGAGTCAATGAGCTAGTGGCTATTGCCAACCGCCAGAATGAAGCTTTCCGGAATGCTAACCCGGATGTCGTGGTGGGTTGCACGGCATATCCATCAGAGATGGAAAAGATTGTGGGGCAGGCGACGATGGATGCTCGTGTGGGATTGGGCAACAAGCACGCAAAACACACGCTAGTTACCCAGGTTCAGGGCCCTCCTTGCAGAGGTAACACCCCTACGTCCTGCTCTTCTTGTTCTTATTGCTTGATCACTAAATCGGGCTACAATGGTGCTCCTTGAGCTGTTTCGGGTGGTAGCCGGCTAGAGATCCTAGCCGGCTGGAGGTTGAAGATGATGCTACGTATGCCTATCTCTCCTCTTCCTTGCTCTCTTCTAGGTGCCCCCGCAGGAGGCTCTAGCCCGCTTTATATAGGCAGCGGGCTAGGGTTTTTGGTTACAGGGAAGTTACAGATTTGCCCCTATGACACCACTACTTTCTGAGCCGGCTGGAGTTCGTTGTCATGATTCTGTACAGGAGATGCCCGACAGAGCGGTTACGTGATCCTGGCCCACCCGTACGGACTGGTCGGTTGGTTCGTCCGGCTCCAGCCCAGCCGGTCGTCCGCACCCGGGTAGACGCAGGCGGCCTGCTTCAGCTGGCCGGTTCCAGGCGGCACCAGGTAGCCGACACTTTGTTCAGCCGGCCTGTGGAGAACTGAAGGAATGGGCTTCTTTGGGATATCCGGGGTTCATATCCCCGACACTAGCCCCCGAGATCGTGGAGTCTTGCCTGCTTGCTGGAAGACTTCTCGATCTTCCCCTTGATCTTGGTTGTTGTGGATGAAATGTCGAGGTTGGAGTCGGTGTCGGCTGAAACCGGAGCCGGGTGAAACTGGAGCCTGTATGCGAGGAAAGCCCCGCGGGCATCTCTGATCTTGGCCGTCTATCGTCGAAGTCGTCATCGATTTGTTCGGCTGCGTGGTGCGGGTCCGGTAGACCTTGGCGGTCTAGAGTGGCCGGCTTGATGGCTTAGGTCGTGGCTTACGTCAGCCACGACCCGCCGCCTTGGGGAGCCGTTGGTGTTCTGCCCGAGGCCTGGCGCACGTCGCCTCGGCTTCACCGGGCCGGATTCTCTGTGGCAACCGCTTGGTCGCGGGATCGTCTGCGGAAAGTGCGGCACGTTTGCTCGCCACGCGGCGCGACGGGCGGAACGGTTCCGCTCGGCTCGCCTTTAAAGTGGAAAAGGGGGGGAACGGCCGGGGTTACCGTTCCCCATTCTCGCTTCGTCTTCCTCGTCGATTCTTGCGCCCCTCAGTTCCTGCCCATCTTCTCTCTTGCTCGTGCCTTCCTTGCATTCGCCTCTCTCACCACGGGAAACCGATCTTCCATGGCGAGCTCGGGCGCGTGGATGGGCTCCACCGTGGACGACGCATTCCTCTGGGAGCTCCGTCGGAGGAAGTTCTTGGGGATGACGGGCGACGTGGGAGCCCGCGCCCCCCCTGAAGGGGAAGTTTCTCCGGCGCCCAAGAAGGACGAGGTCGTCGTGTTTTCCGCACATTTGGAGCGGGGACTGGGGCTCCCGGTGAGTTCCTTCTTCGCGGAATTCCTGCGCTTCTACGGGCTGCAGCCCCATCATCTGGGGGCAAATTGCATCACCCAGCTGTCCTGCTTCGTCGTGCTGTGCGAGGCGTATTTGGGCATCTGGCCCAGTATGGAGATTTTCGGCATGTTCTTCTTCCTGCGGTCTCAGACGACCGCCGGGCAGCAGCGCGACTGTGGTGGCGTCTCCATTAGCGCGAAGAATACGCGCTGCCCAAGATCAACCTGCCTGATTCCATCAAGAAGTGGCAAGGTACCTACTTCTACGTCCGGAATCTTACTGACGCCGACCGGATCGGCCTTACGGCCTTCTCCAACTCGCTGCCGGCGTCCAGGTCCTGGCTCCGGAAGCCGCCTGTGGATGGGGCTCTCGAGAATGTCTTGTTTAGCCGGCTGAAGGTGTTGGTGGCGGCCGGCCTAACGTCCAGGGACCTGACCCTGACGTGGCTGTCGAGGCGGATATATCCGCTGCAGGCACGCCCGCACAAGATGTGCTTCTACTCCGCATCCGGGATCCCAGCCGAACCTGCTTGGAGTTGCCGAATCAGAGGGGCCTCCGCAAGTGGGCTTCCCGCCTCATCACCGACAGGGTCGAGGAGGAATGGGATTTCGGGTTCGAGCCATTCACCCGCTCGGAACGTGCCCCTGAGGTTAGTCCTTGCATTCTTGTCCGTCTTCAATTCTTTCGTCCGGCTGCCGCCTGACTCGTCGGCCTGTCGTGCAGCTTTGCGAGCTCCAGAGGGTTGAGGATTTTGAAGTCGTTTTCGAGCCCGACGTCAGTGGTCCCTTCACCAAGGCACTGACGGCTTGTCGGAGGAGGATTCCGCCGACGCACAGGCGGGGGGAGACACATACGCCGCCGCTGAAGATGAATCGGGCGGTGGCGCCCGCGCCGGCCCGGATGGGCGCGGTGACACCACCGAGTCGTACGGTGGGGGCGCCAATGTTGGTGAAGAGGGCGGAGGTGATGGCAACGCCGCCCGCACCGCAACGAGCCCCGTCCCCTCCGCCGGCTCCGACTCCGATCCGGCAGCCGACCGGGGCGAGGACCTCGAGCGCGACGTCCCTCCTCCCGTCACGCCGCCTCGCGGTAAGTCTCCTGAGTCTGGCGTCGCCGGGCAAACTGATGAGGTAGTGCGCGTGGTAGTAGATCTTTCCAGCGGTTCCGAGCCGGACTCTGAAGGTTCCTCTTCCGTGCCAGCCTCCAAGCCGGCGACGTCCTCCCGCAGGACCAAGGAGTTGGAGGTGGCGGCGCGGAAGAAGAAAGTGGTTCTTCCCCGGCGGATCCTGAATGAGAGGCGGTCGAAGTCGGCCGCCGATGTTGATGCAAGCACCGTGCCCGGCAAGCGGAGGGGCATGTTCGAGGGGCGGGGCGTGCTGCCCGCCTAAAAGTTGGCTTCTTCGTCTTCCCGGCCTACTACGGCCGGCTTGATGCCCGCCGGGAAACCTTCGGCGGAAGCCCAGGCGGACGCGATTGTGGCCGACATTAGGGCCGAAGTCGACGCCCGACTGGCGGAGAAGGCGGATGTCCCAGCTGGTGGGGCCAACAATGAGGTGATTGGTCGTGCTTCCGGCGGTGATTTCATTTATGATTTCAATCCGGGTGATTTGGAGAAGGAGTTTTATGCTCGGCTGACACAGGCGGAATCGGCCTTGGGAGCGCCTGACGCTGGTCTGAAGGTGGAGCAGTTGATGACCTCAAGGGAGGACGAGGAGAAGGCGGAGGCGGAGGCGGCTGGAACGGAGAGGGCAAAATCCCTCGTTGGTGGAACTAGTGTCCAGGTGGTTAATTCTGCTCTTGCTGTTGATTGTGGTTATGACTTGGTCATTGAAGATATAGAAAAAGCTATTTACGTGGAGCTGGCGCAGGAGGATTTGATCGTGGCGGAGATGGACGCCCAGGCGGCTGCGAGGCAGCTGGCCGCTGCCAAGGCGGCTGAGGAGAAGGCGGGAGCGGGCTCAGATGCCGAGAAAACCGCGGAGGCCGGTGCAGAGGTTGAAGTAGTACCGGCCCGGGCGGAACGGCCAATTGACGATCCGTCCGTTACAGCGGAGGGCGGAGCGGTGCCCTCCGGAGGCGTGAAGCGCCTGTCCGACGACGCGCCGGCTCCCCCGCCGAAGCGCCTGAAGAGGACGACACCCAGGGCTTTGGGCTCATGCGACGGGTAAGTCCTTGTCCTGTGGTAGAAATCTTGCAGTTTGTACTTGGTGGTGACGCTTTCTTCGTTTTGTAGAACGCCGCTTCCAATAGTGGAGACGGCGTCCGCCGCGGTGGTGGAGTCGGCTTTGGTGCTTGCCACCGAGACCCCTGTGGCACAGGCGGCTTATCCGCCTCCAGAGGCGGCGATGGCCATAGCAGATGTGGAAGCGGTCGACCCGGTGTCGGCAAGCGCCATTCCCCCCGCGGTCGACTCCAACCCTCCAGTTTCGGCAGGTGACGCTCAGGCGTCGGTGGACTCCTTCCAGATAGTTCTCCGGCCCGGCGCTGGGGTTGGAGACCTCGCCTTCCCCACTCCTTCCTCGTCGGTGGCCAAGACGGACAAGGACAAGGCCATTGCGGGGGCGACGGCTTCGCTCCCTGGTCCTCGCCAGTCGGTCTTCTCCGCCATATTCTAGGCCGGTGCCGGCCCGGCCCGACGCATCGGGGAGGATTCCCCTCGCCGCGCTGGCGGAGCAGACGGCCAAGGAGAATTTGGCCAACATAACGTTGCTCCGCTCCTCCATAGAGTAGGGTTTTGCTGAGGTGGCCAAGGAGACGACTCTGCTCAGGCGAGAGCTTGAGGCGGCCAAAGGTTCGGTTTTCTTTCTTACTCACGTCTTCTATCTTGTCGTTCTACATTCTTTCTTGCACGTCTTGGCTTGATGATGATCCGACCTCCACAGGCGACACCGCCTCCCGTACCGGCTTGGAGAGGCAACTGAAGGAGAGGGACGCCGCCCTGGCCTTGGCCAAGGCCGATCTCCAGGCGGTGGAAAAGACGTCGGAGGAGCGCCGCCTCGAGGTCGTCCGGCTGGGCGAGGAAACAGCGAAACTGTGGGAAGCTGAGCGGCGGAAACAGAGCGAGATGGAGTCACTCCGCGAGAATGCAGTCGAGCTGAGGATTCTGCTGAAGGATTCCGTCGAGGCCAATGACCAGATCGTCCAAGCGGCCAAGGCGCGTGAGCTTGAGCATGAGCAGCTGGTGGGCGGCCTGGTCAAGGAGGTTGAGCGCGTGAACGAACTGATCCTCGGTAAGTGAGGTCTCCTTCTCCTTGATTTCTTGCTCGGGGTCTTCTACTCGGCCTCACTGGTTTGAAATGCAGGCCTTTATCCTGAGGTAGATGCGCAAATCCAGAGAGATGCTGCCTCGGCTCATTCCCGACCGGAGTCCTCTAGCGCTGTTGCCGGGTCTGCTCCGACTGCCGTCTCCCGTCTTCTCCGATTCGGCCTAGAGTTCAATCGATTGAAAGAAGCAGCTGGCGGCGTGCTCGAGAACCTGTGGCCGGATGCTCCTTTGCCCGCTGCCCTTCATGATTTGTCCGCCCGGCTTGAAGGGGCGCCAGCTGGCATCAACGAGCAGGTGGAGATGGCGGCGCGCGGAGGCACCGACATGGCACTGGCCGTGGTGAAGTCATGGTACCCGGGCGTGCAGATGAGCAGGCTAGTGGATGGATTTCGCACGAGAACGTCCCTCGGGGATTTGCGTCCGGAGATCGTCATGGCCTCAGGGCGGATTGCCGAGGTGGTGGACCTGACGAAGTTGGTGCCTGCTGAGCCGTCTTCGGCGCCACGGCTGGTTGAGGACACTGGAGCCGGCGACACTGCTGCTGCTACTGACGCCGCTACCATCTGACTTGTTTGCTCCCCCGGAATGCTGGGTGTAATTGTTGAACTTGCTGTATTCTGTACTGATGATTGTCTTTTGTCATACTGCTTGCTGTCTTCAGATGTTATTGTTCTTGTGATTGTTGGGCCATTGTGCTTGAATTTGTGTTTGTGTTTGGTGATGATAATCACCATGCCTAGCCCCGAATTTTGGACCGGTTCGAGCATCGATCCGGGTCGAAATTTCACGTTCTTTATTTGTCTTAAGTTTTTCTTCCATCGTCGTGATGTCATGCAGCCCCCAAGTCGAGGTGTTGTAGTTTCGCGTCTGGGTCTACGGAATCGGCTTGCCGGCTGAGCAGCCCCCGGGAATTTTATGCCGGCTAACGGCTTGGCAACCCCCGAGTCCGTGACTTGGGGTGTTATAGATATACGTCCGGGTCTGCGGAACTGGCTTGCCGGCTGCGTAGCCCCCGGGAATTTCTTGCCGGCTAACGGCTTGGCAGCCCCCGAGTCCGTGATTCGGGGTGTTATAGATATACGTCCGGGTCTGCGGAACCGGCTTGCCGGCTGCGCAGCCCCCGGGAATTTCTTGCCGGCTAACGGCTTGGCAGCCCCCGAGTCCGTGACTCGGGGTGTTATAGATATACGTCCGGGTCTGCGGAACCGGCTTGCCGGCTGCGCAGCCCCCGGGAATTTCTTGCCGGCTAACGGCTTGGCAGCCCCCGAGTCCGTGACTCGGGGTGTTATAGATATACTTCCGGGTCTGCGGAACCGGCTTGCCGGCTGCGCAGCCCCCGGGAATTTATTGCCGGCTAACGGCTTGGCAGCCCCCGAGTCCGTGACTCGGGGTGTTATAGATATACGTCAGGGTCTGCGGAACCGGCTTGCCGGCTGCGCAGCGCCCGGGAATTTCTTGCCGGCTAACGGCTTGGCAGCCCCCGAGTCCGTGATTCGGGGTGTTATAGATATACGTCCGGGTCTGCGGAACCGGCTTGCCGGCTGCGCAGCCCCCGGGAATTTCTTGCCGGCTAACGGCTTGGCAGCCCCCGAGTCCGTGACTCGGGGTGTTATAGATATACGTCCGGGTCTGCGGAACCGGCTTGCCGGCTGCGCAGCCCCCGGGAATTTCTTGCCGGCTAACGGCTTGGCAGCCCCCGAGTCCGTGACTCGGGGTGTTATAGATATATGTCCGGGTCTGCGGAACCGGCTTGCCGGCTGCGCAGCCCCCGGGAATTTCTTGCCGGCTAACGGCTTGGCAGCCCCCGAGTCCGTGATTCGGGGTGTTATAGATATACGTCCGGGTCTGCGGAACCGGCTTGCCGGCTGCGCAGCCCCCGGGAATTTCTTGCCGGCTAACGGCTTGCCTCCTTGGCTTCTGTGCGTGGGCCCGGCTACAGTTACTGAACAGTTCCATCGTCTGAGTTTCGTTGCCACGTGTAGACCGTGGGATCGTGGGTGACGGTTGGGTCTCCCACATTGTCCCCTGTTTCTGCTATAAAGCTTGGCAGTTTTCTTCCTTCTTCCTCACTTGCGCTTGCTTGCTCTCCCTTCACCTTCTTCCTCTTGTTCCTTCACAGCTCCGCCATGGTGAAGTCCGAGCCTATGGACGTTGCTCCCGAGGAGACCGCCGCCTAGGGACCTCTTTGCCGGCTTGGCCTTGTAGTTGCGCGGGGAAAGTCCGCCTGTGGACTTCCCTCTTTTGTTTTGCTGTTCACCTTCCGTCTGTAAAGCCTTTCCCTTGGTGTTTAATGCTACTTGCTTTTGTTCCTGTACTTGTTTACTTGCACGCAGTTTTAATTTCCTGCTTGTCGTGCTTGTGTCCGGCTTGGGCTCTCGAAGTCGGTTGGCGGCATTTTCGTGCGTAAAATGAAACGACGAAGTGGTTAGCCTGCTCTTTTAATTATGGATAGCATTTTTACTTAGCGTTAGTTAATTTCGCACTCGCCTGTAGCCACTCCCGATGTCTTTCGTGTGCACTTCACCGTCTGGCGGGATCATGCACACTACTACAACGTTAGGATTCGGTTTGTTGGGCCAGAGTTTTTTCAGCCGGCAACGATTTCTGTTTCTTAAGTCTTTCGCATACAGTCGGCCTCCAGCTTATTCTCTTGCCGGCCTTAACCGGATCCAAAGAGTTAGCCATTTAGCGTTGTGTAGTTAATCGTCCGTAATAGGAGAAGCGGTTGCCGACTGCCGGCTTGGCCGAGTTTATAGAAGAGCATTTTTCCAGCCGGCAGTACTTCCCTTTATGCGTTTTTCACGTTATTGGCCCCCTCCAGCTTATTCTCTTGCCGGCCTTAACCGGATTCGAAGAGTTAGCCGTTTAGGGGTTAGTCACTCTACACGGCCGCTAAAGGCAAGCTTGCCGGCTGCCGGAAGAACCGGAAAGGAAATGCAGGAAAAAGTTGCGAAAAACTGCTCATGTGCTCATCATTCTTATTTCTTTATTGATAGCATAGGTGATACATACATGGTTCTTTCTCAGGTGTAGAATCGACGCAAGAGTGACGCGTTCCATGGCCTTTCTGTTTCATCACCTTCCTTGTCCATCGTGTCCTTCTTGTGCTCGCGGGCGTCGATCAAGTAGTATGCGTCGTTGATGAGCGCTTTGCTTACGATGAATGGTCCTTCCCAGAGTGATGAAAGCTTGTGCATGTTCTTTGTGTCTTGGATCAGTCGCAGCACGAGGTCGCCTTCTCGAAAGCGGACAGGCCTGACCTGCCGGCTGTGGTAGTTGCGCAGTTTTTGCTGATACATCGCCGACCTTGACTCGGCAAGCTGGCGCGCTTCCTCGAGCAGGTCCATTCCGTCTTCATAGGCTTGCTTAGCTTCTGCTTCTTTGTACAGCACGACTCGGGGTGCATCGTGCTCGATGTCAGTTGGCATGATAGCTTCGGCCCCGCAGACGAGGAAGAATGGGGTGAAGCCGGTTGAGTGATTCGGAGTTGTCCTTAGGCTCCAGAGGACTGAGGGTAGCTCTTCCTCCCATGCGCCGGCTGCTCGCTCGAGAGGTTCGAGCAACCGAGGCTTGATACCGGATAGGATGAGGCCGTTTGCCCGCTCGACCTGCCCATTTGACTGCGGGTGTGCGACAGAGGCCACGTCGAGCCGGATGCCGGTCCTGCCGCAGAACTTGGCGAATTCTCCCTCGACGAAGTTCGACCCATTGTCCGTGATGATGTTGTTGGGGTATCCGAAGCGGTAGATGATGCTTTTGAAGAACTGGACTGCTGTTAGTCCATCCAGCTTCTTGATCGGCTTTGCTTCAATCCACTTCGTGAACTTATCGACTGCTACCAGCAGGTGTGTCATGCCTCCACTGGATCTTCTCAACGGGCCGACCATGTCAAGTCCCCAGACGGCAAATGGCCAAGTGATAGGAATTTTCTTGAGTGCTGAAGCCGGCGTGTGCTTCTACGTTGCAAATCGTTGACAGCCATTGCAGAGCCGGATCAGCTGGTTTGCGTCCGCCAGCGCAGTCGGCCAGTAGAACCCGTGCCTGAATGCCTTAGCCACAATTGCTCTCGAGGACGCGTGATGACCACATTCGCCTTGATGAATTTCCTTGAGTATCTTGATCCCTTCTTCTTGGCTCACACAGCACTGGAATATCCCAGAGACACTGCGTTTGTACAACTCGTTGTTGATGATGGTGTAAGCACTTGCTCGGCGTTTGATTTGCTTGGCGATGAGCTCGTCCGCCGGGAGCTCGTCGTTGGCGAGGTAAGCGAGGAAGGGTTGGGTCCATGGCGGAGCCTCTTTGATGACGAGGACCTCGACAGTCCTCGAAGGGTTGGCCCGCGGGAATTGCTCGGTCCGGATGCGAGGTCCGAAACAGCGATGTGCGGCGATGTC
The DNA here is from genome assembly GCA_012064385.1 of Puccinellia tenuiflora. Classification (NCBI taxonomy): domain Eukaryota; kingdom Viridiplantae; phylum Streptophyta; class Magnoliopsida; order Poales; family Poaceae; genus Puccinellia; species Puccinellia tenuiflora. The sequence goes on along the minus strand of QRDG01001232.1, from coordinate 2,065,609 downwards.
TTCCTCCTCGATGATGCTTGACGCCTTCAGCGCGTCGATGCGGAGGCGAGCGTCGTGGCTTGTTTCGGGCCCCAGCGGTCCCAGGCGCTCCTCGATGGTGACCTTGTGTCCGATTCGCTCCTTAACACTGCGGCCGGTTTGCGGCCCGTTCCGGTTGCCGTCTTCGTGCCGTTCAGCCGGATCGTGGCCGTGATCACGAGGATGCGAGCTTGCGCTCCCCTCGCGATGAGCTCGTGGTTGCTTGTCTTTCGCCCTTCCACGACTTGTGGATGACGCCTCCGCGCCTTGCTTGGACTTGCCGGCCGCATCGTAGCCTGGAGGCGGCTCATGATTTTCTCGGCTCGCCGTCGCCTCGGTTTCGCGTTGCTGCCGGTTGGCCATGGCGATGAGCTCCTGGACCCGGCGTGCTTGTTGGCGTAGCTCCTCGCCTTAGAGATGGGGTAGTTCTGCTGCGGCCGCCTCCGCAGCCTTCATGTTTTGCACCGGGCTGCTGTACTCGGGCAGGACGATGTCCGAATGCTCGTGCGGCTGGCCAGCACGGTTCAGGACACCTCCGAGATCCCCTCCTTTGCGTCGGACTTCATTCAGCTTCTCCGTGTTGCCTCTTGCCGGCTCGATGCTGTGGACGGTGTTGTACTCGCGCATCGTGGCGTTGAGTCGGCGCTGCGTTGATGCGAGGTGAAGAGCCTTGTCGTATATCTGTTGATGCATCCTCTCGAGTTCAGCTGCCGCCTTGGCTGGATCTGCACCCGACGCGATAGGGTTGCTTAGCAGCTCGAAGTCGGGTTCCAGATTGCACTGGAAATGAGAAGGTTCGCCAGCTTCATGAACAGTAGCGGCGACGGCGCCTCCCGCCACCGCGTGCTCGACCATGTGCACCTCGGCGTAGACGTTGAGCTTGGCGACGTCGCAGTCGGTGTCGCCGGAGTTGAGGTAGCCGAAGGCGGAGTCGTCGTTGCAGATGCTGGCGTCGAAGATCGAAGGAGCCAAGCTCGAGTAGACCACCTCCGGGTACTCCTGGGCGGCGACGGCGACGTAGACGTGGAAATCGCCAAGGGTGACGACCATGCCTCCGCTGGTGAAGCCCACGTCGGCGAAGCTGTTGGTGTTGTCGAGGATGCAGCCGATGGAGAGCACGAGGCCGGAGACGATCCGCCGATCATCTACAGTCCGGGATCCCGCACAGAACGTGACTCCGCTCGTCGCGTGCCCCACGGTGGGCGCCAAATGTCGTGGTGGGTTGCACGGCATATCCATCAGAGATGGAAAAGATTGTGGGGCAGGCGACGATGGATGCTCGCGCGGGATTGGGCAACAAGCACGCAAAACACACGCTAGTTACCCAGGTTCAGGGCCCTCCTTGCGGAGGTAACACCCCTACGTCCTGCTCTTCTTGTTCTTATTATTGATCACTAAATCGGGCTACAATGGTGCTCCTTGAGCTGTTTCGGGTGGTAGCCGGCTGGAGATCCTAGCCGGCTGGAGGTTGAAGATGATGCTACGTATGCCTATCTCTCCTCTTCCTTGCTCTCTTCTAGGTGCCCCCCGCAGGAGGCTCTAGCCCACTTTATATAGGCAGCGGGCTAGGGTTTTTGGTTACAGGGAAGTTACAGATTTTCCCCTATGACATCACTACTTTCTGAGCCGGCTGGAGTTCGTTGTCATGATTCTGTACAGGAGATGCCCGACAGAGCGGTTACGTGATCCTGGCCCACCCGTACGGACTGGTCGGTTGGTCCGTCCGGCTCCAGCCCAGCTGGTCGTCCGCATCCGGGTAGACGCAGGCGGCCTGCTTGTAACATCCCAAATTTATAATAAGAATTAACAAGACCCAAAATTCAGAACCAACAAAAACTTTTTGAAATTACTACACTAATGATTGTGTTTTCCTTTATATTGTTCTGTTTGACCTTGTGTGACTTGTTGTTTATGTTGTTTGACTAGTAAATATTAATCCAAGAATCCAGCCCAAGTAAAATATATTAAAACTTGGTGCTCATGTTATGACAAGAGTAGATTCCATATATCTTTTCCAATCTTATTTTGGCCAAAGTCTATTTCAATGATGTTTGATTTCAGCAAATAAAATACCCTTTAGTTGAGAAAGTAAAAGTATTTCCAAAATTATGTGTTCCCAAAAATATGGAGATCTATATGTTATCTCCTATCTAAAGCCAACCATGATATTTTGCATGTATATGCAACTCCCATTTTATAAGCTCTGATTTCCACTCCATTTGAAAACAACACTAGTGGGAAGTATATTACCCCACCTATTTCCTTTCTAAAACCATTTTGAAAACAATTAACTTATGAGCTGAGACTTTTATTTAAAACATCATCTTGTCATAATTGGGTGTGATCATTTATCTTTTACAAAATAATATTATTAATCATGGAAATGGTGGTGTGATTAATTCATGTGGTCTGAATTGTGTGGTCATGGTTGTGATGTGAATATTTCTTGTGTTTTATTCATTGATTGTGTGTTTGCTTCATAAATAAAAATAAGAAGACAATTAAGTGTCACATGAAATAATAAGACCTATAATAAAAAGGTCACCTGAAATCATAAATATTATTTCATTCCCACAATTTCCTTTCTACCGAAAATGGGATCACCATTCTTGGTTACCACTTAAACAAAATTGAACACCATCACCAATGCCTATCACCACAGCATTTGGACACTTGCATCCCACCATTTTATTTTAGCATTTAAAACCTAATGGTGCCATATAGTGGCACATTGTGCAAATGGTACCATCACCCATCTATTCAAATACCACACCATCCACTTGCCCTCTTGCTAAACCAACTTGTCCAGCACCTCACCCAGTGCACCTACATCCTCTGGACACACCCCACTCCCCCCCCCATGACCGAAACCCTAGCCCTAAGGCAGCCATGGCATGGCATGCCACCCCCATGCCCTCATGTTTCCAAACAGCACCAAACCTGAGAACCACCATGTCCTGGAGCTGTCCTTGGTCACCTGGAAGCACTACAAGCCGAGCCCCTTGCTTCTGGCCCCTCCCCCTGCCCGCAATTGTCGGTGCACTGCCGGCCGACATTCTGTCGAGCAGTTGCTGTGCACCGCAAGCTCTGCACCATGCCGCACGACCAGCCCGCCCCGAGACGGAGACGACCACCCCCGGACATGCCACGACGCCACCGACCTGCTGCACCCTCGCCCTTGCCCTACCTAGCCCCGGACAGGCACCCCAAGCACGCCACCGTGCTGCCCGCGGCAAGCCGAGACCACCTCGTGCCCCCCCCCCCTCGAGCCCGACCGCTCCGGCCTATATAAGCCCTCCCCTGGGCTCTACCCAGCACCACTCCCTCCACCTCTCCCTCGCTCACCACCACCTCCTGGACCCTCCTTTTGAGCCACAGGGCTGCTGCTAGCCTTCTGGCCGAGGAAGCCGTGCTCGACATGACCGCGTCCGTGTGGAGCTCGCCGTCGCTCCGGCCTCTAACCCTCGCCATTCTTCTCTCCCTGCTGCCCTCTATGGAAACCACCTCACCCCCGAGCACCTTGCCCTGCCCAGGTTTCGTCAAAAGGACGTCGAGGAGCCGGGCCGTCGATCTCTGGATCAACGGCCACAGTGCGTTCCCGCCCGGTTTGAAATCTCCGAAAACTGCTAAGTGCTGGAATCTGTTTAGAGTAGCCACCTTTGCATGCATTTTCTGAGAAATATGCTCCACCAAAATTTGAAATCTTTGTATAGTTAGAAAGAACAAGTTACATAGATTCAAATGAAAGTTTTAGTTTTCAACAATAATTAGTCTAGCTTGATGGAAACATGAGGCAAAGTAGCTATGTTCTGTCTGTTTTCAGAAACTTCTGAAAACAGATTGCCGCTTAGGCCTTTTGATCCAATCATAGAAATTAATCTAGATTTATTTAGATGTTTGTATTGGTATGGCATGTTAGTATAGTTAGTGTACCACCATGAACAATTATTGTGAACCCCAAAATAAAATCTAGATAAAAGATATAATCTGAAGAAGATAGCTAATCGGATTATTCCACCACATGAAATAACAGAACATAGCCCTTTTCCCATGCAAATTCCTGTTGAACCAGAGGCCTAAAAATAGCAAACTAAAATCTTGTAGCTAGAAGAATATGCCATCTTCACATAGATGCAGGCCATGATCCTTGTTGGACATATTTCCCATTTGAAATAAAAATGACAAAGGTGTTAGTTTTAACTGAAAACTCAGAAAGATTATTTTGGTACCATATTTGGGAGATGTTTGCTAAACCTTGGTTTATCCCAAAATACCAAACTAAAATTGTATCAAAAGTACATCAACCAGTCTACCCAATGCCACTGGATTTATTCCATTTAGTGTTGTGGTTAAGTTAGTAGAAAATTATCAAATCAGTTAGTTGCTAAACTTAAAAAGGGGAAATTTCTCTGTCAGAAATTTGATTAGAACTTTGAAAGGGAATATCTTGAGATCTAGGAATCTAAAAATAACAAATGAAAATGTTCTGGAAAGCTTATGAAATTATCTAACTCACTAAAGTAGTTTCACCCCATTTAGGTTAATAAATAAATAATGATAATCAAAATGCCACAGAAGGTATAAAACCTAAACTTGTTTGTTTCTGATACTCTACTAATCCAAATGAGGTCAAACCAATTTTGTTAGCTCACATTTAAGAAATACTAGTAATCCCTAAGAGGATTTATCTTTTGAGCAAAATTAACTTGAGTTGTAGCAAAAACAAGAAAACTAACCTTCTGGATAAAAACATTTATATAGGGAGTTTAATAACCTTAATTGAATTAAATCCAATTGGGTTGTCTTCTAAACTTCAATAGCTTTCCGTAGAATTTTAGTTCACATTTTTATGATCAACAGAACTTAAGTTATGCAATTAAACATGCACCACTAGTTTCTGCCATATTTAAGACCTAATTAAATAATAGATAATTAAATTAAATTGAAATCAAATTGTGTTGCTTTGCGAGTGCAATAGCCATGTGTGATGCTTTAGAGTTGTTGTGATGCTTGATTGAGTAGTTTGGTAATGTATGTATTGCTTGGTTAGATCATTTCTGTGTAATTAATATGACTACCTTGCTTGTTAAACTTGGTGGTCTTTAAGTGAGAATCTAATAATATCTCTACCATAGCTTGGTAAGATATTTAGAATTACAGAAAATAGTTGGTAGCTTAACTTTTGTCTGAAGTATTTCCTGTTTAAATAAAGATGCTTAATCACAACTTTAAACATAACTTTTAAACATGAGTAGTATTGGTGATTGCCAAACTAGATTGTTAAATAATAATCTTCTCTCGTGATTGTTGTTTGTTAGTATTGCTTGATGTTTGAGTGTCCTACTGTATGTTGATTGTGTTCTTTCCTTTTTACGACGCTAGATGCAAACGCTATCAGAGGGAACCTTGGAAAGGAATTATTTGAGAAGAACCGGAGTTTATTTCTTTGATCAGTAAGGAGAAGTCCAGGGACATTATGCTGAAAACAGGCAAGCTACTTCACTGAGCTTGCATTTATATTCATCTATTTTGATCACCTGAAATAGTCAAAAGTAGCGATGATTTTTAAAAACCTTTTTACAAAGATATGAAAAACTATTTTTTCCAAGAGTAGATATGTAAAACTATAGGATGGGAAAATATGATTTATTCCAAAACTCCTTTTTAAAGTACTGGGAAGAATGTGGAATGCCGAATGGTCGGCATGGAAGTGGAAAAGAGGTGATCGGTAATGTTTATGAAAAATGCACATTGTGTCTTAGTACCATGACGACCAGCCGATAACCTGTGCGACCACATCTACCCAAATATGGGAACGGGCGTAGTCATATAATTTGCTCGTGTTAGTACTGGATACCTCATCGACGGAGACGACTCCGTTATGCATGAGGGGATGAGCATGGCGACTCTAACCCCTGACCCGGGTCTCGGCAATCTGATGGATTGAGGGATTGAAGGTCTACCTTTGGGCCGCCGGGCAAAACTACGAGTCCTTACATCTAGGTTCCTCGACAGGGGATCCTGTACTAGGTGTTGAAGGAATGGTGAAATCATAAGGGCAGGGTCCTATACTAGCATGAGCAAAGGAAAGGCTGTGGTCGGTGGCTCAACTTCGCATACACCTTGTATGGCGGGACGTGGCAGACACGATGAGCCACCGGATGGGTGTGGGAAAAGCGTGCTACCTCTGCAGAGGGTAAAACTATTCGAATAGCCGAGTCCTCGGATATGGACAGTTGGGAGGCCCTACTAGACCATGTGCAAAGTTTTACGAAGATGTGCAAGTTTTGGAAAAATGTTTGAGATTTGAAAGAGAAAATGATGTGAAGGATGTTTTATGCAACTATGCCAATGTGCTGGTATGAGTTGTTGGAAATAATTGGACCATGATGAGACATGGTCGGGAAAAAGGAGGAGTTTTGGGATAAATAAACAAAATGGTGATTTTCCAGGAAAAACGTTTTTAAAAAGGGACTTCTTATTTTAACAAACAGCTATTTTTCGGGAAAAATGTTTCAAAGAAAACTCCTTACAAAGACAGTTTTATGGAAAAAAAAGGGAATCTAAAGCCTTCTTTTCGTTTTCTTTAACAAAGGCTATAGATATTTTGAAAAATATACAAGGTTTATGAAAAGTTATAAAATTTCTCTTATTTTACTTCAACCAAAGATATAGAGATAGAGTAATAACTAAAAGTGCTATAGGCAACAACTTAAAATTGGTGCATACTCAGTAGAGGAGTAGTTTGCGAGTACAAATTGTACTCATAATGGTTTCGTCCCTGGCTATTGTCTTAGCCAGATTTTAAGGAAGAGTAGCTTGAAGGAGGAGAAGGAAATGACGTCAATGCGAACTAGGGCGCTTCCCAGTCAGTTGCCTGTAGGGTTAAGGCGAATGACTTGGGCTCCACGTTGTTTGGTGATTTTCCGCTGCAAGTACCTATTGAAGATTATGACTTCAATCAAGTAAGTATATTCCTTCGGTAATTATGGATGTTCCTTGATTACCAGTTTGATTGTGCTCAGCGACACACTGATCATGGGATCGCTGATGTAGGCACAAGGGTATTTCGGACAGCTAGTCCGGGGTCCCCACACTGCTTCAGGTGGCCGGTTCCAGGCGGCACCAAGTAGCCGGCACTTTGTTCAGCCGGCCTATGGAGAACTGAAGGAATGGGCTTCTTTGGGATATCCGGGGTTCATATCCCCGACACCGGATGTAGGTGGGTCTCGGTACCTTCACTCGAATGGTGGTGCCGGGGTAGTGTCCAAGGGGCAGGCCTCTTCGCCATATGTCGGCGGAAGCCGTGGCCAGAGTGTAAACTCTGGTAAGAACAAACAGCTGTAGGCGTATGATTCGGTATATGCCGGAAAGCAGATAGCTGGCCAAGGTCAACCCGGCCAGGGAGCACCAGGATCCGTTCAGGGCAGGCAAGGTGTCATCCGGGTTAACCCAGCGAATCCTGGTCAGCCACCTCGGTTTCCGGTACCCAATACACCTCGGCAACGACAGGGTGCCGGGTATGCCGAGCAGGCCGCTGACCGATACGATGATGGTTACTCGGCCATGGAGCGGGCCGGGTACACAAGATACAGGGATCTGGCGACCGAGGGTGCACTCGGTGCTAGGCTGGGAGCACGCCAGCTGCCGGCACATGACGTCCGCAACAAGCTTGACAGAATCTATCTGTCTGAGCTCCTGGAGGAGCAAGGCCCACCGGGTCCAGCATGTTTTGGACCCCGGATCATGAAGCAGGCACCGGTGCCGAATTTCCAACTTCCCCGGGGTGCCAAGACATATGATGGTAGTACCAAGCCAGAGGACTGGCTGACAGATTATGTCACCGCGGTGCATATTACTGGTGGCAGCCATCAATGGGCTGTGCGGTATGTACCGCAAATGCTAGAGGGTCCAGCCCGGATCTGGATGAACAACTTGGAGGAGAACAGCATTGATTGCTGGCTCGACTTCTCTGACGCTTTCGTCAGCAACTTCTCCAGCACGTACAAGAGGCCGAATCACCCTCAGCAGCTGTCCATGTGTCGGCAGAGGGAAGAGGAGACGGACCGGGAATATCTAACCCGGTGGAGCACAATCTGCAACTCCTGTGAAGGGGTGATCGAGTCGCAAGCCATCGCATGGTTTGCACAAGGGTGCCGACATGGCTCCATGCTTTGGCAGAGACTCCAGAGGGAGATGCCAGTCACCTTGGCCGAAACAATGGCAATAGCAGACAGCTACGCCCTTGGTGATCCGACACAGCCTTTACTGGCTCAGGTTGACTCGGGCAGGAGGTACCCTGCGCAAGACCGAGACAGATCGGGCCGGCGTAGCGATCGCTCGGATAACCGAAACAAGAGAAGAGATGACCGGCCGGATTACCGGTACGGGTCAGACCAGGTCGCAGCTGTCGACCAAGATCAAGTGGGTGCCGGCAGCAGCCAGCGCCAGAAAAATGATGGTCCCTCGTGGGGCCAAAACTCGGAAGGAAAGAGGCCGTGGAACGGTGAGAAGAAGCCGTGGAACGGTGAGAGGAAGCCGTGGAATGGAGACAAGAAACAATGGGATGACTCGGAAAGATACACTTACGAGAAAATGCTGGATGGCCCCTGCAGCTTTCACACCAAGCACCCCAGCAGACCGACACAACACACTACCTGGAACTGCAGTTGGTACCAGTGCAAGCCGGTAGCTGCCGCTCCGACCTCCAGACCTGCACCTCTCACCGGTGCAAATACTGAGCCTCTGAACACCCGACAGAAGCCGGAGAATGTCAACCAGGTGGCCAACGACAACAACAACAACAACAACAGCAACTACAACAACAGCAACGCTGGCCCGAGTCGGCGGAATGAGTACCGAGATCCCCACCAGAGCTACATGGTCTTTGTGACCGAGCCAACGGACAAACAGAGACAGCACCGGCGCGCGATGGAGGTGAACGCGGTCATGCCGGCCATGCCCAAATTCATGTACTGGTCTGAGGATGAGATCAGCTGGAGCATCAATGATCATCCCAGGGTCATGCCCAACCCAGGAGGTTATGCTTTAGTGGTGAATCCGACATTCGTCGGACCCAGCATCAATGTCAGTTTTAGCCGGGTCCTAGTGGACAACGGGAGCAGCATCAACATCATGTACAAGGACACCATGGTCAAACTCGGAATTACCGAGAACATGATGCAGCCAAGCAGGACCACCTTCCATGGTATCGTGACGGGTGTGTCGCATGCGCCCATGGGCACAGTCTGGGTAGATGTCGCATTTGGCGACAAAAGCAACTGCCGAACTGAGAGTCTGCTGTTCGAGGTCGTGGACCTCGAAAGCCCGTATCATGCCTTACTCGGTAGGCCAGCACTCGCCAAGTTCATCGCGTCCACTCATGTGGCTTACCTAAAAATGAAGATGTCGGGTCCGAATGGTATCATCACCATCTCGGGTGATTACAAGCGCTCCATGGAGTGTGCCTCTGCCGGATCACTCCTGGCCGAGTCATTGGTGATTGCTGCTGAGAAAAGGAGAATCCACGAGGTGGTGGCTCTGGCCCAATCCGCTCAACTCGGTATGCCGAGTCCGGCTAACCCGCAGCAGACTGCAACCTTTCAGGCGGCGAAGGAGTCCAAGAAAGTCGGCGTTGACGAGTCTTACCCGGACCACACTGTCATCATCGGTGCCCGGTTGGACAGCAAATAGGAAAGCGAGCTCATCAACTTCCTCCGTGAGAATCGGGATATCTTTGCATGGTCTAGTCAGGACTTGCTGGGTGTTCCGAGGGAGTTGGCTGAGCAGTCATTACATGTCAGGCCGGATGCTAGGCCGGTGAAGCAACCTACGCGGCATCTGGCCGAAGGAAGAAGAAAAGTTGTGGGTGATGAGTTGGCCAAGTTACTCGCAGCAAATGTTGTGGTGGAAGTGAAGTACCCGGACTGGTTGGCTAACCCGGTCCTGGTAGAAAAGAAGAAGGATGACCCGGATGCTGCTACTGTCTGGCGCATGTGTGTTGATTACACTCATCTGAACAAGGCATGTCCTAAGGATCCATTCCCGCTGCCCCGGATCGATCAAGTGATCGACTCCACGGCCGGGTGTGAACTACTATCGTTTGTAGATGCATATTCTGGTTTTCACCAGATACCGCTAAACCCTTCTGATCAAATAAAGACTGCCTTTATCACCCCGTACGGGGCTTATTGCTACCGAGTCATGTGTTTTGGGTTGAGAAATGCCGGCGCTACTTACCAGCGTTGTATGCAGAAATGTTTACACGATCAAATAGGCAAAAATGTGCAGGTGTATGTCGATGACATAGTCATAAAAACTAAAGAAAAACACACCTTGTTGGATGATCTCAAAGAGACATTCGCAAACCTGCGGAAATTCCGGCTAAAACTTAATCCGGATAAATGCACATTCAGTGTACCAGCAGGAAAGTTACTCGGTTTCCTTGTGTCAAGCCGAGGTATCGAGGCAAATCCAACTAAGATCCAGGCAATAGAAAACATGAGGTTACCGAGATGTCTCCGAGATGTCCAAAAATTCACCGGATGTCTGACTTCTCTGAGCCGCTTCCTAGGTCGGTTGGGAGAAAAGGCCTTGCCCTTATACCAACTAATGAAAAAATCAGACAGGTTTAGCTGGACCCCGCAAGCGGACGCGGCGTTCCATGAACTAAAAAAGATGTTGGCTACTGCACCGATATTGGTAGTAACTAATGAAAAAGGCCTTGCCCTTATACCAACTAATGAAAAAATCAGACAGGTTTAGCTGGACCCTGCAAGCGGACGCGGCGTTCCATGAACTAAAAAAGATGTTGGCTACTGCGCCCATGTTGCTCTACATTGCTGCCACTAACCGAGTCGTTAGTGTGGTAGTTGTGGTGGAGCGAGAAGAAGAGGGAGCTACCGTGCAGAGGCCGGTGTATTATTTGAGTGAGGTGCTCTCCACTTCAAAACAAAACTATCCTCACTACCAGAAAATGACTTATGGTGTCTACATGGCGGCCAAGAAATTGAAACATTACTTCCAGGAGCACCCTATCACTGTTGTGAGTGCGGCCCCTGTGTCGGAAATACTCGGCAACAAGGATGCCAATGGCCGAGTAGCCAAGTGGGCTATCGAGCTCGCAGCTTATGCGCCGCAATATATGAGAAGAGATACCATCAAGTCTCAAGCAGTGGCAGATTTCTTTGTGGATTGGACCGAGATGCAGTATGAACCGTCCCTGCCGGACTCCAATTACTGGAGAATGCATTTTGATGGGTCTAAAGTAAAAGAGGGCCTGGGAGCCGGCGTGGTTCTCACCTCGCCGAAGCGAGATCAGTTGAAATATGTTCTGCAAGTCCATTTCGCAGCATCCAACAATGTCGCAGAGTATGAGGCTCTGATTCATGGACTCAAAGTGGCCAAGGAAATCGGAATTCGCCGGATCATATGTTATGGTGACTCGGATCTGGTGATTCAGCAAACATCAGGCAATTGGGATGCTCTGGATGCCAACATGGCGGCGTACCGGTTCCATGTACAGAAGATCTCGGGGTACTTTGATGGTTGCGAGTTCAACCACATTCGGAGAACAGAAAATGAAAGTGCTGACATGCTATCCAAGATCGGGTCATATCGGCAGGCCATCCCGCCCAGGGTGTCGCTGGAGCATCTTCACAAGCCATCAATCAAGCCTTCACCCGAGTCTGAATCAATCTTTATCCCAGGAAATCCTGAATTCGACATCGTCCCGATGGACGTGGATGTCGGGAGCTTGCTGCAGAACTCGGGGACTGCGCCGTAGGACCCGGGGACTTCCGTGGATGTCAGTTACATTCACCAGGACTCGGTTACTACACTCGAAAATTGGAAAGCTGCTTGGCGGAACTCGGGGACTCCTTGGGAGGACTCGGGAATTCACTATCCCATATCAGATGTGGTGATGTCGGTTGATGCAATGGAGATTGACGAACCTGTACTCGGCACTCGCCCGGTACCGGCATGGGCACAACCCATTATGACATTCATGTTAGATGGTAGTCTACCGAGTGATGAGGTCTCGTCCAGACAGATCCAGAGGCGATCCAAAACCTTCACAATCATCAACCATGAGATGTACAAGAGAAGTGTAACCACCGTGCTGCAGCGATGTGTCGAGCCAGAAGAGGGGGAAGAGATTCTCCGAGATATTCATCAGGGGGAGTGCGGTCATCACGCATCCTCCAGAGCCAAAGTAGCTAAGGCTTTCCGACATGGATTTTACTGGCCCTGTGCTTTGCAGCAGGCAGAGGACATCGTCCGAAAATGCAAAGGGTGTCAGAGATTCGCCCACAAAATACATATGCCAGCATCAGCCCTCAAAACTATCCCCATCACATGGCCATTTGCAGTATGGTGTCTGGATATGGTGGGACCTTTCAAGCCAGCCCGAGGTAATATGACTCACATCTTGGTGATGGTGGACAAGTTCACCAAATGGATAGAGGTGAAACCAATAAGAAAATGCGATGGCCGCACAGCGGTGTCATTCCTGAAGGATATTATCCTAAGGTATGGTCATCCGCATAGCATTATCACGGATAATGGAACCAACTTTGCCGAGGGAGCCTTTGCTCGATTCTGTGAGGAAAAAAGGATCCGGATGGACATTGCATCGGTCGCACATCCACAGTCCAATGGACAAGTGGAAAGATCAAATGGTTTGGTCTTATCCGGCATAAAACCTCGGTTGATTGAGCCTTTGCTGCGTGCTCCGGGTTGTTGGTTGGATGAGATTCTAGCGGTGTTGTGGAGTCTAAGGACTACACCGAATCGCTCGACCGGCTATACGCCATTCTTCCTGGTTTATGGAGCAGAGGCAGTTCTGCCAACCGACATAGAGCATGACTCGCCAAGAGTCGCATTATATACCGAGTCAGAGGCAAGGGAAGCCCGGGAAAACGATGTCCATCTGCTCGAGGAAGCACGAGACTTGGCATTATCCAAATCAGCGATATATCAGCAGAGTCTCCGACGCTACCATAGCAGGAAAATAAATCCTCGCAAGTTCCAAGAGGGAGACTTGGTGCTTAGGCTTGTACAGCGCACCGCTGGGATGCACAAATTATCACCTCCTTGGGAAGGACCATTTATTGTGAGCAAGGCTTTGAACAACGATGCATACTATCTTATTGATGCTCAGGCGCAGGTGAAGAGCAGGATGGACCGATCCGGAGAGGAGACCAAAAGACCTTGGAATGTAGCTCTTTTTCGCCCTTTTTACTCTTAAGGATGCACTGTATGTATCTCGCAACCCTGAAATGAAATTTCGGCACCCCGAAATGAAACTCGGGGACTGCTTTGCTGTGAATTTGGTGTTATATGCATGCTTATGTCTGTTTCATGTCGGATGGCTCCAAAAACCGTGCTTCCATGTTTGCAAGTATCGTATGCTATGCTTTTGTGATTTTGTGACCCGACTGCCAAAGAAACCATAAATGGTGGGCAAGAACAGAGATCGCAAGGGGTAGTAGACAAGAAAACAGACTCGGGGACTCAGTCCAGGAGCGATTCAGTTTCTTCTTATGTCTTGTTGTTTTATGTCGGATGGCTCTAGACCATATCTCAAAGTTTTGAGTATTGTATGCTAAGTTTTGCTATCTCGTGACTCGACTGTCAAAACACCGAAAAAGGTAGACAAGAGCTGGGATTGTGGCACCTAGTACACAAGAAAACAAACTCGGGGACTCGGCCCAAGTGCGATTCGGCATAAGCTGTTTCTTTCTTAACTTATATGTCGGATGATTCCGAGCTTTGACTCAAAGTTTTTAGTATTGTATGTCGTATCTCGGTAATCTTGTGACTCGACTGTCAAAACGCCGAAAAATGGTAGACAAGAGCAAAGGTTGCAGAATACGGTAAACAAGAAAATAAACTCGGGGACTCGGTTCAGAATGATCCGGTATACTAAATAACCATGCTGAAAATGTGCAAAGTAAAGAACCAAGTACCAAACGTAAAGAGCTCAAGGTTTATATTACATATGCACCCGGCATTCCGGGGATCTGATGAGCTGAGTTTTTTGTTCTAAAGTCTAAGCAGCAGGATCAGTGCTACTCGGGGCCGAAGGAGCAGTGTCGGCCCTGGCAGGTTCCCCGGTTGTGTCCTCGGTTGTGCCGGGAGGTGTGTCGGCTTGGATTTCTTCGTCGATGTCATCATCCTCTTCTTCCTCCTCGCCGGCCTCCTCGATCTCCTCTGCTTGAGGAACCCGCTCACCCGGGACAAAGCTGTGCACCGGGGCGTACTGAATCAGGGAGTGCGCCACGTCTTGGCGACGCCGGATGAGATCCGGGTCGGTGGTCCACTTGGATCCATCGCGCAGGGTCCTCAGCGTGTCGAGGTCGATTCCCTCGTACCAAGACAGCACATATGTCAGCGCTTGATCCGCACCGACTCGGGCGGCGGATGATCGCCAATCATCGAGCCTTTCCTCGGAGGCCATCAGGCACTTGGCCAATTCATCAACAACCGCATGGGCCTCACACCCGGGCCAGAGAACCTTGTAGACCCGGATCGCAAAGCTAAGGAGACCCATCCCGATAGTCCTCATTGGTGGCAAACGCGCCTTCAGGGCCACCAAATGAGCATCCATATCCCAATCGGCCGAGATCGGGCCATCTTGGATTTTCTTACTCCGGTGCTCTTGAGCGCTCTGGTCCGCAGCGGCCTTGGTGTGGGGGAAGCGTTCTGAATAGGGAATGGCTAACGCTAAAATAAGTCACATAAGGATAAAAGTGGGAGATTGAATAAAGACAGAAGGGGAAGGGGATTACTGTCCATCTCGGAGTTGATGCTGGAGATGTCCACCAGCCACTGCGCAATCTTGGTCTTCAGAGCTCGGAGCTCGCTCTCAGCCGAGGTTGCCTGTGACTCGGACTCCTCAAGAGACTCCGTGAGCTTCCGAGTCTCCTCTTCTCGGAGCTGTTTCTCTGTGGCGGCGGTCTTTTCCAACTCGGCAATGCGGCTTCGAGATTTCTGAAGCTCGGTCTGCAGCCGAGACGCTTCGTCCCGCTCCTTCTTGAGCTCGGCTTGGTGCGCGAACTCGTGATCCTTCTGTTCGGCTATACCGAGATAGCAAAGTCAAACACGCGAAAATCTATGCAAGTGCAAGTTGAAACATTGAGTATGACTTACTCTCGAGTTCTGAGATTCGCCGCTCCAGCCCTTTAGCCTTGGACTCCGAGTCAGCCATCTTGCTCAGCTGGCCTTGCAGCAACTTGTATTTATCAGAGAGTTTTTTGTGCTCCAGCTGGAGCTTGCGGTGCAACTGCGTACGCTGGGTCATGCAAATCTGGAAAGAAGAAATGTTAGTCTTGTTGGTGAAGATTCAGGCCGAGTTATCCTTACTCGACCAAGTCAGTATACTTAGCCGAGTCTCGGTCACTCGACCCGAATCTCGGGGACTGGGGATAGATGATATCTGCATTAAAAAATTAAACCGAGTTATCATTATTCGGTAGAACTTAACGTGGCTGCTTGGTCGGCCGCGAGAAGAGCAGATTTAGCTGCAGACATCTTTTGGGCCACTAAACTCGGCCCCACCGGGTGCTCGGAGATCAGGCCCGCTGGTGATTGTGAGCTCACTTCGCTCAACTCGGCAGCGTTCCAGTCCATATTGTAATGCTCGAGTGAGCCCAAGCTTTTCCCACTAAGGGTTCGCAGTGGGGAAAACCCCCAGCTGACGTTCTGGATGCTGGATGATGTCGCTGCGCCTTGGCTCGGTGGCACAGTCAATTGCATGTCCGGGTTAGTTGACACCGTTCTCACCGGTGCCTTTGCAGTTGTTACCCCGGTTGCGGGAACTGGGGCTTTGGAGGTCTGCTGCTGTGGCTGTGGCTGTGCCGGTGGCTGTGGTTTGTGTTTTGGAGGTTGCGGGGCCGGTGGTTGTTGCTTCTGCTGTTGCTGCTGCTGTTGTGCCGGTGGTTGTTGTCTTTGCTGCTGCGGTGGTGGTTGCGGCCGAGTCTGCTGCTCTGGTTGCTGCTGCTGTTTCGGCGGCTCCGAATCCTTTGGGGCCTCGGTCTGCCCTACCTCGGGGACCGAGGAGCTGTCTCCGAGATCTGCATCTCGGTTGGTCGTCTGTGCGTCGGTCAAGACCGAGTCCACGATTCCGGCTCCGGATTCCGGAGCCGAGATGTCTGCTACTGGACTCGTCCTCGGCGGACTCGGCAACCGGGTGTTGTCGGGCCGAGGTGGCGATGGAGTCCTATGCGGGACCCGGTCAGTGGGTGCGGCCGATGGAACCTCTCGTGGCGCCGCGCTGAAAATTAAAACAATCAAGTTACCATCAGGAGGAAAAAGATAAGAAAACATTTACAAGCTAGAATGTGTAGTTTATGTCGACAAGTGGGGAGCCTTACCCCTTGGTGACAGGGCGCTCGCGACGCCTCAAGACTGTCTTCACTCGCGGCTTTTTATGTGCGGGA
This sequence comes from Puccinellia tenuiflora, assembly GCA_012064385.1. Taxonomy (NCBI): domain Eukaryota; kingdom Viridiplantae; phylum Streptophyta; class Magnoliopsida; order Poales; family Poaceae; genus Puccinellia; species Puccinellia tenuiflora. Next base: position 2,049,149 of record QRDG01001232.1, on the reverse strand, counting down.
CCTGAGGAGCCGGAGGTCCCAGCAACTGTGGATGCAGCCGCTGGGCGCTTCCGAACTGTGTCCTTAGGCCCCACGGCGAGCGGTGCCACCTACAACACCTGGTCGTCCGAATCAGCTGAGGGTGAAGGCACCGGATATGAGAACGCAACCGGAGAAGGATCATGTACCTCTAAAATTTGACAATCATCCTCATCATCGCCAGACCAGTCTCGTGCGGAGGAGACGCGAGCCTTACCCGTGGCGGGAATTGAGCCGACATCGGGAATCGGCATGTTGTCTTCGTTGTCCGGGTCTTCCGGGTCAACTTCGACCCGGTCTTTACCCCAGTGGGCGGCGGGATTCGGTCCGTCCTCCTTCCCTTGTCGCTCGAATCTCTGCGTAATGGAGACGGAAAATGATTAATACAATGTACAGAGTTGCACCGACATAAGAGCTTATGTCAGTAAAAAAGTTATGTCGGTTGAGGTTGCTTACTCTGGGCGGAAGGTTGTTCCGGCTGTGAGGCTCTTTGCCCCACTCCCACTCATCCGTCATCCGTGTCCGGGCTATGGCCTTAATACGCCTCCGGACCCCGGCCTTGTCCAGCTCGACAGTGCTCACCCGGGTTGGATCCAGGGGGCCACTCATTTGGCAAATTTTGTGGACTCGGCGTTGAAGGGGCAGGACCCGGCGGCTGACGAATGTTGCCAGCAGGTCATCATCAGTCATCCCTGCTCCTCTGAGTTCCTCCACTACTTGGTGGATCTCGTTGACCTCCGATACTTTTTTCTTCGGATTGTACCCACAGTTGAGTTGTGCCATGGGGGGCCGATGGAGAATGTCGGCAGGTTGATCAAGTCGACCTGGGTGGTGTTCTTCACGTAGAAGAAGGAGCGATGCCACTTCCGGCATGACTCCAGACCGTAGATCCGGGGAAAAATGGAGCCGCGTCGAGGTGTGACGGTGGCGGCCCCACACTAGGTTATCTCTTTATCCGGTTGGTCAGGATTCGGGACGACCTGCTTCCGGAATCCGAAGTATTTGGACCAGAGATTGATGGTGGGCCAGAGACCGAGGTAGCCCTCGGCGAAGGAGACGAACGCTGAGAGGGTGGTGATGGCATTCGCGGGCTTGTTGAGGAAGTTTCGGAAGAAGGCACTGGTGGGCAATCCGAATCCCCGCTCAAAGTGCACAACAAAGACGACGTACTCGCCTTCCTTGAGATCCGGCTCGATCTCGGAGCCTGGAAGTCGGCACTCCACCCCGGTAGGGATCCTCCGTGTCTGGATCAGCCAATCTAACTCGGCTTGACCTACGTCGGAGCCCTCCCAGGAAGCCCGGGTAGATCCTTCCACGAACGTCTCCTCGACCGAGTCAACCGCCTCGAGGGAGGTGTTATCCGACATCTCAGCGAGAGGTTGTTGAGAACTGCAAAAAGGGCGCCGGCGGTGAGCTATGTGTGCCGAGGTGAAAAGAGAAAGGAAAAAAGATAGAGCACGGCGAAGAGGGGACCGGCAGCGCACCGCAACCACGGCCGCAAGGTCACCAGCGGCGCGCGACGCATCGCCGCGGTGAAGAACAGAGGAAGAGCAAAAGGAAAAAGCAAGAACGGAGAGTCCCTATAGATGCAAAGTGCTAATGTGCAAGAAGGAAGAAGAGCAAATTTTACCGGCGAGTGGCGTCGGCAGGCGGCGGTCCGTCGATGCGTGCGTGCGCGGCGTCGGCGTCCAACTGCTCGTCGGAGTGCGCAGGTGCGTGTGGCGGCGGCGCTGTGCGCGGAGCTGTGCGGTGGTGCGGCGTGCTCTGTGCGCAAGAAACAGAAGAGGCAGGGTAGGAGAATGAGCGGAGGGGGAAGAGGTTCACCCCCTCCCTCCTATTTATCCCCTCGGGGGCAACGGCATGATCCCACGATCTTCTGCGCACAATCGGCGTGGATCGTGGGATAACTGCCCCACGATCGGCCACATAATGGGCCACAGATCGCAATCGGGATCGTAACTGCCAGCACGGCGCAGTAACTGCTGCGTGATCCAAGGCGTCGTGTGGCGCTGCGGTCAAAGCACTCGAGTGCTTGCGCGACAGGAGCGCCACGTGCCGCTGTCACGTCCATCGGTGCGCGAAAACCGAAGCGTCAAGCAGGGATGCGTCGACACGTAGAGGAATCGATGACTCGGAAAAACCGAGGAATGCTCCCGTAGGTCGGAACAATCCGACATAAGGTATGATAATAAGTTGGGAGGTAAATGGCTTTCCGACATATAAGTTTGGCCGGCATATGGTATGTCGGTTTATATTAGAAATGCTGGTTTTTCGGGTAAACCTGCCGCGGCCCTTCGGCCGAGGTTGCAGGACCACGCCAGCTTCGGGGACTAATGTCGGGGGGCAACCCCCGGATGGGGTCAAGAGGACGAGGTACAAGTAGACCCGGAGTTGACCGGGTCAACAATAACCGACATACCATACCGGCATACTGGAAGTCGACCGGGTTAAGGTTAAACCGACATACCCGTATGTCGGACCATACAAGTTGTGTGTCGGATCCTTCTTTGTTCTTCTTGTGTGCAGGAAAGGAGAAACCGAGTCAGGAGTCTATCTCGGAAAGCAGTCAAAGCTCACGTCTTGTCCCTACAATCACGGGGCAGGCGTCCTGCCACTGGCACGATGGGACGTGTTGCCTACTCCTTGACTCGGTGGTCACGGTATGGGGAGTCAGGCCTCCATGATGCTGACCGATGCAGTACCATGGAGCAGTGCACAGGGGTTGATGGATTAGACATGCCACGCGGGCATGACGGAAGCAGTCAGAGGCCCAGGCGTGGCCATAGTGCTGCCTACGCCAGCACGAACGTCAGCCCTAACTTGTGCCCTGGGTTTCCCTATATAAGGAGCACCAGGGGTTCCTTTTACAACGACCGCTGAGACCACGCCTCACCAGACTCGGAACGCTGCTCCGTAGAACACCAGAGTCACTCCGAGACTCGGTTTAGTGCCCTCAGTTCTTAGTTTTTCCATACAGCTCAAGGAGCGTTGTGTAGCTCAAGTGTAATCCATCATATATAGATCAGACAAGCAGGAGTAGGGGTTTTATCTCCTCACGAGAGCCCTGAACCTGGGTAAATCGGTGTGTGTTCGTGTCTTTCCGTGTGCGTCTCTACACACACCTACCCTCCCCGGTACCTCCAGCGTCCATCGGCCCCAAGATAAGCCTACCTATGGCATCTGTTTGTGTACCACCACGACACCACCCGAGCCAGGAAGCTTGACGAGGTTGTAGGCATGGTAGGTCACCGCCATGAACTTCGCGAGGGCGGGGTAGCCGAGGATGGTGTTGTAGGGCAGGCCGATGTGCGCGACGTCGAAGTCGATCAGCTCGGTGCGGTAGTTGGCTTGCGTGCCAAAGGTGACCGCGAGCCTCACTTGCCCCAAAGGGGTCGTGAGACCCTCTATCACCCCCGAGAAGGGCCTGGTGGGCATGAGCCGCTCGTAAGGCACCTGAAGCTTCTCGAAGGTCTCGACAGAGATGACGTTGAGGCCTGCACCCCCATCGATGAGCGTCTTAGAGACTGTGATGTTGTTGATGGTGGGGGTGCAGACCAGCGGGATGGTGACAATAGTCGAAGTGGACTTGGAGTGGTCGCTGGAGTCGAAGGTGATGGGGTACTGGGACCACTTGAGGGGCCTGGAGGCCTCAACCCCGGGAAACGTTGCCGCGATCTCGCGAGCGATTTGCTTGAAGTGGCGGTTGCAGCTGGGGGCCTGAGCCCCGCCGAGGATGCAAGCGGCCCCGCGAGGCACCTGGTAGCCCTCAGGAGTCTCGGCAGGGAGGTTGTCGTTCGCGGGCTGGACGGCGTTGGCTTGAGGGTTCTGCTGGTAGTTGTCGTCGTAGTTGTTGTTGTTCCAGCGTCGCCCCCCGCGCCCGTCGCGACCTTGCTGCCGCTCGCGAGCCTCGCGAGCCTCGCGAAGCCTCTTGAGGTCATAGCAGTCCTCAGTGGCATGGGAATGCCTGTTGTGCTAGACGCAGAAGGGGCGATCATCTTTCTTCTCGGGGCCCGCGGCTGGAGCGGCAGCGCGAGGCTGCTTGGCGTCAGGTTCAGCTGCGAGGACTACAGTGGTCTTGCGCTTCTCGGTGGATTTCTTCTTCTTGGATCCCTCGGCAGGGTCCCCTGGCTTGTTCTTGACGAACAAGCGGCCCTCCTCAGCCTTGGCGCACTTGTCCGCGATGTCGAAGAGCTTGACGACAGTGGTGATGTTGTCGTGGATGCCAAGCTTCTTGAGCATCCGCATGTTCGTGACTCCAGCCTGGAAAGCCGAAATGACCTGCGTGTCGGCGGCGTTGGGGATCTTGTTGCGCACCTGCCTGAAGTGCTGGATGTACTTGCAGAGGGTCTCGCCAGGCTTCTGGTGTACGCCGCGGAGGTCGTTGTACATGAGGCCGCGCTCGTACGTGCCCTTGAAGTTCGCGACGAAGCACTGGCAGAGATCCTCCCAGGTGTTGATGGACTCAGCGGGGAGGTTCGTGAGCCACAAGGACGCGGAGTCCTTGAGGGCCATGGGGAACCAGTTTGCCATGACTCTGTCATCGCCCCCCGTGGCCTGGATGGCAAAAGTGTAGAGCTGCAGGAACTTTAGGGGGTTGTTCTTGCCGTCGTAGCGCGGAGGAAGATCCGGCTTGAACTTGACCGGCCAGACGACGCGACGGAGGCTGCGAGTGAACGCAGCCGTCGTGCCGTAAGTGACCACGCCGTTGGCGAGGGTGGCGCAGAGGTGGCGCCCCGCGGTGGCGACGTCCTGGACGGCGCGGTTGTGGCGATTCTGCCCGCACTCGATGCTCACGCGTGCGTCCTCCGGGGCTCGCTGCACGATTTGGCAGTCATGCGGCGACGATGCGTGCGATGCAACGCGGTTGTCACGAGGAGGAGCCCCCGCTGGAGCAGGTTGCGGTGGAACTGGTGGACCCAGCAGGCGCGGGATGAAGAGGGGGTGTAGGAGGTGCGTCGTGCGCCACGTCCCCCATGCGCGCAGAGGGAACCAGCGAATGAGACGGTGCAGGAGCGGCAACACGAGCTGCGCCGACGAGCTCGGAGAGGCGGTTGAGCCAGGCTTCTTGATCCTCCGGCGTGGGACGGTACTGCATCAGCTCCTACGCCATGAGAAGCGCAGTTGCTGGGCTGGGCGCAGGGCGGCCCAGCGAGGAGGCAGCGCGGTCCCGCGACGGGTGCAGGGAGGAAGCTTCCTCTTCGCCGAGGTCGTCCTCGGCGTGGTCGTCATTGTTGTCCTCTGGATGCTCGACGCGGGGCTCGGGGTCGATGTGGAGCTTCAGAGCAGCGCTTCCACGCGGGCGGCCGCGCGGGTTGCCAGCAGGAGCGGTGGCGGCGCTGGCCATCCGGCGAGCGAGACGTTCGGCGCGAGAGCCGGCCATGGCTGTGTCGAGGTTGAAGATGCGCCTCAGTCCCCTACCTGGCGCGCAAAATGTCGAAGAACTGTCCCAGGAACTGGGTGTTTCTCACTAGGTAAGGAATCGAGTAAGGGGCTGAACACGGAATCAAACAACCCACAATGTGCCTCGGCGACGGCGCTCGTCGAGATCGCTGGGGACGGCACTGCAGAGATGAACACACGACGTTACCCAGGTTCAGGGCCCTCTTGGAGAGGTAAAACCCCTACGTCCTACCTTGGTTGTATTGCACTGCTTGTAGAGGTTACAGTACAAGGAGAGCTTCGGGAGCTCGAGGTGGCTAACAATGGCTATCGCTAGAACAGCACTAGAGCTTCGGATCTCAGATCCTGGCTCCTTCTCCTTATCTCTCTCTCTAAACTCTCCAACACTCCAACCTTCCAACCCCCTTTGCCTGAACGTGCTCCCCCTCCTTTTATAGGTGTCCTGGACCTCTTCCCCCAAATATCTTGGCGGGAAGGGTTACCACATGGCGACGAAGGAGGAGGTCGAGTGCACGATAAAGGGAGAGTCCATGGACGCGGTCCATGGCAGGGAGCGGTGTCACCAAAGCTGGAAAAGCCACCGTCCAGCCAGGACGGTGGGCTGGCGCTGCTGGGGCTCGGGATGCGCCCCATGGTGATGTCGCCCTTGGAGTGTAGCGGCAGATAGTCTCCTTATAACCAAAATGGCAATTCTGGTAGCTCCTTTGCTTGGTGCAGCCTTGTTGACTGCTTTATTCACGAGAGTGGCAACTGCGGCGCTGTCGTCACCGTGCGTAGGCGCGCCCGTGACTCTGCAGAGGGCGCAGAGCCCATGTGCGCTTTGTCGCGGAGACAGAGCTTGCTTCGTGGGGAAGGAACCCCGCGAGGCTGGAGGCCTCGCCGAGCCTTTTGGCTTGATCCTTGGCAGAATCGAAGGTAGCATCCGAGATGCCCTCTCGAGGAGAGGTCCCTCGCGAGGGGAAAACCCTCGCGAGGCTTGCCGGGCTTGGAGAGCCTAGTCCTTAGCGAAATCTTCTGAAGAATGTCGTGGGCCCTGGCAGGCCGGCCCGTGGTACCCTGGTTTCCATTGTGCCGACACCGTAACCAAAAATGCTATATTGCCATGTGCTAGTCCTAGTAGTTCATCCGCTAAAAATGTTGGTACATCATGTGATGAATTACTTTCTTTGCCTTGTTGCTCTAACAATGATGCATCTACCTCCTCTAGTTCTTGTGTTATCACTAACCATGTAGAGAAAAGAGGAGAGCTCAAGGCCCAAGCCACTTCTATGAAGAAAGGCTTGGAAAAGCGTCATGAAGGGAAGCGTGCACTTGACAACATGTTGAGTGTGCAACAATCCCCCAATGACAAGAGTGGACTTGGATTCAACTCCAACAACAAGAACAAGTCCAAGGTGGAGAAGAAGAAGAAGGGCCAAGTTCAAATCAAGAATCCGACCAACATCATTTGCTTCAAGTGCAAGCTAGAAGGGCACCATGTTCGTGATTGCCCAATGAAGAAGAAGAAGCCTCTTAGTGAGAAGCAACTAGGGAAGCGGCCTCTTGTTCAATCTCGTGCTCAACCACGAGTTGAACAAAGGCCACCTCCTAAGAAGACTCAAGTGGAGGAGCCTATTAAGAAGAAGAAGAAGAAGAAGAAGAAGAAGAGTCAGTGTTGCTACCTTTGCCATGGCAAAGGTCATTTTGCTTCTTCATGCACTATCGGTACCTCTTCCTCTCCTATCATAATTGATGATGCATATTCTCTTAGGAAGGATAGAGTTGGCAATGTGTTTGCCAAGTATGTGGGAGCTCAAAGTGGTGGCATGAAAAGCACTATTTGGGTTCCCAAGCCTATTGTGACTAACCTTTAGGACCCAACTTGGTTGGGGACCAACAAGCTCAAACTTGATCAATAGGTTGTGTTGGAGGACATTGGTGACTTGGCTATTTTTGAAGAATTAAGGGATCTTCATGGGTATATTTCTCAAGCCAAGTCAATTGGATTACCACATATCTATCTCATATCCAATGCTCCTCCTTGCGGTAACTTGTATTTAATTCATATATTCATTGAAAGTTGTTTGCTCCCTTGCATGTGTTAGTTTTGTTCCTAGCATGTGCTTGTATATGATATGCTAATTTCCTACTTGTCTTGTTATTCAAGGTTGTGTATGTTAAGTTGTGTATCATGTATGTGTAACTTTGTGTTGAGCTTTATTGGATCTTGTGTTGATTTCAATTGGCCCTTTGAGATATTAATAGACTATCCCATTTTGGGGGAGTGATGTGCTTTGTGCACCTCACAAACCTAAAAATGTGTGTACATGAGGCACACCACCTAGTATTGATATATCAATATTATCTAGCTACTATGTGGTATGTCATTTTCATGAGAAATTCAAATTCTACAATGTCCATTAATTTCTCTAGTTGGTCTTATTTGCCTCTTGTTTAGAAATAAATGAATTATCACATTATGGGGGAGTAATAAGCTATGTGCATATTACAATCCCACAAAATGTGAACATTTGAGGTTTGCCACTTAGATTTGATATTGTAAATTATCTTTTTCCTATGTGGCATGTGTGCTCAAACAAGTTCCAATTTTCCTTTGTGGTTACCCTTTGGTTCTTATTTGTGTGTTTGCTTGGTGTGGTTTTTCTCTAATATCCATTTCCATATATTATGTGAGAAACCATTTGTTTCATTTTATTCTAACTATGCCTTTGCCGGTTAGTTCGAATAATTGAAACTACCAACAAACCTTATTCAATATGGCACTTTTTTTCTTATCTCTTGCCATATGCTTATTTGTTGTGAAGTTGGTATTGAACATCATTCCTTTATACCACCGAGAAATATCTCTATATAATCCTTTTCCATGACAAGTGATACTAGTAATTGTGGTGGATTTTGTAGACCATCTTCACATTGGCTCTTGCGTTGATTTGCTTTATCTATTGCCTTCCTTGCCTTTTGAATGGATCCTATTTTTCAATTGTTAGTGTTTAGTGTTGTAAATAAAATATGGAGAGTAATGATCCCTTGTGCATGCATTTTGTATTCAAATGCAAATATCAAAGATAATGCATGAATATTAGGGGAGCATTCCTTTTTTTTTGGAACACTAACCTATCTATCAATTTTGATCCTTTCAATTGGCATTTGATTCTTTATCTGAGGTTTTGGTACCTTCAATTGGTATTAATTGGAATTTAATATCTCCTCCATAGATGTTTGTTCCAATTGATATTTATTGTGGGAGTCTTGATACCCTTTGCCTTATTTTTACTTTACTTGATTTCGGTCAAGTATCACCCTCTTCTTGGTATCTTTTCTCCTAGTTGATATTTTTTGTTTTAATTGGTACCTTATCTTCAATTGGTGTCTTATCGATCATTTGTTGTGTTGATTTGATTCCTTTTGATATCACACTTCATGTGTTGATGTGTTTTGGAATCAATCATATGTTGATTTGATTTTTCCTCAATCATGTGTTGACTTGGATATTGATATAATTTGGACAACCTTTTGTGTCACACTTTGGTGTGCTCTCTTCTTGGTTGACTTGGTGTCTTTGTCCAAATTGTATCTTGTTTGGTTCTTGTAAGTCTATGTATGCATATTTCCTAATATATATTCTATATGGCATGCTAGGCTTTCTTGATCCAATATATAGGGGATACTCCACCGAATCCTAAATCGGCTAAGATGTGCATGAAATTCAATTTCATATCTATATGCACATATTTATGTGGAGTGTTTCCTATATATTGTAGTTTATCTAACTACTATGGGACCCAATGAGTTTGGGAACCATTTTGTACTCTAATTTTGTTTTAGGTACAATGGAGATGTATTGGATGCTTGCCTCATTCATAAGGAAGGTGTTCTCACCGTGTGATTGTCGGAGTCAAGCTTTGATGACAAACCAACTCTCATCATCTTCATCGTCAATGCATCTCGGTAACAAGTATCCATCTCATGCATACCTTTCTAGTTTTCAACCTTGTGTAGGTAGCCTCTTGGCATGAAATCTCTTATATGCAATTGTTGTGGTTTTGGCCTTTTCCTTCACTTAATATATCTTTGAGATATGTGTGTTGAATTTGCAAAAACCTTTTCTTCAATTGATAGTATTTCCTTGTGATACTTGTTGCCTAACTCAAAGCATCTTCACTATCTCTTGTTCCCTTAGAGATATGTGTGATGCATTTGATACATTCGAAGTTCATTTATATACAATGAGATAAATTTGAGCTATGTGCTATGCTTTTATGCAATAATCTCGTTTGTATATCTATGACTTCTTCTTGGATACATTGTTCTCCTTTTCCCCAACCATTTCGTATGTATATGTTTCTTTGCGGATGTATATCTTCAATGGTTTGTCTAATTAGAAACCTATACATATGAGAGAGGTCACCTTTTAGTTGGTATCCTAATTCTTTTGAGCTACCTTGTTTTCATATATAATTCTTTGGTGGCTCCAAATTTGTCTCATGAGTGCTTGTCTCATTGTTTATTGGTATCTTTGCACACTCACTACTAGGAAACTAGCTATAGGTGGAAGGTGTTTTTGTGGCGCACCAAAGCTGCCGTGCGCCACTGATAATATTCTGTGGCGCACCTTTGGGGATGCGCCACAGAAAGTTAATGATTTCTGTGGCACATAGGTGCCCCGTGCGCCACGAAATTGGCACTTTCTGTGGCGCACTGGTGCCCATGCGCCACAGAAAACATGTGGGCCCCACCACCAACGGCTGGATGGCATCCTACCACACCTTTTCTGTGGCGCATGGAATTGGATGCACCACAAAAAGTGGCATTTCTGTGGCGCATGTGGTTCCATGCGCCACAGAATTATGTGTGGGCCCCGGCACCAATGATTGGTGGGAGGTATTTCTGTGGCGCTTGGTATCACATGCGCCACAGAAATGCATATTTCTGTGGCGCATGTGGTTCCATGCGCCACAGAATGTCTTTCCAGAATTACAAAAAGGGCAGCCCCCCACTCACAACCCCCATTGTCTTCTTCTTCCCCTCTCCTCCCACCTAGAGCAGCTTGTGTTCCTCCTCCCTCCCACCCCATTTTTCTCATACTTTTCTCCATTCTAAGTAGTTAAACCTACTTTATTTGATAGGTAATTGGTGAGGGGGCCGGGGGAGGCTCCATATATACTCTCCTCCTCTCCCAAATACATCTCTTTTTCTCTCCAACACCACACACTCTCTCTCATCGATCGCGGTCACGTGTCGGTGACAAATCTAGTAGGTGAGTATAGTTGGATGGACATGCATATGCATGTTTTGTGTGGCCGAGATGTGTATGGTTGTAGGTGAAGCGCTTGTCGACGGGCGGTTTGCATGATGGTGAGACGATGCTTGTACATGAAACTTGTGTGGTGTGCATGAATTTTTGCATGTGCGAAGAAATGTTTTGTTGTTGCTTGCGCCGGCGTGGTGCATGGATGTTTGCCGAAATGTCGATTAACTTCCGTTTCGGCAAATTTTTGCACTACCCATATGTCCTAGATTTAGGAGAGGTCATGCCAAATTTTTCCGGAGACCATGCATGTGTGTGTGTGCGCGCGTGTGCATGTTACGGTTCTACTTAACATACTCTCGTTTCTTATTTCTGCTTTATCTATATATAGCAACCATGGTCATCAAGATGAGCTCCAGTCAAATCGGTAGATACAAGGAAGAAGCGAATGCGGACATGATTCGGTGCAACAGGCGCCAGATAAGATGTCCGTGTCGAACATGCAAACTCGTGAGCTGGATCGACCCTGATTCCGAACAATTGGAGGAACACCTGCTCAGGCGCGGTTTCTGGATAGGCTTCAACAAGGCGCCGACAGCAAATGGTGCGCATGAAGACGAGGGCGGGCGAGAAGACGAAGAGTCTCCCGGACATGGTTATCATGACGAAGGAGATGCCAGCAGACAAGATCATCATGACGAAGGAGATGTCGGCGGACATGGTCATGATGAAGGAGTAGATGGTGGTGGAGAAGACGCGGACACGCAGACCTCGCTAACTTTGGCCTTGCAGGACCCTCATGTTCAAGAACTCCTACTCAAGGAGACGAGCGACGCCAGAGGTGCAGCCAGAGAGAAAGCCAAGCTGGAGCAAATGAAGAAAGACGTGATGACTCCGTTGTATCATGATTGCCGGCCCCAGGATACGCGCTTGCATGTAACGCTTGATGCTCTACAGATGAAGGAGGAAAACAGATGGACCGACGTCAGCTTCAGTAAGCACCTGAAATTCTGGTACGATCGTCTTCCCGAGGGGAACACATTGCCAAGCAGTATCGAGGAGGCCAAGAAAGTCGTGTGCCCTCTTGACCTACCGTACGAGAGATACCATGCCTGCATCAACGATTGCGCAATTTATCGGGGCGTGTACAAGGACAGAACCACATGTGCGGTGTGCGGCCAAGGATGGTACAAGAGTGGGAACAAGAATGTTCCTCGAAAAGTGGTATGGTACTTTCCTCTCATTGCCCGTCTGCAACGGTATTTCGTGGACCCTAAGGAAGCAAAGCTCATGCAATGGCACGCGAAAAGGGAGAAGCCCGCAGAAGATCCGGAGAAGGGCGTGATCCTAACACACCCTTCAGACGCTTGCCAGTGGGAAGCATTGGACATGGCCTTCAAAGATTTCGGGCGCGACGCCAGTCCGTACGTGGGACGCCTACACTGGAGATTATTTCGATATGAGAGCCGCGTTGCTCACGATGGTGCAGGACTATCCTGGTTGCTCATATGTATCGGCCCAGGTAGGCCATGGATTCTGCGCATGTGTCAGGTGCATGGATGAGACCACGCATCTCCAGCTACCAAGGGATCCCGGGTCTTCGAAAACCGTGTTCCCAGGAGCTCGAAGGTGGCTTCGCATGGATCACCCGTGGAGGAAACACGGTGATTTGTTCAATGGTAAAGACGAGCTTGAAAGAGCCCCGTGCCCGAGGAGCGGCGAAGAAATCGATGAGCTTTTGAAAACTTGGGAGGAGTGCCCTGCGCCGGGAAAGAAGGGACCGAGGGTAGACCCCCTGCTGGGTGTATGGAAAGCGAGGTCTGTTTTCCATGACTTGGAGTACTAGAAGGTACTCCACACGCCCCATAGCCTCGATGTAATGCACATTACCAAGAACGTTACCGAGAGTCTGCTTGGCACACTTTGCAACATGTGCGATAGGACCAAGGATGGGACGAAAGCAAGATACGATCTGAAATGGCTTGGCATAAGGAAAGATCTTCACGCACCCGATAGTGATGACGACGATGATGATGATGATCAGACGGAAGGGACTCAAGGTCGCCACAAAAGGGTAAAGAAGAACGCAGTGGTGCTTCCCGCTGCCTGCTTCACTATGAGTCCGGAGGAGCTTGAGAAGTTTTTCAGGTGCCTCCTAGGAGTCAACTTTCCTCATGGTTACGCGAGGAAGATAAGCAGATACCTGGACGCAACGAAGAAGAGGTTCAGCGGGATGAAGTCTCACGACTGTCACGCACTACCAGGAAAAGCATTATAGGGAGGTTGCCTATCTGTGGCGCACCCTTAATTTATGCGCCACAAAAAATAATTCTGTGGCGCATGGCTGTCGATGCGCCACAGAAATTTGAACATTCTGTGGCGCATCCTTTGCCCATGCGCCACAGAATGTCCACTTTCTGTGGCGCATGGAACCACATGCGCCACAGAATGTCGAGTTTCTGTGGCGCAGTAGCCATGGTGCGCCACAGAATTTTGGTGGGTCCCATGAGTAATCATTGAGGCCGGAGTCCATATGGGTAAATTCTGTGGCGCATGGTGTTGGATGCGCCACAGAAAGTGGACATTCTGTGGCGCATCTGGCCCCATGCGCCACAGAAATATGGTGGGCCTGGCACCAATGAAAAAATGCTGCAGAATTCTGTGGCGCATGGGTCCACATGCGCCACAGAAAGTGACATTTCTGTGGCGCATGTGGTTCCATGCGCCACTGAATTCTGCAGCATTTTTTCACCCACGCACCCCCCCCCCCCCCGTGGATCGCCTTTTTAGTTTTGCACGGAGTGAAACAAAATGATAAAAAATTCAAAAAATAAAATCCTTTTAGATATACGGAAGGTTTAGGGTCTAGTTTGTAGCAAAAATTTGAAATACACACTTTGACCTTTTTTCCAATAGTAGGTGAAGAAATATTAAATTGGCCATAACTTTTGCATACGACGTCGAAAAAATGCGTATAATACCTTAAAAAAAACTAGAGAAAATTTCTGAACCCGGTTAGCCTTTTTTAGATTCTCAAAATTCCAAACGAAAAAAAATTTATGGCCAACAGAAGAATTTTCCCAGCAAAATAAAAAAAATCAAAAAAGGGAAAATAATTCTGTGGCGCACCATGCCAAGGATGCGCCACAGAATTATTGGGCGGGATTCGAAATTTTGAATCCCGCCCAATAATTCTGTGGCGCACCATGCCAAGCATGCGCCACAGAATTATTGGGCGGGATTCGAAATTTTGAATCCCGCCCAATAATTCTGTGGCGCATCCTTGGCATGGTGCGCCACAGAATTATTGGGCGGGATTCAAAATTTCGAATCCCGCCAGCCCCCTTCTCCCTCTCTTTTCCCTTTTCTCCTTCTCTCCCTCCACTTCTCCCTCCACTTCTCCTCTTCCTTTCTCCTCTTCCCTTCTCCTCTACACTTCTCTCCCCTTCTCCTCCCTCCTCCATTTCTTCTCCTCTACTCCTCCTCCACCTCCACCTCCACCTCCACCTCCACCTCCACCTCCGGCTCCACCTCCGGCGACCTCCTCCACAACTCCGGCGAATGACCACCTCCACAACCCCGGCGACCTCAACCTCCGGTGACCTCCTCCACCCCGGCGACCTCCACCTCCGGCGACCTCCTCCTCCACTTCGGCAACCTCCTCCTCCACTCCGGTGACCTCCTCCTCCTCCACTCCGGCAACCTCCTCCTCCACTCCGGCGACCTCCTCCTCCACCTCCGGCGAACTCCGGCGAACTCCGGCGACCACCATCCTCCACCAACCTCCGGCGACTCCCTCCTCCACCCATCTACGGCCTCCAAAAAAATGAAACGAAACGAAATTCCGGCGACCAGATCTAGATCTGGTCAGATCCAGATCTAGATCTGGCCGCCCTTTTTTTTGAAATTCAAAAAAATTCTGTGGCGCATGGAAGAGGGGTGCGCCACAGAAATATTTCTGTGGCGCACGGTGGGTGGGTGCGCCACAGAAATGTGAATTCTGTGGCGCACCTGGCCTGGTGCGCCACAGAAATGTGAGAATTCTGTGGCGCACCAAGCCAGGTGCGCCACAGAAAATATTTTTGTGGCGAGAATTCTATGGCGCACCCAGCAAACCTGGGGGTGCGCCACAGAATTGCAATTTGGTGCGCCACTGATAGCCCTTTCTGTGGTAGTGACGTGCTGATGACGCAGATACTCCCCGTTGCGATCCGAGGGCTAATGGACGAGCACGTCCGTGATACCCTGCTTGGCCTTTGCAACTTTTTCGATGTCATCAACAGGAAGTCGATCGGCGTGAGGCAGCTCCACAGGCTACAGGAAGAGATCGTGGTGATACTATGCGAGCTTGAGATTTACTTCCCGCCCGCATTCTTCGATATCTGTGTGCATCTCATTCTCCATGTCGTTGATGACATCAGGCAGCTCGGGCCGACGTTCCTGCACTACATGATGCCTTTCGAAAGGCAGAACGATGTCATGAAACGATACGTTCGCAACAGGTCCTGTCTAGATGCAAGCATGGCCAAGGGCTTCCTAACCTATGAGTGCATCTCCTTCTGCCAGAATTATCTGAGCACCGAGAACCAGGATGTTGGTCTGCCAACCAGGACGCACCTCGGCAGGCTCGAGGGATTTGGTCACCGCAAGGGCTACTGCTCACTCCATGTCGGGATTCATGGTCGACAAGACGACTTCGACAGGGCTCACCGGGTCACGCTACAACACTTACAATTGATCAAACCTTGGGTGGAAGAGCACAAAAGCTTAATCGAGAAGAATTTCATCGACCTGGGCCGGCCGAGGAAGAAGGGAGACGTAACCAGAGAGCACAACTCCAGCTTCACGCGTTGGTTCAAGAAAAGGAAACTGGTTCAAGCAAAGAGCATACCGCCAGCTACGGAAGATGAAGAACTCATATTCTCCTTATCACAGGGCCCCGGGCACAACGTAAAGACCTATCAAACGTACGACATCAACGGTTACAGATTCTGCACCGAGGAAAAGGACAGGAATAGCGAATATCAAAACTCAGGAGTAACTATGCTATCCTACGGCGATGACGAGGCTACTGTCAAGGAAAGATTCTTCAGAAGGATTGAGGAGATATGGGAGCTCAACTACTGTGGACAGTTGGTGCCAATGTTCCGTGTGAGATGGGCCAAGGACGTCGTCAAAGAAGACCGGTATTTCACCACCATGGTAATACCCGATGCCAAATCGAAGAACGCCTCCGCGAAAAATGAGCCATGGGTACTCGCTAGCCAAGTCAAGCAATGCTTCTTCATTACCGACCCGTCAAAGCCTAGCCGTGTTGTCGTGAGGAGGGGCAAGAGGAGCATCATCGGAATGGAAGGAGATGCCAACGAGGAAGACTTGGACAAGAACGGCGATCCGAAGATCGAGGAGGAATTCGACAAGTACTTCAACAGGCCTACTACTAGTAATGAAAGAAGGAAGACCTCCCTACCTAATAAAGGTTGTCTGTTCACGCGAAGAAATCTCAAGATGCCCGGCCTAAAGTATTCAACCGTGAAGAAGGGAAAGAAGAGAAGCTAGCTTCTAACCGGCCGCCGGGACGAATAAGACCTTTTTTGTGTATTAAAATATGTATGGTCTACTAAAATATGTGTGGTCTAGCTACTATATATTATATACCATGTGTGTGTGTGAGAGACAAGAATATATATATATACCATGAATAAAATATGTGTGGTCTACTAATAATTGTGTGTATATTCGTCTTTAATTTCTTTAAAATGTGTGTATGTTCTTTCTTTCAATATAACCAAAAATGTTTTTTTAAGAATAACAAATGTGTTTGTTTTCTATATTTAAATTTAACCAAAAAAATTAAAAGAAAAAAAAATGGGACAGTCAGGATTCGAACCTGGCTGTCACCCAAGTACAAAGTGCAGCAAACCACTGGGTTGTGTGTGTGCTAGTGTCATATTACAGCAAAACACTTCTTTTAAATATGAGGCCACACAATTCTGTGGCGCATCCTTGTTGGCATGCGCCACAGAATATGACATTTTTGTGGCGCACCCAGGAGGGGTGCGCCACAGAATCTCAATATTCTATGGCGCATGCCAGCAAGGATGCGCCAAAGAATTTCCTTTCCCCCACTTACATGTGGGGCCCGCCCGCGCCTCTCCCTCACTTAGCAGTTTCACCACCATGCGCACTCTGCAACACCGCCCTCTACAACTCGCCGCCGCGCCCCAACTCGCTCGCCGTCAACCGCCGCCGGCCGCCGGAGGACACGTGCGCCCATCCCCGCCTCCAACTCGCCGCCGCCGGCTGCCGATACTCCAGTCGTCCCCGTCTTCTGCAACTCGCCACGCGCCCTCTGCAACTCGCCGGCCGCCCTCTGCAACTCGCCGCCGCGCCCGCCGCGTCCACGCCCGACGCCCGCCCCGGGCGGCCTCGCAGGTTCCTCCCTCCTCCTCCCTCCTCTCGCCCTGCACCCTCCTCCCTCCTCCCTCCCTGCCATCTTCCTCCTCCTCCCCCCTCTCCATGGAACATGCACTCTAGGTGCTTGTGGGAATGCCCAAACCGAGACATTTTGAACATGTTAGTGTCAGCTTAAGTCCTCAAATTTGCAGCTCCATTCTATTTCTCTAATCGAGCATATTCTTTCAATGTAAAGCAAGTATGACATAGTCTGAATATATATTGGCAAACACATTTTCAAATGTTGAACATCACTGTTAAAAATACACGACGCTAAGTAAATTCATATTTGTTCGCGTGCATATAGAACCTTGAATATTATGATGATACTTTGGAGCATCCATCTATATTGGATGTAACAACATCTCTCACATACTTTGGGATAGAGGGAGTAATAACAAAATCTTAATTGTTTAATGAACCGACAAGTCTAGTAATTTATCCTCGCAGATATGTAATTCCTGCTAAAAAGTGATAGATTTTGCCTTTCCTATTCTTTTAGATAATTCACTTCTCACTTACTACAGTGGTTCTAAAATTCTTGGTGATCACCACCCCTGTAAGTTTTAGACTGCATGTTAGTGAATATTGTGGAACCTAACTATATTTTGTGCTGCATTGTCAAATATACTGCCCAATTTTGTGTCCTTTCTAGTTGTGTTATCTTAGCATGTTCGCCGTTGGTTCTGCCTGGTGCGTCTGGTTGCCGATAGCATACATCATTTTTATTTAAAACCATCATGCTAATGCAGTGCCACCAAACATTATGATCCCTACTCATGTTGCTCCAAATCATGTGTCTACAGTTCAAAAAAAAACTGTGCCTAAGCAATAACAATAAGGATAACTATGAACTACAATTTGCATATGTTTTAGTGCGAAAAACAACACTTATTATCAATATTTTGCATAATTATCAGGTTTTGCATAATTAATTGCTGGCTGCAATATTAGTTGATGGCTGCTTAATTAACTCACAGTATGTTACTTGAATGTCTAGCAGGTGTCCTAAGCGCTAGCTGCTGTGTGGTGGTGATCGAGAAGGACCTCGACGCTTGTTCAGTTTTCAGGTGAGATGGTCGTGGTGGTGGTGGTGGATGTGTGTGATGGTGGTGAATGCATGTGTGATGGTGGTGGTGGATGTGTGTGATGGTGGTGGTGGTATGTGTGGTGGTGGTGAATGCATATATATATGTGTGATGGTGGTGGTGGATGTGGTGTGCTTCATGTGTTGAAGGTGTGCCCTAGAGGCCTTTTTTAAATGTTTACAGTACCCCGAGAGGCCCTTGAGATTGCCGGAACGTCGATTAACTTCCGTTCCGGCAAATTCGGGTACTCCATATGTCCCTTTTTTAGCATGACTTTGCTAAAGAAGGGACATATGGGGCATTGCGACTAATGCATGGGCCGGGGTATCTTAGTACTTAATTAAGTGATTTTTTTCTTATATTTGTTATACTAACTTTTTGCCTCTTTTTAATTAAGTGCAAACATGTCGGAGTCCGCGGGCCCTTCTAAGAACATGAGCGTCGAAGAAATAGCTAGAGACGCCAACAAGTCATTCTGTGTAGCGGACCTGCACTTAAAAATAGGCAAGATCCCTGTGTATAGTGCAAATCCCTGGATCGAATCGTTTGCACACACAGTTTACGATGAATACCATAACATTGTATCAATTTATTACACAAATGATCCAGACTTAAAATAATCCATTACAACTTTGCATAGCTCGAAGCTAGCATAAATAAAAATAACAGCGGAAGACTAAATATTATTGCATGGAGTCCCAATCTTCATGTAGCCACAGGCGAAACATGTTGGTTGCAGACTCGAAACCCTTAACGAAACCTCACTCTTCGTCAGAACAACCTGATAAAAAGATATCAACAAGGTGGGTCAGAACCATAAAATGGATCTGGCAAGTGACACTTTGTGGACTCATAGAGGAAAACTCTAATAACCTATATGCATATTTGGCTTGTGGAGTTTGAAGGATAATTTTGCGGAAAGCCAACTTTTTCCTAACTCTTTATAAAACATTTTCTTTTACCTGAGCGAGACAAGTATGGTATGACAACCATTGTCTCAACTACCCTGGTTCACCCATCAAGTTTTAACTTAGAGAAATTGGAATGTTGGGATCCTCCGTTGACGTCCTTGATCAGCTGCTCATAGTTGTCCATAACCGGGGACACGGCTAAGTACTTAGTTTGACACTCTGCAGAGGTTGTGCACTTTCACCATTAGACTTAACTAACCCAAACTATCCCTCACACTCCATTGGTGTTCCGGGGAAAAGAAGAAGGTTAAGACGAGATCTTTCAGAAGCATTTTCCCACCCCATACTGGCCTGACGCGCTCCACCTACAAACCTCTACCACCACCTGTCAAGCCGGGATGAGTCCACGCAACTTAGATGATCAAGACAGAGCCCATATGACTAATGGCTGCACTGGAAGCAATCTTCACTTGGAGTAACCTCAAATCCCTTTGATCCTGGGTGGCTTTCCGCAAGTGTGATTCATCCTCCTAAGTCAGGGGACCACGTATGATCCTTCCTCCCAAAATAGGGAATCACCCTCTTCTACAATTCATCCTCCCGTATATGGGGAATTCCTTTATTCCAACCACCCACCCAGGTAGTTTATTAACTTAGTAGAATTTTCATTAGCTTTTGATACAAAACACATAGCATAGCATTTACCTATTCCACTAAGTATTCAAGTAGGTACTAGACACTTAGGGATATTTTAGGGTAATACTAAACAGGTCTAGCATAGCAATACTAATAAGCCTATCATGCAAAATTTCTAAGTAAAAGCTACACAATGCATATATCAAAATATTAGGACGAAAAGTATGCAAGTGTGCCACTTGCCTTGGCAACAGGAGTGGCAGGAGTAGCAACCACCAAAGTCTTCGTGACTCTCCGAATAAACTAATAAAATAAACAAGCCACACATAAACAAACAAAACAATAATAATCATACAAAAAATAATAACAATACAACAAAAATATGCTATGCATGAAATGCAATTAAAATCATAAGAAAAACATTAAACTAAGTTTTCTGGTTTGTAAAAAATATGCATGAAGTCAAAATGCAATTAAAATAATTTTTAATATAAAGACAACATAAAACAATTTCCCAAAAAGGGAATAAACACTAAGTAAATACTAATGCTAAAATAAATAACTAAAAAATATGGAATTGGTCTCTTTGGACAGAGGGCTTCAAAACTAAACTAACCCAATTGGATTTACTCAAAAAGCTATTTTTAAACTAAAGTTATGACAAATTTACTCAAATTTCACATTTGAAATTCAAATAAATTTAAACTTATCAAAACAGAAAACTAAAACACCAGAAAGATTCTACTGGTTCTAAGGATTTCAAATATATAAAAATATTTGAATTTGGCCCAATGGATAAAAATATATGATAAATCTAAGGTGGAGGGGCTTTTCTGCAAAACAGACAGATTAAAACTAAATCCAGAAAATCCAGAAATTCCTTCTCCACGCTGGCGCTGACGAGGCTGCTGACGAGGCGCTGACTGGATCTGACATGGCGACTTCTGATTGGCTGGAGTGTGCTGACTGGGCTGCCACGGGTGCGTACCGGTTCGTTTTAAAGAATTAAAACGTGGCCGTCAGATCTAGATCTGACGGCTCAGATCTAAAGTGCTAAAACGAACGGAGCTGCTGGCCGGAACCCTAACTTCACCGGCGACGAACGGCGGCGACGGCTACGGCAAGCACAACGGCGATGAAACAGGGGGTTCTGGAATGTGAGGATTATACCTTTGGATGCGTCGCGTCGAGGCGGGCTCGGTGGTGCTCGAGATGGTGACGGCGGTGGACGGGGACGGCGGCAATTCCTCACCGGAGTTGCTGTAGCGGCCGGAGCTCCTCGGGCGTGTATGGTTTCGTCGAATCCGTGGTCCTGGGGCCAAGCAAAGAGGTCAAGACGAAGCGCGACAGCAACAGGAGCATGAAAGACAAGGTTAGGGCTCGGGTTCGTCCTTTTCCTCACCGGGAACGCAAGGGCACGGCGGTGAGCGGCAGCGGTGTCGGTCGTGGACGTGCACGTCGTCTTAGGGTTCTAGGAGGGTGAGGATGATGTCTTGGAGGTTCGCAAGAACACGAGAAGGGCGTTGGTGGTGGTATCGTACCGGGGAATGGTCTTGTGTCGCCGGAAATCGAGAACGACGGCGGCGGACACCGCCAACTCCGATGGTTGATTCCGGCGGCCTGGGGGCGTCTTAGGAGCTAGGGTTTGGGGCAAACGACGGAGGGAGAGCAGGGGGTTAAATAGGTGGAGACATGGGCGTCGATCGGGGTCTTAATCGCCCGTATTGAAGAGGAGAAAGATCCGGCCGGAGGTTGCCATGTACGGGCGCGGGAATTGGGGAAGAAGACGACCTGTCGGTGCTGACAAGTGGGGCCGCGATGTCAGCGAGAGGGAGCACGCGAGGGGGTATCGGGCCGCTGCTGGGCTGTGCGTGCGGGGACGATGTCGGGCTTTTGCTGGGCCGGCTCGGCCGGTTGGCCTTTCTATTTTTTTTTGAAACCTTTTTCTTTTTTTTCTGTTTTCCTGAAATTCAAATAACTTTTGAAATAAAAGTTCAAATTGGTTCAAACCAATTTGAATAATTTTTTAAAATCAAAATAATCCTTTTAAAAACTTTGAAACCTTTTTCCATAATATTTTATTTTTAATAAAAATCAATTATGTAATATTTGCATAATTGACACCTTTAGGTTAAAATATCAAATAGGCTTTTATAAAATCTTTTTGAACTCAAATAAAATCCAGAAAAATAATATGAGTAGTATCATGTAGTATAAACCATGATAAACTCATTTTTGTTATTTTTACTCAAAATAAATTACCAAAATACCCTTGGGCATTTAAATGGTAATTGCTATTTAATAATATAAGAAAATAAATTTTTTATTCTTTTGAAACTTCATACAACCAGGAGCACAAATGCAATGAAAACATGAATGCCATGCTTGTTTTGAAAATTTTCAAAACATAGAAATGTATTTTTCAAAAAGTTTTTGATTTTTCAGAATTTTTCACAAATTTGAAAATCTTGGGATGTTACATACTACCACCCTTAAAAGGAATCTCGTCCCCGAGATTCGAAGAGGCTAGAATAATGGGTTTGAAAACTCTGGGTTTTGACAACTAGGTGGGCTACCACCCTTAAAAGAAATTTTTGTTGGTAGTTTAAAATGTCAAACTTCAAACTGAAAGCTTGAATGGAATGTACCATTTTCCATACCAGGCTCATTGTAGTCTCCTTCCAGGTGGACATGGTTCACATATCCCTTGTCAAAAGGGTTTGGCTTGGCAGCTTCCTCACTCTTCTTTTCGGGACAGTCGCTGGAATAGTGTCCCATCTGCTTGCACTTATAGCACTTTATATGACTAAGGTCCTTGCCTGCGGGGTGATTGTGATTCTGTCCATTGTAACTATTGTTCTTGTGTTCACCATTTCCACCATTGCTTCCATTATTATGATTATAGCCATTGTGATTGTGGCCATTCCCATTCTTCTGGTTGTGGTGCCCTCCACTGTTCCCATGATAATGTGGTTTCTTCTGAACATATTCTGAGTTGTACTTGCTGCCATTGTGCTTCCTCTTCCTGTTCTCTGCTTTCTTCATATTATCCTCCAATGTGATTGCTTGATCTAGTAGAGCCTGATAGTTTGGGGCATATGCAACCGTCAAGGGAATCTTGAGTTCGTCACACAGTCCCTTGAGGAATTTTTCCTTCCTCTTGGCATCAGTGTCAATGTCTTCAGGAGCATAACGAGACAACGAGTAGAAGTCGTCCATATACTCCTTGAGTGACCTGTTTCCCTGTCTCAGGCTTCGGAATTCTTCCTTCTTCAAGTTCATAATGCCTGAAGAGATATGGGCATTACGAAATCCTTCCTTGAATGTTTCCCAAGTCAAGCTATTCAGAGGGTGGGTGATTTGATAAGTTTCCCACCATTGAGCTGCTGGTCCCTCCAATAGATGAGCGGTGAATCTCACCTTCTCAGGGTCGGTGCACTCACAAGTCACCAGATCCTTGTGCACAGAGCGAAGCCAGTCGTCTGCCACAATTGGCTCGGTAGTAGTGTAGAACTTGTTAGGCCTTAACTTCAGAAATCTTTCAAGCCTGTCCACTTGAGGAGGAGGTGGTGGTGGCGGTGGTGGAGGTGGTGGTGGTGGTGCATTCTGATTTGCCATGAATTGAGCCATCATGGTCATCAGTTGAGTCTGTGCCGCTATCATCTGTTGAAGCATAGCGTCGGTGTTGTTGTTGTTGTTATTGTTGGGATCACGTCGAGGAGGCATCTGTGGGGTTTTAGCATAGATGAGCAAAAGATAGACAGATCTATGAGAAATACTCCTACCCATACAAACAAGTAACACCAAAGAAAACAATCAATCAAAATTTCAACACAAACTTTTTGATAGAAACGAACTAGTCGTTTCGAAAGGAAAAACACACCAAGGTTTTGAAAAACAAAAGCGGTAGTACTGCCATACCACAAGTTGGTAGGTCAATACACCATCGGGGTTGTTATTCTAATGAAATGAAATGGTGGTCTAATCTATCTCCTTCTTTAGTACATCGAGTTCTTCACCGATTTTCTTGAGTTCGTCAAGGTACTTCTGGGTGTTGTGAGGTCTAAAACGAAGTCTTGCTCCAAGGTACTCAATGGCCTCCCATGCTGCACTTCTTGCTGAATCAAAGAAAGATGTGTGAATTATTGGGTTGGTGAACATGCAGCATCCTTCAGTCTTGTGGTCATCGTCTTTGCTTTTGTACAAATGGAGTTGCACCCACCAGTATTCTTGACCATCACCCATGAAAGGAAATCCTTTGTATACAGCTTCTCCTTCAAATCCCAAGATCTTCATGTTATCCTTGAGTGCTCTTGGGAACTCAGTCTCACATTGCAGAGTCATGGTCATCACTGGTCCTTTCTTGATGGCTTCCATGAGGGTGGTCATCTAAAACAAGAGAAGATACTTAGAAAGCAATTTAGACAAGATGATTACAAGGATGATATTAGGAAAAGTTTTTGGACGAAGAGAAAATAACTTTTAGTCCTATGGGCTTTCTTACTTCTAACCAAACCTAGGGTTTTGAACCTACAGGCAACACAGTGCTCTGATACCATCTGTAGCGGACCTGCACTTAAAAATAGGCAAGATCCCTGTGTATAGTGCAAATCCCTGGATCGAATCGTTTGCACACACAGTTTACGATGAATACCATAACATTGTATCAATTTATTACACAAATGATCCAGACTTAAAATAATCCATTACAACTTTGCATAGCTCGAAGCTAGCATAAATAAAAATAACAGCGGAAGACTAAATATTATTGCATGGAGTCCCAATCTTCATGTAGCCACAGGCGAAACATGTTGGTTGCAGACTCGAAACCCTTAACGAAACCTCACTCTTCGTCAGAACAACGTGATAAAAAGATATCAACAAGGTGGGTCAGAACCATAAAATGGATCTGGCAAGTGACACTTTGTGGACTCATAGAGGAAAACTCTAATAACCTATATGCATATTTGGCTTGTGGAGTTTGAAGGCTAATTTTGCGGAAAGCCAACTTTTTCCTAACTCTTTATAAAACATTTTCTTTTACCTGAGCGAGACAAGTATGGTATGACAACCATTGTCTCAACTACCCTGGTTCACCCATCAAGTTTTAACTTAGAGAAATTGGAATGTTGGGATCCTCCGTTGACGTCCTTGATCAGCTGCTCATAGTTGTCCATAACCGGGGACACGGCTAAGTACTTAGTTTGACACTCTGCAGAGGTTGTGCACTTTCACCATTAGACTTAACCAACCCAAACTATCCCTCACACTCCATTGGTGTTCCGGGGAAAAGAAGAAGGTTAAGACGAGATCTTTCAGAAGCATTTTCCCACCCCATACTGGCCTGACGCGCTCCACCTACAAACCTCTACCACCACCTGTCAAGCCGGGATGAGTCCACGCAACTTAGATGATCAAGACAGGGCCCATATGACTAATGGCTGCACTGGAAGCAATCTTCACTTGGAGTAACCTCAAATCCCTTTGATCCTGGGTGGCTTTCCGCAAGTGTGATTCATCCTCCTAAGTCAGGGGACCACGTATGATCCTTCCTCCCAAAATAGGGAATCACCCTCTTCTACAATTCATCCTCCCATATATGGGGAATTGCTTTATTCCAACCACCCACCCAGGTAGTTTATTAACTTAGTAGAATTTTCATTAGCTTTTGATACAAAACACATAGCATAGCATTTACCTATTCCACTAAGTATTCAAGTAGGTACTAGACACTTAGGGATATTTTAGGGTAATACTAAACAGGTCTAGCATAGCAATACTAATAAGCCTATCATGCAAAATTTCTAAGTAAAAGCTACACAATGCATATATCAAAATATTAGGACGAAAAGTATGCAAGTGTGCCACTTGCCTTGGCAACAGGAGTGGCAGGAGTAGCAACCACCAAAGTCTTCGTGACTCTCCGAATAAACTAATAAAATAAACAAGCCACACATAAACAAACAGAACAATAATAATCATACAAAAAATAATAACAATACAACAAAAATATGCTATGCATGAAATGCAATTAAAATCATAGGAAAAACATTAAACTAAGTTTTCTGGTTTGTAAAAAAAATATGCATGAAGTCAAAATGCAATTAAAACAATTTTTAATATAAAGACAACATAAAACAATTTCCCAAAAAGGGAATAAACACTAAGTAAATACTAATGCTAAAATAAATAACTACAAAAATATGGAATTGGTCTCTCTGGACAGAGGGCTTCAAAACTAAACTAACCCAATTGGATTTACTCAAAAAGCTATTTTTAAACTAAAGTTATGACAAATTTACTCAAATTTCACATTTGAAATTCAAATAAATTTAAACTTATCAAAACAGAAAACTAAAACACCAGAAAGATTCTACTGGTTCTAAGGATTTCAAATATATAAAAATATTTGAATTTGGCCCAATGGATAAAAATATATGATAAATCTAAGGTGGAGGGGCTTTTCTGCAAAACAGACAGATTAAAACTAAATCCAGAAAATCCAGAAATTCCTTCTCCACGCTGGCGCTAACGAGGCTGCTGACGAGGCGCTGACTGGATCTGACATGGCGACTTCTGATTGGCTGGAGTGTGCTGACTGGGCTGCCACGGGTGCGTACCGGTTCGTTTTAAAGAATTAAAACGTGGCCGTCAGATCTAGATCTGACGGCTCAGATCTAAAGTGCTAAAACAAACGGAGCTGCTGGCCGGAACCCTAACTTCACCGGCGACGAACGGCGGCGACGGCTACGGCAAGCACAACGGCGATGAAACAGGGGGTTCTGGAATGTGAGGATTATACCTTTGGATGCGTCGCGTCGAGGCGGGCTCGGTGGTGCTCGAGATGGTGACGGCGGTGGACGGGGACGGCGGCAATTCCTCACCGGAGTTGCTGTAGCGGCCAGAGCTCCTCGGGCGTGTGCGGTTTCGTCGAATCCGTGGTCCTGGGGCCAAGCAAAGAGGTCAAGACGAAGCGCGACAGCAACAGGAGCATGAAAGACAAGGTTAGGGCTCGGGTTCGTCCTTTTCCTCACCGGGAACGCAAGGGCACGGCGGTGAGCGGCAGCGGTGTCGGTCGTGGACGTGCACGTCGTCTTAGGGTGCTAGGAGGGTGAGGATGATGTCTCGGAGGTTCGCAAGAACACGAGAAGGGCGTTGGTGGTGGTATCGTACCGGGGAATGGTCTTGTGTCGCCGGAAATCGAGAACGACGGCGGCGGACACCGCCAACTCCGATGGTTGATTCCGGCGGCCTGGGGGCGTCTTAGGAGCTAGGGTTTGGGGCAAACGACGGAGGGAGAGCAGGGGGTTAAATAGGTGGAGACATGGGCGTCGATCGGGGTCTTAATCGCCCGTATTGAAGAGGAGAAAGATGCGGCCGGAGGTTGCCATGTAAGGGCGTGGGAATTGGGGAAGAAGACGACCTGTCGGTGCTGACAAGTGGGGCCGTGATGTCAGCGAGAGGGAGCACGCGAGGGGGTATCGGGCCGCTGCTGGGCTGTGCATGCGGGGACGATGTCGGGCTTTTGCTGGGCCGGCTCGGCCGGTTGGCCTTTCTATTTTTTTTTGAAACCTTTTTCTTTTTTTTCTGTTTTCCTGAAATTCAAATAACTTTTGAAATAAAAGTTCAAATTGGTTCAAACCAATTTGAATAATTTTTTAAAATCAAAATAATCCTTTTAAAAACTTTGAAACCTTTTTCCATAATATTTTATTTTTAATAAAAATCAATTATGTAATATTTGCATAATTGACACCTTTAGGTTAAAATATCAAATAGGCTTTTATAAAATCTTTTTGAACTCAAATAAAATCCAGAAAAATAATATGAGTAGTATCATGTAGTATAAACCATGATAAACTCATTTTTGTTATTTTTACTCAAAATAAATTACCAAAATACCCTTGGGCATTTAAATGGTAATTGCTATTTAATAATATAAGAAAATAAATTTTTTATTCTTTTGAAACTTCATACAACCAGGAGCACAAATGCAATGAAAACATGAATGCCATGCTTGTTTTGAAAATTTTCAAAACACAGAAATGTATTTTTCAAAAAG
This sequence comes from Puccinellia tenuiflora, assembly GCA_012064385.1. NCBI lineage: Eukaryota > Viridiplantae > Streptophyta > Magnoliopsida > Poales > Poaceae > Puccinellia > Puccinellia tenuiflora. The sequence continues at coordinate 2,021,330 of QRDG01001232.1, read as the reverse complement.
TTTTTGATTTTTCAGAATTTTTCACAAATTTGAAAATCTTGGGATGTTACATTCTGGGAAGCGTCCCAGGAGTTGGAGGAGGCCGCCGCTGCCGGAGCTGCTAGTGGCGACCGTGCCGACGATGAGCAAGACGCCCCGGAGGACGACGACGCCGAAACCACCGATGGAGCTGCTAGTGGCGGCCATGAGGATGACACCACCACCACCGATGGCGGCGACCACACGGAGAAAAAGGAAAGGAAGGATAGGACACCTCAAGTGCTCGCCAATGTCACAGACCATTTCACCGAGGTCACACCAGGTGGCCTACCAGTGGCGCCTTCGGCCCTTGCCAAAGGGTACATCATGCAACTAGGGTGCATCCTCCGGGAAAGCATGTCCATCAACACGAAGGACATCAGAAGCACGGCCAATAAGGCTTTGCGAACCATCCTCATCCAGAAGCTTCACCAACGATACACGTTCCCGGAGCCGTTTAACAAAAAGGTAGACCGTTTAGCCATCACGAAGATGAGCACCGCCTTGAGCAGCTAGAAATTCCGGGTGAAGCAGAAGATTGAGAAGGGTCTCAGCTGGGAGGAGATAAAAGCCAAAGAGCCGATGCTCGACCAAGAAGAGTTCGAGGAATTCAAGTTGTCCTTAAGAACTGATGACGCTAAAAAATGGACCAAGTGGGGGAAGGACATGCGGGAGCAAAACATAGGTAACCACCGTTGTGGAAGCAGCGGTTACCGAGGAAAAAAGACCATTTGGGACAAGGAGGATGCTGAGTATGCACGTCTCGGAAAAGAGAACCCGTGGGAAAAAATCACGGACGAGCAGACGAGGTACTTTGTCCGGTCCCGCTACTCTCTAGACAAGACCACAGGGGAATTCGTTACCGACGATGAGGTGGTGAAGGATTTCGAGAAGTATCTGGTAAGGAATTTAATTACCGCAGATATCTCAAAGTCCATTGCTTTGATCTAGTTAGATTGATAACGAAGCCAAATATGTAAATTAATGCCTAATTTGTCTATAGGAGGCAGAGTTGAAGGCTGACGCTGAGGTCGGCGGCCCGTCGTCCCAGGGGTTGACGGAGCCGTGGGACACGACTTTCAACAGGGCGACGAACGCTTACAAGGTTAGGGACAAGTCGATGCCGCCGATGTCAGCTGGCCGTGTGTCCGGCTTCGGTACGAGCATGAAGTTTATCAACTACTACCACTCGGACGCCGAGACAAAAAAGGAGAGGAGGAGGCCGAGTAAGGATAAAGCCGAGGTTGTGGAGCTAAGGAAGAAGGTGGAGACACTGGAGAATCAAAAAGTGGACTCCACCACGGTTGAGCGGTTAGTGGACGAGAAGCTGAAAAGTTTCTTACCCCCTGGGTTGATGGAGGGGTTAGCTGCTTGGAATGCGGCTGGTCGATAGGGGCCGATATACATGCCCAGCGTCAGCGGCAGCAACTCCATCATGAACCAAAACGTGTCGCCGGACCTGATGACCCCACAGCCCAACGCAACGACGCCCCCTACCGCGAAAGATACCGAGCCGCAGCCGGCGGCGGCTGTGCTTCATAATGCAACCGAGCGCCCGGAGAATGATAGGCCGGCCGCCGGCACCGGCGCCCTTGTCTTGACAGTTGCCGAGCTCGACGCCATCACCCAGGTAACTAATTAGTTAGTCCGCGGCATCTTCTATAACTATGCCTATGATGACTGCCATCTCATGATGCCCAACATGTTTTGACTCAGGACATGCCTTGCATACTACTGCATAGGGTGGTGCCCGGCGGCGAGTTGAAGGACTGTGCTCAGGGCACTGTCGTATAGCCAATGACCCGCCAAATGCACCACGGTAAAATGGATGAGGACGTTATGAGGGTCAGGCTGATTACGATAGTGCCTGAGTTTCGCGACGTCCAGCCCCCCATTCAACCTCCGGGAGCCGAAGAGGACATGGTCCTTAAAGATTGCACCGGCTGGATGATGAAATGGCCGAAGACCCAGATTCGTCTTGGGACTGGTCTTCTAGGGTTAAGGCGCACCACCGGCGCCACCTCGAGTCCCCCGATCGTTCAGCCCTCCTCGAAGCCTGCAGCCATCACCGCCACCCGGAAGGAACCGGCGGTCGTCGCCACCAGCAGCCGACACCAAAAACTGTTGGGAGCGTCTGTACCGCAACCATCCAAAGGCGCTGCCAATGCACCTCAACTTGATGCCAACGACGATGATGGTGATGATGTCGACGTCGAGGGCTTCATCAACACTGGCGCCAGCGTGGACATGTACATGCCTCCGATGGATGAAGAACCCTTCCGCGCTCAAGGTGATCAACCTGCTCGTCCCACTACATGCACGCAGCGCCTGGACTTCCAGGGTTTATCTCAAGACACGCCTCCGGAGGCCGGCGATCAAGCTCTACGCAAACCGTCTAACATTTTCAGCCCTGGTACACTACGTAAGACGGTTTTCCCGGAGTCCGCACCCCGACCACCCTCACCATCCCCGGAGTGAAGAAGAAGCACAGGAAGAGAAAGAGGGGGCCAGGCGCCTCTGCGAGCCAGCCAGCTTCTAAGACTATTCGGGGTCATGAAGACACGGTATCACCCCGTGCGGATGGCTTGACCCGAGTTCATGAAGCTGGTAAAGCGATACTGCCTCCGGAGCTGCTCCGCCTCGCACGTGGACCCATGCACGCTTTGCATGAATCTGTCTTGGTGCTAGAGCGCCTCCTTCTTCAAGACAAGGAGCCAAATTACCCGGTGTTCACAGTCAGGGTGCCAATGGACTTGGACTTGAGCCATGATGCCCCCGCGAATCCGTTCTTCATAGCGTACGAGGACATCTTCAATCTCTTTCACTCTAGGTGGCTGGACTATAACTTGGTCCGCCTATACGCGCTCGATATGGCGATGAAGATCAAGAGAGATAATACCCTGCACGTCGTGGTAGTGGATCCCTACTACATGCGTGACTGCCAGCTGGTGGAAGGATCAGCGACACGGACCAAGGCGACAGAGTACCTCCGGAGGTTCATGCTGACCAACAAGAGGAAGAACAACATTCTTGTGCCTTTCTTTCCCGAGTAAGTACACATCCGCTCGCCGCCGTCGTAACTTATGCTTTCTTGTAGATTTGTTCCATTGCTGATCCTTTCCAATATTCCGTTTCAATTGTGTTGAGCAGGAACAAGTACTGCACACTCGTCGTCCTGAACCCGAGGTGGTCCACTGCCACTTATCTCGACTCGGGGAGTTTGGATATGAAGAAAGACTACACCAACCTAAAGGCACACACCGGTTCAAGCATGTGACCGAGTTCTGCTGCATCAAGCAGAAGTCTGGCAGCGTGAAGGAGGCCTTCTACGCCCTCCATCACCTTAAAGGGTTTGTCCGGGATGCTGAGAAAACAAAGTTGCCATCTAGCCTCCAAGAATGGACCAAATATGCGGGGGATTTCACCGATGCCGATCTTAGAGAAGACTTCCATCGCATCCAGATGCATTTATCGCAAATCATCGTCGAAGATGTCACTAATCATCGGGGGTCCTTACACAATGTCAGAGGTAGCAATAAGTGCTTCTTTATTTTCTTTATTATAGACTTGTCCACTTACATGAATAAATCATACTCTATTTATATTATTAACCAATATATATATATCCCAATCCATCTCCAGGGTTGCCTAAGAGGGAGATCGAAGAAATCCTAGAGGCTCAGCAGGACACCAGGACGTGGACGACGAAAGAGGGCTACAAACCGTTCCCGGCGCCGACGAAGAAGAAGGATCCATGATCTCGTCCTCCCCGCTCGATCTTGCTCACCACCGTCGCCGATGTACGCTCTACTTGATTCTAGTGTAGCTAGGCGGTGACCTCTCCATTTGTAATAATGTGTGTAAATGATGAACTTTTGTATCATGATGAGTTGTGTAAACATTCGGCACTTTGTGACTATATGTATGTATCTCGGGCACTAAGTAATATATATGTGTGATGACATAGTGATTAATGTGTTTGTCCGTTTTCATATACCTGTTAAATATACCTGTATTTTTGTATAAATCATGTATACCTGTATTTGTACAGCAAAATACGTTTTTCTGTATTTCTGTTTTAAATTTTTGTGGCGCATGGTTTTCATTTTTTGTGGCGCATCTATTTCTGTGGCGCACTGAGCGTGGGTGCGCCACACAATTAATATGCTGGTATGGGCCAAGGCAATTCTGTGGCGCAGCTTCTCGGTGCGCCACAGAATGTTGGCTTTTCTGTGGCGCACGGCCCAGGTGCGCCACAGAAATAAATTTTAGTGGCGACAATTCTGTGGCGCACCAGGAAGCAAAATCCGTGCGCCACAGAATGCAAAATCCGTGCGCCACTAATGCCCTGATACTTTAATCTATTTTTCGTTAGTTTTGAGTTTTCTGATTTGAGCTACAGAAGTGTCTCGAAAAATTCAATCTTTACAGACTGTTCAGTTTTTGATAGATTCTGCTTTTATTTTGTATTCGTCTCTTTACTATCGTCAAATGTGATACTCTTGGGGAGGATTGCCACATTGAGGCTTAGTGAACAGTAGCTAATTCCCAATAAAGTTGTTTGCAATTTGTCTTGAGTTGAACACATGTGCATTTTAATTTATGAGCACTAACCCTCTAATCAGTTTATAAGAAGTTTTGTGTGAAGAGAGTTTTTAAGTTCCAAAGGAGAGGATAATGAAGAAATTGAAGATGCATCAGAGCTCAAGCTTTGGGATTCCCCCATGGCACCCCCTCTGAATATCAAGAACCATCAAGTGTCAAAGCTTGGGGATGCCCAAGGCATCCCCTCTTCTTCATCTATTATCATGAGGTCGTCTTCTTTGAACTAAGTGTTTATCACTTTACATATTATGTTCTATGCTTGGAGCATCTTTTTACTTTCAGTTTTGTTTGTTTGTTTGCTGGTTATATCCTTGTCGAATCCTAGCTTTATTTGTGTGGGAGAGAGACACGCTCCGCTTTTTCATTTGAATACTCCTTTGCTTCGCTTATATCTTGTTGAGTATTCTTAGCTACTGTTTGTTTGCTAGTAAGCTCTCGCTTTTAGCTTTTATCTTGTTTAGGGCTGCTAGTAGTTGATGTTAAACTCTCTTGTTCTTCACTTATATTTGTTGGAGAGTTGTTATTGATAAATTGCTTGAATTGTCAAAGTGACAAAATACTATTCATGTGATATTGGAATGAAATGAAAGCCTGCATAGTCTTGTAGATCATTGTGTGGATACTTGATACTTCTCATTTGTTTTGAGATATTAAGATGAATGCTTAAACTTTCTGGTTATTTGAGTGGAATTGATTAGTAAAGAAATACGATTAAAAGCTTGAAACTGTGTGGTGTTTCGTAGTTGTTAATTCATAAAGCTAATCTTTCCATCAAAAGAATTGTTTGGTCAACAAGGGAGACGGTGTGGAGCTTTTATGGTTATGATTGACTAATGTCTTATGTTACTCTGTTACCGGTTAATGTTAGATGTTTGCTTCAAATACCCCTTTTGCTAAGCCCAAAAATTCGTACTGAGTGTAGAGTTCACTCGTGCATCCAAATCCCAAAGCCAAACTATCTTGCCAGCTGAGTCCACCATATCTACCTATGCATGGTATTTCTTGCCATTCCAAGTAAATTTGTAATGTGCTATCTTTAAAATATTCAAAATACTCCTTTTTATGCCTCTATTTTTAAGCTCATGAGGAAGCAGTAGAGAGCTTGATATAACTTGTGACAAGCAATGTCATCTCCCTCCTTTCACCTGGTGTCGATGGTTTACGTCTTCACTTGAATCAACCCGAGAGCATCTTAAGCAAAATATAAATATAACTCACCATTCTCCTCCGCGCAATGAAAATCTGAGAAATCAGCTCAAAACATTGGACAGTGGTGAAACCAAGGAGAAAGAGGAATGTACTCATTCCTCTAAAAACCAGGTGGTCTCACAAGTCTAAAAGCCTTGCTTGTTATGGGGGACTAGATAGCTTCTCTGTTGTGAAATCGTTGATGAAAGCATGCATCTCTCAAAATTATTTTACTTCTGTTTTCTGAAAAATAAAAAGCTCTAGCACATGACTAATCCCTGCTTCCCTCTGCGAAGGGCCTTTCTTTTACTTTTAATGTTGAGTCAGTTTTTCTTTTCCTTCTATCTCCACCAAAGCAAACATCTAGCATTAACCCTGGGTATCATTGATCATATTGCATCATCAGATTAAACATGAATCTTTATATTGACTTTACCGTTGGAAGTTGAAGCTTTTTGCTAAAACTTACATCTTCTTTGTTTTGATTCTCAAAAACTTTTGTCATGGAACTATTACCTTTGAGAATTAATCAAATATGTGGATCACATTGCTTTCATGTCTTTAACGTACTATTTATGAAAGGTTTTGCTTGAATAATTCAACTTGGTTATTCATTGCTTTCTTGCTATCAACTATAGACAATTGTTTTGTATCACTTCATTCACATCCTATGCTTTACTTTACTATCTTGATCATGATTGTGTTGGCTGCATGTCTCATCAAAAATTATTTTGTTATCACTTACCTACTGGAGGACGAGTAGGAGTTAAGCTTGGGGATGTTGATACGTGTCAAACGTATCTATAATTTTTTATTGATCCATGCTAGTTTTGTGATATTGTCACATGTTTCTATTATCATATTACATCATTTTTATGCATTTTGTCGGACTAACCTATTGACAAGATTCCTGATGTCTACTACATGCTTCTATTCTTGTAGACATGTTGGGCCTCCAAGCGCAGAGGTTTGTAGGACAGCAGCAAATTTCCCTTAAGTGAGTAACCCAAGGTTTATCGAATCCACGGGAGGAAGAGGTTGAACGTATCCTCTCTCAAGCAATCCTGCAATTAAGATACAAGAAGTCTCTTGTGTCCCCAACACACCTAATACAATGGCTAATTGTATATGTGCACTAGTTCGGCGAAGAGATAGTAAAATGCAAGTGATATGGATGGTAAAAGATGACTTTGTAATTCTGTAATAAAAATGGCAGCAAGCAAACAAGTGACAAAAGTGACTAAAAACGGTGTATCAATGCTTGGAAACAAGGCCTAGGCTTCATACTTTCACTAGTGACTACTCTCAACATCATTAACATAATTAAACACATGATAGTTCCCACAAAAACACATGCATGGTAGACGTTACTCGGAGATCATTCTTTCGTGGATCAAATAGGATGAGAATTGCGTAGGGCTACGAAAAACACACCTTAAAGTTCGTACTCCACATCTATGGACACTTCATGCTGTCACTATCCGCATCCAAAGATAGTACTAACAAACACCAAAACTATTTCTTGAATAGTCTCTTTCTTCAATAACACAAGCATCAAGAAACCTCATGATCTATTCAATCCAACAATAATAAAGAACAAACTCATGATGAAGATCCCTATAATCTTGATGCATAGAGCCACACACGGCACCCTCACTGTCACCGTGGTACCATGATCACAACGGTGACTCCGCAAATTATACTAGATAACACCATTTGAGCAACATCATATCCATTACACATAGGGAAACATCATGTATTCAAATATACTAATAAAGCTCATGATCACAACGAAGATCACATCATGCGAGAGAGAGATAACCACATAGCTACTTGTATAAGCCTCAGCCCCGGTGAGGGACTACTCCCTCCTCATCACGGGAAACATCGGTGTTGATGGAGATGGCTCTGGCGGTCGATCCCCATCCCGGCAGGGTGCCGGAACAGGACCTTCTGAACCCCCGAAACTTGTCGGCGATGGTGGCGGAGCTCTGTATCGTATTTGGGAAAATCCTTCAGGGGTTAGGGTTTTTTCGTCGGAGACAATTTATAGGCCAAAGGGCATCATGAGGGAGTCGCCGAGGGGCAAGGACAACCCCCGGCCGCGACCCCCCTTAGACCCGTGGGTGGGACCCGCCCTTGGTGAAAGTGCATGGTTGCCCCCATGCATGGTTTTGGTAATTAATGACAATCTCTATGGACTAATATTGGTATTGAGCTATATTTGTAGGTGTCCATTAGCTTGCTTGTCTCCATTTGTTGGAGTCAAGGTCTTGCTTGTTCTCCATGTGTTGGAGTCGAGGTTTAGGGAAGAAGATCATTTGTTGATCAAGGCTAAGGTGTTCGTCATCAAGATAAAGGTTGTAACATCCCAATCTTTTATTTGGATGTTTTGCATTTAGAGCATGTGCATTTCATCATGGCATAGTTTTAAAAAAACTTGCATTTGTTTGTTTTGCATGGTATCCAAAAGAAATAAACCCTAAACCCTATTTTGATTTAATCAAAATTCAACAAGCCATACATATATATGCTTGTGGATTTGTGCAAAAATACCGTTTTTATAGTCAATTATGACAGAAGGGAATTTTTTAAAAAATTCAAAATTTGTTTGACTCAATTCGGAGTTTAAAACCAAAAGTTATAAACTAAAAACAGTTTTAGAAAAGGATAAAAGAAAAAGATAAAAAAAACAGCAGTGCCGCGAGCTAGTGGGCCGCAGCCCACTAAACTCCCCCGCGCGCGCAGCAGCCTAACGGGCCGACCGGCCCATCCCGCACCTTTTTCCCCTTCTCTCTTCTCTCTCACTGACAGGAGGACCCCACCTGTCAGGTTCTTCTAGAACACTGGAGTCCACGACCACGACGTGTTTGACAGAACGACGTCACGAGTTCATCCGAATCACAACCGATTCAGGTCAGTTTCCTTTGCCCCTCGACCAAGTCTTCGACCACCTATATATACCCCGCACCACGTGCCCTCGAACGCCGCCAAAAAAATCACCAAACCCTAGCCTCGACGATCTCGTTTTCGAGATCGAAAATCCTCCGCCGTCGGCCGCCATTGCCAAGCTCGAAGAGGTGAGCGCCACCATCGCCTCGGACCACCCCGGCCTCCCTCACCTCGTCCCTAAACTTCCCCTTTCACCACCGCATCTCCCTGACCTCTTCTTGTTGCAAACGGAGCCGCAGGAACCACGCCATCGTCGCCGGAGTTCCGCCGGGAGCCGAGCTCGGGAAGCCGCCGCCGCCGCGAATTGGAGCATCGGGACGCGCCGCCAAGGACGTCTCTGACATCACCATGACCTCTGCCACCGTTTGGACACCGCCACCGAGCTTGAAGACCGCCGGAGCGCCGCCAGCCACGACGCCCGAGCCGCCGCCGTCGCCGTCCGTCGCCAAGGTGAGCACGACCGCGTCCTCGACCTCACACACGACCCTGTCCGTCGGATCGCGATCCGGCGATCCAGATCGGTTCACTTAAGTGAAACGGTACGGACCAACCAGATCGCGCCGCGTCAGCCCTAGCCCGTCTCGGGAATCTTTTCCGTTTAATTCGAATTAAAATTCCAGGAGATTTCCAAAACATTCAAAATTCATAACTCTTTAACTGTAACTCGGAAAATTATGATGTTTATTCCAAAGTTCGTAGAAAAATAATATCTATCCAGATCTAAAATAATATTCAGATTTTATCAAAGTTTTATATACTGTATTTTCAAATCTTGTTAATTGGTATTTTGATAATAACGTTTTATCTATAACTCGAATTGATTTATTTCCTTCGGCTAAAAGTCTCAAAATTAAATCTTCTGTCCAGAAAACATTAAACCTAATTGTATGAGCTAATTCTTGAATTAATAGCTGTAGATTCATGTTTAACCCTTTAATCAACATTAACTCGATCTTTTTGGTTGTTGCATTAAAAAGATTTCTCATGCATCATATAATCCAGAGAACTAAAGTTAATGTTTTGTGCCCAATTAACATGTCATGCATGCATATGTGTATGTTTGCCTTGTTTCTTATTGTTGTGAACGTGTAATCGTGTAGAGAACGACGCTTGCGACTGTTGCTACAACTGTGAGGATTGTGTGAACCCCTACGAGGATTAAGGCAAGTGATGCAACCATACCTCCTATTATTTTCCTACTATGCATCTAGTCCTATTTTTGTAGATATGCATGTGTAGGAGTTGAATTGTATGCTATGCTATTAGGTGATTCACTAAACCCCAAGTGAGTTACCATATGTATCCTTGTAGATTAGTTCCACCATGAAACCACCGTTAAAATTTGCTTAGTTGCTTAGACGTGGTTGTGGGATCACAATATGAGATTGATGTTGTAGACTTAGATGTTTCTTTTGCAAATCTAATAAAACAACATTAATTTAACTTGATATCTGGGTGGCAATTGGTCGGTTTTGGTGGGAAATAGTTGAGTTGCTGCTCAGGTCCATAGTATCTGAGTAGGTTCACTTGTGAACGGCCACCCAGGTTCCCGAGAATAAATGTGGAGTCATGTTTGGTAGCTTACGAGTACAACGACATGTCGAAATAGATATGGGCATCGTCTTGACTAACTAAGTAGTAGGCACTCGGGTCCCCGTAGCCAGAGATGTAGCGTAGTAGGTTTGGTACGGTGCGGTGGATGGCTTGAGGGTCTACTACCCAACGGTCTCGGTTTAGCTTTCTCCCAACCTCTATACAAATTGTTTGTTTAGGTAAATGGGGTTAGATAGACCATGTGGGTAAAGTGTACAACACTCTCGAGAGTTTAAATCTAAGTACTTAGCCGTGTCCCCGGTTACGGACATCTTGAGCCAACTAGACTAGATCCTACAAGAGTTCTCACTCATTCCAATTTCTGTAATTAAAATATGATGGGTGAACCAAAGGGTAGGAGCACTGGTTTCTATCGGTGTCCGATGATTGTTTAGCTTTGTTGAAAAATTGTTTATCAAATTGATAGGGTAAAATTGCTTTTATGCAAAGAGCCTTCAAGTCCACCTAGCCCAAAATGCATGTAGTAGCTAGGTAGACTAGTGTTCAATTAATAACTTGCTCACTTGCCAGTACAAATCCCAATGTACTGACCGTATTTGCGAATGGCTGCAATTGCACTATTGCAGGTACGATTTTATATAGGTCTTGAAGCTACACCCGGCACGTACGCCTGTGGCCCGAGTTGATTGGAGCTTCATTATTGTTTATTTTCCGCTGTGTGCTTTTATTCAATAAAGTTATTTGTGCTAGCGTCAATGCTATGCAAAGATGTAAGGATTCTTTATATTCTGGATCATTTCGATGTACTAAAGACGCATTGTGCTTTGATATTTCATTTGTAATGAGTGTGCTAGCGAGTCGATCCGGGACTAGCACTATACTCATAGACGAGATCCATATTATTGGGTTGAGTCGCCACAGATGGTATCAGAGCCTTGTGTTGGCTGTAGGATCGAGACCTAGGATTGGAATAGGAAGCCATAGGTTTAAAAGCTACTTTACCTTCCGTCTTTAAATTATTCGCTTTCTTCTAATATTCTTCCCAGTTCTAATCCCTTGCTTATCTCCTTTTATAGATGGACGTGACCATGATAGAGTACATCGAGGAGGGCTCTGACGAGATTTTCTCGAGGGAGCTAGCAAAGTTGTGCAAGGAACTACACCTGATGCTGCCCGTTTTGGAAGGAAGGATGGTACCATGCAACATCCCAGGCATAGAGCGATGTGAAGTGAAAACCATCATCACCAAGAGGGAAGGAGGTGAGACAAGTACGGCAATCTACACCAAGACCTACCCGGACTAGATGATAGGAGTGAGGATGGCGAAGAAGCATGCGCTTGCCCGCTTGTGTTACAACTTCTACAACGAGCTACCCGAAGACTCAATTTTCCGTGACATCGGAAAGCGCAATGAAGATGGGAACATCGAAGGGCCCCTTGATGAAGAAAACATGCCTGAGGTCGTCAACCACTTGGAGAACCTGGAAACGTACACGGTTGACCACCAGGGGCAGCATATCGCCGAGCTAGAAGCGGAAGTGGAGGCACTGAAGGCAGAAGTGGAGCAACTGAAGGATGGCATCACCGAAAACCACATGGAGCTGTGTGATCAAGATAGCGTCATCGACAACCTGAAGAAGAGGGTGGCGGAGCTCGAAGCGCCACCACCACCGCCGCCGCTGATAGATGAGGAAGAGGAGAGTGAGGAAGAAGACCCCGAGGAACGAGTACCATACCACTCGGGAGATGAAGTGGAGAACCCTGAAGACGAGGTGATCGTAGAGGACGTAGATGAGGATGAGGATACCACTGATGATGAGGACTACACTCCAGTCAAGAAGCGCATGAGGAATTAGGTAGATGAGACCACCATCTAGACTTCGATAGGGAATCGTTTTATCGTGTTAGGAGTTGAACATACCGAATCGTGTGGTATGGCAACTTTAGTCGAGAGCTTTCTTTTGTTTTCTTAAGTTTGAAACCTTGTAATTTTCGCAGGTTTCTAGACCCTATTTTGGAAAAGTATTTAAAAGTGTTTGGATTGATTATTTGATGCTTGCTAAGTGTTGCTTGATCATAATAGGTATGGGTAGTTATTTCCCTAGTCCTATCTATCTAAAACTTGTCTTTTCCCAACCATAGATGCCTCCCCGTCGCAACCCCGAGAACAACAACACCGGGAACAACGACATGCAGCAAGTGATGACTCAGCTCATGCAAGTAATGACACAATGTGGCACCCCCCTCTGACACCTGCCGCCAGAGAGGTGGTCGCCCCGTGCGCCAGCCCAGGATATCTGGACGCACGTTACGACAATGCAACATAGCGGAAATATCATTACACAATCAGGCCCAAAGGGCTACAAATGGTTTACATGGCCTTCAAGGCATGAAAATTACCATGGCCAAGTATGGCACGAGACAAAGTTTAACTGGCAGTGGAAGACAAAGATGCGGCAACGGATTGGTGCGGCTCCATTCCACAGGCATCTGGCTGGGCTACTGATCCTAGCACGCTCCTGCTCGATCCCCTTGCTATGGTAGGAGATGGATCCTCTCAAAGTCTGGCCACATGAAAAGCCAGTCTGAGTACATTGACGTACTCGCAAGAAAATAACCACATGACATGAACAGTCATACAATTAGGCAACCAGTACTAGCAACATTAACAATAATCTAAACATGGCAAGTGTCTACCTATGATACTCCAAAAGGATAACAACATGGCATCATAGTAATCATGGCATAAGCAAACAACGGGCGTACCACCAGCACAGAGTCCAAGCCAGATGGGGTTGGATCGTGTACCGGGGGTCACACAAAGAGCTTACCTGCGATGAATAACGGGGTACCAGTTGGTACCAAGTAACACAATAAGTCATATTCTCGCAGCTAGGCTCACTGGCCTCTAGCCTCACAAGGCTAATCTCATTTGTCACCACTGCTAGGCCCACTGGCCTTATCATATTCCCTTAACTCAAGTAAGGTTCCCTGGATCATCTTATTGTTTATTAAGTGTGGTCAAGTCGTTCATGATTTCTTCAAACAAATCTTAAGATTAACCTCCGGACTTGACAAAGGACAAATAGTGTGACCGACACTGAACTGTTCCATAACCTAGGAACAAGGCTAGCTGCTAGATGACACACTCTCGAGAGGTTGCAGTGACCACCCATCTAGATGCACCTTACTCAGCCGGCACTTTAGGACATCATCCTTAAGTCAAACTCAGTAAGATACACATACATAACCGTTCACGCTACCCAGACACTCCCTGTATAGCTACCAACATAACTCTATGCCTTATGACGAAGTGAATCCGGCACGTCCCCAACGGATGAGCAACGCCTAGCTCCGGAACCTTCACAAGACTAGCCCCGACCACAACTATGCAGTATCCGACTAGACTTGCCAAGTGGGTAGCATCAAGGGAGGCTTGATAGGTTACATAGGTTACGGCCTTTCCATTTGGGGCGACAGTGGTAGTGCGTTCGATGTTCAGATTGATGGCACTATGGACTGACCCTATCGAAGTTTGGAGGGGTGTTTCATTTAATCAAGTTTCATCAATCACATGTCCAATCAACAAAAGATTAGTCCAACACTATAACCTCAATAACATAATAATATATCATCAAACAACAAAACATTAGCAACACAATATTTCAAGCAATAGATAGTTTGCATCAACCGGGCGACTGTGGCGGAGATGCCTCCGGCCGGTACCAGCCTCAGGTTGACAAAGAAAATAAAACAATACATTCAACCGGGCGAGGGCGGAGATGTCTCCGACCAGTAGCAGCCACGGGTTGAGTAAGAAAATAAAATAAAACAATTGGTTAGCGTCAACCGGGCGACTGTGGCGGAGATGCCTCCGGCCGGTGCCACCGCAGATCGACTACAAAAGTTAGCACAGTTGGTTAGCGGAGTCTGTTACGCATCCGTTCCTCCACGCGCAAGTCTTTGGCGGCGTTACCGTCCGACCGTTGACCAGGAAGTGGGGATTTGGGCATATAGTCTCCAAAATCTGCCGGCGGATGCCACCATAGGGAGAGCAGGCCTCACCGGGTAAAAGCATCCGTCGGAAAAGCACACAATAAAGCCAAATGGTTCTCAAGCTCCGTTAGGAGGAGAGAACAAGAAGCATTAAGACAAATGCCCCCAACTCCGAGGATCATGGGCCGACATTTGTCCGCACCTAGCCTCGGCATTGAAGAAGTGGGAGAGCCAAATAAAGGCAAATGCTCCATATGGCAAATGTTGGCAGGTCGAAACCAACCAAGATTTGACAAAGGAAAACTCCAAACAATCATAGGAACACATGTTTTATAGTTGTTTAGTTAGATGGTTCGACAAAGCCACGCAAGTGCGAGGCGCACAATTAATTCACACGTCATTCTAATGCATAAAGGATGATGAATGAAACATGGCATCACTATCTATGCTTGAAATTAAACATGGCATTGCTATCTAGGCTCGAAATAAACATAGCATGTAAGTATACACATGAAATCATAGGAACCAACGTCAACGTCGACTAGCAAGCAAAACCTAGCGAGATAAAATAGACTGGGCTCATAGCAAGTGGTTAGCTTGCCTCGGGGTCATGTAGTTGTACTCCGGTTCGTCGATGAAGTGAAGACGTCGCGGACTCGGGCACCGATAGCCCTACACCGCGTCGCCGGGATGGTATCGCACAAAAAATGCGCTACCCAGAAGATATACTGGAAAAATGTGAAATCCATACCATTTGACAGATCTCGCAAAGATTGGAATTTAGAAATTTGAACCGCTCCAATAGGAGCTGTGGTTTGAGAGAAAATGGCGAGCGAAAAAAAAAACTATCCGCCGCTCACCTTTAAAGCTAGCATGTTTTGAACAATCAGAACACTGTAGCGTGTTCTTCCTGCACGATACGCGAGCACGCACGGGACGCAGCCACCGCCGGCGATGGGCAGCCCGGCTGGGCAAGGCGAGGACGGGGAGAGTCTCCCGCGCTCCACCGCGACCAGGAGAAGTGCGGGCAGGGGCGGGGATGGCCTCGGGCGGCGGGGGCCCCGAGCTCACCGAGCACTGGCCATGGCGGAAAGCTCCTGGAGGTGGACGGCCACGGCGACGAGTGGCTCGGCGAGGCCGGCCGGCCACTGTGGCAAGGCCGTGGTGCAGCACCGCGCCCACGGAAGGGTCCTGGGTAGCTGTGGGAGGTTGTGGGGGTGTCGGGCACAACGAATGCGAGCTCGCGGAGCCTGGGCCGAAACTCGCGTTCGCCTCGGTTTCCTCTCGTTGGACTGGTTGCGGAGGGAAGTGGCGCAAGTGCAGAGGAAGAGGAGAGGAGTGGGGTGCGCTCGGGTTGCTCGGAGGGGCTCTATATAGGCCAGAGGGGAGGGAGAGTTAGGTGGTGGCCGGTTGGCCATTGATGGCCACCTAGGTCATCCATGACGTTTCCCTTTGCACAGGGAGGAGATAAGGAGGAGGAGGGGATGAGGCTGCCGTGCTGGATGCACAGTGAAGCACGAGGCGCACTGTAGCAGGCGGATTAGGCACCGACCATGGTAGTAAGCGGAATTAGGTCTTGCCAAAGCGCGCGTCCTGGACGTCCGAAGCGCGACCCGAGCGGCATTGTCGCGTTCCCGATGATCTAGGGCACCAAAAAGGAAAAGGAAGGTACCCACGGGTTGCTAAGGACGAGGCCTACGCTACAACAAGGGTCACCTGCAAGAACTCCACACTTGGTAACACAAAGTTCTCCGAAATTCAACCGCACACAAGGTGTTCGATGGAAAGAAACTGGACTTCCCCTAAGCCAATGGAACTGGGATTTTTACTGGTGATATTGTACTGGTATATGAGGAACGTGGTCAAGTTTCAGCCAAATTGGAGAGGGTCTCATGTGCAAACATTTTTGGGTTTCGAAAATTGCAGAAGGTGTTCGATGAAATGACCGAGGCTTTAGACACCTCCGAAAACTCCCCAAAATTCACATTAGGTTAGGATAGGTGTATGCAGTAGGTTTGTGGAGTTTGAGATCAATTGAACATAGGGAAGTTGGTCAAATAATTCGGTGTCTAAAAATGCCCTAATGGCATGGGTATGCCAAATGCACTTACTCACATGATATGGGCCTAATATTGTGGATATGGGGTTGTGTATGGAATCTTTTCAACTTGTCAAAATGGCAATGCCAAATGATTTTTGTAGCTGGGGGTTGCTTTGGAAACTGCAATTAGGCACAAAAAGGGCATTACAAAGGAAGTACCTCAAATATTGCTCAATTGAGGTTGGGCCAATGGAGTGAAATGTTCAGGAGGTCAAATCATGCACCTCACCAAAATTTCAGAATTTCTGGATGAGTGGAAAGTGTCCAGATAATTTTTGGATTGGAAATGGCATAACAGGAAATATGAATAAACTCGGAATTATTGCATGGAACTATGAAGTATTCTGCCATGGGAGTGATGTATCTGTATGAGGGAACCATATGGTATCTTGGTGGAATTATTTCCAGGTACACTTGTGGTGGTGGCTTTGGTGGGATAGTCGAGAGGGGTTTTGGAAATCTCCAGAACGGACCAACGTTCGACAGGCAAAACAATGGCATGGAAATATGGTGGAGGTTGACAAGGATCGGGAATTGCTGGGAAATTTCCAAGAGAGCGAAACCAAAGTCAAGCCAAGGACCATCTGGTTCAAGGAAAACATTTTGAAAGTAGAAAAAGTTTTTCAGGTGTGGGAAAACACCACCAAAATTAGGTACGAATTTTTGGGGTGTTACAAGCCTTCCCCCCTTAAAAGAATCTCGTCCCGAGATTCGGAGGCTAACAGAGATTCCTGGGGTTATACAAGATATTTCTTATATGGCTTAATATACCCTATATTTAAAATATTTAAAAACTTTTTCTACAAAATGCTAGAGTTTAACACTCAAAAGGATGAACACTCAGCAGGATATTTTACTAAAACAATTATCATCAAAGCATGGTATTTTTACCACACTCATGCATTCTGAGGATGGCATGGCAGGGGCTCACGGAATCAATCAACATAGGATTTGCTACTATGGACATAAAAATTAAATCTATTTTTTTAGTTCAACCAACACAAGCATGGCAAGTTCAAACAAGATCTACACCTGAATCATCAAGTGAGCGGGAAACCATGGGTATAGCATATCCTCAAATACATCCACTTAATGGTTAAGTTTGTGCAACACACCAAATTTTTTTTTTCGTACTAGAAAATAATATCCCCTTCAAATGTTGTCTTAATTATACAGGAGGGCATATGTGTCTTGGTTCACATACACGTCCTGTTTTTAAGTGTTCTGTCATTTGTTCGAAACTTTTGAAAAGGAAGAAAGGGCATGGTGTTTTGACGCACGTCAACCAAGTAGTTAACAAGTGAACAAATAACATCATGTTTAGTTGAAATAACAAGTCCCATAAGAGCTGCCAATCTAACATGCGATACAAGCAAACACAGAAGAACAAACAACCTCACAAACTCTCACCTACAAACTTAGGACTCCTTACTTGGTGGGGACTTGGTCTGGGCTTCATTCACCTTGCTACCTTCAGGGGCTTGCGGGTTGGGTCCTCAACCAAGATTGGTATCCATTAGGCTCCCTGCCACTACGGCTACAGTCTCAGGGATGCCTTCTGGCACAACGCCAAAGCTGTGAAGGGGTTGGAGGTCGTGGGTTGCGGCTGGTCCTGGATGAAAGGTATCGAGTCCAAACTTCAGAGCTTCCATTGATGGTGGTGGCCTCTGGAGTTTAATGGTTACTGGTCCTTGCGGAGCTGGGTTGTTGTTAGCGGGCTGCGGGACTTGGGCAAGGGCTTGCCTATTGGAATGGCATTCCTCCAAGTGGTAGACAAGGATGCTCTCCAAGGCGGTGGTGTAGGCTACGAGATGTGACAAGGTTGAGTTGAGCATCACTTCGATGCTTACCAAGGGATGGCTGGGGCTTGCCAGGGATCTTGGTGGGAAAAAGCGAGACGCAGGAGGTTCCATCACGGCTTCAAAGTACCGCAGACGAGCGAGACATTTCCAGGCTGCAACTTGGAGCGCCATCTCAGGGGAATCCACGAAGTGGCTTTGACTCACATACGGCGTCGCACTTTCTAAGGCACTTGTGCCGACATACACATCGGCATGATACTCGCTCACGCAGGAGGAGAGGTTAGACCGATATACATGGTACACCGGGCGAGAAACACAACCAATAATATCGCGAGCAGCTTCCCACAGCAGAGGTGGAAAACCGGGGCGAAACTCAGCGGTGGTCTCGAAAATAAGGGTAGGTGCCATCTAAACTCAAACTAGGGTACTTAGGAGAGCGCAAGATTCCTGAGCGGGATCTGCTTCAAGAGAGTTGGGTTGCAAAGGATAGCAAGCGAGGGTGGGATTTTATAGGTGGCCAGGACTTGGGTTTCATACTAATGGGTGGTGTCGATTCCTTCTCCAGGAAGAAACCGGCGAGTCTGGTTGGGTAAGATTGGGACAAGTTTACTGCACCATACTGTTGACCGACACGAGCCATGGCGGTTAGGCGGAGATGGGTTAAATCCATTGGGTCATTGTCGGGCAAAAGTAAGGTGGGGCTTTCCATGCTAGGGTAGTCTACAGTCAGCCTGGTGCTCTGATACCATGATCTGTGGCACCCCCCTCTGACACATGCCGCCAGAGAGGTGGTCGCCCCGTGCGCCAGCCCAGGATATCTGGACGCACGGTACGACAATGCAACATAGCGGAAATATCATTACACAATCAGGCCCAAAGGGCTACAAATGGTTTACATGGCCTTCAAGGCATGAAAATTATCATGGCCAAGTATGGCACGAGACAAAGTTTAACTGGCAGTGGAAGACAAAGATGCGGCAACGGATTGGTGCGGCTCCATTCCACAGGCATCTGGCTGGGCTACTGATCCTAGCACGCTCCTGCTCGATCCCCTTGCTATGGTAGGAGATGGATTCTCTCCAAGTCTGGCCACATGAAAAGCCAGTCTGAGTACATTGACGTACTCGCAAGAAAATAACCACAGGACATGAACAGTCATACAATTAGGCAACCAGTACTAGCAACATTAACAATAATCTAAACATGGCAAGTGTCTACCTACGATACTCCAAAAGGATGACAACATGGCATCATAGTAATCATGGCATAAGCAAACAACGGGAGTACCACCAGCACAGAGTCCAAGCCAGGTGGGGTTGGATCGTGTACCGGGGGTCACACAAAGAGCTTACCTGTGACGAATAACGGGGTACCAGTTGGTACCAAGTAACACAATAAGTCATATTCTCGCAGCTAGGCTCACTGGCCTCTAGCCTCACAAGGCTAATCTCATTTGTCACCACTGCTAGGCCCACTGGCCTTATCATATTCCCTTAACTCAAGTAAGGTTCCCTGCATCATCTTATTGTTTATTAAGTGTGGTCAAGTCGTTCATGATTTCTTCAAACAAATCTTAAGATTAACCTCCGGACTTGACAAAGGACAATAGTGTGACCGACACTGAACTGTTCCATAACCTAGGAACAAGGCTAGCTGCTAGATGACACACTCTCGAGAGGTTGCAGTGACCACCCATCTAGATGCACCTTACTCAGCCGGCACTCTAGGACATCATCCTTAAGTCAAACTCAGTAAGATACACATACATAACCGTTCACGCTACCCAGACACTCCCTGTATAGCTACCAGCATAACTCTATGCCTTATGACGAAGTGAATCCGGCACGTCCCCAACGGATGAGCAACGCCTAGCTCCGGAACCTTCACAAGACTAGCCCCGACCACAACTATGCAGTATCCGACTAGACTTGCCAAGTGGGTAGCATCAAGGGAGGCTTGATAGGTTACATAGGTTACGGCCTTTCCATTTGGGGCGACAGTGGTAGTGCGTTCGATGTTCAGATTGATGGCACTATGAACTGACCCTATCGAAGTTTGGAGGGGTGTTTCATTTAATCAAGTTTCATCAATCACATGTCCAATCAACAAAAGATTAGTCCAACACTATAACCTCAATAACATAATAATATATCATCAAACAACAAAACATTAGCAACACAATATTTCAAGCAATAGATAGTTTGCATCAACCGGGCGACTGTGGCGGAGATGCCTCCGGCCGGTACCAGCCTCAGGTTGACAAAGAAAATAAAACAATACATTCAACCGGGCGAGGGCGGAGATGTCTCCGGCCAGTAGCAGCCACGGGTTGAGTAAGAAAATAAAATAAAACAATTGGTTAGCGTCAACCGGGCGACTGTGGCGGAGATGCCTCCGGCCGGTGCCACCGCAGATCGACTACAAAAGTTAGCACAGTTGGTTAGCGGAGTCTGTTACGCATCCGTTCCTCCACGCGCAAGTCTTTGGCGGCGTTACCGTCCGACCGTTGACCAGGAAGTGGGGATTTGGGCATATAGTCTCCAAAATCTGCCGGCGGATGCCACCATAGGGAGAGCAAGCCTCACCGGGTAAAAGCATCCGTCGGAAAAGCACACAATAAAGCCAAATGGTTCTCAAGCTCCGTTAGGAGGAGAGAACAAGAAGCATTAAGACAAATGCCCCCAACTCCGAGGATCATGGGCCGACATTTGTCCGCACCTAGCCTCGGCGTTGAAGAAGTGGGAGAACCAAATAAAGGCAAATGCTCCATATGGCAAATGTTCGCAGGTCGAAACCAACCAAGATTTGACAAAGGAAAACTCCAAACAATCATAGGAACACATGTTTTATAGTTGTTTAGTTAGATGGTTCGACAAAGCCACGCAAGTGCGAGGTGCACAATTAATTCACACGTCATTCTAATGCATAAAGGATGATGAATGAAACATGGCATCACTATCTATGCTTGAAATTAAACATGGCATTGCTATCTAGGCTCGAAATAAACATAGCATGTAAGTATACACATGAAATCATAGGAACCAACGTCAACATCGACTAGCAAGCAAAACCTAGCGAGATAAAATAGACTGGGCTCATAGCAAGTGGTTAGCTTGCCTCGGGGTCATGTAGTTGTACTCCGGTTCGTCGATGAAGTGAAGACGTCGCGGACTCGGGCACCGATAGCCCTACACCGCGTCGCCGGGATGGTATCGCACAAAAAATGCGCTACCCAGAAGATATACTGGAAAAATGTGAAATCCATACCATTTGACAGATCTCGCAAAGATAGGAATTTAGAAATTTGAACCGCTCCAATAGGAGCTGTGGTTTGAGAGAAAATGGCGAGCGAAAAAAAACTATCCGCCGCTCACCTTTAAAGCTAGCATGTTTTGAACAATCAGAACACTGTAGCGTGTTCTTCCTGCACGTACGCGAGCACGCACGGGACGCGGCCACCGCCGGCGATGGGCAGCCCGGCTGGGCAAGGCGAGGACGGGGAGAGTCTCCCGCGCTCCACCGCGACCAGGAGAAGTGCGGGCAGGGGCGGGGATGGCCTCGGGCGGTGGGGGCCCCGAGCTCACCGAGCACTGGCCATGGCGGAAAGCTCCTGGAGGTGGACGGCCGCGGCGACGAGTGGCTCGGCGAGGCCGGCCGGCCACTGTGGCAAGGCCCACGGAAGGGTCCTGGGTAGCTGTGGGAGGTTGTGGGGGTGTCGGGCACAACGAACGCGAGCTCGCGGAGCTTGGGCCGAAACTCGCGTTCGCCTCGGTTTCCTCTAGTTGGACTGGTTGCGGAGGGAAGTGGCGCAAGTGCAGAGGAAGAGGAGAGGAGTGGGGTGCGCTCGGGCTGCTCGGAGGGGCTCTATATAGGCCAGAGGGGAGGGAGAGTTAGGTGGTGGCCGGTTGGCCATTGATGGCCACCTAGGTCATCCATGACGTTTCCCTTTGCACAGGGAGGAGATAAGGAGGAGGAGGGGATGAGGCTGCCGTGCTGGATGCACAGTGAAGCACGAGGCGCACTGTAGCAGGCGGATTAGGCACCGACCATGGTAGTAAGCGGAATTAGGTCTTGCCAAAGCGCGCGTCCTGGACGTCCGGAGCGCGACGCGAGCGGCATTGTCGCGTTCCCGATGATCTAGGGCACCAAGAAGGAAAAGGAAGGTACCCACGGGTTGCTAAGGACGAGGCCTATGCTACAACAAGGGTCACCTGCAATAACTCCACACTTGGTAACACAAAGTTCTCCGAAATTCAACCGCACACAAGGTGTTCGATGGAAAGAAACTGGACTTCCCCTTAGCCAATGGAACTGGGATTTTTACTGGTGATGTTGTACTGGTATATGAGCAATGTGGTCAAGTTTCAGCCAAATTGGAGAGGGTCTCATGTGCAAACATTTTTGGGTTTCGAAAATGGCCGAAGGTGTTCGATGAAATGACCGAGGCTTTAGACACCTCCGAAAACTCCCCAAAATTCACATTAGGTTAGGATAGGTGTATGCAGTAGTTCTGTGGAGTTTGAGATCAATTGAACATAGGGAAGTTGGTCAAATAATTCGGTGTCTAAAAATGCCCTAATGGCATGGGTATGCCAAGTGCACTTACTCACATGATATGGGCCTAATATTGTGGATATGGGGTTGTGTATGGAATCTTTTCAACTTGTCGAAATGGCAATGCCAAATGATTTTTGTAGCTGGGGGTTGCTTTGGAAACTGCAATTAGGCACAAAAAGGGCATTACAAAGGAAGTACCTCAAATATTGCTCAAATGAGGTTGGGCCAATGGAGTGAAATGTTCACGAGGTCAAATCATGCACCTCACCAAAATTTCAGAATTTCTGGATGAGTGGAAGGTGTCCAGATAATTTTTGGATTGGAAATGGCATAACAGGAAATATGAATAAACTCGGAATTATTGCATGGAACTATGAAGTATTCTGCCATGGGAGTGATGTATCTGTATGATGGAACCATATGGTATCTTGGTGGAATTTATTTCCAGGTACACTTGTGGTGGTGGCTTTGGTGGGATAGTCGAGAGGGGTTTTGGAAATCTCCAGAACGGACCAACGTTCGACAGGCAAAACAATGGCATGGAAATATGGTGGAGGTTGACAAGGATCGGGAATTGCTGGGAAATTTCCAAGAGAGCGAAACCAAAGTCAAGCCAAGGACCATCTGGTTCAAGGAAAACATTTTGAAAGTAGAAAAAGTTTTTCAGGTGTGGGAAAACACCACTAAAATTAGGGGCGAATTTTTGGGGTGTTACACACAATTCATAGCCGCCAATGCTAACAACAACAACAACAACAACCCACCACCACCACCTCCACCGCCCCAGGTGGATATGCTCACTAGGTTCTTGAGGTTGAGGCCTGAGAAGTTTTCCAGCGCACCTGAACCAATGGCAGCACTTGATTGGTTGCGCTCTGTGAACAAGGACTTAGTAACCGTGGGGTGCAATGAGGCTGAGAAAGTGAGGTTTGCGGCCCATCTGCTTGAAGGACCAGCTGCATCATGGTGGGACAACTTTCAGATCACTCACCCAATAGACACTGTCACATGGGCAATGTTTGAAGAGGGATTCCGCAATGCTCATGTCTCATCAGGCATTGTGAGTCTGAAAAGGAGGGAGTTTCGTAATCTGTGACAGGGCAACCGCATTGTGAAGGAGTACATTGATGAGTTTGGGAATTTAGCTCGCTATGCGCCAGAAGATGTGGATACTGATCTCAAGAGGCGTGAGAGATTCCTCGATGGGCTGAATGATGAGCTGGCTGTTCAACTGTCGGTAGTTCACATTCCAAACTACCAGGCACTCATCGACAAAGCTATCATTCTCGAGGGCAAGCATAAGCAGACAGAAAATCGCAAGAGGAAGTTGTAACATCCCAGAATTAATATAGGTATTATTAATTCCAAAAATGTGGGCCAACAAAAACTTTTATTATCTTATGTGTGTTTGCTTGCATTTTGTTGCTTGATGTGTGTGATTGCTAAGCAAAGTTGTGAATAAAAAGAAAAGAAGTGAAAGCAACCCCACCACATGAAATAATGGGACAAGTGCCACACAAATTTCTCTTAATGAGAAATAAATATTTTCCTTTAAATCAAAAACCAGTGGGGTGACATAGTGCTCACTCCCACTTAGCTCTAATAACTTTTCTCTCTTCAAAATATATTTTCAAATTCCAAAATATAAAATTCCATTTCTTTCTTTAATCATCTCAAACCACAAAATGTGCTATGATGCACTTATCAAAAAAATACCATCATAGCACCACAAATCACTATTAATATATATGAGACCAGATGTGGAAACCAAATTCAAAAATTCAAATTTAAATTCGGTTGAGGCATTTGGTCGAACAGGTGGTGAGCACCACCCCTGTTCTTCCTCAGATGCTTGAATCCGAAATCAAATCGACGGATTTGTGCGTTTGTTCGTCGATTCCTTGCACCCCAACACCCCTCTCCACCTCACGAACCTTCCCAGCACCCCAATTTCGCGCGGGAACAACCCTAGCCGTCGCATTGATCGCCGCCATCGCCAGGGAGCACGGCCACTGTCGCCATGCCGCCCTGCCGCGCCGTGGAGGAGACCACCCCGCAGCCCTAGCTACCCCGACGCCGCACCCTACACCACGCCTGCCCCCTCTCTCGCTTGCACCATGCCCAGCAGGAGCCCTAGCCCGCCGGGAACTCGTCACCCGTGCGTGCCCGTGCGCCGCCCGAGCACGCACACGGCCGTCCCCCACTCGAGCTCGCCCCGCACGCCTCCACGCCATCCACCGTGCCCCTCCGTAGCCCAGCACCGTAGCCGGCCTCGCGCCAACCCTACGGACACGCTCGGCCGCCCGTTGCACCACCCCTGCACCCTGCCCACCATGAACCGGAGCTCGGCTATAAAACCGAGCCGCCCCGAGCGCAAATTCGTCCGCACCACACCACCCCGTCTCGCCACTCCACTTCCTCCCCACTCCACCCTCTCTCGTGCACCGCCTGGAGGGCGGAATCGCTGCCGGAGAGCCGCTGCCGCCCTGCGTCGTCCTCGGAGCTCCGCCACTGCCCGAGGTGGACGACGGTCGATTCGTGGCCGTGCTGCCCCTCTCTTTCTCTCTTTTCCCTCCCTAACCCTCTGCCATGCACCACCGCCACCCCACGCTCACTCCCTCGCCGTAATTTACACAGGGACGCCGCCGGGAGCTCGCCGTCGACATCCCGTGTCCGCGGAGGAGGAGCTGCTCGCCGCCGACGAACCCGTGCACCCCAAGCCGTGCAACCTCGCCAACAAGTTTCCCCTCACCTCCGCCGTCGATCTGCACCCTCGCCGCCCTCACCCGAGCACCCTAGGTGAGCCCTCCGTCCACCCCCGTGCCGCCGGCGCGGTGGCGCCGCCGATTTGTGGTCGTCACCGTTGCTTTGAATGTGAGCCGTTGGATCTAGATCCAACGGCAAGATACCGCTTCGGTTAGTTTCTGAAATTTGCTAAGTCTGGGAAAAACAGAGATGATTAGCCCACTTTGCAATTAAATTGTGAAAAATCCATTAAGCCAAAATTTACAAACTTTATATGGATGGAAAGATCTAGATCAATAGATTCTGATGCATGTCTTGTATGTCCAAAATAATTAGCTTAGCATCCTCAAATAAATGGACAAAGTAGCTATGTCCTATCTGTTTCAGAAAAGTTTATTTGTTGATCTTAATTCACTTAATTTTATTTAGGAGTAATTCTTAGCACATCATGTTAGTATAGTTAGCATACTGTCATGAGCAAGTAGTTTGAACCCTGAATTAAAATCTGGCTAAAAGATCTAAATTGGACAATATAGCTAACCAGTTAGCTCAACACTGCAATAACAGAACATAGCCTACTTCCAATGCAAATTGCTATCAAACCAGAGGCCTAAAAGTAGCAAACTAAAATCTTGTAGCAAATAAAACATGTAATCTTCACAGTGATGCAAGACATGATCATTAAGAGTAATTCCCTGATTTAAAATGAAAATGCCAAATGTGCTAATTGATGAATTTAAAATGGGTAGGTTTCTCTGTCAGAAATTTGATTAGACTTTGAAATTCAATATCTTGAGATCTAGGAATCTAAAAATAGCAAGTGAAAATGTTCTGGAAAGCTTATGAGATTATCTAACTAACTAGAGTGGTTTCACCCCATTTAGGTTAATAAATAAATAATGATAATCAAAATGCCACAGAAGGTCTAAAACCTAAACTTGTTTGTTTCTGATACTCTCCTAATCCAAATGAGGTCAAACCAATTTTGTTAGCTCACATTTAAGAAATACTAGTCACCCCTAAAAGGATTTAATTTTTGAATACAATTAACTTGAGTTGTAGCAAAAACAAGAAAATCAACATTCTGGATTAAAACATTTCTACAGGGAGTTTAGGAACTCAAATTGATTTGAATCCAATTAGGTTGTCTTCTAGAGATCA
Source organism: Puccinellia tenuiflora (assembly GCA_012064385.1). NCBI lineage: Eukaryota > Viridiplantae > Streptophyta > Magnoliopsida > Poales > Poaceae > Puccinellia > Puccinellia tenuiflora. The sequence continues at coordinate 1,994,651 of QRDG01001232.1, read as the reverse complement.
GTAGCTATCTATAGAATTTTAGTTTGTATTTTTGTGACCAATAGAACTCAAGTTATGCAATTAAACATAAAACCCTAGTTTCTGCCATAATTGTGATGCAAATGAATATTTGTTAATTAAACCAAATTGAAACCAAATTGTGTTACCTTGTGAGTTCAGTAGCTAATTGTGATGTTATGTTGATTGTGATGTGATGTTTGCTTGTCTAGTTTAGTGATTGTTGCTTGTATTGTTTGTTTATCGATTAGACGCGAACGTTGCCGGAGACTACGAGGAAGGAGATTACTTCGAGCAGCAGGAACCCGAGCACTTTGTTGAGCAAGGCAAGCTACTTCGCTGAGCTTGCATTTACATACCTCTAATTTAATCACATGCAAGTCCCTAAAGTAGTGGTATTGATTTTTCTGAAAAAGCCTTTTCACAAAGGATATGAAAACTGCTTTATCACCCTATGTAGAATGTAGAGTAGATACTTAAAATTATAGGATGGGAAAAATATGATTTATTCCAAACTCCTTTTTGAAGTACCTAGTTGGTGATGAAATGCCGAGTTATCGGTGTTAAAGTGGAGAAGTGAAAAAGGGAGTTGTTTATGAAAAATGCACATTGTGTCTTAGTACCATGACGACCAGCCGATAACCTGTGCGACCACATCTACCCAAATATGGGAACGGGCGTAGTCATATAATTTGCTCGTGTTAGTACTGGATACCTCATCGACGGAGACGACTCCGTTATGCATGAGGGGATGAGCATGGCGACTCTAACCCCTGACCTGGGTCCCGGCAATATGTTGGCTTGTGCGGGATTGAAGGGCTTCGTGCTCGCCGGGCAAAACTGCGAGTCCTTACATCTAGGTTCCTCGACGGGGGATCCTGTACTAGGTGTTGAAGGAATGGTGAAATCGTAAGGGCAGGGTCCTATACTAGCATGAGCAAAGGAAAGGCTATGGCCGGTGGTTCAACTTCGCATACACCTTGTATGGCGGGACGTGGCAGACACGATGAGCTACCGGATAGGTGTGGGAAAAGCGTGCTACCTCTGCAGAGGGTAAAAACTATTCGAATAGCCGAGTCCTCGGATATGGACAGTTGGGAGGCTGTACTAGGCCTATGTGCAAAGTTTTAAAAAGGAGGCAACTTTAAAGAAACAAAGTTGTGGCTGATGTTTCCCAACTATACCAATTGGAGTGGTATGAGTTGTGGAGGAAAAGAGACCATGAGGAGTCATGGTCGGGAAAAAGGAGGAGTTTTGGATAAATAATAAATTTCGCTTCTCTCTAAAGATAGTAGTAAATCTCTTCTTACCTTTTCATCAAGGATATAGAGATAGAGTAATAACTAAAAGTGCTGTAGAGAACAACTTAAAACTGGTGCATGCTCAGTAGAGGAGTAGTTTGCGAGTACAAATTGTACTCATACTGGTTTCGTCTCTGGCTATTGTCTTAGCCAGATCCCGAGGAAAACTACGCTGAAGCGGAGTATGGAGACTTCTATGCGAACTAGGGATCTTCGTGAATCAACTGCCTGTCGGTCGTCGCTAGGACGCGTTGGACTTCTACTACGTAGCTTCCGCTGAATGCTTTTGATTTGGCCCTTGAAGGCACCTATGTAAGACTTGGTCTAAGTGACCTACTATGTAAGACTTTAATGCGGTACTGTAATGGATGTAAACTTTGGTATCCAATTCGGATTATGGGCAACGACAGACTGATCATGGGATCGTTGTGTGAACCATAATCGGGTATTTCGGACAGCTAGTCCGGGGTCCCCACAGAAGTATAATCATGGTGGCCATGGTTCTGGATCTCACCAGAAGGTCCGTACACACCATGATGATAATGGAGGTTCTCACCACAACAAGTATGGAGGCAATAACCATCGTGGAGGAAATGGACACCAGCACAATGGAGGAAATGGCCACAATCATAATGGTCATAGGGGCAACAATCATCACAACGGAGGCAATGGACGCAACCACAATCCAGCACACAAGAAGGACCTCAGTCAGGTGCAGTGCTACAAGTGCAAGAAGATGGGGCATTACTCAAATGATTGCACTGAGAAGAAACCTGAAGAAGGAGCCAAGCCCAACCCATTCCAGAAGGCCACTGCAAATCATGTGAATGTGGAGGAAGTCTATGACGAACCCGACCTGGTGATGGGTAAGCTCTTGATCAATTCATGCACCGCTCTTGTTCTATTTGATACTGGTGCATCGCATTCATTCATATCGAGGGCATTTGTGGGTAAGAGTTTGTTAGCATCTGAGATGCTTAGAGGAGCGATTAGAGTAAGCTCACCCGGAGGAGAAATGATTGCAAAGGCTATATGCCGTAATTTGACCTTAGAGATTGGAGCTTACAATTTCCCCACTGATCTTATCATACTAGAGTCACAAGGCTTAGATGTAATACTAGGCATGGACTGGATGACTAAGTATGAGGGTCAGATTGATTGCGCACAAAGGGCCATTACACTCACTACCCCAGAGAACAAGAGGATTAGATACAAGTCTAAACTGAATCTCGGAGAGGCTAGCATAGAGGATGTGCGTATAGTGAGAGAATACCCGGACGTGTTTCCGGAGGAGTTACCAGGTATGCCACCTGATAGGGATATCGAGTTCATCATCGACTTGATACCAGGAGCAGGACCTATAGCCAAGAGACCTTACAAGATGGATGTTGACGACTTAAAGGAACTAAAGAAGCAACTCAAGGAGCAGTTGGATAAAGGATTTATTCAGCGTAGTTCATCGCCTTGGGGAGCACCAGTTCTGTGGGTAGAGAAGAAGGACAGGACACAACGTGGATTATCGTTCACTGAATGAGGTGACGATAAAGAACAAGTACCCACTGCCCAACATCAATGACTTGTTTGACCAGTTGAAGGGAGCTTGTGTATTCTCCAAGATCGATCTTCGATCAGGATACCACCAGATGAAGATTAGAAAGGAGGATATCCCTAAGACCGCCTTCACCATGAGGTATGGTCTATATGAGTACACAGTTATGTCCTTTGGACTAACCAATGCGCCGGCATACTTCATGACCATGATGAACAATGTCTTCATGGAGTTCTTGGATAAGTTCGTAGTGGTATTCATCGATGACATTCTTGTGTACTCCAAGAATGAAGAGGAGCATGAAGGACACTTGCGTCAGATATTGGAGAAGCTTAGAGAGCATAAGTTGTATGCTAAATTTAGCAAGTGTGAGTTCTGGCTAAACATTGTGGGATTCCTAGGACACATAGTTTCAGCGGAAGGCATTGCAGTGGATCCAGCCAAGGTGTCAGCTATGACCGAATGGGAGTCACCAAAGTCAGCAAAGGATATCCAGAGTTTCCTAGGATTGACGGGATACTATCGGAGGTTCATTGAGAACTTCTCCAAGATTGCAAAGCCAATGACAGAGTTGCTAAAGAAGGAGAAGAAATTTGCTTGGACCAAGGAGTGCAAAGATAGTTTCCAAGAGTTGAAGCAACGATTAGTGACAGCACCAGTTCTGTGTCTGCCGGATCTACAGAAGGATTTCCAAGTCTATTGTGATGCTTCTCGCCAAGGACTTGGAAGTGTGTTGATGCAAGATGGAAGAGTCGTATCCTATGCATCGAGGCAACTCAAAAATCATGAAAGAAATTATCCCACTCATGATTTAGAGCTTGCATCGGTCGTCCATGCACTCAAAACATGGAGACATTACCTCATGGGCAAGCATTGTGAGGTGTTCACTGATCACAAGAGCTTGAAATATATTTTTACTCAGAAGGAGTTGAACATGAGGCAAAGGAGATGGCTAGAGTTAATAAAGGATTACGACATGAATCTCCAATACCACCCCGGGAAGGCCAATGTTGTAGCAGATGCATTAAGCCGTAAGGTGTATGCAAATGGGATTTCAACATGAGAATTACCACCAGATCTGTGTGAGCAGTTTAAGCGTCTCAGATTGGAGTTAGTACCCGAGGGTTATGTGGCAACACTGGAGGTAGAACTAGTTCTAGTGAACAGAATTAGAGAGGCCCAGAATGGAGACGAAGAAATAGTAAAAATAAAAGGTAGTATGAAAGAAGGCAAAGCTAAAGAATTCCGGGAAGATGACCAAGGAACAATATGGTTTGGGGACCGTATTTGTGTGCCAAAGGATCCGGAAATTAGGAAGCTGATATTTCAGGAGGCACATGACTCACCATACTCCATCCATCCAAGCAACACAAAGATGTATATGGATCTGAAGGAGAGGTTCTGGTGGCCCAATATGAAGTGGGATATCGCCGAGTATATCGCTAAATGTGATGTGTGTAGCAGGGTGAAGGCCGAGCACCAGAAGCCAGCAGGGATGCTGCAACCCTTGACGATACCCGACTGGAAGTGGGACAAGATTTGAATGGACTTTATTACGGGATTACCCTGGACCAAATCTGGTTATGATTCTATTTGGGTAGTGGTCGATCATTTGACCAAGGTCGCACACTTCATACCAGTGAAGACCGCCTACACCAGCACCAAGCTAGCCCAGCTCTACATGAGCAGGATTGTCATTTTGCATGGAGTTCCCAAGGGAATTGTGTCGGATAGGGGAACACAGTTCACTTCTCACTTTTGGCGTCAGCTACATGAGTCGTTGGGAACTAGATTGGAGTTCAGTACAGCTTTTCATCCACAGACAGATCGACAGACTGAGAGAGTGAATCAGATACTAGAAGATATGTTGAGAGCTTGTGCTCTAGACTATGGATCAAGTTGGGATGAAAACCTACCCTATGCCGAGTTCTCATACAACAATGGATATCAAGCTAGCACGGGAATGTCACCATTTGAAGCACTATATGGTAGAAAGTGCAGGACCCCACTACTGTGGAGTGGAGTAGGAGAGCGTAGTCTGTTCGGACCTGACATTATCAAGGATGCAGAGGAGAAAGTCAGATTAATTCGAGATAGACTAAAGATAGCACAATCAAGGCAGAAGAGCTATGCAGATTCGAAGCGTAGAGAGGTCACGTACGAGGTTGGAGATAGAGCTTATCTTCGTGTCTCACCACTACGAGGTGTTAAGCGTTTTGGCATCAAAGGGAAGCTAGCACCGAGGTTTATTGGACCATACAAGATTCTGGCACGGAAAGGAGAGGTAGCCTACCAGCTAGAGCTACCAGAGGTCTTGTCCAATGTACACAATGTGTTCCATGTGTCCCAGTTGAAGAAGTGTCACCCACAGATGGCGGATACACCATTGAGGGATATAGTTCCGCTCGAGGAAGTCCAATTGGAGAGTGATCTCACATATGAGGAGAAGCCAGTTAAGATCCTGGAAACAGCTGAAAGAATAACTCGCACCAAGACGATCAAGTTCTGCAAAGTCCAGTGGAATCATCACACGGAAGAGGAAGCCACATGGGAGCGAGAAGATGACCTTCGAGAAGACCATCCGAACCTATTTGCTGGCCAAACCGATTCTCGAGGACGAGAATCATCTTAAGGGGGTTAGTCTGTAACATCCCAATCTTTTATTTGGATGTTTTGCATTTAGAGCATGTGCATTTCATCATGGCATAGTTTTAAAAAACTTGCATTTGTTTGTTTTGCATGGTATCCAAAAGAAATAAACCCTAAACCCTATTTTGATTTAATCAAAATTCAACAAGCCATACATATATATGATTGTGGATTTGTGCAAAAATACCCTTTTTATAGTCAATTATGACAGAAGGGAATTTAAAAAAAATCAAAATTTGTTTGACTCAATTCGGAGTTTACAACCAAAAGTTATAAACTAAAAATAGTTTCAGAAAAGGATAAAAGAAAAAGATTAAAAAAAACAGCAGTGCCGCGAGCTAGTGGGCCGCAGCCCAATAAACTCCCCCGCGCGCGTAGTAGCCTAACGGGCCGACCGGCCCATCCCGCACCTTTTTCCCCTTCTCTCTTCTCTCTCACCGACAGGAGGACCCCACCTGTCAGGTTCTTCTAGAACACCGGAGTCCACGACCACGACGTGTTCAACAGAACGACGTCACGAGTTCATCCAAATCACAACCGATTCAGGTCGGTTTCCTTTGCCCCTCGACCAAGTCTTCGACCACCTATATATACCCCGCACCACGTGCCCTCGAACGCCGCCAAAAAATCACCAAACCCTAGCCTCGACGATCTCGTTTTCGAGATCGAAAATCCTCCGCCATCGGCCGCCATTGCCAAGCTCGAAGAGGTGAGCGCCACCATCGCCTCGGACCACCCCGGCCTTGTAACATCCCAGGATTAATATGAGTATTATTAATTCCAAAAATGTGGGCCAACAAAATTTTTTATTATCTTATGTGTGTTTGCTTGCATTTTGTTGCTTGATGTGTGTGATTGCTAAGCAAAGGTGTGACTAAAAAGAAAAGAAGTGAAAGCAACCCCACCACATGAAATAATGGGACAAGTGCCACACAACTTTCTCTAAATGTGAAATAAATATTTTCTTTTAAATCAAAAACCGGTGAGGTGACATAGTGCTCACTCCCACTTAGCTCTAATAACTTTTCCCTCTTCAAAATATATTTTCATATTCCAAAATATAAAATTCTATTTCTCTCTTTATTCATCTTTAACCACAAAATGTGCTATGATGCACCTATCAAAAAAATACCATCATAGCACCACAAATCATTATTAATATGTATGGAACCAGTGGTGGAAACCATTTTCAAAAATTCGAAATTAAATTTTGTTGAGGCATTTGGTCGAACAGGTGGCATGCACCACCCTGTTCTTCCCCAAACCCGATGAACTGAGGATCAAATCCACGGATTCGGTCGCTTGTTCGTCGATTCCTTGCACCACACCATCTCTCCCCATCCCACGAACCTGCCCAGCACCTCAATTGCACGCGGGAAGCACCCTAGCCGTCGTATTGATCGTCGCCATCGCCAGGGAGCACGGCCACTGTCGCCATGCCGCCCTGCCGCGCCGTGGAGGAGACCACCCCGCAGCCCTAGCTACCCCGACGCCGCACCCTACACCACGTCTGCCCCCTCTCGCGCCCGCACCATGCCCAGCAAGGACCCAATTCCGCCGGAGACGCGACACCCGTGCGTGCCCGTGCGCCGCCCGCGCTAGCTCAGAGCACGCCGCGGCCGTCCCCCACAACCACGACGCCCAGCTCGCCTCCACGCCACAGCCGTGCCCCTCAGTCGCCCGACACCGTAGCCGCCCTAACACCACCCCTACGGCGAGCCCGTGTGGCCGCTGCACCGCCCCAGCACCGAGTCCACCGTGCGCCGGAGCTCGGCTATTTAACCGAGCCGCCCCGAGCACGATTTCGTCCGCACCACACCACCCCGCCTCGCCACCTTACTCCCCTCCACTCCTCTCTCACTCGTGCACCGCCTGGAGGGCGGAATCGCTGCCGGAGAGCTGCTGCTGCCCTGCATCGTCCTCGGAGCGCCGCCACTGCCGAGGAGGTCGACGACCAATCCGTGAACGTGCGTCCACTCTCTCTCTCTCTTTTCCTCCCCTAGCTAGCCGTCGTGCACCACCGCCACCTCACGCTCACTCCCTCGCCGTAATTTGCACAGGGACGCTGCCAGGAGCTCGCCGTCGACATCCCGTGTCCGCGGAGGAGGAGCTGCTCGCCGCCGATGGACCCGTGCATCCCAGGACCCGCAACTCCGCCCGTAGCCGTTCCCGAGCCTCCGCCGTCGATCTGCACCCTCACTGCCGTCAACCGAGCCCTCTAGGTGAGCCCACCGTCCACCACCGTGCCGCCGGCGCGGTGGCGCCGCCGATTTTAGGTCACCCCCGGTGATTTGAACGTGGGCCGTTGGATCTAGATCCAACGGCAGCGTACCGGTTCGATTAGTTTCTGAAAACTGCTGTCTGGAAAAACAGTGTAGATTAGCCCACTTTGCAATTAAATTGTGAGAAATCTACTGCACTAAAAATTATGAATTTGATATGGTTGGAAAGAGCTCGATTCATAGATTCATCTGCAAGTCTTGTATGTCCAAAATGATTAGTCTAGCATCCTCGAATAGATGGACAAAGTAGCTATGTCCTATCTGTTTCAGAAAAGTTTCTGAAACAGATATTTATTTCTGTTTTTAGCTGTTGATCTTAATTCACCTAATTTTATTTAGGAGTATTCCTGGGAATGACATGTTAGTATAGTTAGCATAATGTCATGAGCAAGTAGTTTGAACCCTGAATTAAAATCTGGCTAAAAGATTTAAATTGGACAATATAGCTAATCAGTTAGCTCAACACTGCAATAACAGAACATAGCCCACTTCCCATGTAAATTGCTATTGAACCAGAGGCCTAAAAATAGCAAACTAAAATCTTGTAGCTAGAACAACATGTAATCTTCACAGTGATGCAGGCCATGATCATTAAGAGTAATTCCCTGATTTAAAATGAAAATGCCAAATGTGCTAATTGATAAACTTAAAATAGGTAAATTTCTCTGTCAGAAATTTGATTAGAATTTGAAAAGGAATATCGTGAGATCTAGGAATCTAAAAATAGCAAATGAAAATGTTCTGGAAAGCTTATGAAATTATCTAACTAACTAAGGTGGTTTCACCCCATTTAGGTTATTAAATAAATAATGATAATCAAAATGCCACAGAAAGTATAAAACATAAACTTTTTGTTTCTGATACTCTACTAATCCAAATGAGGTCAAACCAATTTTGTTAGCTCACATTTAAGAAATACTAGTTACCCCTAAAAGGATTTAATTTTTGAATACAATTAACTTGAGTTGTAGCAAAAACAAGAAAACCAACATTCTGGATTAAAACATTTATACAGGGAGTTTAATAACTCAAATTGAAATAAATCCAATTGGGTTGTTTCCTATAAATCAGTGGCTATCTGTAGAATTTTAATTCATATTTTTGTGACCAACAGAACTCAAGTTATGCAATTAAACATGAAACCCTAGTTTCTGCCATAATTGTGATGCAAATGAATAATGGTTAATGAAGTCAATTTGAAACCAAATTGTGTTATCTTGTGTGTTCAGTAGCTAATTGTGATGTTATGTTGCTTGTGATGTGATGTTTGCTTGTCTAGTTTAGTGATTGTTTGCTTGTATTGTTGTTTATCGATTAGACGCGAACGTTGCCGGAGACTACGAGGAAGGAGATTACTTCGAGCAGCAGGAACCCGAGCACTTTGTTGAGCAAGGCAAGCTACTTCGCTGAGCTTGCATTTACATACCTCTAATTTAATCACATGCAAGTTCCTAAAGTAGTGGTATTGATTTTCTGAAAAGCCTTTTCCCAAAGGATATGAAAACTGCTTTATCACCCTATGTAGAATGTAGAGTAGATACTTAAGACTATAGGATGGGAAAAATACGATTTATTCCAAACTCCTTTTTAAAGTACCTAGTTGATGAGGAAATACCGAATTGTCGGTGTTGAAGTGAAGAAGTGATAAATGGTGTTGTTTAGGGAAAATGCACATTGTGTCCTAGTACTTACGTCGACCAGCCGATAATCTGTGCGACCACATCTACCCAAATATGGGAACGGGCATAGTCATATAGTTTGCTCATGTTAGTACTGGATACCTCATCGACGGAGACGACTCCGTTATGCATGAGGGGATGGTCATGGCGACCTACCCCCCTGACCTGGGTCCCGGCAATCTGAGGGATTGAGGGATTGAAGGGCTTCGTGCTCGCCGGGCAAAACTACGAGTCCTTACATCTAGGTTCCTCGACGGAGGATCCTGTACTAGGTGTTGAAGGAATGGTGAATTCGTACGGGCAGGGTCCTATACTAGCATGAGCAAAGGACAGGCTATGGTCGGTGGCTCAACTTCGCATACACCTTGTATGGCGGGACGTGGCAGACACGATGAGCCACCGGATGGGTGTGGGAAAAGCGTGCTACCTCTGCAGAGGGTAAAACTATTCGAATAGCCGAGTCCTCGGATATGGACATTTGGGAGGCCCTACTAGACCATGTGCAAAAGTTTTTGATAAAATGTGCAAGATTGGAAAAATAAGGAAATAATGTTTCCCAACTATACCAAATGGAGTGGTATGAGTTGTGGAGGTACAAAGTGACCATGATGAGTCGTGGTCGGGAAAAAGGAGGAGTTTTGGATAAATAATAAAATTGTGATTCTCTCTAAAGATAGTAGTAAATCTCTTCTTACCTTTTTCAACAAAGATATAGAGATAGAGTAATAACTAAAAGTGCTATAGGCAACAACTTAAAAACTGGTGCATACTCAGTAGAGGAGTAGTTTGCGAGTACAAATTGTACTCATACTGGTTTCGTCTCTGGCTATTGTCTTAGCCAGATCCCGAGGAAAACTACGCTGAAGCGGAGTATGGAGACTTCTATGCGAACTAGGGATCTTCGTGAGTCAACTGCCTGTCGGTCGTCGCTAGGACGCGTTGGACTTCTACTACGTAGCTTCCGCTGAATGCTTTTGATTTGGCCCTTGAAGGCACCTATGTAAGACTTGGTCTAAGTGACCTACTATGTAAGACTTTAATGCGGTACTGAAATGGATGTAAACTTTGGTATCCAATTCGGATTATGGGCAACGACAGACTGATCATGGGATCGTTGTGTGAACCATAATCTGGTATTTCGGACAGCTAGTCCAGGGTCCCCACAGGCCTCCCTCACCTCGTCCCTAAACTTCCCCTCTCACCACCGCATCTCCCTGACCTCTTCTTGTTGCAAACGGAGCCGCAGGAACCACGCCATCGTCGCCGGAGTTCCGCCGGGAGCCGAGCTCGGGAAGCCGCCACCGCCGTGAATTGGAGCATCGGGATGCGCCGCCGAGGACGTCTCTGACATCACCGTGACCTCCGCCGCCGTTTGGACACCGCCGCCAAGCTTGAAGACCGCCGGAGCGCCGCCAGCCACGACGCCCGTGTCGGAGAATGGTCCCAGGAACTGGGGGTGTCTCACAAGGTATCGTGTAAGGGGCTGAACGCGGAGTCAAACAACCCTCAACTTGCTCCGGCGACGGTGCTCGTCGGACGCGCTGCGGGACACACTACAAAGATGGACACAAGATCTTACCCAGGTTCAGGGCCCTCTTTGGGAGGTAAAACCCCTACGTCCTGCTATGGTGTATTGCACTGCTTGGAGAGGTCTACAGTACAAGGAGAGCTTGCCGAGCTCGAGGTGGCTAACAATGGCTAACCCTAGAACAGCACTAGAGCTTCAGACCTCAGATCTAGGGTTTGGACTCAGGAATCTTGGAACCCCTTGCTTGAGCGTGCTCCCCCTCCTTTTATAGGTGTCCTGGACCTCTTCCCCCAAATATCTTGGCGGGAAGGGCTACCACATGGCGACGAAGGAGGAGGATAGGTGCACGATAAAGAGGCAGTCCATGGACGCGGTCCATGGCAGGGAGCAGCGTCACCAAAGCTGGAAAAGCCACCGGACAGCCAGGACGGTGGGCTGGCACTGCTGAGGTGGGAGGTGACCCACGGTGACGTCGCCCTTGGAGCGTAGCTGCAGATGGTCCCCTTATCACCAAAGTGGCAATCCTGGGGGCTCCTTTGCTTGGTGCAGCTTTGTTGACTGCTTTATACATGAGAATGGCAACTGCAGCGTTGCCGTCACTGCGCGCAGACGCGCGCGTCACTCTGCAGCGGGCGCAGAGCCCATGTGCGCTCTGCCGTGGAGGCAGAGCTGGCTTTGTGGAGAAGGAAACCGGCGAGGCAAAAGTCCTCGCCGAGCCTTTCGGCTTGGTGAGGTCCCTCGCCGAGGAAAAACCCTCGCGAGGCTTGCCAGGCTTGGAGAGCCTGGTCCTTGGCGGGGCTCGCCAGGCTTGGAGAGCCTGGTCCTTGGCGAGGCTCGCCAGGCTTGGAGAGCCTGATCCTTGGCGAGACTCGCCAGGCTTGGAGAGCCAGATCCTTGGCGAGATCTTCTGGAGAGTGTAGAGGGTCGTGGCAGGCCGGCTAGTGGTACCCTGGTTTCCACTACGCCGACAATAGCCCCCGGGCCCGCGATGGGCACGCTGGAGTCCACTGGACGTAGGCGAAGCGTTGCGGGCCCAAAAACAGCCTGCTTGGCCCGAGACACGCGGGGCGCAACGGCCGCGCCGGTACTTGTTGACGAGGTTGGTCGATGAAGAGACGAAGGCTCCACAGGCTTGGGGAGCACCCTGGAGTCGTTGTGGTGCTTGTGACGTCCATGGCTGGCGAGCCATGGTGTGCAGCTACCCCTCCTCCTGCGGATGAACACCGCGAGGAGAGGGAGGTTGAAGAGGCGGCGGCCGAGGCCGCAAAGACGCCAGAGAGGCCTGCCGAGGCCGCGGCGGGAGCGGCCGTAGCGGGAGGGGCTGACGAGCCCGAGGCCGCAGTGGGAGCGGCCGCAGCAGGTGGGGCGCCAAATGCCAGGGGGGCTCCCGCATGAGCCCCCAGGCTCCACCTGAGACCGCCCAAGGTGCCTCGACAAGCATCGAGGTCTCTGCGCCCCGTGACGGTGCGGTGGCCTTGATGGACGAAGAAGCTGCTGCGGACAGCGAAGGCACCTCAGAGGCCCGGCTGCTTGAGCTTTCCTGTAGCTAGGTGCGTATAAGGCACAAATTAACTTAGTTTTTCTTGTAAGGACTTGAATTCACTTGCGTGTGCCCCTCGGGAGACTTTTTATTTCCTGTCTCATGTCTTTTTCGCTCTGCGTCGTAGGACCCTTCTCTTAGCACTACACCACCGCCGCTTCGGTATGTGAGAGTCAGGGCTCCACAAGGCCGGGGGGTGCGTGAGGCCTCGAGAGGTAAGGGCTCCCGAGGCGCGATTCTCGGGGCTCCCCTTTGACGCGCAAGCAGCCCATGAGGCGTAAGAGAGAAAAGGAAGCTCGAGGGACGAAAACCAGCGAATGCCCCTCGGGAGGCTTTTATCTCCCCTTTCATGTCTTTTCCGCTCTACGTCTTAGGACCCTTCTCTTAGCGCTACACCACCGCCGCTTCGGTATGTGAGAGTCAGGGCTCCACAAGGCCGGGGGGTGCGTGAGGCCTCGAGAGGTAAGGGCTCTCGAGGCGCGATGCTCGGGGCTCCCCTTTGACGCGCAAGCAGCCCATGAGGCATAGGAGAGAGAAAAGAGGCTTGAGGGGCAAAAAACCAGCGAAAGGAATTTTAACCAAGTGTTTGGACTTAGCTTGGCGAGGCACTTTTGCCTTGGAGAGGGTGCTGGTTCCCTGACGAGGCGTTTTTGCCTTGGAGAGGGTGTTGGTTCCCTGATGAGGCGTTTTTCTTCTCGAGGTTGCATGAGGCTTGTTTCCTGCGCTTGGACAGATAGGCATACCCACAAGCAATACATAGCTAGATAACTCATGCGCGCTCGTAGGTTCCTTCATGTGTGTCTCACGAGGAGAACAGGCACCAAGGTCCTTGGTGAGTTGACATGCACGGGAGCTGACCCATGAGTTCAGAGCTCTTTTGGAGTTGACATGCATGAGAGCTGACGTGCACGGGAGCTGCTGGGATGCTCCCGAGGCACAGACACCATGCTAGCTCCCTCTCGCGAGATACACAGGAGGGATCATATGAGCGAGAATGAAAAGCAATAACATAACAGCTTACCGAAGCAACAACATATGCTGGCGCAGAGCGCAAAGGTTCAAGGTGACCTGAAACATAGGTTCATTACTCTGGCGTGGCCAGAAGTGCAAAATCCGCCATGTCTGGGCATGGGGTTCCGCATGGAGTGGCTGAGACTCTCGCGGCCCGAGGCGACACATGTAGAGAGAGAGCTCAGAGGGGGCCCCTATGCGGGGGTGGCTTAGAGCCTGCGTTTCACCATGACCGGCATGGGGATCCACCTCGCCAAGGCATGGTGCTTGAGGAAGTCACCTTGCCGAGGCTTGGTGGCTTGGGAGTCTTCTCGAACGGCCCGTGGCAACGTATAGTAGAGAGGGGAGCCCGAATATTTTCCTCGTGGAGGATGTGACCTTGGCCACGACGTTTTTACCGTGGCTGCACGGGGTGGCTGTCACGGAGAGGAAGCCTTGACGTTTTTACCGTGGCTGCACGGGGTGGCTGTCACGGAGAGGAAGCCTTGACGTTTTTACCGTGGCTGCACGTGGTGGCTGTCACGGAGAGGAAGCCTTGAATTTTTTTACCGTGGCTGCACGGGGTGGCTGTCATGGAGAGGAAGCCTTGACGTTTTTACCGTGGCTGCACGGGGTGGCTGTCACGGAGAGGAAGCCTTGACGTTTTTACCGTGGCTGCACGGGGTGGCTGTCACCAACGAGGACCGGGGCCTCGCGAGGGGATCAGCCTCGCGAAGGGCGAAGCCTCGGGAGAAGGCCGGAGCCTAGACGTTTTTACCGTGGCTGCACGGGTGTGTCTCCAACAAGGACCGGGGCCTCGCGAGGGGATCAGCCCCGCGAAGCGGCGGAGCCTCGGGAGAAGGCCGGAGCCTAGACGTTTTTACCGTGACTGCACGGGTGTCTCCAGCGAGGACCAGGGCCTCGCGAGAGGATCAGCCCCGTGAAGCGGCGGAGCCTCGGGAGAAGGCCGGAGCCTAGACGTTTTTACCGTGACTGCACGGGTGTCTCCAGCGAGGACCAGGGCCTCGCGAGGGGATCAGCCCCGCGAAGCGGCGGAGCCTCGGGAGAAGGCCGGAGCCTAGACGTAGGCGGCGCGAGCCCCCGAGCCTCGTGAGGTGGTCAGCCTCGCGAGAGCCCTGGCCCCGGCGAGGGGTGGCATGATGCTCCCGAGAGGTGGCTCAGCCCCCAAGGGGAGCTCATCGATCCAGCGCTTGCCGCTGGCCTTGAGGCGGTTGAAGCTTCTTGACTTGAGTCCCTTGAGCACTTCGACGTAGGCTCGCTCAGCCTGCCCATGCTTCGTGGGTGAGCCACCGAGGCGTAGCAGATTTGGGCGCTGAGGCTGCCGCAGCAGGACTTGAAGGCGCCGCGATGATTTCGCCGGGATAGTACGCACGGGTTCCACCTCAGGCCACTTGGTGAACTTGTCGATGGCGACGTAGAGGTAGCGGTAGCCCCTGAGCGCTTGCGGGAAAGGTCCCAGAAGGTCCAGCCCCCAGACCGCGAACGGCCAGGAGAGCGGGATAGTTTGGAGTTCTTGCGCGGGCTGGTGAATTTGCTAGGCGTGGAGTTGGAGGCCCTGGCGAGCCTCGCGAAGCCTGGAGAGCCTCACGAAGCCTGGTTAGTATCTCGAAACCTGGAGAGCCTCGCTAGCCTGGTGAGTCTCTCGAAGCCTGGAGAGCCTCGCGAAGCCTGGAGAGCCTCGTGAAGCCTGGTTGAGGTCGGTGAAGTCTTTGGTGGCATGGGAATGCCTACTGTGGTAGGCGCAGAAGGGACGATCACCTCTCTTCTCGGGGCCCGCGGCTAGAACGGCAGCGCGAGGCTGCTTGGCGTCAGGTTCAGTGTCGGGATTTCTTCTTCTTGGACCCCTCGACAGGGTCCCTGGCTCGTTCCTGACGAACAAGCGGCCATCCTCAGACTTGGCGCACTTGTCCGCCAAGTCGAAGAGCTTGACGACGGTGGTGATGTTGTCGTGGATGCCGAGCTTCTCGAGCATCCGCACGTCCGTGACTCCAGCCTAGAAGGCCGAAATGACCTGCGCGTCGGTGGCGTTGGGGATCTTGTTTCGCACCTGGATGAAGCGCCGGATGTACTTGCGGAGGGTCTCGCCAGGCTTCTGATGCACGGCGCGGAGGTTGTTGTACGTGAGGCCGCGCTCGTACATGCCCTTGAAGTTGGCGACGAAGCACCGGCAGAGCTCCTCCCAGGAGTTGATGGACTCGGCTGGGAGGTTGGTGAGCCATGAGGACGCGGAGTTCTTGAGGGCCATGGGGAACCAGTTCGCCATGACCTTGTCGTCACCCCCGGCGGCCTGGATGGCCAGAGTGTAGAGCTGTAGAAACTCCAAGGGGTTGTTCTTGCCATCGTAGCGCGGAGGCAGGTCCGGCCTGAACTTGACGGGCCAGACGACGCGACGGAGGCTGCGAGTGAACGCAACCGTCGTGCCGTAGGTGACCGGGCCGCTGGCGAGGGTGGCGCGGAGGTGACGCCCAGCGGTGGCGACGTCCTGGACGGCGCGGTTGTGGCGGTCCTGCTGGCGCTCGATGCTCACGCGTGCATCCTCAGGGGCTCGCTGCACGATTTGGCAGTCGTGCGGCGACGATGCGTGCGATGCAACGCGGTTGTCGCGAGGGGGAGCCCCCGCTGGAGCAGGCTGCGGTGGAACCGGTGGAGCTGGAGCAGGCGCAGGATGGACAGGAGGTGCGGGAGGGGCGCCGTGCGCCACGTCCCCCACGCGTCCTGAGGGGACCAGCGAACGGGACGGAGCCGGAGCGGCGACGCAAGCGGCGCCGACGAGCTCCGAGAGGCGGTTGAGCCAGGCCTCCTGGGCCTCCGGCGTGGGACGGTACTGCAGCAGCTCCTGCGCCATGAGAAGCGCAGTCGCAGGGCTGGGCGCAGGGCGGCCCAGCGAGGAGGCAGCACGATCCCGCGACGGGTGCAGGGAGGAGGCCTCCTCTTCACCGAGGTCGTCCTCAGCGTGGTCGTGGTCGTCGTCCTCCGGATGCTCGACGCGGGGCTCGGGGTCGACGTGGTGCTCCGGAGCAGCATTCCCACGCGGGCGGCCGCGCGGGTTGCCGGCAGGAGCAGTGGCGGCGCTAGCCGTCCGGCGAGTGAGACGTTCGGCACGAGAGCCGGCCATGACTGTGTCGAGGATGAAGACGCGCCTCAGCCCCCTACCTGGCACGCCAAATGTCGGAGAATGGTCCCAGGAACTGGGGGTGTCTCACAAGGTA
This sequence comes from Puccinellia tenuiflora, assembly GCA_012064385.1. Taxonomy (NCBI): domain Eukaryota; kingdom Viridiplantae; phylum Streptophyta; class Magnoliopsida; order Poales; family Poaceae; genus Puccinellia; species Puccinellia tenuiflora. The sequence goes on along the minus strand of QRDG01001232.1, from coordinate 1,977,906 downwards.
TCGTGTAAGGGGCTGAACGCGGAGTCAAACAACCCTCAACTTGCTCCGGCGACGGTGCTCGTCGGACTCGCTGCGGGACACACTGCAGAGATGGACACAAGATCTTACCCAGGTTCAGGGCCCTCTTTGGGAGGTAAAACCCCTACGTCCTGCTATGGTGTATTGCACTGCTTGTAGAGGTCTACAGTACAAGGAGAGCTTGCCGAGCTCGAGGTGGCTAACAATGGCTAACCCTAGAACAGCACTAGAGCTTCAGACCTCAGATCTAGGGTTTGGACTCAGGAATCTTGGAACCCCTTGCTTGAGCGTGCTCCCCCTCCTTTTATAGGTGTCCTGGGCCTCTTCCCCCAAATATCTTGGCGGGAAGGAGGAGGACAGGTGCACGATAAAGAGGCAGTCCATGGACGTGGTCCATGGCAGGGAGCGGCGTCACCAAAGCTGGAAAAGCCACCGGACAGCCAGGACGGTGGGCTGGCGCTGCTGAGGTGGGAGGTGACCCACGGTGACGTCGCCCTTGGAGCGTAGCTGCAGATGGTCCCCTTATCACCAAAGTGGCAATCCTGGGGGCTCCTTTGCTTGGTGCAGCTTTGTTGACTGCTTTATACATGAGAATGGCAACTGCAGCGTTGCCGTCACTACGCGCAGACGCGCGCGTCACTCTGCAGCGGGCGCAGAGCCCATGTGCGCTCTGCCGCGGAGGCAGAGCTGGCTTCGTGGAGAAGGAAACCGGCGAGGCAAAAGTCCTCGCCGAGCCTTTCGGCTTGGTGAGGTCCCTCGCCGAGGAAAAACCCTCGCGAGGCTTGCCAGGCTTGGAGAGCCTGGTCCTTGGCGGGGCTCGCCAGGCTTGGAGAGCCTGGTCCTTGGCGAGGCTCGCCAGGCTTGGAGAGCCTGATCCTTGGCGAGACTCGCCAGGCTTGGAGAGCCAGATCCTTGGCGAGATCTTCTGGAGAGTGTAGAGGGTCGTGGCAGGCCGGCTAGTGGTACCCTGGTTTCCACTACGCCGACAGCCCGAGCCGCCGCCGTTGCCGTCCGTTGCCAAGGTGAGCACGACCGCGTCCTCGACCTCGCACACGACCCTGTCCGTCGGATCGCGATCCGGCGATCCAGATCGGTTCACTTAAGTGAACCGGTACGGACCAACCAGATCGCGCCGCGTCAGCACCGACGTGTCCGCCGCGTCAGCCCTAGCCCGTCCCGGGAATCTTTTCCGTTTAATTCGAATTAAAATTCCAGGAGATTTCCAAAACTTGCAAAATTCATAACTCTTTAACCGTAACTCGGAAAATTATGATATTTATACCAAAATTCGTAGAAAAATAATATCTATCCAGATCTAAAATAATATTCAGATTTTATCAAAGTTATATATACTGTATTTTCAAATCTTGGTAATTGGTATTTTGATAATAACTTTTTATCTATAACTCGAATTGATTTATTTCCTTCGGCTAAAAGTCTCAAAATTAAATCTTCTGTCCAGCAAACATTAAACCTAATTGTATGAGCTAATTATTGAATTAATAGCTGTAGATTCATGTTTAACCCTTTAATCAACATTAACTCGATCTTTTTGGTTTGTTGCATTAAAAAGATTTCTCATGCATCATATAATCGAGAGAACTAAAGTTAACGTTTTGTGCCCAATTAACATGTCATGCATGCATATGTGTATGTTTGCCTTGTTTCTTATTGTTGTGAACGTGTACTCATGTAGAGAACGACGCTTGCGACTGTTGCTGCAACTGTGAGGATTGTGTGAACCCCTACGAGGATTAAGGCAAGTGATGCAACCATACCTCCTATTATTTTCCTACTATGCATCTAGTCCTATTTTTGTAGATATGCATGTGTAAGAGTTGAATTATATGCTATGCTATTAGGTGATTCACTAAACCCCAAGTGAGTTACCATATGTATCCTTGTAGATTAGTTCCACCATGAAACCACCGTTAAAATTTGCTTAGTTGCTTAGACGTGGTTGTGGGATCACAATATGAGATTGATGTTGTAGACTTAGATATTTCTTTTGCAAATCTAATAAAACAACATTAATTTAACTTGATATCTGGGTGGCAATTGGTCGGTTTTGGTGGGAAATAGTTGAGTGGCTCCTCAGGTCCGTAGTATCTGAGTAGGTGCACTTGTGAACGGCCACCCAGGTTCCCGAGAATAAATGTGGAGTCATGTTTGGTAGCTTACGAGTACAACCACATGTCGAAATAGATATGGGCATCGTCTTGACTAACTAAGTAGTAGGCACTCGGGTCCCCGTAGCCAGAGATGTAGCCTAGTAGGTTTAGTACGGTGCGGTGGATGGCTTGAGGGTCTACTACCCAACGGTCTCGGTTTAGCTTTCTCCCAACCTCTATACAAATTGTGTGTTTAGGTAAATGGGGTTAGATAGACCATGTGTGTAAAGTGTACAACACTCTCGAGAGTTTAAATCTAAGTACTTAGCCGTGTCCCCGGTTACGGACATCTTGAGCCAACTAGACTAGATCCTACAAGAGTTCTCACTCATTCCAATTTCTGTAATTAAAATATGATGGGTGATCCAAAGGGTAGGAGCACTGGTTTCTATTGGTGTCCGATGATTGTTTAGCTTTGTTGAAAAAAAAATTATCAAATTGATAGGGTAAAATTGCTTTTATGCAAAGAGCCTTCAAGTCCACCTAGCCCGAAAAGCATGTAGTAGCTAGGTAGACTAGTGTTCAATTAATAACTTGCTCACTTGCCAGTACAAATCCCAATGTACTGACCGTATTCGCGAACGGCTGCAATTGCACTATTGTAGGTACGATTTTATGTAGGTCTTGAAGCTACACCCGGCACGTACGCCTGTGGCCCGAGTTGATTGGAGCTTCATTATCATTTATTTTCCGCTGTGTGCTTTTATTCAATAAAGTTATTTGTGCTAGCGTCAATGCTATGCAAAGATGTAAGGATTCTTTATATTCTGGATCATTTCGATGTAATAAAGACGCATTGTGCTTTAATATTTCATTTGTAATGTGTGTGCTAGCGAGTCGATCTGGGACTAGCACTATACTCATAGACGAGATCCATATTATTGGGTTGAGTCGCCACAAAGGCCAAGTGAAGATATGCCGAAGAGGTGCTTCTCCCATCTTTGTGTATGGGGGAGCCATGTGAATCTTCACCAAGCAAAGCGCAATCGAGGAAGGTTGTGCGTCTTGAGGAGATGAAGATCGTCTTCATTGACCTCAAGTGGATTAATGCGCAAGGCAAAGGTATGATCTTGATAGGGTTTCTATTTTACCGGTCTCATGTTGTTTAGTGAGAGACCGGGTTATAGGATAGATAGCCGTACTATCAAGAGGGGCTCTCGACCGAGTAACTTGATCATATCATTCGTGGAGAGCTCAACCCTTTGCATCCTTGCATCTTTGAAATCATCTTTGTTGGTTCTTATTTGACTCTTATCGTGGTGTGGTCTTAGTGCTTGTCGTGCTCGTCATGACAAGGCTAAGTTCACCGAAAACGGTTTGCTTATGCATCTTCATTTGCATCTCTGGTATTGGAGATTTTGCCGGTTCATCCTTTTGGAAGGTTTCACCTTTCCAACCCTTTGCAAAATCTTCTTTGCTAGTTTTCCATTTTCAAAGGTTGATTTTGTCGTCCTCTTTCCAACAAAATTGGTTTTGCTTCATTCGGACTTCAATTGCAAAAGAAACGGCTTTTCGGTTTGCGAAAAAGAGCTTCTAAACTCTCCCCATTTGGTTTTATAATATCTTGTCGGACTATGATGTTTCTCTGAATAATCTAGTTGTGCTCATTGTGATGATTCCAACGAGTCTAAGATTATCGAAAACGGATTTCATTTGCAAAAGTTATGGGGCTTTAGTTTTTCTGATGGATCTACACCGGAGTCTCCGGTCCTCTGAACCCGGAGTCTCCGGCCCCCTGTTTTTCGCTGCCAAATGGATTTGTGTGGTGTGCTCCTGGACTGTGTCCGGAGGCACCCCGGAGAAACCTCGGAGTCTCCGGTCCGGCCGGAATCTCCGACCCTGATGACCGGAGTCTCCGGTGTGCCTGCCTCTCCCCAAAATGCGGTGCGCCCCTGTTGTCTGCCCGGAGAGACACCGGAGATGGTCCGGAGTCTCCAGTCCCACCGGAGTCTCCGGCCCCTCGATGACCGGAATCTCCGGCCCTCCTGCTTTGATCCATGTGTGGTGCGCCTCTGTTGCTCGTCCGGAAGCTATCTGGAGGCAGGCCGGATTCTCCGGCCCAGGCAAGAGTCTCCGGTGCACTTAGGCCGGAGTCTCCGGTCTGAGTAGCCTCCAACGGCTAGTTTTTCAGCGGACCTATAAACGGCCCCCTTCTTCCCCATTTGCCCTAAGGTTTTTGGCTGCACGAATTTCACTCTCTCTCCCTCCCTTGTTGACCATGGAAAACCTTGCTCTCTCCAAATACCTCCAATGATTCTTGCCCAAACTTAGGGATTCAAGAGAGGAGATCTAGATCTACCATTCCACCAATCAAAATCTCCTCTAAGTGAGGGGAACCTAGTGGATCTAGTTCTTGGAGTTCTTTTGTGGTTCTCCCCCTTGTTCATCCTCTCTTATTCCCCCCAAAGCATTTGTTGCTTGGTTGGAATTTGAGTGAAGGATTTGACCACTTTGTGTGTTCTTGCCTTTTGCATTTGTTGCATCGGGTTGCTCTCCCCACGAAGATTCATGGAAAGTGAAGGTTGAAGAGCTTGTTACTCTTGGGTGCATTGTGTTCCCAAGGGCTTGTTGCCTCTTGGGTGCATTGTGTACCCTAGATTGTTGGAGGTGCCACGAAGTCTTCGAGTTGTGGGTGTTTGCCCCAAGAGAAGTTGTAAAGGGCTCCGAAATCCGCCTCGAAGGATTCCGATAGTGGAAGGTGAACCAATCCCTTGGGTGAGGTTCATCGGAGAATAGGGTGAGGCCTTTGTGGCATCTTGAGTAGGCCTCTTGTGGCGAGCTCACACCACTCCAACGAGACGTACTCCCTTAACAAGGAGGAACTCGGGAATACATCCTCGTCTCCGCGTGCCTCGGTTATTTCTATACCCGAGCTTTTACTTATGCAATTTACATTGTGATAGCCTTCGTGCTTGAAGTTCATTTCTTGCTATCACCTTGTTGCTTGCTTTGCTTAGCATAAGTTGTTGGTGCACATAGGTGAGCCTAGTAGTTAGGTTGTTGGCTTGTTAATTTAAACACATAGTTTTATTCCGCAATTATCTAGCCCCTAAGTAGAAATAGTTTTAATCCCCTATTCACCCCCCCCCCTCTAGGCAACATCCGGGCATAGCTTGTTCTTTCACCTGGCCTGTGGGTCCCTCCCGAGGTCGCCTATCTGGCTACGGTCCTTATTTCCTCAATAAAAAATCTCCGTAAATTTTGTCCAATTCCAAGAATATTTCCAGAAGTAACTTTCTGCAACAAAAACATGACAAAAACAGGGAACTGGCACTGGGCATCTTGTCAATAGGTTAGTTCAATAAAATGCCTCAAAATGATATAATAAGATTGTAGAAACATGTGACAACATCACAAAACTAGTATGGATCAATCAAAAATTATTAATACGTTTGACACGTATCAATGCCTAGTGCAAGTTTCCTGTTTTTGCTGTTTTTGTATTTCAGAAAATTTACTTCTGGAAATATTCTCGGAACTGGACGAAAATTTACGGGGAATTTTTACTCGACGGAAGGCACCAGGATACCAAAGGGGTCTGGGTGGGCATATTTCCCGATTCCTGAACCCGAATACCGAATTTCCCGATCCCGATCCCGAATTTCCCGAACCCGAAAATCCCGATCGCTTTCTCGGGAATCAGTTCTGGAATCCCGAAATTTATTTGGGAAATTCGGGATTTAACTCTCATTTCCTGAACAGCCCGAAAATCCCGAAATACAGAAAGGCCAAGCGGCCAGGCCCAGCAAAACAGCAAGCGCAACAATCTCTCCTCCTTTCGTAACCCTAGGTAACTAGCACCTTCGCACCTCGCACCCCGTCCCATGTGCCAAGCCCCGCAGCCCAACCCCAGAGCCACGCGCTGCACTCAGCCTGACCCCGCACCCGCATGCCTCGAGCGATCCCCGCCGCTATCCTTCCATGCCGCACGATGGCCGCTGTTGCTCAAAATGGCTCTCCCAGCGTGCGCGAGGGCCTCCGCCACCGCCACGACCCCGCGCTCCCATCCTCCTACACTTGCTCCAGCGCCCGCCGCCGGAATCCATGGCGCCTCCACCGCCGCAACCCCACATCTAGCTGCCGCCGTGTCCTGCCTCCTGAGGCGGCCAGCCCCTAGCGCCCGCCGCCGGATCCATGGCGCCTCCGCCGCGCGACCCCACATCTAACCGCCGCCATGCCGTACCTCCCAGGAAGCTAGCCCCTAGTGCACCGATGCCTACCCCGCAGATTCCAGTCAATTTGCTCAATTCGGGATGTTCAGGATTTCCCGATCCCGATCCCGAAATTTCAGGAACCCGAATTTTTGGGAAACAGATATTTTGAGTAATTTTCGGGATTCATTCTCTAAAACCCGAAATATTTTTTCCCGAATTTCCCGTCCCAAAAATTCGGGAAATCCCGAACGCCCGGCCTGACAAAGGGGAGCTTGGGGGGCACCCACAGGCTAGGGGTAGCCCCCTGCCGCAGCCCCAGGGCCACCCGCGGGTGGGACCCACCCCTACCCGTCGGGCACCCCCCCCTCGGCCCCCTTCGACGCCTATAAAATCCCATTAAACCTAAAAACGTCGAGGCGGCCATTATTTTCCAGAGAAGTCAGCCCGACACACTGTCACTGTAAACCCTAGTTCGGGGGTGATTCTGAAGCTGATTCCGGCACCCTGCCGGAGGGGAGATCGATCCCGGAGGGCTCTTCATCACCATGCCTTCCTCCGGGATGATTTGTGAGTAGTCCCACCTTGGACCATGGGTCCATGGCAGTAGCTATATGGTAGTCTCTCTCTCTTGTGCTTCATGTCTTATGATCTTGTGAGCTGCCTAACATGATCAAGATCGACTATTGTAATGCTATGTGATGTGTTTGCTGGCATCCGATGGATTATGAAGTTATGATCAGATTGTGCATGATTCTTATATGTTGATTTATGTTCTTGCATGCTGTCCGATGTGCGTAGTTACTTTGGCCAAGTGATTGTGTGTATCTCCAAGAGGGAGTATTTATGCTAGATAGTGGGTTCATGCCCCCTTTTGTTACTGGGCATGAGTGACAGAAATGTCTAAGGGTGAGGGTGTGTTGTTGCTACTAAGGGTAAAACAGCGGTGTTAATGTCTCTTTGTAGTATTGCTTACTTTATGCGCTTTACTTAATGCAATTGTCTGTTGCTTGCAACTTAATACCATTGGGTGACAGGCTGGATAGCGGTCCCACGGTGGACTTTTTAGACAAAGATGCAGTTGGACTCAACGGTCTTTGTTCATTGTCGTGATGCCTACATAAATATTATCATTTTCTCTTTGTCATAGCTAGATTAAGTTTGTGTTATAATCTTGTCAATTGTCCAGCTGTAATTTGTTTACCCATCATATGAGTGTTTTATTTACTTGAGAGACTCCACTAGTGAACCCATGGCCCCCGGTCCATCTTTTTACATTAATTGCAATCTTTATTCATCACTTTTCATCATCATTACTCCACTGGTCCATTTTCATATTTTCATCTATTTCACTATACAATTAACCGCTTTGTTTTCTGTGAGACCGGAAAGATTGACAACCTTTCCGCAGTTGGGGGCAAAGTATTTTTGGTTGAGTGTGTGCAGGTCCACGTCTGTTGAAGATTAAGTGCCAGAGATCTTCGACATTCACTTTGTTGTTGATTTCAAAGTCCTACTAGTTCGATAAACCTCGGTTCGTTAGTGACGGAAAACTGCTACTTGCTACATCCACGCCTTTGCTTGGGGCACCACCCAACACATCATTCAACACGCTAGCAATCATCATCAACACCATCCTCACCGATAGCACCATCATCCCCACAGCTCCACTCAGTTCCGCTGTTGCATCTAGGGTTATACTTATTGTAGTTCATTGGGATCACTTTTCTGGTGTTGATTGCCTCGTGTAGTTGAGGCTATTGAGTTTTATCGGTGAAATACTTTTATGACCAGATTGTTATTCATCCATTCATCACCTCTGATGATGATCCATATGATGACTTGTGAGTAGTTCATTTAGTTCTTGAGGACATGGGAAGTCTCGTTGCAAGTAGTTGAATTATGCTGAGTAATATTTAATGGTTTGATATTTAAGTTGTGGTGCTATTCTTCTAGTGGTCTTGTGTGAACGTCGATTACATGACACTTCACCTTTATGGGCCTAGGGGAATTCATCGTGTATTTAGTTTGCTTGTGAGGTTGTTGCAGGAATGACAGAAACCTAAACCCCCGCCGGTAAACTAGTGAATGAGGGAGCGTAGGATCACAGAGTTTAAGGTTGTGGTTAGTTAATTCTTAAATACTTCATTGCATTTGCTGATGCTTGTAGGGAAGTGTAATCACAAGTGTGTTCTAGTCCAACATTAGCGAAAGTGAAGCGAAAGTGACTTGACATAACTCCCACGTGTCCTTAGGAGCGTTTAGCCATCATAAGTAGAATCACCGACTTGTCCTTTGTTCTAAAAACGATTGGGCCACTTGCTGCAATAATTATTGCTCTCTTTTATTTACTCGCACTTTATTTATTTGTTACTATAAAAACCCATAAAAATTTGTCTGTTAGTGTTTGCAGTGAAACCTTCTGCTCCTTGTTGGGTTCGACACTCTTATTTATCGAAAGTACTGCAATAGATCCCCTATACTTGTGGGTCATCAAGACTATTTTCTGGCGTTGTTGCCGAGGAGTAAAGCGCTATTGGTAAAGAACACTTTTACTGCAAGTGCTGTTTTATTTTACCTGTTGCTCTACTTCACTACGGAACCTTCTGAATTTGAATCGACATTTGGAGACACCCTCTCCGCTGCTCTTGTGGCAGCAAGAGGTCCTCCACCCCTTGAAAATGTTCCATTTAAAATACCTACGGGAATTGTTGATCGTGTTATGAGTAACCGTTAACTGTTATGCAGGAGACGGAACTGTTCATCTTGGTTATCACTTGCTATTTATGAGAGAAATATGTGGTTTGTTTAAGATTGCAGGTGTTTCTATAGAAGTAATCATGCGGAAATTATTCTCAGTGTCATTGAAAGACAAATCTATGGAGTGGTATAGGCTATTGGATGATTCTCATCTATTGGATTGGGATAAAATAGTGCCTCTCTTTTATGCTAAATTTTATCCTCTGCATGAAATTCACCAAGATAGGAATTTTATTTATAACTTCTGGCCTCGGAAAGGAGAAAGTATTGCTCAAGCTTGGGGGAGATTGAAAGCTTTAATGCTTAAGTGCCCTATTCATGATATCCCCAGAAGCATTATAGTTACTAATTTTTATGCAAGACTTTCTCGTCATGACAAGGACTTGCTTGATGCTTCATCTGCTGGATCTTTCACAAATAAGAAGATTGATTATAAATGGGATCTTCTTGAGAGAATTCAACGCAATACTAAAGATTGGGAAATAGATAAAGGTAATGAATCAGGTATAATTTGTGATTATGAATGCATTAAATCTTTTGGTGAAACTCCTGATTTCCACGAGTTTAGTGCTAAATATGGTCTTGATTCTCAAATCATTGTTGATCTCTTTAATGCTTTTGCCTCTTACATTGATATTCCTAAGCAAAAATGGAACAAATTCCATGAACCAATTAAAGAAATCGAAATTACTCCTATTCCAGAAAATGCAATACAGGTTTACACTCCTGATCCTATTTTTCCTGTTTAATATGTTGAGAAATTGCCTTTTCCTGTTAGAGTAAAAGAACATGCTGTGATTACCAAAGTTGTTAAGAAAAGTGGAAAGAAAGCTAAAGAGCATGATGAAGAACTAAAAGTTCAATCTTCAGTAGCTATAGTTAAAAATTTAACAGGGGAAATGTAGAAGGAGGCCATATAGTCTTTTGTGAGGATGCTTCTAACATTGTTAGACCTCTTAAAGGTAAAGTTAAAAAGGTTGGTGCTCCTGTTATATCTGCGAAAATGGGTGATCATTGCTATTATGGTTTGTGTGATATTGGTGCTAGTTCCAGTGCAATACCTTTTTCTCTATATCAAGAAGTAATGTGTCACATCCCGAAAATTTGTCCCTAATGTTAGTAACGTTTTTCTCCCGCCTGAAAAACTTTTTCTGTTTCCAAACTATTTTCTCCCACTTGTTGGTATTTGAATTGACTTTGGTTCTGCTCACTTGGAGATTTCCCAACAAACCTTGAGCTTATCAACCTCCACCATATCTCGATGCCCCTATTTTCGTTGTCACACATTGATGCCACTCCAGTGTTCCAAAGCCCTTCTGTCTAACCCATCAAAAGCCACCACCTCAAAAGAAACTTTAGATAAATTCTACCAAGCACCCAAATGGTTCCCTCATACATATACATCAAGCCCGTGGAAAAATATTCCATAGTCCAGTGCAAAGTCCCAAGTTTAAATCATATCCCTTATTATGCCATTTCCAATCCACTAATTATTCAGACACATTCCACTCGTCCGAAAATTCTACAATTTTGTGGATATGCCTAATATCACCTCCTAAACATTTCACTCCATTGTACCAACCTCCTTTGAGCAATATTTTGGGTACTTCCTTTGTAATGCCCTTTTTATGCCTAATAGCAATTTCCAAAGCAAACCCTAGATACAAAAATCATTTGGCATTGGTGCCTTTTCCAAGATGACAAACTCCCATATATAACCACATATCCAGAAGATCATGTCAAGATCATTTGAGGAAGTGCATTTATCATGCCCATGCCATTAGGGCACTTTTGAACAACAATTTATTTAACCATCTTCCATATATCCAATTGAGCTCATACTCCACAGAAATACCATATACACCCAATAAGACCTACTGGAAATTTCTGGGATTTTTCTGAGATGTGAAGGACCCTAGTCATTTCATCGAACACCTGGTGTTCCCTAGTTTTTCTGAATTTTTGTTCAAACCAAGTTGCAAACCAGCAAAACCATATAACTAGAAAGTGGTAGGTCTTTAAATTTGGCACAAGGTGACGCGATCCATTTTCATTTTTGAGCCTTGAGTCGAGAGAAACATCCTGATGCCGAGGCTGGCATGCCCTGTGGCGTGGTCACCGTCGGCAGGACCATGCCAGGCGGCGCCGCCGATTCATGGTCGTCGCCACTGGCCCTCCCCACTGCCCACCCTGTGCGCCCTGCTTCCCCCACCTCTCGCTCGACCTCCCCATGCCCGCACCCGTCAGCTCACCCTCCCTACAGCGCCGCCAGGTCGCTAGCCGACGCGCTGTCGGGACAGCACACCGTGGGTCCCCTCACCAGTGCCTCGAGCTTATCCGAAGCCGCGGGTTTCTCGTCGTCCAGCCGCACTTGTGCTACACCAACGACGCGATGCTCGTCGCCCCGGTACAGCTCCAGGACAGCTCACCCCGCCTCCCCCGCCGAGCATCTTGGCTGCTGTCCCCCTCCCCAAGCCCTATAAAACGAGCCCCGGATGCCACTTGCGCGAGCAGCACCCCCTTGGCCCCCCTCCTGGAGCCCCTCTGCTCCTTTAGTCGCGGAATGGCGGAGCCCTTCTACATTTCGGCCATGGACGCCGCCATCGGTCCGCTTACCACGACGAGCTCCCGACCGAGCCATTCTTCAATTAAAGCTGTGGAGGAGTTCCCCTTGGTCCCTTCTCCCTCCTAGACACATCAATTTGAGGTCTTGTTGCCCGCAGCCTGGTCTCCGTCCTCGACCGCCGGTGGCGAGCTCGCCGGGCGCGCGTCGAGGCGGCGCCTCCCCTACCTCCCCGTGGCCGTGGCCTCCATCCTCGGGTGCGGCGTGGTGGGGCTATCCTTTTCATGCCCTCGGTGGCCGGCGGCGGGCACCAGGGCGGCGACGGCGGCCGGCGGCCGAGCCAGACCGTGCCGCGTCGGGCACGCTCCCGTGCGCCTTTGGCGCTGTGGGAACAGACTGCCAGCCTGGCACCAGCGTGGCGTCCCGGTCACGCCGACAGGCGGGCCCCGCCTCGGCCCGGCCCACTGTCAGGGCAAGTGGAGGCGGATTCCAGTGAGTTACGTCTCCCGGCTGCGAAGACGTATTTCCGGAAAAACCCGCGAACAGCCCGGCCCAGTCAGTTGCGGCTTGTTCTGTTTTTTTTTTCAGAATGGGCAGCAGATAGTTAAACGTCGCCGAGCTATATCTTTTGAACCGTAGCTCCGTTTGAGGTATTCCACGGTACCGGCAAACCGAGACCCTAAACCGCGACGTGCCCGTGACCTCGAGACCAAATGGCGTCGATCGTCGAAGGCAAGCTAACCACTTGCTATGAACACTCAAGCGGTGTTTGTTGTTTGCATTTTACCCGGTCATATAGGTGCATTTTATTGCTTATCATCTGTCAACTGTGCGTCACGAGATATCGTGACTTTGTCTACATTCCGTCAACTGTGCGTCACGAGATATCGTGGCTTTGTTTTCATTCCTGTAATACGATAAACCCATCAAGTGTGGGTTGAGTTCCGGCCGGCGACTAAATACATGTTGGGCACCGCCCACGTGGATTGAATCTCGCCTACTTTCAGTATTATCATTTCATGTACCTTTACTTTCCTGCAATACGATAAACCCATCAAGTGTGGGTTGAGTTCCGGCCGGCGACTAAATACATGTTGGGCACTGCCCACGTGGATTGAATCTCGCCTACTTTCAGTATTATTATTTCATGTACCTTTACTTTCCTGCAATACGATAAACCCATCAAGTGTGGGTTGAGTTCCGGTACCCCGTCTAAATACACGTTGGGTCCTGCCCAAGTGGATTGAAGTGGCTACTTTTCTGTAGAGTTGTGGCGTGCGTTGGACGGTACCATGCACCACTCCCCATTCCGGCGACGATGGACTGGGGGAACCGCCGCAGTCAATGGAATGGTGGAACGGGATCGCGTGGACGCCTCCACTAACTTTTGTGGTCGATCTGTGGCTGCTACTGGCCGGAGGCATCTCCGCCATCGCCCGGTTGACGCTAACCAACTGTGCTGTTTTATTTTCTTTTACTCAACCTGTGGCTGTCACTGGCCAGAGTTATCTCCGCCATCGCCCGGTTGAAACTAACCATTGATTGGACTAACTACATATTGCTTGAACTGTTGTGTGCAATTCGTTTCTGTTTCATGTTGATATGATATTGTGGTTTTGCATTGGACTAATCTGCTTCATGTTGATATGATATTATACTTGTTCTGTTGGACTAATCCTTCATTGTGTTGGACTAATCCTCTGTTGTTTGTAATTGTTGTTGAAAGAAACTGGATTAATTTAACCAACCCTCCAAACTTCGATAGGGTCAGTCCATAGTGCCACCAATCTGAGCATTGAACGCACTACCACTGTCGCCCAAATGGGAGAGCCAAACCTATGTAACCTATCAAGCCTCCTTTGATGCTACCCACTTGGCAAGTCTAGTCGGATACTGCATAGTTGTGGTCGGGGCTAGTCTTGTGAAGGTTCCGGAGCAAGGCGTCGCTCATGAGTTGGGGACGTGCCGGATTCACTTCGTCATAAGACATGGAGTTATGTCGGTAGCTATACAGGGAGTGTCTGGGTAGCGTGAACGGTTATGTAAGTGTATCTTGCCGTCATGAAGCAAGGTGCATTTAGATGAGTGGTAACTGCAACCTCTCGAGAGTGTGTCAACTAGCAGCTAGCCTTGTTCCTAGGTTATGGAACAGTTCAGTGTCGGTCACACTATTGTCCTTTGTCGAGTCCGGAGGTTAAACTTAAGTTCGGTGTGAAAGAAAGATGAACCACCTGATTTCACCAAAGGAACGATAAGCCGATGCAGGAAATGTCACTCGAGATGAGTGAAAAGATGAGGCCAGTGGGCCTAAAAGTTGACAGATGTGGTAAGGCTGTTGGGCCTAGTTGTGATGACAGGTGATGTTTAATATTTGGTAACACTGGGTACCCCCGTTATTCATCACAGGTAAGTTCTCTTGTGTGATCATCGGTATACGATCCAACCCCACCTGGCTTGGACTCTGTACTGGTGATACCCCTATTATTTGCTTATGCCATGATCTGTTGTGCTGCCTTGTTGCTACCCACTTGGACTGCCGTAAGTAGACCCTTGCCATGTTTAGGTTATTTCTGTTGCTAGCTACTTGTTGCCTGATTGCTTGACTGTTCATGTCTTGTGGTTGTTTTCTTGCGAGTACGTCACCGTACTCAAACTGGCTTTTCATGTGGCCAGATGTTGAGAGGATTCATCTTCTACCATAGCAAAGAGATGGAGCAAGAGCGTGCTAGGATCAGTAGCCCAGCCAGATGCCTGTGGAATGGAGTCCCTCCAAGCCGTTGCCGAATCTACGACTTCCGCTGCCAGTTAAACTCTGTCCCGTGCCATACTTGGCCATGATATTTTATCTTGCCTTGATGGCCATGTAAACCATTTGTAGCCCTCTGGGCCTGATTGTGTAATGATATTTCTGCTATGTTGCATTGTCGTAACGTGCGTCCAGATATCCTGGGCTGGCGCACGGGGCGACCGCCTCTCTGGCGATATGTGTCAGAGGGGGGTGCCACATAATGCATGAAATTGGGACTTGCGAAATTGAAGATATTGATGTGGTTATTCAGCTCGCTAATAGAGATACTATCTCTCCGGTGGGAATTGTTAGAGATGTTGAAGTTTTATGTTTTAAGACTAAATACCATGCTAATTTTCTTGTACTTGGTTCTGTAGCAGACAATTCTTGTCCAATTATATTAGGTAGGCCTTTCTTAAATACTTAGTGTGCTGTTATAGATTGCCAAAAGGAAAAGGTTTATACTAAATTTGACGTTGAAAGTTATGAGTTTAAATTTTCCAAATTTGCTAAACAACGTCATAAAAAAGAATTGCCTAATGAGGACTGTAAAATTGAAAAACTTGCTGCTATTTTTGTTGCTCCTAATGATCCTTTGCAGCAATTTGTCGGAGAACTGTCCCAGGAACTGGGTGTTTCTAACTAGGTAAGGAATCGAGTAAGGGGCTGAACACGGAATCAAACAACCCTCAACATGCCTCGGCGACGGCGCTCGTCGAGATCGCTGTGGGACGGCACTGCAGAGATGAACACACGATGTTACCCAGGTTCAGGGCCCTCTTGGAGAGGTAAAACCCCTACGTCCTGCCTTGGTTGTATTGCACTGCTTGTAGAGGTTACAGTACAAGGAGAGCTTCGGGAGCTCGAGGTGGCTAACAATGGCTATCGCTAGAACAGCACTGGAGCTTCGGATCTCAGATCCTGGCTCCTTCTCCTTATCTCTCTCTCTAAACTCTCCAACACTCCAACCTTCCAACCCCCTTTGCCTGAACATGCTCCCCCTCCTTTTATAGGTGTCCTGGACCTCTTCCCCCAAATATCTTGGCGGGAAGGGTTACCACATGGCGACGAAGGAGGAGGTCGGGTGCACGATAAAGGGAGAGTCCACGGACGCAGTCCATGGCAGGAAGCGGCGTCACCAAAGCTGGAAAAGCCACCGTCCAGCCAGGACAGTGGGCTGGCGCTGCTGGGGCTCGGGATGCGCCCCATGGTGACGTCACCCTTGGAGTGTAGCGGCAGATGGTCTCCTTATCACCGAAATGGCAATTCTTGTAGCTCCTTTGCTTGGTGCAGCCTTGTTGACTGCTTTATACACGAGAGTGGCAACTGCGGCGCTGTCGTCACCGCGCGTAGGCGCGCCCGTGACTCTGCGAAGGGCGCAGAGCCCATGTGCGCTCTGTTGCGGAGACAGAGCTTGGTTCGTGGGGAAGGAACCCCACGAGGCTGGAGGCCTCGCCGAGCCTTTTGGCTTGATCCTTGGCAGAATCAAAGGTAGCATCTGAGATGCCCTCTCGAGGAGAGGTCCCTCGCGAGGGGAAAACCCTCGCGAGGCTCGCCAGGCTTGGAGAGCCTGGTCCTTAGCAAAATCTTCTGAAGAGTGTCGTGGGCCCTGGCAGGCCGGCCCGTGGTACCCTGGTTTCCATTGTGCCGACACAATTCATGGAGGACCATGAAAGTGAGGTTTTCATGCAGGGAAGGAATGAGTTGGAGGACATCTTTCTCTATCAACCTGCAATTCTTAAACATAATTTACCGGTGGAATCCTTAGAGATGCCGACCCCTCCTAAGGGAGACCCTGTTTTTTAACTTAAAACTCTTCCTGATGATCTCAAATATGCATTTATTGATGAGAGGAAAATTTACCTTGTTATTATTAGTGCTAAACTTTCAGGACAGGAAGAGGAGAGGTTATTGGAAGTACTTCGGAAACATCGAGGCGCGATGGGCTACACCCTGGATGATCTTAAAGGGATTTCTCCTACTGTATGTCAACATATAATTAATCTTGAGCCTGATGCAAAACCTGTCGTTGCAAATGATAATGATGAGCTTATTCCTCAAAGAGTTGTAGTCGGTTATAGAATGTGCATTGATTTTTGAAAATTAAATAAGGCTACAAAGAAAGATCATTATCCCTTACCTTTTATTGATCAAATGTTAGAAAGGCTTTATAAGAATACTCATTTTTGTTTTCTTGATGGTTATTCTGGGTTTTCTCAAATTGCGGTCAGACACCAAGACCAGGAGAAAACAACTTTTACCTGTCCTTATGGAACTTATGCTTATAAATGCATGCCTTTTGGTTTATGTAATGCCCCTGCTACTTTTCAAGGATGCATGTCTGCTATTTTCCATGGCTTTTGTGAGAAAATTGTAGAAGTGTTCATGAACGATTTCTCCATCTATGGGACTTCCTTTGATAATTGCCTACACAATCTTGATAATGTTTTACAGAGATGTGAAGAGACAAATCTTGTTCTGAATTGGGAGAAATGCCATTTTATGGTTAATGAAGGTATAGTCTTGGACATAAAATTTTAGAAAGAGGCATTGAAGTCGATAGAGCCAAAATTGAAGCTATAGAAAAGATGCCCTGTACAAGAGATGTTAAAGGTATACGTAGTTTTCTTGGTCATGCTGATTTTTATACGAGGTTTATAAAAGATTTTTCCAAAACTTCTAAACCTCTTACTAATCTTTTGCAAAAAGGTGTTCCTTTCATTTTTGACGATGATTGTAATCAAGCTTTTGAAATTCTTAAGAAAGCATTAACAACTGCTCCAGTTGTTCAACCCCCAAATTGGAATTTGCCTTTTGAGATAATGTGTGATGCTAGTGATTTTGCTGTAGGTGCTGTCTTAGGGCAGCGCATCGATAAAAAACTGGATGTTATTCATTATGCTAGCAAAACTCTTGATAGCGCTCAAAAGAATTATGCTACTACGGAAAAGGAATTCTTAGCTATTGTTTTTGCTTTGATAAGTTTAGACCTTACATTGTTGACTCTAAAGTAACTATTCATACTGATCATGATGCTATTAAATATCTCATGGAAAATAAAAATGCTAAGCCACGACTTATTAGATGGGTTCTTTTGTTGGAAGAATTCGATTTGCATATAGTTGACAGGAAGGGTGCTGACAACCCAGTTGCTGATAATTTGTCTAGAATGGAAAATATTCTTGATGATCCTATTCCTGTTAATGATAGTTTTCCAGATGAATAGTTGGTAGCCATAAAGGTAAACACTCGTGAAAATCCTTGGTATGCAGATTATGCTAACTTTATTGTTTCCAAATTTTTGCCTCCAAATTTTACTTATCAGCAAAGGAAGAAATTCTTTTATGACCTGAGGCATTATTTTTGGGATGACCCACATTTATATAAAGAAGGAGTTGACGATATTATTCGGCGTTGTGTTCCGGAGTATGAGCAAGGAGAAATCTTGAGGAAATGCCATAGCAGTCCCTATGGTGGACATCATGTTGGAGATAGAACTGCACACAAAGTGCTACAATCAGGTTTTTATTGGCCTACTCTATTCAAGGATGCAAGAAAAATTATTTTATCTTGCAATGAATGCTGTTATTTTATTGTGTCCCGAATCCCACGTACCTGTTGTAATATAGATGGAGTCCTACCGGACTACGGCGTTTGACTACAACTCTGTTTCGTGTCCGTCAAGAAAGAGAGTTGTTTGCCCCACTATATATAGGTCCAGGTAGTCATAGATTAGAGAGAGAGAAAGAGATAGAGCCTCATTGATAGCACGAGAAGGGTTTGTCCTCTCGTGTATGTAATACTCCTCCCAATTATAGTGAGACGCCTTCGTGCGTGCCGTGGTTTTTTCCCGTAAGGGTTTCCACGTAAAAATCTGTGTTCTTGTTCGTTGTTGATCTAATTTCTGCTGCGCTATTTTATAACAAGTGGTATCAGAGCTTGAGGTTTCAAGATCCGCTGTCCCGGGAGACTTCCCGCTGCGTTCCCAAGACAGCATCGCGCAGTTCGTCGTCGTCGGATCAACAGCCGCAGTCTTGCGGCATCATGCAGCTTTATCGAGTCACAGTTTCCATCCGCGTCCTGTGCGCCGCCTTTTGAAAATTCATCGAATCGTTATGTTCCGCTGTGTTAAAGTCGGAAGGAGACAATTTCCTGCGGCGGCTTCAATCCGTCGAGTTTTTAGTTCACCGAATAATTTATTCAGCCTGTCCGTTCTGCCGCCCATCCTCTGGTCGGTTTCTATTCCGTGTGAGGAGCAGCGAACTAGTACACCAGATCGATCGCTAAGGAAAGAATTCAAGGATCAGCTCAGGGATCAAGTCCCGAGGTGCACCATGTCTTTCTCACGTGAAGCCCACAGGAGTACTAGCTACTAGCTAGTTCAATTGATTTTTTAATCTCCAATTGCTATGTGCACTACAAGTGTACCAGGAAAATATTCGTGTTGCTACGTCCACCCGAGACAATACCAGGTGCTATTTTTTCAGTTGTTTGTTCGCAAGTTTAATTCTGCAAGGAATATTTGTTGGCTTGTACTACTTGTGTACGGATTTATCTGCTCATGTTATGAAGTATGATCTACCGTTATTGGGCCGTCACACAAGGTGTTTTCCTATGGAAAGTCAAGATGCGGGCATTGTTGGCGCAAGCCGTTTATGAGGATATACTGGTTAGTTTTGTTCAAGGTGGAGTTTTTGGATTATAGCCTGTTGGGAGATATATTGCTGCAGTTATATGATGAACACAGTTATCAGGAAAAGAAAAGAAAAAGATTATGGAGGAGGTAATTATTAAGCCTATTGGTAGCCAGCATATACTTTTGCTCTCCAAGTATTGCTGTTATGCATGTGAAGGTTTTGTTTTATATTATGTTCGTGATGAGGATCAGTTGAGATGCCAGAAGGAGATTTGTTTCTGCTAGATACTACAACATTAGCACTGTTGAGGTTCAGTGCAATTGAGTTGTCTTTGCTCTTTTAAGAGGGGTCTGTTGCAGAGTTGTAAACTCCGTTGCAGTTCAGGAGGTTCCTTCATCTGACAGTTGTTCTACAAGGACAGTTATGACCATGTCATGGATTTTTTATTAACCGTCGACAGTTGTGGGTGTACGTGATGCTATCCGTACCAGATGCTCTTGCATGAGTATTGTTTGCCGAGGTTTGTGCTCTTGGTTTTGTAGCACGTTCATATTCTATGATATGAGTTCTTCACAATGTTGTGTGCACCAGGTTGTTGCACTATGAGCTATGCGCTCGTTCAGGCACCACAGGAGATATGATGACTTATGTCATTTGATGATTGAGTAGTTTCGGTTTTTAAGGTCAGTGGCACAGACTCAGACTTTTGTTGGGAAGACTCAAGCTTCGTATGTCTGCTTTGTTGACAGCTGTGTTGTTTACTGGACGACCTACCGATTGATTTGCTCAATGTGACTTCGTGAGAAGTGTATAAGTCCTATGGACGTTTCAAGAAAGGATTACTTGTGATGACTTTAATTGAGGAGTTGGTTCTAGCTATGACTATTGTAAGGGATTTCGGTCCAAGGTGGAGTGTTATTTTATTGTGTTCCGAATCCCACGTACCTGTTGTAATATAGATGGAGTCCTACCGGACTACGGCGTTTGACTACAACTCTGTTTCGTGTCCGTCAAGAAAGAGAGTTGTTTGCCCCACTATATATAGGTCCAGGTAGTCATAGATTAGAGAGAGAGAAAGAGATAGAGCCTCATTGATAGCACGAGAAGGGTTTGTCCTCTCGTGTATGTAATACTCCTCCCAATTATAGTGAGACGCCTTCGTGCGTGCCGTGGTTTTTTCCCGTAAGAGTTTCCACGTAAAAATCTGTGTTCTTGTTCGTTGTTGATCTAATTTCTGCTGCGCTATTTTATAACAAATGCCAAAGAGTTGGCAACATTAGTAGGCATAATGAAATGCCTATGAATTATTCTCTTGTGATTGAACCCTTTTATTTTTGGGGATTTGACTTTATGGGTCCTTTCCCCAGTTCGCATGGTAATACTCATATACTTGTTGCTGTTGATTATGTCACTAAATGGGTAGAAGCCATCCCTACTCCTAGTGTTGATCATAAAACCTCTTTGAAAATGCTTAAGGATGTGATTTTTCCTAGGTTTGTGTACCTAGATATCTGATGACTGATGGAGGTTCTCATTTTATTCATGGTGCTTTTAGTAAAACTCTTGCTGTAACACCCCAAAAATTCGTCCCTAATTTTAGTGGTGTTTTCCCAGACCTGAATTTTTTTCTATTTTCAAAATATTTTCTTTAAACCAGATGGTCTTTGAATTGACTTTGGTTTCTCCCTCTTGGAAATTTCCCAGCAATTCCCGATCCTTGTCGGCCTCCACCATAACTTCATACCATTGTTTTGCCGGTCGAACCGTGATTCCATTTGGAGATTCTAAAACCCCTCCCATCTCTCCCACCAAAAGCCACCACCCCAATTGTATCTTGAGATAAATTCTACCAAGCTACCATATGGTTCCCTCAAACATATAGATCACTCCCATGCAAAAATATTTCATAGTCCCATACAATAATTCCAAGTTTATTCATATTTCCTATTATGCCGTTTTCAATCCAGAAATTATCTAGACACCTTCCACTCATCCAGAAATTCTACAATTTTATGAATAAGCCTAATTCCACCTCCTGAACATTTCACTCCATTTGCCCAACCTCATTTGAGCAATATTTGGGGTACTTCCTTTGTAATGCCTTTTCCTGCCTAATTGCATTTTCACAAGCAACCCCTAGCTACAAAAATCATTTGGCATTGCTACTTTTCCAAATTGACAACCTTACATATACAACAACATATCCACAATATCAAATCAAGATCATTTGGGTAAGTGCACTTGGCATACCCATGCCATTAGGGCATTTTTGGACACCTAATTATTTGACCAACCTCCAGGTAACCAATTGAGCTCAAACTGCACAGACATACTGTACACACCTATCCTAGCCTACTGTGAATTTTGGGGATTTTTCTGAGATGAGGAAGACCTCTGTCATTTCATCGAACACCTCGTGGACCCTCGGTTTTCAGAAAATCTTGTTTCACGAAGTTTAGAATTCTTGAGTGATTTTTGTTTTGTTGTGTTGCTATCGTTGTTACGAACCCAGTGGTGCGACCCGTTTTCCTTTTTGTGCCCCGAGTCACCGGGAACGCGACGATGTCGCTCGTGTCGCGCTCTGAACGTCCCAAATGCGCGCTTTGGCGAGACCTAAATCCGCTTAGCCCTAAACCCTGCTAAACCCCTCTGCACAGTAACTTCCCTGTGGAGGACTGCTCGTCCAGCTCGGCCTCCCTATCCAGCTCCCCGTTCTTAGGCTGGTGCCAGTGGGGGCGGTAGTGGAGGCGATACCGCCCCGCACCGGGCGAGAGGCGGGCGAGAGGCGGGCGGGACAACAGCGGCGGGCGGTGGTTCCCTCGCCCGGCGGTAGCGCCCGCTACCGCCCCGCTGTCGCCCACGCTGGCGGCGAGAGGGAGGCGAGGAGGAGGCGATAGGGGGCCGGTGCGTTGGCGGGTGGCGGCGGTAGGGAGGCGAGAGGCGGGCGTGAGAGGCTGACGTGTGGGTCCGACTGGAAGAAAAGAGAAAAAGAATTAAAAGGTGAAGGGAAAAAAGGGAAGGAAAAAAGGTGACGTGGCTATAGCCTGAGACTACAGCCCATGCACTGGGACCGTGAGGTGAGAGTGGGGTGAGAGTGCAGTGAGAGTGGGGGTAAAAGCTGACGTGGCGGGCGATAGTGAGGCGGTGCACTGGCACCAGCCTTATCCCCTCCGTTCATTTTATTAGAGCACGTGGTCATCCGATGCTTCTCGTCCCTGCCTATATATGGAGCAGCTCGAGCTCCACCCGCGCGACCCTCGCTCTCACTCTCCTGTCTCCCCTGCCTCTCCTCTAACTTGCCCGCAGCCCAGAGGAGGGAGTAGAGCTCGGCGTGCTCGAGCCCGTGAACGACCACCATGGCCAGGCCTCGGGCGAGCTCACGCCGATACCCCAGCCTCCCTCCCGACCGGAGCCATCCCCAGCCCCAGCTCCCTCCTTCCCCGGACGCGGTCCACCGCCGCCAGCCGGCCCTGCCCACCCCATCACCGCCGCCCTTGCCTCCCGAGCTCCCCGCCATGGCCGCACCGTGGTGGTCGCGGGCGCCGCACGCGGGGCAGTCCCCAGCCACGCCTCACGCGTCCAAGGCCGCGGTGGGGCACGGCGACCTCGCCACCGTCCTCGGCCCCCACCCTCGTCGCCGGCGTCCTCCCGGCGGGGTCCCGTCCCGGCCAGCACGGCGTCGACCCCGGCGGCGACCTCCGCGGTCCCTGGCCGTCCCGCGGGCGCCGCGCAGCCCGGCATGGCCGCCTGCATCTCCGGCGTCCTCCCCCGTCCCGCCAATCGCCGGCAGCCCTAGCTGCCCGGGCGGATGGCGCCGCGGCCGTCCTCAATCTCCTCCCGTACGTGCAGCTCACGTACGAGAGCTTGAAGAAGCACACGAGCCAATCGATCCATATGAGGCCAGCTAGAGGCCTATTTTAATTTTCTTCTCAGGTTTACGCTTTCCCTATGAGAAAGCACATTTCAGTGGAAATTCGTGACCAGCCCAACCCAGCCAGATTCGGCCCGATCTGTTTTTTTTTTTCCAGAGTGAGCAGCAGATAGTTAAACTTCGCCGGGACGTATCTTTTGATCCGTAACCCCGTTTGAGGTGATTCAAATTTGTAAATTCATGTTTTGAAAATCTCTATCCAGTGATATAGGTTTGGTATTTTTGTAAGATGTTGATATGCTCAGCACCCGCGTATGCGTGTATAGGTGTATTCCGCAGTACCGGCAAATCAAGACCCTAGCCCGCGGCGTGTCCGTGACCTCTAAGCCAAAGGGAATCGATCGTCGAAGGCAAGCTAACCACTTGCTATGAACACTCAAGCAGTGTTTGTTTGTTGCATATTATCCTGTCATATCGGTGCATTTTATTGCTTATTATCACCTGTCAACTGTGCGCCACGAGATATCGTGGCTTTGTTTACATTCTGTCAACCGTGCGTCACGAGATATCGTGGCTTTGTTTTGGTGTGTGTTGGATGGTACCATGCACCACTCCCCATTCCGGCGACGATGGACTGGGGGAACCGCCGCAGTCAATGGAATGGTGGAATGGGATCGCGTGGATGCCTCCACTAACTTTTGTAGTCGATCTGTGGCTGTCACTGGTCGGAGGTATCTCCGCCATCGCCCGGTTGACACTAACCAACTGTGCTGTTTTACTTTCTTTTACTCAACCCGTGGCTGTCACTGGTCGGAGTTATCTCCTCCCTCGCCCGGTTGACCGTGCTGTTTTACTTTCTTTTACGCAACCCATGGCTGTCACTGGTCGGAGTTATCTCCGCCCTCGCCCGGTTGATTGTTCTATTTTATTTTCTTTTACTCAACCTATGGCTGTCACTGGCCGGAGGCATCTCCGCCATCGCCCGGTTGAATTTATTTGTCTTTGCTGGATTATTATGTGATTGTTACTGCTCCTTGTAACCTGTGAACTAACTATTTTTATTTCTTTTTGCTCGATCATTGGTGGCCCTATAGTCACCCGGTCGATGCAAACTAACTATTTATTGCTTGAACTATTGTGTGCAGTTTGTTTCTATTCATGTTGATATGATATGGTGGTTTTGCATTGGACTAATCTGTTTCATGTTGATATGATATTATATTTGTTGTGTTGGACTAATCCTTTATTGTGTTGGACTAACCCTCTGTTGTTTGGACTTGTTGTTGAAAGAAACTGGATTAAATGAACCAACCCTCCAAACTTCGATAGGGTCAGTCCATAGTGCCACTAATCTGAACATTGAACGCACTACCACTATCGCCTAAATGGGAGAGCCATAGCCTATGTAACCTATCAAGCCTCCTTTGATGCTACCCACTTGGCAAGTCTAGTCGGATACTGCATAGTTGTGGTCGGGGCTAGTCTTGTGAAGGTTCCGGAGATAGGCATTGCTCGTGAGTTGGGGACGTGCTGGATTCACTTCGTCATAAGACTTAGCCCGAGTTGTAAGTCGGTAGATATACAAGGAGTGTCTTGGTAGCGTGAACGGTTATGTAAGTGTACCTTGCCGTCATGAAGCAAGGTGCATTTAGATGGCTGGTAACTGCAACCTCTCGAGAGTGTGTCAACTAGCAGCTAGCCTTGTTCCTAGGTTATGGAACAGTTCAGTGTCGGTCACACTATTGTCCTTTGTCGAGTCCGGAGGTTAAACTTAAGTTCGGTTTGAAAGAAAG
Organism: Puccinellia tenuiflora; assembly: GCA_012064385.1. NCBI lineage: Eukaryota > Viridiplantae > Streptophyta > Magnoliopsida > Poales > Poaceae > Puccinellia > Puccinellia tenuiflora. The sequence goes on along the minus strand of QRDG01001232.1, from coordinate 1,953,154 downwards.
ATGAACAACCTGATTTAGAATAGGCTGTTGCAGGGAACGTTACTTGAGTCCTGGATGGTTACCCGTGTTCGGGGTGACGGTGTGATCGTTGGGAGCCTAGAGTTAGGCCCGAGCCAACATCAACCGTGCATGCCCGGGATGGAAAGTGGAGGCCAGGGGGCCTAGCAGTTTGACAGATGTGGTAAGGCCGTTGGGCCTAGTTGTGATGGCAGGTGATGTTTAATATTTGGTAACATTGGGTACCCCCGTTATTCGTCACAGGTAAGTTCTCTTGTGTGATCACCGGTATACGATCCAACCCCACCTGGCTTGGACTCTGTACTGGTGATACCCCTATTATTTGCTTATGCCATGATTTGTTGTGCTGCCTTGTTGCTACCTCCTTGGGCTGTCGTAAGTAGACACTTGCCATGTTTAGATTATTTTCTGTCGCTAGCCGCTTGTTGCCTGACTTCTTGACTGTTCATGTCTTGTGGTTGTTTTCTTGTTAGTACGTCATTGTACTCAAACTGGCTTTTCATGTGGCCAGACGTTGAGAGGATTCATCTTCTACCATAGCAAAGAGATGGAGCAAGAGCGTGCTAGGATCAGTAGCCCAGCCAGATGCCTGTGGAATGGATCCACTCCAAGCCGTTGTTTTAGTCGTCTTCCACTGCCAGTAAAAACTCTGTCCCGTGCCATACTTGGCCATGATAACTTCTCATGCCTTGATGGCCATGTAATCCATTTGTAGCCCTCTGGGCCTGATTGCGTAATGATATTTCTGCTATGTTGCATTGTCGTAACGTGCGTCCGGATATCCTAGGCTGGCGCACGGGGCGACCGCCTCTCTGGTGACATGTGCCAGAGGGGGGTGTCACACTTGCTAAATATGATGTTAATAATAGAGTGTATTCACCTTATCATCCTCAAACTAGTGGACAAGTGGAATTAACTAATAGGGAGATTAAGTTAATCTTGCAAAAGACTGTTAACAAATCTAGAAAGAATTGGTCTAAGAAACTTAATGATGCTTTATGGGCTTATAGAACTGCCTTAAAAATCCCATGGGCATGTCTCCTTATAAAATGGTTTATGGAAAAGCTTGTCATTTACCACTAGAATTAGAACATAAAGCTTATTGGGCAACTAAAGAGCTTAATGATAATTTTAAGCTTGCCGGTGAAAAAAGACTATTTGATATGAGTTCTTTAGATGAGTGGAGAAGTGAAGCTTACGAAAATGCCAAATAGTTTAAAGAAAAAGTTAAGAAGTGGCATGATAAAAAGATTTTGAAAAGAGAATTTAATGTGGGAGACAAAGTACTATTGTATAGGTCTTGCTCGGATTTTTTGCAGGAAAGCTCTTATCAAAATGGGAAGGTCCCTTTATTATCGAAGAAGTTTATCGCTCCGGTGCCATCAAAATTAATTCATTGAATGGAGATAAACCACAAGTGGTTAATGGCCAGAGGCTCGAGCATTACATCTCTGGGGATCCACTTGAAAAAGATGTCGATATAATACAAGTTGTGACTCCAGAGGAATTCATCAAAAACAAATACCAGAAGGATCTAGAGTCAGAATTGGAATAGGTATCAGTTCCCATAAGTAAACTTTCTCATAAAATTCCAGAAAATTTATATTCGTTGTTTTTTAGGAAATATAATAAATTTCGAGACAAAGAAGAGACGGAGTCGGAGACCTGGGTGCCCAGGTGGCACCTGGGCGCGACCCAGGCCGCGCCTGGGCCCCACCTAGAGCCCCAGGAAACCTTCTCCGACTCTGCCTTATCTTTTTGCTTTCCTTTTGTTCGGCAAATTTTTGCTATATATTTACACGAATCTCTCGAGGTCTGTATCTCGTGTTTTCGACGCTTTTTGTTTTCGAGTTGTTTCTGCCAGGTTTCAAGCACTACATCGTGATGTCTTCTCACAAGGACGACAAGGAGGAAGCCAAGGATCTGAACGAGGACCTAAAGGATTTCAAGCATGAAGAGGAGGAGCCCATGGAGTCCTTTGAAGATCAAGAGGAGGAGACAGAGGAAGACCCTCGCTCGTATCCTCGTACCACCATTGCAAGCATTAAAGTGAAGACGAACCCTTTCAAGGTTGGCGCAAGGATGAGGACAGGCGGTAAGGTTCCCTATGGAGGCATAGCCGAAAAGAATTCCTCCTCACACTTTCAAAACTCCTTTCACAACCTACTGCACAACCATCAGCTCCATAATTCACCCAAGTCAAAATTGCCTACCTTTTGGGATATCGATCGTGCTGACAATGCAGGAAAAGGAAGCTTTGGTCCGAAAACCGAAGAAAGGTGGGGAGATGGTTCCAAGAACTGGGACTCTCCTTTGGACTGCATCATGAGCCATATTGAAATTAATACTGAGATGATTCATAATATTGGTTACAAGCTGGATGAGCTTAAGGAAACAATTGAGAAGCTTGTAGAGAGAGCTGAATCAACACCGAAAGAGTAATTGGACGTCATGGGTAATAGCACTCCCTTAGCTTGTTCCAAGCTTGGGGGAGTGCCTCGGTATCATCATTATCTTTTACCTTTTTATCTTCTAGTCGTGTGTCATGTCTTGAGTAGAGAAGTTATCATATGAAATAGTTGCGTGCATTGTGGTCGTCCTCCTATCATGTATTAGCTTTGTATCCGTTGGTGTGGTTGTCGTTATGGAATATTAATGAGAAGTCTTGTTTTTGCTTTCCCGCACTATTTTATTCTAGCTTGCAAGTAATCTCTAGATCTCTTTGGAAGAGTGTTGGCCTCACATTGGGTGTAGCCTTGGAAATCTTATTAAGTGTTGGCAAACATAGCATTGGTCAGTAGCAACAATTCTTGGATGCTTGAGTAGAGAAGAAAGTTTCACTTGCAAATATATTATCTTTGATATCTTACAGATTTGTCGGTTTCCAAGCCTTATATTCTTGAATAAAAACTTTATGCTGACGAGGAAGACAGCTCTCTAAGGTATGATCAATCTTATCGCTGGTAATATATATTGTTTGTATCTCTCAACACTTATGCTTGCTATAAACCTTGCTAGCCTAAAACCTTGCATTGAGAGGGAATACTTCTCGTGCATCCAAATCCTTGAGCCAAACACCTTTTCCATTTGTGTCAACCATACCAACCTACATGTGGTATTTCATTGCCACTCCAAGTAAATTTTTAATGTGCTACCTTTAAAACTTTCAAAATTATCCTTTTTGTGCCTTTGTTTTTAAGCTCATGAGGAAGCAGTAGGAAGCTAGATATAACCTGTGGAGAGACAATTTGCTGTGCACATGGGTAACTACACACCCTCTCTATGCTTGACACGTGTCCATCTGGTCAAAGTTGGTTTCACCACCGCGCCCCTCAAACGTGCATGCATGCTTTTGTTAGTGTCCAATCAAGGTAATGTCAGGGACATGTGGGTCCAGTCGCCGCTTTGCCTTCATGTGAAGCCACAACAATGCATGACCCCTCGATGCAAAAGAATAGCTCAACTATTTTGCCACAATGTTTACCAGACATGTCTTCTATCAGCACACATGGATGTGTAGTCACGTGAATGAACGAAGTACCAGCCAAACTTGCACCAATAGTTACAGTATACTGGGCCCCGCACAAGTACAGAGCTACACCACCTGCCAGGAAATAACTCGCGCCAAATATTAGTAAACATGGGACAAATATTGTGCAGTGATCGATTTGATGCTCACATGACACGGTCAAACGTGCTACATCGCGAGCTCGAATCTAAACACTGATCGGACGACAACCGCGTGGTGTGTAGCTACGCATGTGTATAGCGAGTCTTTTCCGTAACCTGTGACAAGCAAGGTCATTTCCCCCCTTTCACCCGATGTTGATGGTTTACGTCCTCACTCGAATTTGCCGAGAGCTGCTTAAGCAAAATATAAATATAACCCACCATTCTCCTCCGCACAATGCAAACCTGAGAAATCAGTCAAACATTGGTTAGTTGTGAAACAAAGGAGAACGAGGAGTGACCTCATTTCTCTAAGTACCAGCCGCTCTCAAAAGTCTAAAAGCCTTGCTTGAAATGGGGGACTAGCCAGTTTCTTTACTCTAAAGTCGTTGACGAAAGCACGCATGTCTCAAAACTTTTTACTTCTGTTTCAAAAATTAAAAATCTCTAGCACATGACTAATCCCTGCTTCCCTCTGTGAAGGGCCATTCTTTTACTTTTATGTTGAGTCAGTTCACCTATTCCTTCTGTCCTTTACTAGCAAAACAAATGGTGTTGAGTTGAGATACAATCAATTATATTGCAGCAATATGTTTGATCATGTTTTATTGCAGTTGACAGTACCATTGTGGTAAACAAGTTGAAAGTTAAGCTTTGCTAAATAATCATCTTACTCGTAAGGTATTTATACTTTTATTTCAAGAATATAACTCTTGGAAGTTTCCAATGATGCATAGAGTCTTTGATGATTGAAACTCATGATATCTGCTAAATAATAGCTCTTATATATAGATTCTCCTTGAAAGATAACTTTCATATGTTAGATTTCTCTAACCAAGAACATAGTTTTCCATCACTCAATTATGTTTTTCTCTGTGCACCTCTATATGTGATTGAATCATAACTTGTTCTTTAAGTTTGATATGAGAAAAGTTGTTGTGTAGAATGAGTGTGTGCTTGTTTAGTAAATACCAATGCTTCTTGTCCGTATTCGTTATTATCGACACTTCACTCCATAAACCTGTGGTCATGTTTACCGAGCTCAGTATTCGCTTGGGGACAAGCGAGGTCTAAGCTTGGGGGAGTTGATACGTCCATTTTGCATCATAATTTTATGTTATTCATGGATATATTTCATATTATAATGTCATACTTATGTTATTTTATCTTATTTTGCATGTTTGATGATTGTTGGTGATTTGACTGCCGTAGCCCAGAATCAGCTGGAAAAAGCACCGTCAAGATACTATACTTTTGCATCGCCAAAAATTCCGCAAAAATTCAGGGATCAGTATTTTGCCAAATGATGAGAGAAGCCAGAAGAGGGACCAGAGGGGAGCCACCAGGGCACCAGGAGGCACCTGGCCGCGGCCCACCCCTGGGCTGCGCCTGGGGCCCACCTGGTGGCCCTGGGTCGCCTCCGGTTCCCCCCTTTCGCGTATATGACCTATCTGACCTAAAAATCATGGGGGACACTTCGAAAAAATATTCCGCCGCGCCTCGGGGGAGGAAACCACAGAGAGAGAAAAAGCTCTCCGTCAGGGAGAAATCTGTTGGGGAAATTCCTTCCCGGAGAGGGTAGATCGTCGCCATCGTCATCGTCACGGGCTTCATCGGGATCATCATCAACACCATCTTCACCGACAGCACCATCATCCCCACAGCTCCACTCCGTTCCGATGTTGCATCTAGGGTTATACTTATTGTAGTTCATTGGGATCACTTTTTCGATGTTGTTGCCTCGTGTAGTTGATGCTATTGAGTTTTATCGGTGAAATACTTTTATGACCAGATTGTTATTCATCCATTCATCACCTCTGATTATGATCCATATGATGTCTTGTGAGTAGTTCGTTTAGTTCTTGAGGACATGGTAAGTGTCGTTGCAAGTACTGGAATTATGCTGAGTAATATTTAATGGTTTGACATTTAAGTTGTGGTGATATTCTTCTAGTGGTGTTGTGTGAACGTCGACTACATGACACTTCACCTTTATGGGCCTAGGGGAATGCATCGTGTATTTAGTTTGCTTGTGAGGTGGTTGCAGGAATGACAGAAACCTAAACCCCCGCCGGTAAACTAGTGCATGAGGGAGCGTAGGATCTCAGAGTTTAAGGTTGTGGTTAGTTAATTCTTAAATACTTCCTTGCATTTGCGGATGCTTGTAGGGAAGTGTAATCACAAGTGTGTTCTAGTTAGAGTAACGACGGTTCATTAGCATAGGTTCACCCACACAACACTTAGCAAAACATTAAACATTAAGTAGCGGTATGAAGCGAAATTGACTTGACATAACTCCCATGTCTCCTCAGGAGTGTTTAGCCATCATAAGTAGAATCACCGGCTTGTCCTTTGTTCTAAAAAGGATTGGGCCACTTGCTGCAATAATTATTTCTCTATTTTATTTACTCGCACATTATTTATTTGTTACTATAAAAACCCATAAAAATATGTCTATTAGTGTTTGCAGTGAAACCTTGCACGAATCTACAAGCCAACACCTTCTGCTCCTTGTTGGGTTCGACACTCTTATTTATCGAAAGTACTGTGATAGATCCCCTATACTTGTGGGTCATCAGTGTCCTCCATAGCCACTGTTGTGACATTTTCTCAAAATTTCATCCTGCTCATGCTCGGGAACACATCTACTCATAATTCCATCAACTCCCTCCATGTATAAATGTGGGTCATCCAAAAAATAGTGCCTCAAGTCGTAAAAGAATTTCTTTCTCTGTTGATGAGCAAAACTTGGAGGCAAAAATTTGGAGACAATAAAATTAGCATAATCAGCATACCAAGGACTATCATGAGAGCCTACCTTAACAACGGCTAGTTGTTTGTCAGGGAAACTATCATTTATAGGAATAGGATCATGAGGTATATTTTTCATTCTAGACAAATTATCAGCAACAGGGTTATCTGCACCTTTTCTATCAACAATATGTAAATCAAATTCTTGCAGCAAAAGTACCCATCTAATAAGTCTAGGCTTAGCATCTTTCTTTTCCATAAGGTACTTAATAGCAGCATGATCAGTATGAATAGCTACTTTTGAATCCACAATGTATTGTCTAAATTAATCACAAGCAAAAACAACAGCTAAAAATTCCTTTTCAGTAGTAGCATAATTCTTTTGTGCACTATCCAAAGTTTTACTAGCATAATGAATAACATTCAGTTTCTTGTCAATTCTTTGACCAAGAACAGCCCCAATAGCATAATCACTAGCATCACACATAATTTCAAAAGGCAAATTCCAATCAGGTGGTTGAACTATAGGAGCGGAAATTAAGGCTTTCTTGAGGATCTCAAAGGCTTCCTTACAATCTTTATCAAAAACGAACGGAACATCTTTTTGAAGAAGATTAGTAAGAGGTCTTGACGTCTTAGATAAATCTTTAATAAATCTCCTATAGAAACCAGCATGACCAAGAAAACTACATATACCTTTAATATCCCTTGGATAGGGCATTTTCTCATTGCTTCAATTTTAGCTCTATCAACTTCGATTCATCTCTCAGAAATTTTATGCCCAAGCACAATGCCTTCATTCACCATAAACTGACACTTCTCCCAATTGAGAACAAGATTTGTTTCTTCACATCTCTGCAAAACTTTGTAAAGATTATGGAGGCAATTGTCAAAAGAAGTTCCATAGACAGAAAAATCGTCCATGAATACTTCCACAATTACCTCAGTAAAACCATGAAAAATAGCAGACATGCATCTTTGAAAAGTAGCAGGAGCATTGCATAAACAAAAAGGTACGTATATAAGCATAAGTTCCATAAAGACAAGTGATAATGGTTTTCTCTTGATCTTCATATTTAACAGCAATTTGAGAGAAACCAGAATAACCGTCTAGAAAACAAAAATGAGTGTTCTTAGATAACCTCTCAAGCATTTGATCAATAAAAGGAAAAGGATAATAATCTTTTCTAGTATCCTTATTTAGCTTCCTATAATCAATGCACATTCTATATCCTACAACAGTTCTTTGAGGAATGAGTTCATTATTATCATTAGCAACAACGGTCATACCTCCCTTATTAGGAATGCAATGCACAGGACTAACCCATCTACTATCAGCAATATGATAGATTATACCTGCATCAAGAAGCTTTAATATCTCATTTCTTACCACATCCTTCATTTTTTGATTTAATCTCCTTTGATGATCAACAACAGGTTGATAGTATGTTGGCATACGGATGGTGAAATCCCATGAAGATCATCTAAAGAATAACCAATTGCAGCTCGATGTTTCCTAAGAACTTCCAATAATCGCTCCTCTTTTTTCCCTGAAAGTTTAGAATTGATAATAACAGGATATGTTTTCTTTTCATCTAGATATGCATATTTAAGAGTGTCGGGAAGAACTTTAAGATCGAAAACAGGGTCTCCCTTTGGAGGCGTGGGCGTCCCCAGCGACTCCACATGCAAATTGTGCTTTAGAATAACTGGTGGTCTAAAGAAGACTTCATCGATTTCTTCCCTTTCCTGCATAAACATGTCATTCTCGTGCTCCTCCATGAATTGTTGTAAAGGATCAATAGGTGGTACAGCAATAGAAGCAATTCTTTCTATAATAAGATCCTGATTATGTAACTCTTTCTCATAACGATGTCTAGCAAACTTAGAAAAATTAAATTCTTATGGCTCTCTAGTAAATTGCATAGACACTCTCTTTCTTAAAATCTATAACAACACTACAAGTGTTTAAGAAAGTTCTACCAAATATAATAGGGAAAAATTTATCCTTAATCGAACCTAAAACAAGGAAATCATTGGGTTCCTTTACCTTACCACATAAGACTTAAACGTCTCTTACAATTCCCACTGGATAGATGACATCTCTATTGGCCAATTTAATTTCCAAGTCAATATATTCAAGCTCACATGGCGCGATCTCGCACATTACTTCTTGATAAAGTGAATAAGGAATAACACTTGCGCTTGCACCCATATCACACAATCCGTAATATCTATGATCACCTATCTTAACAGAAACAACAGGAGTACCAACAACTTTTGCACTTTTATCCTGCCTAACAATGTTAGTGGTAGCCTCACAAAAATTAGTAGAACCTCCATCGACATTCTCAGTTACAAGATCTTTAACCAAAGCTACTAGAGAGCAAAAACTTTTCTTTCACTTTTATTAACCACACTAGCAACAGTAGAGTGTTCTTTAATTCTTAAATGAAACGGTGGCTTTTCAACGTGAACAGCAGGTAAGACAGATTCAATAGTATGAACTTGTATTTCATTATTAGCAAGCATGTCCTTTGTTACAAACATCTTTAAAAGGTTCATGGTACTTACTCCATTTTTCTTTGGGAATATTAATATGAGTTGCAAAGGACTTACAAAAGTCAACAACAATTTGAGAATCGAGCCCAAACTTAGCACTAAGCACACTAAAACTTCCAGTTTCCACAAAAGATTTAATGCAATCATACTCATAGTTTATACCCATTTCTTTACCTTTGTCAATTTCCCAATCCTCAGCATTATGATAGATCCTTTCAATATGGTCCCATTTAGCATTCACCTTTTTGCTTGTAAATGACCCAAGAGAAGAAGCATCAAGCATATCCTTGTCATGACGTGATAGCCATGCATAAAAATTATTAACAATGATTTCATTAGAGAGCTTATGATTGGGGCATTTGAGCATTAAGGATTTCAATCTCCCCCAAGCTTGAGCGATGCTCTCTCCGTCACGTGGCCAAAAATTATAGATATAATTTCTATCTTGATGAATTTCATGAAGAGGATAAAATTTGGAGTAAATGAGAGGCATAAGCTCTTTCTAATACATCAAATGAGAATTATCCAAAAGCCTATACCAATCCAATGCTTTCTCCTTCAGTGATAATGAAAATAATTTCCTCATGATTACCTCTCTTGATACACCTGCAATCTTAAATAGCTCACACAATTCTTTAATATAAAGCAAATGATAGCCAGGATGAACAGTTCCATCTCCTGCATAACGATTATTCATAACTCGATTAATTATTCCCATAGGAATTTTAAAAGGAATGATTTCAGTTGGTAGAGGACCTTTGTCCACCATGGGGATGGTGGGAGAGTCACTCCCAAACAACATACTAAGTGAAGAGTGCTCCATAATGAAGCAAAGTAACAAACGAAAATAAAAACAACACTTACAATAAAAGTTTCCTTACCAATTCCATTTATCAATAGCGCTACACTCCCCGGTAACGGCGCCAGAAAAGAGTCTTGATGACCCACAAGTTTAGGGGATCTATTGTGGTCCTTTCGGTAAGTAAGAGTGTCAAACCCAACGAGGAGCAGAAGGTGTTGACAAGTGGATTTCAGCAAGGTTTCACTGCAAGAACTAAAGTGAAAATATTTATGGGTTTTTGGTATAACAAGCAAATAAAGACCAAGTAAATAAAAGGTTGCAACTATTGTTGTAGCAAGTGGCCCAATCCTTTTTATCAGAAAGGACAAGCCAGTGGTGTTACTTATGATGATTAAAACATTCCCGAGGACACACGGGAATTTCTGCCTAGCCATTTTCATTGCACGCTGTTGATTAATCTTCAACGTTTTGATAAGTGTTGTGTGGGTGAACCTATGCTAACGCACTGCCCTTACTTGGACAAATGCATACTTGTGATTAAACCTCTTGCAAGCATCCGCAACTACAAGAAAGTAATTAAGATAACAACCAAACCACAGCTTTAAACTCCTGGATCCTACACTCCCTAGTGCACTAGTTTGCAAACTGAGGTTCATGTTTCTGTCACTCCGGCAACCCTACCGTAGGCAAACTAAATACACTATGCATTCCCCTAGACCCTCAAAAGGTGAAGTATCATGTAGTTGACATTCACACGATACCACTAGAGGAATAACAACACAACATGGATCATCAAACAATTAAATATTACTCAACATTATGCAATTACTAGCAACTAGGATTTCCCCATGTCCTCAAGAACCAAATGAACTACTCATGAGACATCATATAGATCATGATCAGTGGTGGTATGAATATGGATAACAATCTGATCACAACGGTAGTTCACCGATAAAACTCACAAGCATCAACTACAAAGGGTAATCAACACTCGGGAAGTGATCCCAATGAACTAACAAGTCACAACTTCAAAAGCACCAAGGAGATGAGATGGGGTGATGATGGTGATAAAGGTGATGGTGATGGAGATGATGTTTATTATGATCCCGATGATGCCCGACGTGATGGCGTTGATGATGGCGGCGATTTCCCCCTCCGAGAGGGAATTCCCTGGCAGATTTCTCCCTGCCGGAGCCCTTCTTCTTTCTGTCTAGTTTCCGCCTCGCAGAGGTAGCGGAATATTTATGCTAGGGGCGGGCCCAGTCGTGGCCAGAGGTGGGCCCGCGGCCAGGGGTCGCCCCTGCCCCTGGTGGCTCGCCTCCGTGCCCCCTTCTGGCTCCGTGACTAATTTCTCAAAATAATAGCTCCTGAATTTTTCTGGAATTTTCTGAGGTTCACAGGTCAGGTGTCTTGAAGGGTACTTTTCCAACCGATTCCAGACTCCGGCAGACGAATCCCCCAAAATTGCAAAACATGCAAAATAAGATAAAATAACAAGAGTAATGCATCACAATATGAAATATATCAATGAATAAAGATAAATTATGATGTAAAATAGTGATGCGAAATGGACGTATCAGCTACTAGGGGTAAAACATGGTGTTTATGTCATAAATATTGCTTCAATCATGTACTGTGTTTAATGCAATTGTCTGTTGCTTGCAACTTAATACCGATGGGTGACATGCTGGATAGCGATCCCTAGGTGGACTTTTTAGACAAAGATGCAGTTGAATGACGGTCTTTGTTATCTAACGTGATTCCTAAATGAATATTAACATGAACTCATTGTCATAGCTAGATTAAGTTTGTGTCATAATCTTGTCAATTGCCTAGCTGTAATTTGTTTACCCATCATATGAGTGTTTTATTTTATGGAGAGACACCATGTAATACCCCAGCATTTAGCAACCAATGAAGAGTAGAAGTAGGATTTTGTGCATCTGCATTCATGCATCGGAAAATCCGAATAAATTTTTCGCAAAATAAAACCCTGAAGGGATTGGAGATCATTCACCCTCATACATAGAGTTTAGCTCATCTGAGGTGAATGTGATAAATGCTGACATGACCTCCAGGCATTTTTACTGGTTGCGGGAAATCAGATCCAAATTGGAATATACAAATGATATTGAATTGGAGAGCTTATTTAAATGAATAATAAAGTTATACATGCTTATACAAATAAGCAAATAACTCATAAGTAAATTACCAACTCAACACCAATCACAACTCAAAGAGTAATTAAAACAAAGTAAATAATGTAATTGGTTGAGTACATTAAAACATTGTCTTTACATTGCCTCAACCATAAAAGCTAATACAAATGCTTAAGTAATCCTATATTACACCAAACTTGATCTTATTTGATCTTAGCTTCTTATCTTTAAATCCTTCCAAAGACATTCCTGCAAGACAAATTGAATAATAAAGAAACTTGGGGTGAAATTTAAAGGCTTTGTGTTATATAGAAGTAGTTTGGTAACAAGCTATGCAACCTTGTTAACAGATGTCTTTTGTATGCATTAAAGCAATTGAATTTCAAATAAAAATAATCTTGGACAAAAGGAGAGTTTCTTTTGTATATAAATGTTTGCCTTCACCACAAGGGTGAGGCAATAAAATCTTGGAAGTTAATTAATGGACATTAGGAACTTGCCCTAATATCCAATTATTGGCTAGAGGGAATCAATATTAACATAAGAGCAACAAGGGTCTATGGATCACTTAGATCATCTCAAGTCAAGTAGGCAACAGGGGTAAGAAGCGGCATTTGATCAATACAAGAGAAGGGACAAGAGGCAACATTGATCTATTTACCAAGAAGGCAAAGTATCAACCTCTTAAATCCAATCAAGTGCCTATTTAAGAAAGCTACCTAAGAATATTTCTCCAATGGTATGAAATCCCAAGAAAGAAAGTAAACCAAATGATAAATACCACGTATCTGAATTTTGTAAATCCACTTGATCATCACCAATCTTATAATTCAAAGCTTTGTACAAGAAATTTCCTAAGCACATGGGCACAAATTCATGAAAATATATTCAGCAGTGAATAATAAGCTCACAAGCAAAACTAGCAAGACATCGAGCATATAATTAAACCTATTCAAGCTCAACAAACAGATAAATGAGGAGTATCACTGAACGTCTTCAGTTAGTCACACTAATAGAGACCAACTCTATCTAAGCATCACAAGCACCAGCATGTTCAACATTTAGTTGAACAGAGCACAACACCAGGGACATAATTAGTAGAACTCATCACAACCACACACAATTGATATAGCATCCCAACATTGTAATAAAATGATTAATCGTTGATCATGATCATGGCATGTATGCTTTTGAACACAAGAACTTGGTTGCATCTAAAATAAAAGGTGAATACATTTAAATGACTAAAACATATCTCTATTTTTATATGTGATTAAGTTATTTCAAAAATTCAAAATAAAAATATATGGAGCTTCTATATAATATTAGGAGCCTATATAATTTTTCCCAATATTTTTCGAGCTTCCTAAGTTCCCTAATAAAATTCCCAAGGTTTCTGTTTTAAAGAGTTTCATAATTACTCAAAAGTCCAGGGGTTATGTGCAAAAATTCCTTTTCTTTTCTTTCTTCTTCCTTCGGCCAGAAAGCAGGGAACGCCGTGGCCGTGCCACCTCCTGCTTGCCTGCTCGACGTCGAGGGGATAAGAATAGCGAGAGCCGTCCCCATCACCCTTTCCTCCTCAGTCCGCGTCACTCTCTCTCTTTCTTCCTCTCTCCCTGGAAAGTGACCCCGAAACCCTAACCCTAGAACCGTACGGCCGCCATCTTCGCCCCTCAAATCGCCGGCGAACCATGTCGTTCCGAGCTCGTCCGAGATGTCCTGGAGGTCCGCCTCGTCGTCCTCTTCGTTCCGGTGTGCTTCGCGCATGCTGGGGTGGTCTGTAGACAGAGAACGCGAGAGGCGCCCCAAATGTCGGCCGCCGCACTCGCCGCTGTCTCCGGCCGTCCGAGCTCAAGCTGATGCTATCCCGAGCTCAGCCTCGCCGTCCTCTAACTCCTCCTCAAGCAGTGCGTGCCAGGACGCACGGAATCGGGCGAATCGACCCTCTCCCTCAACTCTGGTCGCCGCGGGTCGAGGACGATTACGTCGCCGTCCGACCTCCTCCGACTTCGCCATCTACTCCGTTGGATTCACGGTGAGCAGGGGATTCTCCCCGTGCCCTTAGCCCTCTTCATATTGCTCTAGCTCGCCGGCACGACTTGTTCCACCTCCGGCCGCCGCTGGCCAAGGTCGCCGGAGTAGCTCCGGTGACCATTTGGTCCCAGCGCCACCACCCCTCGGTAGGACTCTGTGTAACATCCCAAAACTTTGGAATGTTTTAAAAATCACAAAATTTTAAAACTTTTATTATTAGATAAGGAAAGTCTCCAAAAATCAAGAAAACACCTTATAAAGTATTATATTGAAATCTCCAAGGGTATTTTATTTTAATTATTCCTTTACCTTCTATTTTCAAATTTCAGGTTTTGGAAATAAAATAAATATTTTGATATTTATAAAGCCCAAGATTAAATGGGTATTGGTATTTAAATGGATTTCCCAAACTCTTCTTTATAAAAGATTTTAGACTAAACTATTTTTTTATGAAAAATGAGTAATTATTTTGAATGATATTTCTCATAGTATTTTACGGTTTTTATTGGAAACAAAAGGAGTTCATAAACCTTATTCTTATAAAGCTATCAAATATGACTATATAAATTATTTAAATTCTACAAATACTTTAGAAAAGGGTTCAAAGTATTTAAAAGGATTTTATCAAAACTTGCTTTAATTATGAAAATTGATTTCATTATATTCTATCATGAAAAATAATACTATTTGTTCCCTTGGTTTTATTTAAAACCATTTTGGCAAAATATTTCAATATGGATAATGCCCATGATTTAAAATGAGTAAAATGTATTCAAAGGTTTTATCAAACTATTGTTTTATTAGAAAGATTTGTACTAAATTATTTTATCAAGAAAATGATATTTCATGGATTTTAATCTTTATTTTAAAAAGGTGATTTTAAAACCCTATTTATTAAAATGACATAAACATGCCAATTATGCATTTATGCAATATTTGCTTTTACTTCAAAATAAAATATTTTGGAAAAGGTTGCCAAATGTCCCAAATGATTATTCTGAATTTTGCAAAAATTTTACAAATTTATTTCACTTGATTTGGAGCATTATTTCAAAAGTTATAAAAGAAAACAGACAAAAGAAAAAGGAAAAAGCTTTATACAAAAAAAAGGGAAGGGGCCAGCTGCCCGAGCCAGCCCACTGCCGGCCCAGGACCAGCCCAGCATCTTCCCCGACCGGCCCCTCCCCCTCTTCCTCTTTTCTCTCCTGCCCTCTCTCGCCCGACGCCGTGCTCGTCACGGATTCTTACAAATCCTAACCGAATCCCAGCAAATCCATCGCCCCCGCACTGCCTATTTAACCTCCCTAAAATCCTCATTGTTTCCCCTCTAAAACCCTAGCTTCTATGCCGCCAGGCCGCTCGGGATTGACGTCACCGCGCCGGCATTGCCGCCGGTAAGATTTGGAGCTCCGGCCGAGCACCGACGACCCCTGCCTCCCTCTTTCTTCCCTCTCGCTTCTCCTCTTCGTGGCGCATCTCATGGACACCTCCTTCTCTTTTTCCTGCCCTCAGATCGTCGGGTTCGTGCTAAACCGAAGTCAGCCGCCGCCTGTAGCAACTCCGGCGAGCAATCACCGGAGGAGGAGAAGACCACCGACCGCTCCACCTCGCCACCGACATCTCCTCGTCACGCTGATCATCCAGGTACAAGCCGCGCGTCCGAGAATGCCACCGATCGCCGGGAACGTGAGATGCCGACGCGTCGCCGCCGTCCGCCGCCGCTCGCCGCAACCCTAGCTCCGGCCGGCCCGAGATGCTTTTAATCTCAGCCATTAGATCTAAATCGTACGGCCCATTTTATTTATCTAACCTGAACCGGTATCAGCCAATCAGATCACGCACAGTCAGCAGCACAGTCAGCGCCACGTCAGCCGCCATTTTCCTGGGAATTTCCCGAATTAGATTTAAATGACAGTTTTGCAGAAAAGCCCCTATAACTTCAAACATTTATATCTTTTCAACCGTTTGGCCAAATTTAACAAACTTTATATTTTTGAAAACCTCTTGACCTGTAGATTATATTAGAACCGTTAGTTCTCTGTTTTGGCCAATTTAAATTATTTAATTTTCAAATGTGTGATTTGAGTAATTTGACATAACTTTATTTCTATAAGTCCAAAAATTGCAAGAAAAACAGTTTTAGAAACCTTAAAATATTTTAAATATAATTCCTCTGTTCTATAATATTTTTGGGCTTTATTTTGATGATTTAAAAATCAGAGACTCAATTTGATTATTTTGTTATAGTTTAAATTCTATAAATCTTTCTAATATGTTTTATTTTAGAAAAATACCCCAAATAGTTGCCTCTGTCCAGTAGAACCAAAACCTATATTTCTTAGAACCCTTCCACCATAGGAATGTTGAATTTGGTTTAGAACCCATTATTAACTTGTTTTGCAAACCTTGGCCTACTTAGCATTAAACCTTCTTGACCAAGTTCAGTATGTAAACCATACTGATATCTTTGGACCACCATTCTACCCATTTAAATTTGAATTATTCAAATTTGACTCTTGACCACCCCTTGATCTTTAATGGAAAGCCTCAACCTAAAATGCATTGATTCCTTTTGCATAGTGGATCATGTATTGAACTTGGACCACCAACCCAGTTGTATTGTTATTGCCCATTTTGATGTTGTGCTTGTTTTACTTGGTTGTTGTATTGTTATTTATTGTGATTTGTTTGTATTGTTTAGAATGAATGGAGTGCTCCAAGTTGCGTTGAAAAGAGAGTGTGAGCAACGACAAGTTTTTCAAAGGCAAGTGATACTCCAGCATAAATGACCTACTATTTTTACTATATATGCATTATAGGCTATTTCATTAGTATGCATGATAGGCTTATCACTACTGCTATATATATATATATATGCTATGCAAACCTGTTAGGATAGCCACATGACTAGTTGACTAGTGACCTATTTAATTTAGTGGAATTGCTTGCTGCAAAACTGAAGTGTTTTATTGTAGTTGAGTTAAGAAAAATTCTACTAAATTAATGAACTACCTAGGTGGTATTGGTCCGTATGATGGAGGTGAAGTTGAGTGGCTATTCAGGGCCATTTCCATGGTTTTACCTGAATATGTGCACTTGTGAAAGGCCACCTAGGGTTTGAGATTAATGTCACACCGTGGTTGTTTGCCCGACCATGCAACCACTAGTCATATGGGCTCTGTCTTGATGGAGTAAGTTGTGTGGACCTGGGTCAGTGAGATCTGATGATGTACAGGGGTAGGACGGCAGTGATCTCGCTAGAGTACCATGGGAAAGCATTTCTGAAAAGTCTCGTCTCGATCTTCTCCTTTTCTTCTCACTAAATGTGTGAGTAGGAAGTTTGGGCTGATTGGGTCTAGTGGGGAAAGTGCCACAAACTCTCGAGAGTTATTTAAAACTAAGATCTTAGCCGTGTCCTCGGTAATGGACAATCACGAGTGACCAAATAAGGTTGTCGACAGAAGATCTCTTCATTCCAATTTCAGAAATAAAATTTTGATGGGTGAACTCGGGTAAATGAGACACTGGATGCGTTCCATGGGAGTGTCTCATAATGTTAAGTCAAAATTGAAAAAGGTTTTATGAAAAGTAGGATAAAATTCGCTTTATGCAACTAGCGTTGAAACTCCACCAGTCAGATATGCATGTAGTTGTTAGAAGTTTGCCTTTATGAGTCCAAAAGTATCATTTGCCAGATCCATTCAAATGGTTCTGACAAATTTTTGGCTGCAACGCTTTTATCGTTGCAGGTTCGTCTGACGATGAGTAAGGAACGCTATAGGTTTCGAGTCTGCAACCAACATGTCTGCCTGTGGCACATGAAGATGATGAGGGCTCCATTCTATTATATGATTTCCGCTACTGAACTTTGTTTTATGCTAGCCTTGTGCTATGCAATTTGTAATATTTTACTTTTCTGGATCTTCGATGTAATAGATATTTGACGCATTTGCATGATATTACATCTTGAACTGTGGTGCTAGCTATTCGATCCAGGGACTAGCACAGAACACAGGGATCTTGGCCATTTTTAAAAGGCAAGGTCGCTACAGATGGTACAGAGCACTGTGTTGCCTGTAGGTTCAAAACCCTAGGTTTGGATTAGAACTAGGAAAAGACCAAAAATTGAAAATCTATTTTATTCAAAAGGAAATATTTGCAAGTTACCTTTTCTTATACTCTCATCTACTATTCATTTTCTAAACATCTTTTATCACTTCAAATGACGCTTATTGGTGGATTCAATTCAACTGATGTCAGAACGATGGAGATCATCACAAGACAGATGTGCTGCACTGAAGGTCAAAGAAGAACTTGAAGAGATTCAATGAAGAAATAGATGAGACCACCACTTTAGTCACCTTGCTAGAACAACGATAACGTGATAGTATATTGATCATACTTAGTGAGTATGCCAATACTAGGTTGTTCGTTTGTGTGAGAAACTTGTTGCTTGATGCTTGCTAGATGTTGTTTGTAAAATGAATTGCCTTGATATGCTTGTTTGAGTAGGAATACTTCTCTTAGTATCCCTCTATCTCTACTCAGCCATGCTAAACTAAACAGATGTCCCAGCCAAATCCCAACAACCCGGTGATGCTTACACTACAACAGTTACTAGATGCACAGAAACAGTTGAATCAGCTGGTGACCCAAAACCAAGAAGACAATAAGAACATTCCAGCACCACCTCCTCCTCAAGTGGATATGCTGATCAGATTCTTGAAGCTTCAACCAGGAAAGTTCTCAAGAGCTGAAGAACCTATTTTGGCCGATGATTGGCTTCGTTCAGTAAATAAGGATTTAGTGACCATCGGATGCACAGATGCTGAGAAGGTTAGATTCGCATCACATCTACTAGAAGGACCTACAGCAGACTGGTGGGACAGTTACCAGATCACTCATCCCCTCAAGGAGATGACATGGGATTTGTTCCAAGAAGGATTTCATGATGCACATATTTCATCAGGAGTGATGAAACTGAAGAGGGGAGAATTTTTCGATCTTCGACAAGATGACCGAAATGTAATAGAATACATGAATGAGTTCAATAATCTGGCGCGCTACGCACCGGATGATGTTGATACAGATACCAAGAAGAAGGAGAGGTTTCTAGATGGTCTGAATGACGAACTATCCATTCTATTGACAGTTGCCTATACCCCTAACTACCATTCACTAGTTGACCAAGCTATAGTCTTGGAAAGCAAACTGAAGCAAGTTGCAAACAAGAAGCGAAAACATGAATTGGAAAAGCATCACTCGGAAGCACAACAGGAATGGCACACTTCACATGGTGAACGTGTTCATTTTGAGTTCAACCATTATGAAGACAATAACCACCAGTGTCATAATGATAATGGACACGACCGTCATGGAGAAAATGACCAGCACATCAACCATGGCCAACATAGCCCCGACCATACTGAAGAAGTTTATGACCTCGGAGATGAGTACATTATGGGAGAAAACAGTAGTCAGAACACCCACCCCAAACCCAACAGGAAAGACCTCAGTCAGGTGGAGTGTTGCAAATGTAAGAAAATGGGACACTATTCTTGGGACTGTCCACAAAAGAAGATTATTATTGGGACCAAGCCAACTCAATTCCGAAAGGGACATGTGTTTTCTATAAACATTGAGAGAGTTCTCAGGAGACCAAACCCAGTTATTGAAGAATTGTTGATCAACTCATGTTCTGCACTAGTACTTTTCGATGCTGAGGCTAAACATTCATTCATATCAAAAGACTTTGTGAGCAAACACAAGATATCCTATCAAGGAATTAGAAGACCCATCAGAGTAAGCTCTACAGAAGGGAAGAGACCAGCAAATGCGATATGCCAAAACATGACCTTGGAAATTGAGACACACAAGTTTCCAAGCGAGTTGTTTGTGCTAGCTTTGCAAGGCTTGGATATAATCATAGGCAAGGACTGGTTGTCCAGGTATGAAGGTCAGGTAGATCGTTCTAGTAAAGCTGTCACACTCACCACACCTGAAAAGAAGCGGATCAGATATCAGTTTAAATCAAGAAGCAAAGAAACCAACTGAGTTCTCATAAGGAGTTTAGCCAAGAAGAAGGACCAAAGTCAATGGAAATGTTCTGAGGATGTAATAAATGCCTCTAGTTATATTTAAGTGGAAGAATAAGTACTGTGATGTAAGAGTGGTGTGATGCCGATGTAATTTTATGCCAAAACTTTATGAAAAAATATCTTTTGTTGTGAAGACTGCTCGAACGATCAACGATGAAGACATCAGACTGAAATTGATGAACTAAGATAACAGGGAAAGCATGTTTTCCCAAGGATAAGAATCACAGAACAAGCCATAGCTTGTGAGCCAGCGTGTATAAGAGTTTTCGCTACCCAATAGTTTTGAAGGATCAATAGATTAGCTCTGGCATGTCTTACAGATTGGAAACTCTCTGTCAGACAAGTGAGATCGACCGAGTGTTAGCCTACGAGATTCACCAAACCAAGTACAGGGTAATGAGTGAGTATGACATGGACTGGCCCCATGGCGAATACCCATATCATTCACTCTTGCTATGAGGAATGGTAAATCTAAGTGACAAACCTATTAGAGAGCCGACGATGAGCCTAAACCGCTGGAATATTATAACCCTATGTAAGGCAAGTTTTTCCGAAACGTAAGATATACGGTGAGGATAAACCTTAGCTCTCGTGAAGAAGAAGGAATCCTACTAATGGAAATGTTGACCAACCATGAGAGTTCCATTAGAAATGGCGTAGTGCTTGCACTGAAGAAAGTGAACCAGGAGAAACAACATGCCAATGACAATACAGAGAGGGATGACAGGATGTTGTGAAATCCTCTCATCTTGGACTTTTGGTGGACCCTAGTCTGAAGATAAGAGTTTAAGGTTGCCTGCAAAAGCTTCTTTTAAGGGTGGTAGCTCACCTAGTTGCCTAAACCCTGAGATCCCAAAACCATCTTTCTTTCTAGCCTCTCCGAATCTCGGGACGAGATTCCTTTTAAGGGTGGTTGTCGTGGTATTGTCGAATCTAGCTGCGGCAGGTGTGCCATCGAGCTAGGTAGAGAGAGGGGTTTTGGAGACGTGGGGTGATCCGGCGACATAGAGACGAGTTTACCCAGCTTCGGATCTCATGTCGGTGGCGAGATCCTACGTGCTGCTATAATTCACTATAAGGCAATATCGCCGAGTTACAGTGAATTGAGGTTGAGATCGTACGTGCCCTAAGGCGTCCCAGGGGCCGGCTTATAAAGGCGTCCAGACCCTGGTCTTACAGGAGGAAACCTAACCGACTAAGAACAGAGTCCTACTCTAATCCGGCTTGGGCCCTGCCTTGTGGGCTAAGTCTTCCGCAGTCTGGGCCGGCTTCTAGAGTCTTCCCTTAGCCGGATGGGCCTCCTGCGCTTCAGCATACTAGGCCGCCCGGTAAGCCGTATTCGGCTTACCACCACTTTGGGCCACCTTGGTCTGCTGGCTTTTAGTCTTCTCTCTGAGGACACCTGTTCGGCATAACCCCAACAGTAGCCCCCGGAAAGCTTCAAGGACTTCAGCGGCTGGCTTCAATCTTCCGGCAATATGTTGTCCGGGAAATTCATCATCCGTCTTCGGTCTTGGAGCATTCCCAGAAACCTGAAATCATGTCGAACAGCTTCGTCGGTTTATCTGTGCCGGCTTTGTATGCCGAAAAATACACTTGAGCGAGCAACGACACGCGTCCACCGATTTGACAGTTACGTCAGACCCGGCAGTGTGAGTGGAGGAGCATCTTTGAATGCGTGGCTAGTTTCCGTTTTTCCCGCGCTGGAACCGAGGCGTCGGAGAGAAGGAACCGTCACCAACGGCTTGATCCGAGACACGTGGCGAGTAACCCGCTGCTGACCGTTGCACACATCTCAGCGCAGAGCTATAAAAACGCGACCGCATCATCTCCACCGCGATCACCTCACCATTCGCAACCCTAGCCCCTCTCTCCTCCAGATCTCATATCTCTCCCGAGTTCAATCTCCTTCGATTTTCCATGGCTTCCAGTGCTCCGGGCTCCCCAGAGATCGATGCAACCGCGGCCGGCCTGACTCCGCCGATGGGAGGAACTCCTTCGACGGCCACCGCCGCCGCTCCCGAGCCATTTGCCGCTGCAACTGCACCCTCACCAACTCTGGTGAGTTCTTCTGCCGCTTCGGGCCATGACACAATGGCTCTGGCAAAAGCCGCAGCCGAAGCCGCTGCCACGATGGCTTCTGCCGCCACAACCGCCGAAGCCGCCGTCGAGGACGCATGCGTTGGCGAGGAGGAGGAGGAAGAGGAAGCCGTCGGCGGCAAGGATGCAGCCAACAACCCGTCTTGCAACTGGGCCTGTTCGGCTGTGGACGAGGTCGAGTTGAAGGGGATGGAGGCCGACGGAGCCATTGTTCCAACTTCTGAGTCGAATCCGACTTGGCGATCTGCCTTCGGCGACCCCTACCCGACTCCCATCAGAGACGAGCGGGTACTCCTTTCTTCCCATGTAATCAGGGGATTCTCCTTGCCGCCTTCGGCTTTTCTTATAGATCTTCTAGATTATTATGGCCTCCAGCTCCACAACATAACCCCGAACAGCCTGTTGTACATCTCTGGCTTCGTAGCATTGTTCGAAGCCTATTTAGGCATAAAACCTAGGCTAGACTTCTTTGAACGTTGCTTCTTAGTTAAGAGGCAAACTATCAACAAGGAGCTGCTGGTGGCCGGCACAATCAGCTTCAACTGCCGCCGGGATATCGATTGGTACCCTCAAGTGCCAATCATCGATTCGGCTAAGGGATGGGTGTCCACATTCTTCTACTGCAAGGACGTGGCGATGCCAAACCGGCTGCAGGGGCTCGCCCCTTTCACAGACGAAGCCGGCACGCCGCTGCCCTCCTGGAAGAAGAAGCCGTCAGGTGTAATGCCGACGGAACATGCCGCCCTCCAAGCGAGGATTGCGCAACTGACGTCCGGCTCTCCCCCCTTGACTGGGGAGGACACCATCATCTGCTGGATGAAGAGGCGAATCCAGCCTCTCCAACATCGTGCTCGGCTTCTATGCGAGTACACGGATAACGCTGATCCCATGCGGATCAACGAGAAAGACCTAGAGCGGGGCCTCTTTGAGGCTCGCTTCAACAAGCTCATCAAAGCCCGGCCTGGAGAAGGCCGGCAATATGAAGAATCACTGCCGATGTTTACGGCATCCAACCCTCCCCCAAAGGTACTTTGACTAACCAAAGTTCAATTCTTTGAGAGATTCGGGTTTGCTTTTGTCGGACTAACATGTAATATGTCAGATTGCTGGAATCACCGACGTCCGCCCCGCTGGCAAGCCGTCGTCCAGCAAGGCGCCCACGCGGTCCATCGCCTTTTCCTCGGCTACTGCAGAAAGCCGGAAGAGGAAGGGCCAATCGACCACAAGCAGCGCTAAGTCGTCTGAAGACGACGATGCACTTGCTGGGCTCAATATCCCCAGCAAGAAGTAAGTCGACTGATAACATCTCCTCCTTCCCCTGCAGCCATGCAGGATTTGCTAAATTTCATCTTTTACCTTTGCAGGATGAAGAAGGGCGCTCCGTTGAAAACAAAGACGGTCGCCACGAGGAAGAAAGCCTCTCCTGCCATCCCTCCATCAACTCCATCAATTCCAGAGCCAAACCCAACAGAGGAGAACACGCGCACGATAGTGCCGGCTTCGCCTGTTGGGAGAGCCGGGGTAACTCCCCCCACACAATGGACAGAGATGACGGGGAAAGTGACTGAAACATCCTCTCCAAGGGCTGAAGCTCCGGCTAATGATGCCCCAACCTTTCCCCCCATCAAAGCCGAAGCCTTCGACGAGGAGGGGCGTATCAAGCCGGAATTCATGAGCCGGTTCATGAAGGCACCTCGGCTTCCCCGGAAGAAGGGAACAACCGTCCGGGACGACGAGCCGGATCACACCAAGGCCTATGACACCTTTGATGTCATAGAGATCCTTGAAGATCAGCAGAACTACTTCGCTGATAGCTTTGAGGCCGGCATGACGCTTCTCCGCGAGCACTATCAGGTAAAATATCTTACCCAGTAGCCCCCGAGCACTATGCCGGGTTAAGTTATTAAAACTAGCCGTCATAGTGATCCGAGTTAATGCGCATGCATACACTTAGCCCCCTAGCCATGAAATGTCACCATGTAGCCACCTTAACTTGTAAATATAGCTTTAGGCTTTTAGCAATTCCTTACGCAGATCCACCGAAAAATTGGCGCTGAAACCATCAATTCTTTGGGTGTGCGAAATCAGGAGATGCGCTGGCTTAAGACTGAACTGGCGAACAAAGACGCCATCATCGAAGGGTTTGAAGCAGATCGGGTTCAATACCAAGGTACAGATGCCGAATCTTTAGCTTTGAGTTCCAGGCTTTCTTTTACACTGCTGACATTTTTGTCTTGCAGATGCCATCGTCAAAGCCAAAGAGCTTGCCGAGAACGCCGGCATTGTCGACCGGCTCCGCAACGAAAATATTGAGTTGAATAATCTTTATCAATCGATGGCTGCGGAGCTGGAGACAACTAAGAAGAATCTTGCCAAAGCCGAACAACTTCTGGAATCAGAGAGGCATAGCCACAAGGATGCCTTCAATGAAATCCAGGACCGGCTTACAGGCGCCTTGATGAATCGCTGGCGATCGACAACCAGCTTCTGAGTAAGTTTTAAAATAACTTAAACTCTTTGGTTTCTGTCTTAGCCGAATATAATTGAACTTCGTCTTTTTGCAGCTCCGGCGGGTTACGGCCATGAGCTAACGGCGGAAAACCGGCTTGACCGGATTCTGGAGGTAGGGGAGCTTATCCCGAAGATTATTTCTTCGGGAAAAGATCTTGCTGAGAAATTCTTTCCCGGCAACCCCGAGCCCCCGACGAACCTTGCCAGCGTAGAAGCTGAACTGGCCAAAGCAGCTTCATTCTTCGATGACCGGCTTCGTTCCAGTGCTCGTGGAGGCGCCAAGACGGCCTTGGGCTTGATGATGGCACATTACCCGGAGGCGGAAGCCTGGCGGGTGGCATCCGGCTTCCCACTTGAAAAGGAGGACGGCACGCCGCTGCATGACCAAGATCGCAAGAAGATCCTTCGGTCCGTCTCCGGTTATGCCAGCAAGATTGCCAACATGGTCTCCTTGACCACCATCTTCAAGGAAATGCCGTGTCCGCCAACTCCCGTTCAATCAGATGATGACACTGAGGCGACGGAGAAATCTTCATGAGCCGAATTTGCTCGTTGAGCCGGCTATCCTAAAAATGTAATGGGCAATATGTAAAGCCGTCCAAACAATGTATATGTCTAGAATTAACTTAGCCTTTTGCTGTATGTTAACCAGCTTTATATTTTGCAAACTTGCAATTTTATGCCTCAGTTCAATCTGGCCTTGACACCTTAGCCTTTAAGCGCCAGCAAACCTATGACGAAGCTAACTCGCTGAGCAACAGGGTAAGCAATGACCAATCTGTTTAGACTCAGAACAAGTGCCGCCTTTCGGCGCCGAAACGCTTTGAAGCAACCCGGCGCAAAAAGGTAACAGACAAACATTAATTTGGCAAAACGTTGATTTTTCATCACCTTAAGGCGGATTCAACATGAAAGAGTTTACCAACGAGAGCAACACAGGCAATTTCGGGTAAACAGAATGACAATAAGATCATAGGGAAATAAAGGATGGTACAGATTCTCGAATTCAACATGAGAGAAACCAATTTTTATTTCATGATCACATTGACATGGTTATAATAGAATTTGCTAAGTGTAAAAAGGACGTAGCTGAGCGATATTCCACGGACGTTTCGTCTCATCTAAGTCGTCATCTACATGCCTTTTTCTCTTGCGACCTTTCTTCCTGGGATCTTTCTTTGAATCCCTTAAGTCGAGGAGATAATATGACCCGTTTTTCAGAACTTTGTTGATTACGAAAGGTCCTTCCCAAGGCGGGGATAATTTGTGCTGCCGGCTTTGCACAAGCCGAAGCACTAAGTCGGCTTCTCAAAAAGATCGATTCTGCACTCTACGGCTCTGATAGCGACGTAGATCTTGCTGATAGATGGCGGATCTTTGGAGATCTAACTCTCTTTCTTCTTCGAGGATGTCTAAGCCGTCTTGACGTGCTTCTTCTGCGTCTTTTTCGACGTAGGCTGCTACTCGAGGCGAATCGTGGATCATGTCGGATGGGAGCACCGCTTCTGCACCATAGACAAGGAAGAAAGGGGTGAAGCCGGTTGATCTGTTTGTGGTAGTACGAATACTCCACAAGACCGCCGGTAATTCCTCAACCCAAGCGCCGGCTGCTCGATGCAAAGGGGTTTCAAGCCTCGGCTTAATACCTTGCAGAATAATGTCGTTAGTGCGCTCCACCTGTCCATTGGATTGCGGGTGTGCCACCGATGCCACGTCGAGTCGGATCTTTGATCGGCTGCAGAACTTCGCTAGCTCACCGACGGCAAAGTTTGTGCCATTGTCAGTGATAATGCTATGCGGTATGCCGAATCTAGTTGTAATCTCGATGATGAACTTTGTAGCTGTAGCTCCGTCGAGTTTCTTGATGGGCTTTGCCTCCACCCACTTCGTGAATTTGTCGACCGCCACCAGCAGGTGGGTTAAGCCTCCCCTTGCCGTCTTAAAAGGTCCCACCATGTCAAGCCCCCAGACCGCAAACAGCCAAGTGATAGGGATCGTTCGGAGCTCCTGAGCCGGCAAGTGAACCTGCTTTGCATAGCGCTGACACCCTTCACAAGTCTTGACGATGTTGATAGCATCCTCCTTAGCCGTCAGCCAGAAGAATCCGTGCCAAAACGCCTTGGCGACTAACGCCTTTGCCGCCACGTGATGCCCACATTCGCCGGAGTGGATTTCTTCCAGAATTTGCCGTCCTTCCTCTGGAGAGACGCATCTTTGGAAGATGCCGGATGTGCTCCTCTTGTAGAGTTGTCCGTCAATAATCGTGTACGCCCTTGCTCGACGCTCAATTTGACGGCTTAGCACCTCGTCGTCCTTGGGCAGTTTCTTATTAATCAAGAAATCAATGTAGGGTGTGGTCCAATCTGGGATTACCAAGCACACCTGAACTGATTCTGCCGACAAGGGGTAATCTTCATCGCCGCCTTTGATGGACGACTTGTGAAGCTGATGGAGAAATACGTCTGGTGGCACTGCCTTTTTCTTGGATCCTATTCTGGCCAAGGCATCGACAGCTTCATTGTCATCTCGGGAGATATGTCGAACTTCTAAGCCGGCAAAACATCGGCCGAATTCATCGACTGTTCTAGCAGCGGTGGGCGCCAACTGTCGTGGTATTGTCGAATCTAGCTGCGGCAGGGGTGCCATCGAGCTAGGTAGAGAGAGGGGTTTGGGAGACGTGGGGTGATCCGGTGACATAGAGACGAGTTTACCCAGCTTCGGATCTCACGTCGGTGGCGAGATCCTACGTGCTGCTATAATTCACTATAAGGCAATATCGCCGAGTTACAGTGAATTGAGGTTGAGATCGTACGTGCCCTAAGGCGTCCCAGGGGCCGGCTTATAAAGGCGTCCAGACCCTGGGCTTACAGGAGGAAACCTAACCGACTAAGAACAGAGTCCTACTCTAATCCGGCTTGGGCCCTGCCTTGTGGGCTAAGTCTTCCGCAGTCTGGGCCGGCTTCTAGAGTCTTCCCTTAGCCGGATGGGCCTCCTGCGCTTCAGCATACTGGGCCGCCCGGTAAGCCGGATTCGGCTTACCACCACTTTGGGCCACCCTGGTCTGCTGGCTTTTAGTCTTCTCTGTGAGGACACCTGTTTGGCATAACCCCAACAGTGGTAGTGTGTAACATCCCAAAACTTTGGAATGTTTTAAAAATCACAAAAATTTAAAACTTTTATTATTAGATAAGGAAAGTCTCCAAAAATCAAGAAAACACCTTATAAAGTATTATATTGAAATCTCCAAGGGTATTTTATTTTAATTATTCCTTTAGCTTCTATTTTCAAATTTCAGGTTTTGGAAATAAAATAAATATTTTGATATTTATAAAGCCCAAGATTAAATGGGTATTGGTATTTAAATGGATTTCCCAAACTCTTCTTTATAAAAGATTTTAGACTAAATTATTTTTTTATGAAAAATGAGTAATTATTTTGAATGATATTTCTCATAGTATTTTACGGTTTTTATTGGAAACAAAAGGAGTTCATAAACCTTATTCTTATAAAGCTATCAAATATGACTATATAAATTATTTAAATTCTACAAATACTTTAGAAAAGGGTTCAAAGTATTTAAAAGGATTTTATCAAAACTTGTTTTAATTATGAAAATTGATTTCATTATATTCTATCATGAAAAATAATACTATTTGTTCCCTTGGTTTTATTTAAAACCATTTTGGCAAAATATTTCAATATGGATAATGCCCATGATTTAAAATGAGTAAAATGTATTCAAAGGTTTTATCTAACTATTGTTTTATTAGAAAGATTTGTACTAAATTATTTTATCAAGAAAATGATATTTCATGGATTTTAATCTTTGTTTTAAAAAGGTGATTTTAAAACCCTATTTATTTAAAAAGACATAAACATGCCAATTATGCATTTATGCAATATTTGCTTTTACTTCAAAATAAAATATTTTGGAAAAGGTTGCCAAATGTCCCAAATGATTATTCTGAATTTTACAAAAAATTTACAAATTTATTTCACTTGATTTGGAGCATTATTTCAAAAGTTATAAAAGAAAACAGAGAAAAGGAAAAGGAAAAAGCTTTAGACAAAAAAAAGGGAAGGGGCCAGCTGCCCGAGCCAGCCCACTGCCGGCCCAGGACCAGCCCAGCATCTTCCCTGACCGGCCCCTCCCCCTCTTCCTCTTTTCTCTCCTGCCCTCTCTCGCCCGACGCCGTGCTCGTCACGGATTCTTCCAAATCCTAACCGAATCCGAGCAAATCCATCGCCCCGCACTGCCTATTTAACCTCCCCGAAATCCGCGTTGTTTCCCCTCTAAAACCCTAGCTTCTACGCCGCCAGGCCGCTCGGGATCGACCTCACCGCGCCGCCATTGCCGCCGGTAAGTTTTGGAGCTCCGGCCGAGCACCGACGACCCCTGCCTCCCTCTTTCCCTCTCGCTTCTCCTCTTCGTGGCGCATCTCATGGACACCTCCGTCTCTTTTTCCTGCCCTTAGATCGTCGGGTTCGTGCTCAACCGAAGTGAGCCGCCACCTGTAGCAACTCTGGCGAGCAATCACCGGAGGAGGAGAAGTCCACCGACCACTCCACCTCGCCACCGACATCTCCTCGTCACGCTGATCATCCAAGTACAAGCCGTGCATCCGAGAATGCCACCGATCACCGGGAATGTGAGATGCCGACGCGTCGCCGCCGTCCGCCGCCGCTCGCCGCAACCCTAGCTCCGGCCGGCCCGAGATGCTTTTAATCTCAGCCATTAGATCTAAATCGTACGGCCCATTTTATTTCTCTAACCTGAACCGGTATCAGCCAATCAGATCGCGCACAGTCAGCAGCACAGTCAGCGCCCTGTCAGCGCCACGTCAGCCGCCATTTTCCTGGGAATTTCCCGAATTAGATTTAAATGACAGTTTTGCAAAAAAGCCCCTATAACTTCAAACATTTATATCTTTTCAACAGTTTGGCCAAATTTAACAAACTTTATATTTTTGAAAACCTCTTGACCTGTAGATTATATTAGAACTGTTAGTTCTCTGTTTTGGCCAATTTAAATTATTTAATTTTCAAATGTGTGATTTGAGTAATTTGACATAACTTTATTTCTATAAGTCCAAAAATTGCAAGAAAAATAGTTTTAGAAACCTTAAAATATTTGAAATATAATTCCTCCTGTTCTATAATATTTTTGGGCTTTATTTTGATGATTTAAAAATCAGAGACTCAATTTGATTATTTTGTTATAGTTTAATTCTATAAATCTGTCTAATATGTTTTCTTTTAGAAAAATACCCCAAATAGTTGCCTCTGTCCAGTAGAACCAAAACCTATATTTCTTAGAACCCTTCCACCATAGGAATGTTGAATTTGGTTTAGAACCCATTATTAACTTGTTTTGCAAACCTTGGCCTACTTAGCATTAAACCTTCTTGACCAAGTTCAGTATGTAAACCATATTGATATCTTTGGACCACCATTCTAACCATTTAAATTTGAATTATTCAAATTTGACTCTTGACCACCCCTTGATCTTTAATGGAAAGCCTCAACCTAAAATGCATTGATTCCTTTTGCATATTGGATCATGTATTGAACTTGGACCACCAACCCAGTTGTATTGTTATTGCCCATTTTGATGTTGTGTTTGTTTTACTTGGTTGTTGTATTGTTATTTATTGTGATTTGTTTGTATTGTTTAGAGTGAACGGAGTGCTCCAAGTTGCGTTGAAAAGAGAGTGTGAGCAACGACAAGTTTTTCAAAGGCAAGTGATACTCCAGCATAAATGACCTACTATTTTTACTATATCTGCATTGTAGGCTATTTCATTAGTATGCATGATAGGCTTATCACTACTGCTATATATATGCTATGCAAACCTGTTAGGATAGCCACATGACTAGTTGACTAGTGACCTATTTAATTTAGTGGAATTGCTTGCTGCAAAACTGAAGTGTTTTATTGTAGTTGAGTTAAGAAAAATTCTACTAAATTAATGAACTACCTAGGTGGTATTGGTCCGTATGATGGAGGCGAAGTTGAGTGGCTATTCAGGGCCATTTCCATGGTTTTACCTGAATATGTGCACTTGTGAAAGGCCACCTAGGGTTTGAGATTAATGTCACACCGTGTTTGTTTGCCCGACCGTGCAACCATTAGTCATATGGGCTCTATCTTGATGGAGTAAGTTGTGTGGACCTGGGTCAGTGAGATCTGATGATGTAGAGGGGTAGGACGGCAGTGATCTCGCTAGAGAACCATGGGAAAGCATTTCTGAAAAGTCTCGTCTCGATCTTCTCCTTTTCTTCTCACTAAATGTGTGAGTAGGAAGTTTGGGCTGATTGGGTCTAGTGGGGAAAGTGCCACAAACTCTCGAGAGTTATTTCAAACTAAGATCTTAGCCGTGTCCTCGGTAATGGACAATCACGAGTGACCAAATAAGGTTGTCGACAGAAGATCTCTTCATTCCAATTTCAGAAATAAAATTTTGACGGGTGAACTCGGGTAAATGAGACACTGGATGCGTTCCATGGGAGTGTCTCATAATGTTAAGTCAAAATTGAAAAAGGTTTTATGAAAAGTAGGATAAAATTTGCTTTATGCAACTAGCCTTGAAACTCCACCAGCCAGATATGCATGTAGTTGTTAGAAGTTTGCCTTTATGAGTCCACAAGTATCATTTGCCAGATCCATTCAAATGGTTCTGACCAATTTTTGGCTGCAACGCCTTTATCATTGCAGGTTCGTCTGACGATGAGTAAGGAACGCTATAGGTTTCGAGTCTGCAACCAACATGTCTGCCTGTGGCACATGAAGATGATGAGGGTTCCATGCTATTATATGATTTCCGCTGCTGAACTTTGTTTTATGCTAGCCTTGTGCTATGCAATTTGTAATATTTTACTTTTCTAGATCTTCGATGTAATATATATTTGACGCATTTGCATGATATTACATCTTGAACCGTGGTGCTAGCTATTCGATCCAGGGACTAGCACAGAACACTGGGATCTTGGCCATTTTTAAAAGGCAAGGTCGCTACACTCTGTCCCGCGCGTCTCGCGCGTGTGTCCTCGTCACCCGGGGAGGTTGGGAACGACCGGCCCGTGGTCGACTTGGCCGCCAACCTGAGCTGATGATGTCAGCCGACATCAGCTTACATTTTTTCTCAGAAATTATTAAAACTCTGACATGTGGGACCCGTTGTCAGTAATTTAAACATTTCCAGAAATTCCAGGAAATATTCCAAACTTGTAAATTTCATAACTTATGATTTGCCATTCAGAAAAATACAAATAAAATATCAAAATGACCAAAAAATAAAATCTATTTGAATATGTTAATCTCATAATTTTTTAATCAAATTTAAATACAAGTTATCTAGAATTACCAAAATGCCACTTTTGGTTAAATATTAAACTAATTCCATCTATTCAAATAAAAATTGAACAAAAAATATTTTAAAATAAAGAAAATATAACCATTAACTTAAATATTTAAAAATGCAATATCTATGAATTTCCTAAATACATTAAGGTTATTTAAAGCTATGTAATTAAATCAAACACAAAATTAATTACGAAAAAATTAACTGAATTCTTATCTTCCGCAAATAGTAACCTAAGTCTATATCACATAAATAATTCTTTTATTTATTTACAAAATAAAATCATTTGTGTCTTAACAATCAAATGAATCGAACTACTTTCAAAAGACACTTATTGTATAAAGGAATGACATTTGGTACATAAGTTCAAAATATAAAGTTTGAACTGTATTACTATTTTGCAGATGAATGTCCTGTTACTCATCCTATGTAAAACACACAAAGAAGAGTTCATTTGAAAATCATCCACTCTAGTGTTATTAATATTTGAAAGTGGTTAGATAAAATAAATTATGAAATAAATACAATTCTCAAATAAGCATCTATATGTTGTTTATTAATCATGTGAATCATTACTTCGATAGTCATAGCACACACTTAAGTCTGAATGTTATAACAACTCAAAGTATTTCACCGTTAACAAAGTAATCAATAACGCGAAGTGCTTACTTGTCAGTTTGGGTATTTTGGGTTATATACGATGCATCTCATATTTATGCATAATAGCATATTGAAAGTGTTTCCAGTAGTCCTTACCCGGACTACTTTACTGTTTTCAGATCTCCGAGTTCTGACGCAACCCTAGAACCCCGAAGGGCATGAACTGCCACCTCTATCACAGGCAAGTTCATCACTTGCGCATACCTCTTGAAATATTTGTTAGAAAACTGTTTGCAAAACCTTAATATACTATCACCTTTATACAAAAGAAAGCATTAAACCTATTTCTTTAATAATATGACTATTTGGCTATCTACCTGCTTGGTGGTAACCTATTATGGTTGGCAGATGGGACCATGGTAAGATGAATAGGTCCGGAGGTTCCATTTGCAAGGGAAAGTATTACCTAGGAATTAACAACAAATGCCGTCATAATGATTGCGCCGTAAAGATGCGTTAACCATAAGGCTTGGAATGGGACGGGAAATGTCATCTGTGATCTTCTCTCATTCGGATGTCAACGGGCTGCCAATGCCGTACGCTGTAGATCTTGAGAGACTACATGCAACATGGGTGGGATCCCTTAATTCCCACGGTTCCTGGGGTCTATGATGGTCTGCAAGGGGAGCCTAGGTGTCTACCGTGAGGGGTAGAGCATCAGGGGTAAACCTGCTATGCATGAATTGGGTGGGCATGCGGAGTGGTGGAGAAGCACAGTGAATGGCTTGGATCAAAAACCGGGCCCCACACCAAAGAGAGTGTGGACAGGAAAGTACGCCTGGTTGTGCAACAAGGTCTTGATCCCTTATGGGTAAAGTAACCTCTGCAGAGTGTAAAGAATTGTAACATGTCACTCCCTGTTCCGGGAAGGAGCTGCGAACGCTACAGGAAAGGAACTCCATGAAAGTTCTAGCCCTGTGAAGGATGACAAGCATAGTTTTCAGAATAAAAGCTACCTCTTGAAGAAATGTTTACAAAAACCTTGCATTAAGCTTAAGGCTCCCTGGAGTCTAAAGCTGTAGCTAGTGCATCAAACTTCCCACCGTACATAATGGACTTGCTGGGTAACGTTGGTTACTCACCCTTTCCCTTTTGACCCCCTGCTTAGATTTTTGGAGCCTTCAGGAGAGATATCAGGTATACACAACAATGTCGGGAAGGTCTTCCTCAAGGATCCAGTCAATGTGGTAGAGTTAGAAGGAATCAACCGCAACTTCAACAACGGACGATCAGCGACCACAATGACAATGGAGGAGTCAACATTGAATGGAAGGACGGGTCCTATCTTGGATAAAGAAATTTCAGATGGAGTAGGTTAATATTGTGGCAACAGCAGTAGTGGATTAGGAATTAGAGCTAGAGTTAATCTCCAGCTTAGTGATACGAATTGGATCTTTTCTGGATTTCATTTGCACGAGAGTATCCTCTATGTATCGAGGAAGTTCTCGAAGTTTTGTAATGAGTAGTGTTGTAATCCTATAGTGTTACCTTGGACCTGCTATGTTTCTGTTGTACCACTCTGAGGGATGTAATATTCACGGATAGGTCCTTCTGTGAGTATTATGTCAACGACTTGCACACTACACCATGCAGTGGTGTGCTGGGTCACCGCACACCACTAGTGAACCCATGGCCCCCGGTCCATATTTTTTCCATTGATAACAACATCGCTTACTTGATTTTATAATCACTTGTGTCGGAGAACTGTCCCAGGAACTGGGTGTTTCTCACTAGGTAAGGAATCGAGTAGGGGGCTGAATACGGAATCAAACAACCCTCAACGTGCCTCGGCGACGGCGCTCGTCGAGATCACTGTGGGACGGCACTACAGAGATGAACACACGATGTTACCCAGGTTCAGGGCCCTCTTGGAGAGGTAAAACCCCTACGTCCTGCCTTGGTTGTATTGCACTGCTTGTAGAGGTTACAGTACAAGGAGAGCTTCGGGAGCTCGAGCTGGCTAACAATGGCTATCGCTAGAACAGCACTGGAGCTTCGGATCTCAGATCCTGGCTCCTTCTCCTTATCTCTCTCTCTAAACTCTCCAACACTCCAACCTTCCAACCAACCAATCTTCCAATCTTCCAACCAAAAACCCCCTTTGCCTGAACGTGCTCCCCCTCCTTTTATATGTGTCCTGGACCTCTTCCCCAAATATCTTGGCGGAAGGGTTACCACATGGCGACGAAGGAGGAGGTCGGGTGCACGATAAAGGGAGAGTCCATGGACGCGGTCCATGGCAGGGAGCGGCGTCACCAAAGCTGGAAAAGCCACCGTCCAGCCAGGACGGTGGGCTGGCGCTGCTGGGGCTCGGGATGCGCCCCACGGTGACGTCACCCTTGGAGTGTAGCGGCAGATGGTCTCCTTATCACCGAAATGGCAATTCTTGTAGCTCCTTTGCTTGGTGCTGCCTTGTTGACTGCTTTATACACGAGAGTGGCAACTGCGGCGTTGTCATCACCGCGCGTAGGCGCGCCCGTGACTCTGCGGAGGGCGCAGAGCCCATGTGCGCTCTATCGCGGAGACAGAGCTTGCTTCGTGGGGAAGGAACCCCGCGAGGCTGGAGGCCTCGCCGAGCCTTTTGGCTTGAGACAGGTAGCACCCGAGATGCCCTCTCGAGGAGAGGTCCCTCGCGAGGGGAAAACCCTCGCGAGGCTCGCCAGGCTTGGAGAGCCTGGTCCTTAGCGAAATCTTCTGAAGAGTGTCGTGGGCCCTGGCAGGCCGGCCCGTGGTACCCTGGTTTCCATTGTGTCGACAGCAGCCCCCGGGTCCACGATGGGCACGCCGAAGTCCGCAGATGCAGACGAAGCTTCGGGGGGCCAACGATGCCTGCCTGGGCCGTGACACGTGGGGCGTAGCGGTTGCGCCCGAAGCCACGATCTCCTCGGCTCCAACGGGCGACCCGGTGGGGCCCGCCACGCCCTTGGTAACTGGTCGATAAAGCCTGCGCGCGATGATGGCGCCCATCACTTCGCCCATTACTTCGCCGCACACTTCCCCCAGACGCCTCCTTCTTCCCAGAGCGCATCACCTCCAAGATCTTCTTCTCTTCCGCGACCATGGCGCCCAAGAAAGCAGCCGCTCCCAAGAAGGACAAGGCTCCGATGCAGGCTGGCAAGCCCGCGGTGGCATCGTGGAGTGCTGAACCCAAGGAGGCGCTGCGGGGGTCCCGCATCAACTCGGTGGGGATTGACAAGGTGCGCCACCTGGCGGCCACGAAGACCAACGAGCACGGCGCCACAAGCATGAAGCCGGCCGGCAGCAGCAAGCTTCGCGAGGGGTACTACCCCATCTTCCTTCACACTCTCTTCGCCGGTCTCGTTCCTCCTTTCTCCGACTTCCTCATGGCGGTTTTGGAGACATACCAGATCCAACTCCTCCATCTTCATCCCAATTCCATCCTCATCCTCTCCATCTTCGCCTACCTCTGTGAGGCCTACGTCGGTGTCCGTCCTTCTATGGAGCTCTTCCGCAGCTTCTACGCACTCCGGTCCTCCGCGCAGAACAAGCGGACCGGATGCGTCTCCTTCCGCATCACCGATGCCAGGAGCAAGAACTACATCCCTATCATGTGGAGCGGCGAGAATGCCATCACCAAGGTGATGAAGAAGGTGGAGGACTTCCGCCAGCGGTGGTTCTTTGTCGACACCAAGGTGAAGAACCATCTCCTGGATATGCCCGTGGCACCCCCGAAGAAGTGGGCGCGCTGGGCGAGTGAGGGCTTCGAGGGCCCGAACCTTGACGCGGTGTACGAGTGCCTGTGGGGGCTCCCCGACGCCGGACTCACCGGCCAGATGGTGGCGAAGGACTTCACGAGGCGCCGCATCGCCCCCCTCCAGTGGCATTCAGAGCCGATGTGGACGTACACAGGCTCGGAGGATGGGATGCGCCTGTGCACGGACAGCTTCACTCCGGAGGTGTTGGACAAGGTCATGGGGACCCTCTTCACTTCCGCGGCCATCCCAGCCCCAGCCGCCGATGAGGCCCGACCGCTCTTCACCTTTGGGGAAGAGAAGGTGCACGAGCACCGCAGGAGCCTGCCCATATTCGATGAATGGGGCATCGTGCCCGAAGGACACCGCGGAGCAGGCATAGCGCAATGCGTAGATCCCCCAAACCATGTCGCGTCAGCGCCAGCGCATGCTCCATGACCTGGTGTCCCGCGCGCGTGCTGTTGGGGTCCGCCTGGGGACTGAGGTCCCCTCCTTCACCGCAGAGGGGAACGACGACGAGGCCGGGTACGCGTTCTTCTTCGAGCGATTCCTCACGAAGCTTGAAGAGACCGCGAAGAGCTTCGATGAACGCGTCGTGGAGGAGAGTCGCGATCTCCTCGTCCTCGCCACTTGCCGCATCTTCGCCAACCTCGCGAGGCTTCAGCCTTCCCTCGACCTCGAGGCCGTGACGGCGCCCGTCGACCTCAGCTGCCGCACGGCGGTGAGCGACAGGATACGGAAGGCCGCAGAGGCGTATGCCAAGAAGTTCAACCAGGTCGAGGTAGAGGAGGACGAGGACGATGGCGAGGAGGACGCCGCGGAAGAGGAGGAAAGTGCCGCTGCGGACGACGGGGGCACCTCAGGAGGCCCGAAGGCCTGAGCTCTTTCCTGCGGCTGGATGTGCATGGGGCACACATTATCTTAGTATTTTGCTTGTAAAGCCTTGTAAAGACTTGTTTAAGTTTTACTTGAATGCGCTTGTGAATGTCCCTCGGGAGGCTTTTATCTTTCCCTTCATGTATTTTTCGCTGTACGTCTTAGGACACTCTCTTAGCGCTACACCACCGCCGCTTCGGTATGTGAGAGTCAGGGCTCCACAAGGCCGGGGGGTGCGCGAGGCCTTGAGAAGTAAGAGCTCCCGAGGCGCGATGCTCGGTGCTCCCCTTTAACGCGCAAGCAGTCCATGAGGCATAGGAGAGAGAAAAGAGGCTCGAGGGACAAAAACCAGCGAAAGGAAATTTAACCAAGTGTTTGGACTTAGCTTCGCGAGGCGTTTTTGCCTTGGAGAGGGTGTTGGTTCCCTGATGAGGCGTTTTTCCTCCTGAGGTTGCCTCAGGCTTGTTTTGAACCTGCTTTCCTGCGTTTGGACAGATAGGCATACTCACAAGCAATACATAGCAAGATAACTCATGCGCGCTCGTAGGTTCCTTCATGTGTGTCTCGCGAGGAGAACAGGCACCAAGGTCCTTGGTGAGTTGACGTGCACGGGAGCTGGCCCATGAGTTCAGAGCTCCTTGGGAGTTGACGTACATGAGAGCTGACCCGTGAGTTCAGAGCTCGGATCCCTTGGGTTTAAGGCGCTGCTGGGATGCTCCCGAGGCACAGGCACCAAGCTCAGCCCCTGCTCGCGAGATGAACAGGAGGGATCATACGAGCAAGGATGAAATGCAATAATATAACTGCTTACCGAAGCAACAACATATGCTGGCGCGAAGCGCAAAGGTTGAAAGTGACCTGAAATAAGGGTTCATTACACTGGCGTGGCCAGAAGTACAAAATCCGCCATGTCTGGGCATGGGGTTCCACATGGAGTGGCTGAGACTCTCGCGGCCCGAGGCGACGCATGTAGAGAGTGCTCAGAGGGGGCCCCTATGCGGGGGTGGCTTCGTAGAGCCTGTGGTCCGCCATGTATGGGCATGGGGATCCACCTCGCCAAGGCATGGTGCTTGAAGAAGTCACCTTGCCGAGGCATGGTGGCTTGAGAGTCTTCTCGAACGGCCCGCGGCAACGTATAGTAGAGAGGGGAGCTCGAATATTTTCCTCGTGGAGGATGTGGTGCGAAGCTCTCCCTTGACGCAAAAAGTTGCTCGTCGAGGACGATAAGGGGTACAACTTGCGCAGGTGCTGGATGTTCCAGGGGTTGGCGATAGGAATGCCGTCCTCCGTCTCGAGCCACGCGGAGCCAGGCCTGGTGATGTGTACGACCCTGTAGGGTCCTTCCCACATTGGCGAGAGCTTGTGGAGGCCTGCCCTGGAGAGGATTCTCCTCAGGACAAGGTCTCTTGCTTCGAGAGTGCGTGGGCGGATGTGGCGGCTGTGGTAGCGACAGAGGTCTTGCTGGTACCTTGCCGCCCTCAGGGCCGCATTGCGGCGGAGCCCCTCGAGCAGCAGCAGGTCGTCGTTGCGGAGTTCGTCCAGCTCAGCCTCCTTCAAGGCCAAGACTCGTGGAGAGCTGTGGGTGATCTCGCTGGGGAGAACAGCTTCAGCGCCATAGACGAGGGAGAACGGCGTCTCGCCAGTGGGCTTCGTTGGCGTGGTGCAGATGGACCAGAGCACCGAGGGGATCTCATCGATCCAGTGCTTTCCGCTGGCCTTGAGGCGGTTGAAGCTTCTCGTCTTGAGGCCCTTGATCACCTCGGCGTTGGCTCGCTCAGCCTGCCCGTTGCTTCGTGGGTGAGCCACCGAGGCGTAGCAGATTTGGGCGCCGAGGCTGCCGCAGTAGGACTTGAAGGCGCCGCTGATGAATTGCGAGCCGTTGTCGGCGATGATGCGGTTGGGCATGCCAAAGCGGCAGACCAAGGTCCTGATGAACTTTACCGCTAATTTCGCCGGGATGGTGCGCATGGGTTCCACCTCAGGCCACTTGGTGAACTTGTCGATGGCGACGTAGAGTTAGCGGTAGCCCCCGAGCGCTCGCGGGAAAGGTCCCAGAAGGTCCAGCCCCCAGACCGCGAACGGCCAGGAGAGCGGGAAAGTTTGGAGTCCTTGCACGGGCTGGTGAATTTGCTTGGCGTGGAATTGGCAGGCGTCGCAGGACTGGACGATTGCGGCTGCATCTTGAGGCACTGGAGGCCAGTAGAAGCCACTCCGGAAGGCCTTGCCTGCGAGGGTGCGTGAGGATGAATGGTGGCCGCACTCTCCGCTGTGGATGTCGTTGATGAGCTGGTGGCCTTCCTCGGCAGGGACGCACCGCAACGCAACCCCATTGGGGCGCTTACGGTACAGGTCTCCGTCGTGGAGGCAGTAGGACTTGGCCTGGCGAGCAACCCTCTCGGCCTCTGCATCTTCTTCGGGAAGGACTCGATCTTGCAAGTAGCTCTTGATCTCATCGATCCAACCACTGTCTTGGCGTACCAGGGTCATCAGCAGGCGATCGCCTGAGGGCAGCCCGCAGTTTGGTGCTCCACTTGATGGGGCTAGTGGGAGCTCCTCATTGATGCTCATGTTGACCACTGGTTGCTTGACCGAGGACCTGGCGAGTCTCTCCTCAAACACTCCAGGCTTCTGGGCTTGACTTCTTGCTGCTCGCCTGGTGAGTTCATCTGCTTCTTGGTTTTCCCCTCGCAGGATATGCTTGAGCTCCATGCCCCTGAAGTGCTTCTCGAGTTTGCGTACCTCTTCAAGGTAGGCTACCATGTAGGTGTCCTTAGGTGTGTAGCTCTTGTTGGAGAAGTTGACGAGGAGCTGAGAGTCTCCCTTGATGAGGATGCGCTTGATGTCGAGGGCAATGGCAGCTCTGAGCCCAGCGAGGAGGCCTTCGTATTCAGCAATGTTGTTGGAGACCTTGTCGCTGTCTTTGAAGGACAACTGGACGGCGTAGTAGAGCTTGTCACCTGTTGGTGAGGTCAGGACAGCACCAGCCCCTGCACTCTGGGCCGCGAAGGCGCCGTCGAAGTGCATGTTCCAGTAGCTGGGCTCCGTCCCTCCTGAGGTAGTAGCTTCCTCCTCTTGAGGCTCTTCTTCACGCGTGTCCGTCCATTCAGCCATGAAATCAGCCAGCGCCCTGCCCTTGATGACCCTTGTGGTGTCAAACTCCAGCTCGAAGGGTTGCAGCTCGATGCCCCAGCTTGCGACGCGATCCGTTTTGTTTGGGTTGCGTAGGACTTGCTCCAGGGGGTACGAGGTGACCACCTTGATGGGGTGACCCTGGAAGTAGTGGCGCATCTTCCTGGAGGCGCTGAGGAGCGAGAAAAGGAGCTTCTGCTGCATGGGGTTGCGCTCGCGAGCGTCCCGCAACACTGTGCTGATGAAGTACACGGGATGCTCGACGAGGGTGGTTGTTGACATGGCAGCGGTTGGCTCCTCTCGAGGCTCGGTGGAGTCCTTGTCGAGGTTCTCTTGAGGCCCCATTTGTAGAGGCTCGGCATGAGGCTGGAGGCTTGACGAGGCTTCTTCCTTGTCGTGGAGTTCTGGGCTTGGCGAGGCGGAGCTCTGCTTGGCGAGGACTGGCTCTTCCCTTTCAGCCACCAAGACCGCGCTTGCCGTCTGAGGAGTGGCTGGAAGATACAGCTTCAGAGGCTCGCGAGGGCGTGGGGCAACCATGATGGGTGGGCTCGCCAGATACTTCTTCAGGTCCTCGAAGGCCTTTGCCG
The DNA here is from genome assembly GCA_012064385.1 of Puccinellia tenuiflora. Taxonomy (NCBI): domain Eukaryota; kingdom Viridiplantae; phylum Streptophyta; class Magnoliopsida; order Poales; family Poaceae; genus Puccinellia; species Puccinellia tenuiflora. Next base: position 1,912,124 of record QRDG01001232.1, on the reverse strand, counting down.
CTTCAGGGGTCCACTTGAAAGGACCGGACCTCTTCATGATCTTAAAAAATGGCAGTGCCCTCTCGCCGAACTTGGAGATGAACCGGCCAAGGCTGGCCATACATCCCGCTAAGCGCTGCATGTCCTTGAGGCGATGAGGAGGCTGCATCTCTTCTATGGCCCTGATCTTGTCGGGGTTTGCTTCGATGCCACGATGAGACACCAGGAACCCGAGGAGTTTGCCTGAAGCGACCCCGAAGACGCACTTGGCGGGGTTTAGCTTGATGTTTACCTTGCGCAAGTTGGCAAAGGTCTCCTCGAGGTCCTTGATGAGCGTGTCCTTCTCACGGGTCTTGACCATGATGTCATCAACGTAGGCCTCTGCATTCATTCCCATTTGAGCCCCCAAGGCGATCCTCATGAGGCACTGGAAAGTGGCACCGGCATTTTTCAGGCCGAAAGGCATGCAGACGTAGCAAAACACACCACAAGGGGTGAGAAATGATGTCTTCTCCTCGTCCTCCTTCGCCATCTTGATCTGGTGATAGCCTGAGAAGGCAACCGACGGTGGAGTCCACGATCTGGTCGATCCTCGGGAGGGGATAAGGGTCCTTGGGGCAAGCTTTGTTGAGTTCGGTGAAATCGATGCATAGGCGGTGTGGGGACCCCGTACTAGCCGTCCGAAATACCCTTGTTCCTACATCAGCGATCCCATGATCAGTGTGTCGCTGAGCACAATCAAACTGGTAATCAAAGAACATCCATAAATACCGAAGGAATTTACTTACTTGATTGAAGTCATAACCTTCAATAGATACTTGCAGCGGAAATCACCAAACAACGTGGAGCCCAAGTCATTCGCCTTAACCCTACAGGCAACTGACTGGGAAGCGCCCTAGTTCGCATTGACGTCATTTCCGTCTCCTTCTTCAAGCTGCTCCTCTTTAAAATCTGGCTAAGACAATAGCCAGGGACGAAACCAATATGAGTACAATGGGAATTGTACTCGCAAACTACCCCCTAACGTGAGTATGCACCATTTTTAAGTTGCATCCTATAGCACTTTTAGTTATTAAACTATATCTATATCTTTTGTTGAAAAACACCTCTATATCTTTGTTGAAAAGGGGTAAGAAGGAATTCATTACTATCTTAAAGAATCTTACTAGTTTCATTTACTTTCCAAAAACTCCTCCTTTTTCCCGACCATGTCTCGTCATGGTCCATTCATCTCCAACAACTCATACCACTCCATTTGGTATAGTTGGGAAACATCACCACCACATTTGTTTCTTTAAATTTACAACTTTTTGTAAAACTTGCACATAGTCTAGTACAGTCTCCCAACAGTCCATATCCGAGAACTCGGCTATTCGAATAGTTTTTACCCTCTGCAGAGGTAGCACGCTTTTCCCACACCCATCCGGTAGCTCATCGTGTCTGCCACGTCCCGCCATACCAGGTGTATGCGAAGTTGAGCCACCGACCATAGCCTGTCCTTTGCTCATGCTAGTATAGGACCCTACCGCTACGAAATCACCATTCCCTCGACACCTAGTACAGGATCCCCCGTCGAGGAACCTAGATGTGAGGACTCGTAGTTCTGCCCGGCGAGCAGAGCCCTTCAATCCCTCGTCCATCAGACGCCGAGACCTAGGTCAGGGGGTAGGTCGCCATTACCATCCCCTCATGAACATGAAACGAGGTCATCCTCGTTGTTGAGGCATCCCATACTAATATGAGCAAATTATATGACTACGCCCATTCCCATATGTGGGTAGATGTGGTCGCACAGGTTATTTGGCTGGTCGTCATAGTACTAGGACATAATGTGCATTTTTCACAAACATCGTCATTCTCCACTTCTCCATTTTTACACCAACGTCGTGGCATTCCATAACCACAAAAAGTATTTTCAAAGGAGTTTTGAGTAAACAATATTTTTCTTTTCCCATCCTATAGTTTGAAAGAGATTTTTTTTCCATCTAATACCTCCGTATAGGGTGTCAAAATAATATATTTGTATTTTGGGAAAAAGGGTTTTCAAGATCATAGCTTTAGTGGCAAAAACCACTTAAGTCATTTATGCTCTGCGTAGGTAAAGCATGTAAATCAAAATAGACGTATATAAATGCAAACTTAGAGAAGTAGCTTGCCTGTTTTCAGCATAGTGTCCCTGGACATCTCCTCACTGATCAAAGAAATAAACTCCGGTTGTTCTCAAATAAATCCTTTCCAAGGTTCCCTCTGATAGCGTTTGTATCTAGCGTCGTAAAAAGGAAAGAACACAATCAACATACAGTAGAACACTCCAACATCAAACATCAAGCAATACTAACAAACAACAATCATGATGGAAACTATTATTTAACAAACAAGTTGGGCAATCACCTCACTACTCATGTTTATAAAAATATGATTAAAGTTATGATTAAGCATCTTTATTCAAACAGGAAATACTTCAGACAAAAGTTAAGCTACCAACTATTTTCTGTAATTCAAAATATCTCACCAATCTAAGGTAGAGATATTACTAGATACTCAAGCTAGGACTCAACTTAAATACAACCAAAATTAACAAGCAAGGTAATTATATTAATCACACAAAAATAATCTAATTATCAAAATAAACAAGCAATACATACCATCTCTAAACTACTCAATCAAGTATCACAACCAATCTCATGCATCACACATAGCTACTGCACTCACAAGGCAACACAATTTGAATTTAATTTAATTGAATTAGCTATTATTTAACTGGGTCTTAAATATGGCAGAAACTAGTGGTGCATGTTTAATTGCATAACTTAAGTTCTGTTGACCACAAAAATGTGAACTAAAATTCTACTGATAGCTACTGATGTGTAGAAGACAACCCAATTGGATTTAATTCAATTGAGGTTATTAAACTACCTACATAAATGTTTTTATCCAGAAGGTTAGTTTTCTTTTTTTGCTACAACTCAAGTTAACATTACTAAAAGATTAAATCCTCTTAGGGATAACTAGTATTTCTTAAATGTGAGCTGAAAAAATTGGTTTGACCTCATTTGGATTAATAGAGTATCAGAAACAAACAAGTTTAGGTTTTATACCTTCTGTGGCATTTTGAATATCATTATTTATTTATTAATCTAAATGGGGTGAAACCACTTTAGTGAGTTTGATAATTTCATAAGCTTTCCAGAACATTTTCATTTGCTATTCTTAGATTTCTAGATCTCGAGATATCAATTTTCAAAGTCTGGATAAATTTTCTGGCAGAGATTCCCTTTTTAAGTTTAACAACTTAACTAATTTGATAATTTTCTACTGACTTAACCACAACACCAAATGGAATCAATCCAGTGGCATTGGGTAGACTAGATGATGTACTTTTGATACCATTTTAGTTTGGTATTTTTGGTTGAACCAAGTTCTAGGAAACATCTCCCAAAGATGGTACCACAATAACCTTTCTGAGTTCTTCAGTTAAAACTAACACATTTGTCATTTTTGTTTCAAATGGGATACATGTCCAACAAGGATCATGGCCTGCATTTATGTGAAGAAGGCATGTTATACTAGCTACAATATTTTAGTTTTCTAATTTTAGGACTCTGGTTAAATGGGGATTTGCAAGGGAAGGTGGCTACCTTCTGTTATTTCATGTGGAGGATTTATTGCTTAGCCATGTTCCCTAGATGATATCTTTTATATAGAATTTATTTTTTTGGGTCACAACACTTGTTCATGGCAGTGTACTAACCATACTAACATGACATGTTAAGACAAACTCCTAGATAAATCTAGATTAATTTCTATGATCAGATCAAAAACCTAAGCAGTAATCTGTTTTCAGAAGTTTCTTAAAACAGACAGAACATAGCTACTTTGCCTCATATTTCCATTGAGCTAAACTAAGTATTTTGGAAATCTAAATCATTCCTGTGAATCTATGAAACTAGCTCTTTCTAACCATGCAAAGATTATAAAATTTGGTACAGTAGATTGTTCATAAATTGTTTGCAAATGTAGCTAATCTAAACTGTTCCCTGGACTTAGCAGTTTTCAGACAGATTCGAACGGGTAAGTTGCCGTTGGATCTAGATCCAACGGCCCAGGACGCACGCATCGGCGACAACGCAAAACAGGCGGCGCCACCGTGCGGCCGGCGACGGGGCAGCGATCTAGCGGCTCAGCAAGGGCTCGGGAGACTGCGGCGACGGCGGGAATCGACGGCGGAGGCTCGGGTAAGGCTGTGGGCGCAGTTGCAGATCCTGGGGTGCACGGGTTCGTCGGCGACGGCAGTGGTGGAGCTTGCAGAGGCTCCGCGGCAGCAGCGGCTCTGCAGCGGCGTCTCCGCCCTCCTGGCGGTGTGCTAGAGGTGGTGGAGTGAGGGAGATGAGCTGGGGTGGCGTGGTGTGGGAGAATTTCAGCTCGGGGCGGCTCGTTTTATAGCCGAGCTCCGGCGCACGGTGGACACGGCGTGGGAGTGGTCCAGCGGGCACGCGGGCTCGCCATAGGGGTGGTGCGAGGGCGGCTATGGTGTCGGGGTGCTGAGGAGCAAGAGGGGGTGCGTGGAGGCGAGCTGCGCGAGCTCGAGGTGGGGGACGGTCGCGGCGTGCTCTGGGACGGCTTGGGCGGCGCACGGACACGCACGGGCGACGAGTTTCCGGCGGGTTAGGGCTCCTGCTGGGCATGGTGCGGGTGCGAGAGGGGGCAGGCGTGGTAGTAGGGTGCGGCGTCGGGCTAGCTAGGCCGCGGGACGGTCTCCTCCACAGGGGCGGCATGGCGGCATGGCCACAGGAGCGCGTGCTCCCTGGCCACGGTGATGAACGGTGACCATGAGGTCAAATTGGACCTCCTCCTTGCTCCCTCGGGCTCCGGTGAGTGAGGGCAGAGTGGTGGCGAGGTCCCCAAGCTCGATCACGCACGGAATCGACGAGTTGGGTTCGGATTTTAGGGATTTGGGGAAGAACAGGGTGGTGCACAAGAATTAATCACACCACCATTTCCATAATTAATAATACTATCTTATAAAAATGAGCACACTCAAGTAGGACAAGATGATGTTGTAAAGAAATGTCACAACTCATAACTTCATTGTTTTCAAATAGGTTTGAGAAAGGAAGTATGTGGGGTAATATATTTCCCACCAGTGTTATTTTCAAATGGAGTGGAATTCAGAGTTTATAAAATGGGAGTTGCATATACACGCAAAATATCATGGTTGACAATAGATAGGAGATAACATATAGATCTCCATACTTCTGAGAACACATAATTTTTTTGGAAATACTTTTACTTTCTCAACTAAAGGGTATTTTATTTGTTGCTCAAATCAAACATCATCGAAATAGACTTTGGCCAAAATAAGATGGGAAAAGATATATGGAATTTACTCTTTTCATAGCATGAGCACCAAGTTTAATATATCTTCACTTGGGTTGGGTTCTTGGATTAATATTCACCAGTCAAACAAGCATATACATCAAGTCACACAAGGTCAAACAGAACAATATACAGAAAAACACAATCAATAATGAAGTATTTCAAAAAGTTTTTGTTGGTTCTGAATTTTGGGTCTTGTTAATTCTTATTATAAATTTGGGATGTTACAAATCCTTCCCCCCTTAAAATAAATCTCGTCCCGAGATTTTGCCCGGGGTGCGGGGGAGTACGAGGGCACGAGTTTTGGGCTGGCTATACTTCCGAGGTCGTTGCTTCTTCAGTGAGGTTGCCAGGTGAGATATTGACAAATTGATGTTGCGAGGTCGTTCCTTGTCGATAATTTTCTCTGATGGGTTCAGATCCTGGATGATAGGGTTGACTTGATGATCGATGCTGTTAGATAGTCTTGGTTAGCTGTTTCCAGTTTCTACGAGACTGAGGCGCAAGGAACTAATTATTACCACGTTCTTGTATACCTATTGCAGGTCTTCCCCCCTTAAAAAGGGGTTTTTTATCGGTCTTGCTGAAGTTTGGAGCTGGAGTTTACTTGGAGGCATTGTTCTTCTTGACGATCTTCATCTCAGTTGTCACTCCTTGGTGCTTGGGGTCGGTGCAGATATCACTTCGAGCTATTTTCTCATTACGAGGGTCGCAGATGGGGACGCGTGGTTTTCAGGATGCGTCGAGTCTGCGTACTCAACTCTCACCGGTTTCTAATTAGAAAAAGGAAGTTATAAACGTCTAAGTTCGTCTGGACTGGCTTGGTGGTTGATGTTGTCCACAGCAGGCGCTTATGTCGTTTGATTCTTCTGAGTATTCCATTGGTTATTTGTCTTCATGCTTGTCCTTCTTTAGCTGAGTAAAGGAGGGACTTCATTGCTGACTTCCTTGGTTCTTGAGCTTCATGAAGCGTTGGTAAGAATCTTAAGAAGTACAGCCTAGAATATCGAGCTTCCAGAGGAATCTAAAAGTCAGTACAAGGACCCTAAAGGTAGGTGGTTCAGTCTGTTGTTCGACGAGGGTGCAAGGGTCGCGTTCTCAGTTAACCTTAAAAAGTTAGAGAAAGAGCTTCATGTCAGCGGTCGATGTTCGTGCTTTCTTGAATCCTCCTTCGGTGTGATTGGCCGAGCCAAGTTGAACAGGATGATTTCTCGATAGGTAGTGTCGATGGTGCTTGCTTCCTGGTTCAATTCTGCGCAGATGGTCTTCAGTGTTGATCGACTTCGGCCTTGATGATGGCGATCTTTTTACTACCAGCTATAGGTGATTCTTTCTATATCACAGTTCTCCTTGTCAAAGTTGTTGTTAGACAAGGCCAGTTAGTACCGTCACAAACTGGGGTTAGATGTTAATCTAGAATTTGGTAAGTTTGTTCAAAAAGTCACAGCTTAATGTACTTTAGAACACAAAAGTTAGTGAAGAATCTTCACACCAGTTGTTTCCCAAACAGGTACCTCTGTCTTTCTTGTTTTGACTAGTTGAGCCGGGTTGAACTAGGATTGTTGTTCGGCAGATGGCGTCAATGGCGTCCTTTTCCTGGGGTAACCCCATGTTGACGATCTTTAAAGTTGGTTTCCTTCGGGTTTGTTGGTGGCGATCTCCCTTGGATGAGTCTTGTGCTTGAGGCTTCGTAGAATCTTTAGAAAATCAGCGGCAGGCTAGGGTTCTCATCCATCTTTCCCAAGTTTGCGGTGATAGGTAGGAGTTAGTCGAGGTTTTTCTTTGGTTTTATTTCACGGGACAAATTTTGGGTGGGTCAAACCTAGCAAGGTTAGCGCAAGGGATTAAAGTGCCACTAACTGCTCGTTAAGCGGGTAGGTATATGATCCTCTCTGAAACCCAGCATTACTGTCGGTCTCTGAGCTCGAATCTTCATAGCAACTCTTATGCACTTCTTGAGTTCCTCTAGTTACCAATTCTAAACGAGTCTCCTTATGTCCTCGTTTCATGTCAAGGTTTGTGGTCCTAGAAGATTAGTTGGTACTATCATGGGCTGGAGTCAGTTGTTAACCTAAAGTTAGATACGATAAGTTAGTGTGGTATTCTTGTAATCTCACAAGTAAATTTTGCGACGTGAGCCTCGTGTCTTCACGAGGTTGGCGTACTGTAACATCCCGGCCACTCCCGGACCGGCGCCTGTTACGCCTGGCAGCTCTCTAGGATCTCTAGACTGGCCCCACAGACCAACACTAGTCTTTTCTGCGCACTTTGTCCTCACTCGTGCACACCCGGGAAGAACTTCCCGGTCGGTCACCCATCCTCAAATTGCTCCGGGCCAAGCACGCTTAACCTCGGAGTTCTTTGGGAATGAGCTTCCGGAAAAGAAGTTGCAACTTGTTGATATGAGTATCCTATTAATCCTATTGAGCCCTGAGCCAGGATCTCACATCCTTCCCCCCTTAGAAGACCGACGCCCTCGTCGGTCAACCCCAGTCCAGGAACTTCCCCCTTTGGCACCCGTCTGTGCGTCCAGTGCCGGCACATGTCCCACATGTCCGCGCCTCTGACCCGCACACGCCCGAGTTACCGCAAGGGTCGGCTCTGATACCAATTGTAACATCCCGGCCACTCCCGGACCGGCGCCTGTTACGCCTGGCAGCTCTCTAGGATCTCTAGACTGGCCCCACAGACCAACACTAGTCTTTTCTGCGCACTTTGTCCTCACTCGTGCACACCCGGGAAGAACTTCCCGGTCGGTCACCCATCCTCAAATTGCTCCGGGCCAAGCACGCTTAACCTCGGAGTTCTTTGGGAATGAGCTTCCGGAAAAGAAGTTGCAACTTGTTGATATGAGTATCCTATTAATCCTATTGAGCCCTGAGCCAGGATCTCACACGTACAATTGTAGTTTCCTTCAAGATCTTGACGCACTGGCTCCAGATGGGGCGTGAAGTCCATTGTCTGACTTGCCGGGTAGGTTACAAAAATTTCTGGCTATTTGGCTAAGGATCGGCGGTCTTTTGTATCTTGCGGAACTGTCAGATCTTAATGGGAGATGGTTTAGATGAGAGGGAAAATATTTTAGAAAGAGTTTCCTTGGCGGGTTTACATCTGCAACAAGGTACAACTATGGCGAAGAGGTCAAAATTGTTCTTTTTTTTCGTTAGGTGGCAAAAAGGAAACTAAACTTTTCTTTGTATAAAAACTCCTTTTCCATCTCACAAACAACACACACGCAGAGTTCACACAAGCAAGGTGCACACAAGGTACGTCTAGTACCAACGGACATCTAATACTCGTGGTAGTCGGGGTAAACAAAGTTCCTATCATGAGTTTTTCCTAGGGGTCTTTGTCGAACATTGTTGGTGAAGTCTTCATTTTATCGCCTTAGTCTTCCACTGGAGAAATTGAGGTCATCGAAGTTGCAACTTGAGTAGAATTGTTGATGTTGAGCCGAGGTCTTCGAAAGTCTCTTGCTCTGTTGACATTGCCGATCTTGGCATTTGCAAATCAACCGCCTTGAGGTTAAATGTTGAGTATTTGTGATGGAAGCTTCTTCTTGTGGTTGCTAGCTAATTAGGTCTCACTTGGGTTCATCGTCAAGTATACTCTTGGTTTTGAACGGGTAAGAGATAACAGAAGATTTCTTGGAAAAGCTTAAAATAGAGGGGTAAGAGTTTTGAAATATTTGAGGAGATGAGAAGAGCGAAGCCATTTTAGGACTCCTCTAGATAAAAATATATTTTGGTAGTAATATATTTTTAACAAAAATATTTGCTTTCCTAACTAACGTCCATGCTAACTAAGGTCTCCTACAGTCAGGATTGCTCTGATACCAAGTTTGTGGCGACCCCGGACTAGCCGTCCGAAATACCCTTGTGCCTACATCAGCGATCCCATGATCAGTGTGTCGCTGAGCACAATCAAACTGGTAATCAAAGAACATCCATAAATACCGAAGAAATTTACTTACTTGATTGAAGTCATAACCTTCAATAGATACTTGCAGCAGAAATCACCAAACAACGTGGAGCCCAAGTCATTCGCCTTAACCCTACAGGCAACTGACTGGGAAGCGCCCTAGTTCGCATTGACGTCATTTCCGTCTCCTTCTTCAAGCTGCTCCTCTTTAAAATCTGGCTAAGACAATAGCCAGGGACGAAACCAATATGAGTACAATGGGAATTGTACTCGCAAACTATCCCCTAACGTGAGTATGCACCATTTTTAAGTTGCATCCTATAGCACTTTTAGTTATTAAACTATCTCTATATCTTTTGTTGAAAAACACCTCTATATCTTTGTTGAAAAGGGGTAAGAAGGAATTCATTACTATCTTAAAGAATCTTACTAGTTTCATTTACTTTCCAAAAACTCCTCCTTTTTCCCGACCATGTCTCGTCATGGTCCATTCATCTCCAACAACTCATACCACTCCATTTGGTATAGTTGGGAAACATCACCACCACATTTGTTTCTTTAAATTTACAACTTTTTGTAAAACTTGCACATAGTCTAGTACAGTCTCCCAACTGTCCATATCCGAGGACTCGGCTATTCGAATAGTTTTTACCCTCTGCAGAGGTAGCACGCTTTTCCCACACCCATCCGGTAGCTCATCGTGTCTGCCACGTCCCGCCATACCAGGTGTATGCGAAGTTGAGCCACCGACCATAGCCTGTCCTTTGCTCATGCTAGTATAGGACCCTACCGCTACGAAATCACCATTCCCTCCACACCTAGTACAAGATCCCCCGTCGAGGAACCTAGATGTGAGGACTCGTAGTTCTGCCCGACGAGCAGAGCCCTTCAATCCCTCGTCCATCAGACGCCGAGACCCAGGTCAGGGGGTAGGTCGCCATGACCATCCCCTCATGGAACGAGGTCATCCTCGTTGTTGAGGCATCCCATACAAATATGAGCAAATTATATGACTACGCCCGTTCCCATATGTGGGTAGATGTGGTCGCACAGGTTATTTGGCTGGTCGTCATAGTACTAGGACATAATGTGCATTTTTCACAAACATCATCATTCTCCACTTCTCCATTTTTACACCAACATCGTGGCATTCCATAACCACAAAAAGTATTTTCAAATGAGATTTGAGTAAACAATATTTTTCTTTTCCCATCCTATAGTTTGAAAGAGAATTTTTTTTCCATCTAATACCTCCGTCTAGGGTGTCAAAATAATATATTTGTATTTTGGGAAAAAGGGTTTTCAAGATCATAGCTTTAGTGGCAAAAACCACTTAAGTCATTTATGCTCTGCATCGGTAAAGCATGTAAATCAAAATAGACGTATATAAATGCAAGCTCAGAGAAGTAGCTTGCCTGTTTTCAGCATAGTGTCCCTGGACATCTCCTCACTGATCAAAGAAATAAACTCCGGTTCTTGTGAAATAAACTCCGGGCGGCCGCGCGGGTTGCCAGCAGGAGCGGTGGTGGCGCTGGCCGTCCGGCGAGCGAGACGTTCGGCGCGAGAGCCGGCCATGGCTGTGTCGAGGTTGAAGATGCGCCTCAGCCCCCTACCTGGTGCGCCAAATGTTGGAGAACTGTCCCAGGAACTGGGTGTTTCTCACTAGGTAAGGAATCGAGTAAGGGGCTGAACACGGGATCAAACAACCCTCAACGTGCCTCGGCGACGACGCTCGTCGAGATCGCTGTGGGACAGCACTGCAGAGATGAACACACGATGTTACCCAGGTTCAGGGCCCTCTTGGAGAGGTAAAACCCCTACGTCCTGCCTTGGTTGTATTGCACTGCTTGTAGAGGTTACAGTACAAGGAGAGCTTCGGGAGCTCGAGGGGGCTAACAATGGCTATCGCTAGAACAGCACTGGAGCTTCGGATCTCAGATCCTGGCTCCTTCTCCTTATCTCGCTCTCTAAACTCTCCAACACTCCAACTCCCTTTGCCTGAACGTGCTCCCCCTCCTTATATAGGTGTCCTGGACCTCTTCCCCAAATATCTTGGCGGGAAGGGTTACCACATGGCGACGAAGGAGGAGGTCGGGTGCACGATAAAGGGAGAGTCCATGGACGCGGTCCATGGCAAGGAACGGCGTCACCAGAGCTGGAAAAGCCACCGTCCAGCTAGGACGGTGGGCTGGCGCTGCTGGGGCTCGGGATGCGCCCCACGGTGACGTCGCCCTGGGAGTGTAGTGGCAGATGGTCTCCTTATCACCGAAATGGCAATTCTTTTAGCTCCTTTGCTTGGTGCAGCCTTGTTGACTGCTTTATACACGAGAGTGGCAACTGCGGCGCTGTCGTCACCGCGCGTAGGCGTGCCCGTGACTCTGCGAGGGCGCAGAGCCCATGTGCGCTCTGTCGCGGAGACAGAGCTTGCTTCATGGGGGAAGGAACCCCGCGAGGCTGGAGGCCTCTGTAACACCCCGTATTTTCATCCGGTATTCTCATCCACCAATTGGTTCATATCTGCCAACGGACATTTTAATTATCCTTTTTGAATTTCAAATCAGAAACCGCCGTAGAGAGTTTATCTTGGCATTCGATCGTGGAGTACTTTTATTCATATCAAGGATGACATCATGAACTTGATTTCATGGCTTGTCGTATCCCTTTCATGTCCACCTTCGTGTGAATTTTAAATCCAAACACCTTCTCGAATAGCCCACACCTTGGATGCGTCGGGCTCGCCGAGGTAGTTGAAATAGACTACTCATTTTCCTATGTCGGATTCCAGATGCATTTCCCTTGCCCTATCAATTTCAAGGACTATGATGACTATTTTTTATTTCGAAAAATATTTTAAATAAGAAAAAAACCTGGGGTGGATAACTCCCCCGTGCCTATCCCCTTCCTCCGAAAAAAAAAACTATGTTATTACCCATCTCTTCCTCTTCACACGGTGCTCCTCTATGAGGGCAGCAGCCCCTCCCCATGGCGTCGCCTCCCTGTCCTCCCCTCCCCTCCCTAGGTCTCTACTAGCTCCACCACGTCCTCCCCCACCACCAAGTGCAGCCTGGATCAGATCTTGAGGAAGAAGAAGAGGAGGCAAGAAGAGAGAACAAGAGGAGCAAGAAGAGAAGGGAGAAAAAGAAGAGAACATCTCGGCCTTCCCCTGTCCGTTTTCCCTTCCCCAAGCTTCAAGGGTGAGTCCCCCACCCTCCATGACCCTCTCATGTGCTGTAGATGGTGATTCTTAGGTTCCTAGAGCAGAGGAGTAGAAGATCCATGAGGGATTTGGGAAGAAAATTCGTTGGTGGTGTTGTTCCTGGGCATACAGCAGAGAAGATCCTCAATTTCGAGTACTTAGATGGAAAAATTAGATGATGCTTGGTCGGAGTGTTTTGGGGTGCTTGTTCCCACGATCGTTTTGGGTGGTTAAACGTTTCCATCGGGGTCGCGAAGCTCCGGTTGTGACTGTTTCTTTGCAGCTATCCCAAAGTTCAGAGACAGCGCAGAATAGGTTTTCTTCATGTGTCTTAGGAGTATTTAAAATTCATCTAAATCCAGGTTTTGTTTCCTCCTAGCTGGTATGTGATGCCTAGTGTCTAATACAAAAGGATTTACTCAATTTCTGTGAGTAATCTTATTGCTATGAATTTCCAAAGGTGGCTACTTGTTATTTCAGAATTCTGGAAACAGCAAAGAATAGAGTTTCCCATGGGCTTGAGGAGCTTTACCCATTCAGTAAAATTCATGTTTTGTTACCTGCTATGTTGTAGGTGATGCATAGCTGCTAATACAAAAGGTTTTAAGTAATTATCATGAGTAGGTGTCTTGTTATGATTTTTCAAAGGGAGCTACTCGTTATTCTGTATCTGGAAACTGCAGAGTGGCATTTGCTTGATATGACCTAGTTAACTCCAATATCAGAGTTCAAATAGTTGGAGTTATTTCTAGGTAATCTTCTCATGAATCCAGAAAGATATCTTTTGCTAGGTTCGGAGTTTCCTAGTTTGACTTATGAATTCATTAGTAAAAGGACATTAAAGGGCTGTTTCTTTATGTGTGCTTCTTAGGGTATGATGCTCTGGTGTCATGCTTGAGAATTGATGTTCCCTGTTTTGTGTTACATGCTATATTGAGATTTGTGTTACCTACAGGTATTGAGGATTGAATTCATTCAACTCCTCCGCCCTCAGTAAAGGCAAGTGCATGACGAACCCTTGTTCTCTATGTTTGTCCATTGTGTGACGGTTCAACTGACTGTTTTCATTGAGTGAGATCCCTTGTTCTGTTAGCTCAATTTATACGTATTCATTTCTTTCGATTCAATTCCTTCATCCACGTCTATGGAGACAAAGTGATATGGCAAAGGATATAGTGGCGCTTGCATTTTGGCATAGCATGTTACGAAATATGCATAGTGGTGTGTCCTACTGAGGTAGGCACGTTGCATAGTGGTGTGTCCTACTGAGGTAGGCACGATGAGACCGTCAATGATGGGTTGCGACCCACATTGGAGGCAACCTCCACAAGTTGGAGTGAGTGGACATCGACGGGTGTCCACTCAAGCGATACCGGTATCCGCAAAGAAAAGTGAAAGAAAAGAACATACAGTGCATAGTGTTGTGACCTACTGAGGTAGTCACCTTGAGACCGTCAATGATGGGTTGCGACCCACATTGGAGGCAACCTCCACAAGTTGGAGTGAGTGGATATCGACGGGTGTCCACTCAAGCGATACCGGTATCCGCAAAGAAAAGTGAAAGTAAAGAGCATGTAGATATGTAGAGTCATGATTGCGCTATGACATGAATTAAAGGTTAATCGATGGTGGTGTGTATTGATATTTGGAAATGTATGCTTATCCTGTTGTCATGGATGTCTACATAAACAAAGGAGAATTTGCCGGAATTTATAGTGCCGCCCGGACTTGGGTAGAGTTTAAGGTTTGTGTAGCATTGTCAGGTAGGGTGGATACCTGGGGTGTTACAGCCTCGCCGAGCCTTTTGGCTTGATCCTTGGCAGAATCGAAGGTAGCATCCGAGATGCCCTCTCGAGGAGAGGTCCCCCGCGAGGGGAAAACCCTCGCGAGGCTCGCTAGGCTTGGAGAGCCTGGTCCTTAGCAAAATCTTCTGAAGAGTGTCGTGGGCCCTGGCAGGCCGGCCCGTGGTACCCTGGTTTCCATTGTGCTGACACCCGGTGCATGAAGCTGATCTTTAACCCAAGATCTTTCCCGTTGAATCCTGATGTTAATTGTCAAACCCTACGTCAGGTTGGCCATGTTTGAAGTTAATCTTCAATTTGGTGGTTGTAGTCGTAATTGAATTGCGGCAACAAAGCTCTTCTCTGTCACGAGCTATAGCTGGATATTCTGTCATGAAACCGTATGGATCACGACAAGATTGCTCCTAGCAAGTTTTCCATCTATGTTTGTGATTCCTCCAATAACACTTGTTAGTGAAACCCTTTCGGCACTAGTTATTGGAAGAGTGCTAACAAGGGCTTCTACAAATCTCTTGGGATTGTTGTTAGCCCGTTTTCTTACTCTTAATCTGTTGTCCGACCTTTATCTGTCAGTTGACAGTCAAGTGTTATCGTGCATTGGTGTGTTCCGAAGCATGTTACCCTTGTGGTCCGTTAATACATTCCACGTCGGGATGTTAGGAGAAACAAACTCCGGTACCATGTCCTTTCTCGGACCAGGTCAAAGTATTGTAATCCGCAGAATAAGATACTGGTCTAACTTTTGTTCTGTTCAACCTTGGAGTGTCACACTCTTTTATATCCAGAGGTCGTGCTTAGTCTCATGACATACTTGATGAAGTGATGCTCTTACCCTTCCTTATCCATCTACCTCCGAGCTACTCGGGCTCGAGATTGTTGAGGATGCATATTGAGGTGGTAATCGGATTACTCTTAGCAATTGTTATTGTTTTGAAATCAAGGACTTTGATGGCACTCTTAGCATGATTGGTAATCATATCATCAAGCCGACTTTGACTGTGCTGCCAAGTCCCTTTGTTCAGGTGCCCACCTTCGGTCCATGAGTTAGATTCATGTCGAAACTCTATAGACCACATCTGTTCGCTTGGAAAGCAAATTTTTCCTCTCGTAATCTATCTAGTGTTCTGGAGCTTGACGCTGTGGTCAATTCTTGAGAACCTTACCTCTCGTTAACTGTTGTAACTCCTTACTCGGACATGTCAAGTCTGAAATTTCCGCACGCTTAACCAAATCTGAATCTCAAGCAGAAATGATGGTTGGTGTTTCTTAAGAGTATGACATAGGCCTTGTGTAAATCCGGCAAGTTTGTGGTGGTGGTTGCCCTACTTAACTGGAAGGTCTATTGTGATATCCTCTTGCCTTTCGTAAAATCAAACCACTCTCGATGAGGATATTGTGCGACTTGCTCTAGAGGTTGCCCTTATGGTCCCCTTGCAATCTTAAAAGTCCGACCTCCACTTGATGACCTATGGATGGCTTTTTCGAAGCCTGATAGTGGTATCTAGAACATCGAGGAGAACATTAACATGGTGTTGCTAAAAATGTCTCGCGGTCATTTCTCCTAACCTCTGCTCGACCTTTGTTTGGTCAAGTTGTTCCTAGTTTTCCCCAATGACTTATGGTCTTGTGCAAAGTTCATATTTCCAACCTTGGAGACAACTATCTTCTGTTTCTCGTCGGCACGTCATGCTTGTTACCTTTTCTCTGCAACAAGGAAGATCATCGTGGGATCGAGAAGATCGTTGAAGTTAAGGGTTGTCATGTTTCCCTCCTCCCTCTTCCTACTCTAGGAATCTCGGGGCGAGATTCTTGTAAGGGGGGTAGAATTGTAACAGCCCAGATTTGGTACCCTAAAATTTGAGCCAAATTTTCACTTTTTGCTTGGTACTGCATCATGGCATACATATTTAAATTGCAAACAATGGAAAACATTAAAAGGGAGCAAACACTTCCTAAAATTCCAAACCAAATGCAATTGCTCAAATTGGCAAAACAAAATATTCTTGAGTTTCCATATTTGTCCAGGAAGTTCCAAGAATGCATTTCATATTTAATTGGCAAAGTCAAAATTCTTGCCAAACAATTAAATAAATCGGGACTTAAAAATTGAGTTAAACCAATTCTTGTTTTGAAACCAAGTTGAACATTTCAAAATTTCAAATAAAAATATGGGGAGCTTCATTATATTATTGGGAGCCACCATGAATATTTTCACTTATTTTGGAAATGTTTAAATACCCCAAGTAAATGGATTTTGGGAATTATTAAAATTTGCCATATTCAAACCCTATGAACAATCGGTGTTAAAAACTTTTTATTTTGCAACACCAATTTTTGTGGAGTTAATACATGTTATTGGGAGGCTACATAAATATTTTCATAATTTATAAAATTGTTTCAATGCCTCAAATAAATTGGCAAACATTGCTGTTTTCAAAATGAATAAAACCAGGAAAAGGAAAATTGGGCGAGGTTTTTTTTTTGCAAAAAGCCTTCTTCACTGTGGGCGACAGTGGCGACACTGCCGCGCCATGGCCGCCGTGTCGCTCCCCTGCTCCCTGCTGCCGTGCCCCCCTGTGTGGTTAAGAGGCCCCCCACGACGCTCTCCTGCCTCTCTCTCTCTCCCTCTCTCCTCCCCCTAGAAACCCTAACCCTAAACCTAACGAGCTCCCTGTCCACCATGGCTGCCGCCGTCCCCTTCAAATCGCCGGCGACCGAGGCCACCCCGGAGCAAATGGACGACGCCATCTTCACCGCCTCGCCATGCTATGCCTCCACGCCGAAGGAATTGGCGCGGGAAGCACTGGTTCGCTGCCGCCATCCGCGCTACCTCTTCTGCCTTCGGCCGCCGCGTCGAGCACGGGATCGTCGTCGTCCGACCGTCCCCTTCTCCGGCGAGCTGCCCAACACGCTCAGGGTGAGCACCCCGTCCTCCGGAACCCCTTCACCCACTAGCTACCCTTCTGTACCGCCGCGTCGCCATGCTCCGCCAACCGCCGCCGCTCCGATGATCACCGCGGCCAAGTCCGGTGACCATTTGGTACAAACTGCCGCTCCCCCGGATCCTCCCCACCTCCTCTAGCTCGTAGGGCAAGTGCCGCCTCCCAATTCCGCACCGAAATGAGGAATTCGTGATCGACATGCCGCAGCCTCCCCTGTGACGTGTGATGACGTCACCTGTTCCTCATTTTTGAAATTTCCAGATTTCAATAGAGAGTTTGTATTTGCAATATCTTTTAATTGGTGAATCAGAAAAATTCAAATAAGATATCCACATGTTTAGAATTTCACAACCTATTCAAATATGTAACTCACACATGCAAATGAATTGTTGAATTTGAAATCAATTGTGAAATGCAAATCATATGTGAGTCATTCAAAATTTGGAAATTCATACCTAGAGTTGTACAAATCAGAAAAATGCAAAATAATATGTTAAAATGCTCAGCTAAATAAACTCTACATGTGACTGCCCTTAGTTGAATTTTTGGTTATAATTAAATTACTAATTGGGAAATTCATAACAATTTGAATATTGATCCAAAAATTGCAAATAAGATCTCTAAATGTTCAGAGAATTAATATCTACTTGTTAGTTATACTTACATGTTAAAATGAATTTTCTAAATTGCTATTAAGTTGAAATAACTAAAATGACAGATTTTGAAATGAATTTGTAAAATTCAATGTCTTTTGTTTTATAACTCAAAAAATTACAAATGATATGTCAAAATGTTCATAAAATTCATATCTATCTATTAGTATCATTTCTATGATCAACTAAATAAGTTTATTCTGTTGTTTATTTAAAATTACTAAAATGGCAGAATTAATAACAATTTTGGGAAATCCATAACTTGAGTTTTGTTTACTCAAAAAATTATGTTTAATAGATCAAAATGTTCAGTATGTCAATGGCTACATGTTAGTATCTTTTTCCACTCATGGCAACACTTTTTCATATGCTGTCCTATTAAAAATGCTTAAATTGGAAAATGTCAATTTTGAAACAGTCACCAAATATTCATCGTTAACCGGAAAAATGCAAACGAGGTATCCAAACGATCAACACGACAACAACTAACTAATAATATCATATCCATGCATGTTGTCATCTTATGTCAGTACTGGTCTTTTTAGAATAACTTAAAAGCATTAAGTATAATTATGTGGTTTATCCCGATTAATTGTTATAACTATATTCGGGATCCCATTTAATTTGTGGGATAGGTCAAGACCTCTCCAATGCATTAACTTGTCATGTCATCATGTGTTTGTGCATTGCACTTCTATATGTGTTGATTGTTCTGTTCTTTCCGGTGTTTTGGCTTCTTCTCGATAGAATGCGATTCGAGATCGAGACGAGTCCGATGTGAAGATCGACGACACCGATGGACGACACTGGAGTATGGATCGACAAGTCAATCACCTGCTTTCCCGAAGCTTTATATTTTCTGTGCATTGCCAACAAAGGCAAGAGATAACCTAACCTTCTTGGCATCTAGAATCCTATTGTTTTATAAACTTATTTTCTCCACTATAATATTGCATGCGATTCCAATATCAATTTTGGTCAATATTAGAGTATCCTATGAATGCATGTTTTTCCCCGAGCCAGTCACATGTATCCCTACCTATGAACCATAGATTGATGTGTTGGCCGGAGACCAAGATTTAATTGTTGTTATACAAGCTTAGCTATGCTTAGTCAAATTCTAGTTTGTTCGTGATTTAATTCCATTATTATGAATGGTGGTGGAATGTTCGGACATGATGGTTACTTGTGGTGGATAATTAATTTGCTAAAAGGCTTGGATGAGTTGCCATCGGGGATGGTGTTTTGCCTCATTCTTACCGCCTAGGATGAAAGTGCTTTTAGCTAGAACCAAGAACCGAGCGTGCTGCCATTGGTGGGTGTATGGGCGCCTTACTAACTGAATAACTTGTGCGGGCGTATCCAAGGGTCCTCTAGTTCAGTTTTCCATTTGCGTGTGAGTGGAAAACAAGATGTTGATGAGGATTTGTGTTTAGGACGTGGCGATGGGGCAGGGGCTGAAATAGGCTGGGTAAACTTGCCCTGTGGCCACAGATGCCTCTTGGATAATCTCACGCGAGGTAAAGGTTTAACCGCGCCCGCTCGCTGGCCTCCACCGGAAGAGGGCCAATCAGGTGAGCCGGACGGTACCAATGGGTAAAATAGTACACCCCTGCAGGGTAAATCTTTTTGAAAAGCCGTGTCCGCAGTTATGGACAAACTCTTGGGAAAGGCGGATTAGCTCATAGAGAACCTTAACCTTAATTAATCAATTTGGCAGCTAATTGTTGCAACTCAACGTGTGTGTAAAAGGTTCATTTCCTCGAGGGTGATTCGAGGGAGTGCCTTTGGTGGAGATGATAGTTGGTAATGGCTACGAGTAGGTTCGAAGAGAACCGAAGATGAAAAGTTTACCCTCTTACCCCCTTTATGAAAAATATTCTGAGTAGACAGTGCCATGTGTCAGTTATGTCTTGTTTATGAAAATTAGCTTTATGCAAAAATAGCTACATATATATCTTAGAGCCTCCGTCATCATTGGGCCTATATCGCCCTACTAAACTTGCGTGTACATCATACTCAGTCTCTGTTTGCTGCTGTTATAATTTGTTTCAGAGGAGGACGTCACCGAGCAGACTGGTGGGTTCTTCGTTGACATCGACGATTAGTTTGGGGTTCCCATGTGGCAGCTTGGGATGTCGTGGAACAAGCTGGCTAGGATGTTTATATGCAGGCCTCTTAGGCCATATTTTTGCTCTTGTTGTTAGATAACATAATTTGCTTCCGCTTGATGTGATGATGGGTCTGTGACCCCTGGTATGCTATATGTACCTTTCTCATATATGAGTTGCTATATGAACTTTGTGTCGTAGAGTCTGTGATGTGCCAGTTGTTCCACAAGTCTTGATCTCTCTACTATACGTGATAGCTATGTCTGTTGCACAAAGCTTCATTGTATAGTTCTGGGGTCGGGGCGTTACACTATTGTAATGATCATCACAATTCCACCCGCATAACTTGTGTGTTGTGACGTGCACGTTATGCCTGGTGGGCGTCCTAGTATCGTTATTATGCGGATTTGGCGGGAACGCTCAATTATGCATAGTACCGATCCCGGGGCGTTACATTAGGCCTGCGTGCCACTTGTGTTGGCCGAGCCTATAACAGGCCGGTTTTCTATGGTTAGAGTCCAACTAGGTTTAGGAGTCATGTTAGGTTCGGTTTGGGATTTGTCCAACCGACTAGGTGTTGGCCTCCTATAAATAAAGGAGCCGGTGGCTAGCTTTAGGGAGTCGAAAATTATGTAGAACATTGTGTTCAAGGTTGCCACCGTCCCATGGGACCGGCGTATATGACGGCGTATCTGCGCTCGTCTAGTTATCTAAATTGAGGCATGAGTGTTCTTGAATCTGTCAAGAGTTATCGTGCGTGGCGAGAAGGTCCTTGAATTTATCAAGGGTTGTCGAGCTTGGCGTGAGGCATGGTGTCCATCACCTTGTTGCTCGTCGTGAATTTATCAGGTTACGTGGTTTTCCGGTGATTGGAAGGATAGTTATCTCTGTGGTTCTTGCGGTGAAAGATCGGGCCAATTCATCCATATCAGATGGGGTGCCCGATGATGTCGAAGTTAGGATTCACCAGGAATTTCCAAGATGGTTCAAGGAGCATGTAAGTTTGCTTTTGCATTTCTCTCTGTCCTTATATATATATATATATATATATATATATATATATATATATAGCATTTCATTGCATGATTTTGACCATATTATTTTTCTTTTTTCCTGTGGTACACAGATGATGCGCAAGGCACGAGAGAAACTAGAAGATTTGGATCAAGAGCTCTTTGCATTGGCATGTGGCCCACATAGCAAAGTTCATACTTTTTCAGTCTGTGCTGTGAACTATGTTCGGTTTGTCACCGCTGACCGTGAAAAGGGCAAGAAAATGCAAAACAGTGGAGTCATGACTGACGGAGATCACGAGGGGGTGGAGAGAGCATTTTATGGTGTCCTGAAGGAAATCAAACAGCTGACTTATAACTCGGAGGAGAAACATAAACGGACAGTTGTTCTGTTTAGCTATGACTGGTATTGTCTTGAAGGAGCCCACAGGACTAAACTGGAAACGTATGATAAACGCTTCAGGAGCATCAACATTTCCAGTTTATGGTACAAGGATGATAAGTATATCTTGTCAACCCAGGCAAGAAAAGTGTTTTATGCCCCAGACACAAAACTGAGACCAGATTGGCGGATAGTTCAAAGATTTGAGCATAGGTGGACCTTTAACGTGTCCAGACATGATAAGAACGAGCAGGACCTTGATAAGGAGGACGGGCCTAGTGGTATAGCACATCAAGATGTCACAGTCTCTGACAATGAGGATGAACCTGCTGACCTGGTACCTCATGCTCCGCCTCCGCCTACTCTGGACCTCCCTAATAGCACTCCCCGCATGGTCCCTATAAAAGAGCTTTGGGCTTTAATCGGGAATAGAAAAAATGTGCCTCTGGATAGTTTG
Organism: Puccinellia tenuiflora; assembly: GCA_012064385.1. Classification (NCBI taxonomy): domain Eukaryota; kingdom Viridiplantae; phylum Streptophyta; class Magnoliopsida; order Poales; family Poaceae; genus Puccinellia; species Puccinellia tenuiflora. The sequence goes on along the minus strand of QRDG01001232.1, from coordinate 1,890,292 downwards.
GGAAAATTAATTATTTCTAGATTACAGGAGGACGAAGATGAAGTAGAAGAAAATGACAATGCAGCAGACGACACATTAGGGGAGTATGACAGTGACAAGGATGAAGCACCAGCAGATGATAGCGATGTAGACTAGTGTTGCATGCTTTGTCTAGAGCTGATGTCCATGCGCTTTGTGCATGTTGGTGTTGAACTGATATTCGTGTTGAACTGATGTATGTGTTGAACTGATGTTTGTGTTGAACTGACAATGTCCATGCGCTTTGTGCATGTTGGTATTGAGCTGATGTTCGTGTTGAACTGATGTATGTGTTGAACTGACGATGTCCATGCGTTGTGTGCATGGTAGTGTTGAACTTTGCTTGTTTGTGTTGAAAACCGATGTCCATGTGCTATGTGCATGCTGGTGTTGAACTTATTAGGTATGACCCGCATGTCAAAGCGATGCCTCCAACTTTGGGGGCTGGCTTCGAGGTGCCGGACAATGTCTGGCCCGCCCGGAATACACACGAAGCGACAGGTCAACGCGCAGGCACCCGGCACTGATTCAGCGATGTAGGCACCACATCGTTTCAGTGGCGAGTCGTCGCATCGTTGCACGGGCCGTCAGGCGGCGCATCGTTTCAGTGGCTAGGTGGACGGTGCAGTGAAGGGTCGCCTCGTAGGAGCGCCGCAGAGCCTACATAGCGGCATGCATGCCGTAATCCTGGCTTTAATGATGAAGCCAAGCCCGCTCCTTCGCGACCGGCTTTAAAATGCCACCATCGGCCCTCTCGTCTCACACACTCCACCACCGGCCCTCTCCCATTCCACTCGCACAGACACGATGCACCGCTGCGGACCTGGTGTCCGGCCGACGGAGGAGGACCTCGAGCAACGCCGCTGCCTTGACGCGGCTTCCTTGCTACGCTGCCAACGCCGCAATGAGATACGCCACGTCCAGGGGCTTCGGATTGCGGCGGTCCGGGCTGCAGCGCCGCAACCACCGGATCCACCTCCACCAGCGACCGACCACGAGCTTCTCCACCACCGGCACCGACCACGAGCCGCCCGAGCATGTGTCCGACGAGGAGGAACATCCTCCGCCACCAACCTGTAACGGTCATTGATATCGATTCTCTGCCAGAACAACAGCTTTCAGGATTCAGGTCAAGGAAAGCTTTCTCCACTGGCTACGTCGGTCATTGAAATCGATGTAGCCTGAAACACGGCCCCTTGATTTCCCAAAAATTGCCTCCTTGACAAGAGATATATGCATCCTTGACAAGCAGCTCTAGCAGTGCATGGCGTGGACGGCCGGTGAGCTTGTCGTCAGCCTCTGTAACGCCCCGACCCCAGAACTATACAGTGAAGCGTTGTGTAACCGGTCATGCTACACAATCGAGGGTTACTGGGTGTACCAATCCCAGGCCAAAACTCATTGGCAGGTGTGCTCGGAATGGATCATCGGCACACAACACCTCGATCATGCCATAAGCTCAGACATCGCTATCACATATAGTAAAAGAGACCGAGACTTGTGGAACAACTGGCACATTGCAGACTCGACGACACCAAAGAAATATAGCAACTCATATAAGAGAAGATACAAATATTACACACAAAAGGATCACAGATCCAACCATACATCAAGCGAAAGCGGGTAGTGTTGTCTAACAACAAGATGCAAATATATGGCCTAAGAGGCCTACAAATAAAAGATCCCAGCCAGCTTGTTCCACGGTTCCACGGTGCCAGCCTAACATGGCACCGTCTATTCAGAATATTTTTCATAAAAGGGGTAAGAGGGTAACATTTCATCTTCGGTTCTCAACGAACCAACTTGAAACCAACACCTCTCTCATCTCCACCAAAGGCACTCCCTCGAATCACCCTCGAGGAAATGAACCTTTACACACACGTTGATTATGCAACCTTTAGCTGCCATATCAATTAGGTTAAGGTTCTCTATGGTCTTATCGTCTATTCCCAAGTCGTCCATAACCGCGGACACGGCTTTTCGAAAAAGATTAAACCCTGCAGGGGTGTACTAATTTACCCATTGGTACCGTCCGGCTCGCCTAGTTAGCTCTCTTCCGGGAAAAGCTGGCAAGTGGGAGCAGTTAAACCTTTACCTCGCGTGAGACTATCCAAGGGTCATCAGTGGCCACAGGACAAGTTCGGTGCCTATTTCAACACCCTGCCCCATCGCCACATCCTAAACACCACCACACACACCGCATCTTCGCGCCATCATCCACCTGCAATGCACACGCAAATGGACATCGCAAATCTAGAGGAGCCTTGGATACGCCCGGACAAGTTATTCAGTTAGTAAGGCGCCCATACACCCACCAATGGCAGCACGCTCGTCTTGGTTCAAGAGGTAAATAACTCGCACCTAGGGGCAAGAGTGAGGCAAAACACCATCCCCGATGGCAACTCACCCAAGCCTTTTTAGCATTTTAATTAAGCATCTCAAGTAACCACCATGTCCGAAATATTCCATCAACATCATCATTATGGAATTAAATCAACGGACAATATAGCATTTAACTAAGCATGGCTAGGCATAGCTAAGCATATAAATACAACAATCAAATCCTTGTCTCCGACCAACACATCAAACCTAGGGTTCATAGGTAGGGACACATGCATTCATAGGATACTCTAGTATTGCTCAAAAATTGACTTTAGAATCGCATGCAATATATTATGGTGGATAAAATAAGTTTATAAAACATTAGGATGATAAATGCCAAGAAGGTTAGGTTATCTCTTGCCTTGCTGTCGGGGCGTGTAGTACGGCTCGTCGGGATAGGTCGGGGTGACCTCAACTACGGAATCTATCGGTACCCAAAATAAAATACAAAGAACAAATAAATCACACGAACACAAGGTGCAATGCGCAATCACATGATGACATGTCAAATTGATGCAAGGATACCATCATATAAATTTAATAGCAAAATTTAATGGAGAGACAAATAATTAGTGCAATTATTTGGAAAACACCCCATATTTAACTTAATGTCCAATTGTTCATAAATGATCACATTATTTAGAATTTTCTCAAATATGCATGAACATGACATGATTAAAAAGGTTTTGTTCTTCGGATAATTTTGGTACCTCATTTGTAATTTTCTGAATACCGAGGAATAAATAGCGAATTAAATAATTAATTGGATTTAATTCTTTAAACCAATTATGAATAACATTTTATAAATATTTGTGATCATGATGTGATATTACCATGGTTTGATTGCATGTGAAGTGTTGATCACATTGATATTTTATTCATAATTTTTGGATAATTATTTATTGAATTAGGAATTTCCCAAATTAGGTATTATTTGAACCCTTTTTGGAATTCATATATGAACAACAAGAATATAAATCCAAAAGACAAATACAATTATTCTATCTTGTAGAGTTTATTTTTTTGAACATTTTGAAATTTGGTTTGTCAAATTTGAACCAATATTCAATTTGTTATTAAACATTTAAAATTGTTTCAAAACTAAAAAGGGAAACCAATTTCCCTGGCAGGCTGGCCTCAAGCCGGCCAGGCCGGGCTGCAGGCCGGGCACCAGCCCGAGAGGTCTGGCCTTTGGCCGGCCCAGTCCGGGCGAGGAGGCCGGGTGGGTGGCCGAAATGTCCGGCCCAGTGCCGGCCCAGACCGGGCGCTCAGGCCGGGCACCTGCCCGAGCCGTCCGGCCTTCGGCCGGCCCAGCTGGGTCCGAGGCTGGGCACGCAGGGCTCACGCGCGGCGGCGCCGACGGGGAAAATTGACGGCGACGACCCCGTTCCGGCGGCGTTACGTAGCTGTGCGCTAGTGCGTAAGTGTGCCGAGTGGAGGCCATGCGGTGCGTGGGTGCGGAGACGGAGGGGGAGGCACTGGGCGAGGAGGGCGTGCACGATAGGCCACGGCCGCGGCGAACGGCCGGCGGCATCCGCACGGATGCTACGATGTAGATGGGGAGGAGGGGGAAGAAGATGCGGGAAAGCACGCACGCAAACGTGGAACTCACCCTGGGCAGTGGGGACGGTCAGCGCGGCGAGGGATGGTCGGCGTCGACGGAGAATCGGCCGGTGGAGCACGGCCGCGGCGGGGAAGGTCGGGGATGATTCCGTCGGCTCCGGCCCTCCTGGGCCGATTCCTTGGGCATGGAGGAGCGGCACGGCGAGGCAGACCTAGTGGCGATGACGGCTTGCTTCGGGGCGGCCGGAATCGATGGGGAGCTCGACGGCGACCGCGGTGGCTACGACTCGATCTAGGGTTCCCAATGCCGAACAGAGAACGGGAGAAAGAGGAAAATGGGAGAGCAGGTAGAGGGGGGCAGGTGGGCGTCCTCGGCGTGGTCCTTGACCACCAGGGAGACGCGGCAGGGCGGCATGGGCGTCGGCCAGCTCGGCGGCATGGCGCCAGTGGCCATGGCCGCCACTATGCGGGAAAAGATTTTTGCGAAAACCCCCCCAGCAGCTTTTAAATAAATTGCAAAATGGTCCAGCAGTAGACTTTAGCGATTTAAAAGAGGCACCAGGACATTTTTATAAAATCTGACAAAATTCATATAGGTTCTATTTAACCTTTAAAACCTCCACAAAATTGTGTGGTCCAAAACAAAATGTTTTGGGCAACATTTGTTCACAACTTTTAGTTATGGTCATTTTTGACAATTTCCAATTTGTATTTATTTGAACCACTTAAACATTTCCAAAAATAATGAAAATATTCATGGAGGCTCTAACAATAACATTGAAGCTCCCCATGATTTTAGTTTGAATTTTTGGAATGTTTAACTTGGTTTCAAAATTAGTAATTGAATTAAGCCAATTTGAATTCTCAAATTCATTTCTTATTTGACAACATTTAGAAATTGAGAATTGGTTTCAAAAAGTAAACTTGGAACTTACTAAACCATTTGGAAGTCCAAGAATGATTTGGTTTGCCAAGTTGAGCATTTGCATTGGTTTGGATGTTGGGAAGTTTGCCTCTCCAGTTCAATTTGGTTCCAAATGGATGTTAGAATTAGCAATTGCATATGGATGCTATGATGCAAAACAAGGAATGCAAAAAGTGGAATAATTCTTCGTATTTTTCATTACCAGGCTGGGGATGTTACAGCCTCCTCCACCATAGACATATGTTAGGAGTAGCTCAAGTAATCCATTGGGAAATCCTCGGAGTCTGGCGCTACTCCAAGGAAAGCAAGGGTGTAGAACTAAAGAGGTTTAGGTTTAGGGTTTAGCTTTTTACTCTCCGTTTCTAGATATAAGATGTTTTAGCTATTTGCATACGGACTACGACATATGGATGTATCTAGATGCAATTACTATTAAGATTCACTAATTTTGCTCCCCATGTAGTCTGCATGCAAATAGCTATGTCGTCGTCTGTATGCAAATAGCTAAAACATCTTATATTATGATACAAAAAATATATGCATTTGTGTGCATGCTCTTTTTGAGCTGATTTTCTGGAGTTTCTTTTTTGTGTGTGCGATTTTCTTCTATTTGTTTCATATATGTCAACGGCTAGACGGTGTGGATGAACAATTTGCGTGGATTAAGAAAGAATAAATTCCTTATTTTGTGTGTACGTGTTGCATGCATTGGTCTATCGAAATTATGTAGGGTGAGAAAAAAATTGTGGCCACTTACAAGAGCCAAGGAGGCTCGGATGCATTGGTCTATCAAAATTAATTAACACAGGAAAAATATGATTTCAAAATATATGAAAAATATCTCCCCTACAATTAATCCTGAAGGGACGGAGTACTAGTTTACACATGGCGTTGGCAGTGCCAGTGGGCGAGGTCGCGTGTTTCGTTTCTACCACAAACGGAACATAACGGTGCACACGGCATTAAGGTGGAGCTAGGCACCAACGGCGCGGTCGTTCCCAGTCAAATGAATATAACCGCAGAAAAAGTGTCGTGCGATGAAAATTTGCGACATTCTACGTGACCGAGAAACTTTCGTTCAAGGAAACTGGGCTCAAACTAGGCCATATGGGCCGGGGACGAAAATCCGCGACGTAAAATGTGCGAAACGTCGCGCGAAACCGGCCCTTGAGTGAAAAAACAAAAATGTCGAGAGCAAAATCGACTTTCCAATCATCCGTGATGGAATGACGCGACGGTATTGGAACGTCGCCTCAGAAACATCGCTGATCTTCAGATTTTTAGTAGTGATTCCCTGGCTGGGCACGCAGCCCCGAGTGGCCCGGTTCTACCGGCTCCGGGGCGGTAGTACTGGCCGAGCGGTAGTACCGGTCCTAGCCCGGTAGTACCGAACCTCCAACAGAGGGCTTTTTCCCGACAGTCGGGCGGTAGTGGCCCGGTAGTTCCGGCCTGGCGATAGTACCGGCCTCCGGGCAGTAGTACCGCTCCCTGGAGCTGCAGGCTCTTATTCCTTCTCCACTTCTGATGTATACTACACACTTCTATTCTTGTAGACTCGTTGGGCCTCCAAGCACAGAGGTTTGTAGGACAGCGGCAAATTTTCCTTAAGTGAGTAACCCAAGGTTTATCGAATCCACGGGAGGTAGAGGTCAAAGATATCCCTCTTAAGCAACCCTGCAATTAAGATACAAGAAGTCTCTTGTGTCCCCAACACACCTAATACAATTGTCAGCTGTATAGGTGCACTAGTTCGGCGAAGAGATGGTAAAATGCAAGTGATATGGATGGTAAAAGGTAATTTTGTAATTCTGTAATAAAAATGGCAGCAAGCAAACAAGTGACAAAAGTGACTAAAAACGGTGTGTCAATGCTTGGAAACAAGGCCTAGGCTTCATACTTTCACTAGTGACTACTCTCAACATCATTAACATAATGAAACACATGATAGTTCCCACAAAAATACATGCGTGGTAGACATTACATGGAGATCATTCTTTTGTGGATCAAATAGGATGAGAATTGCGTAGGGCTACGAAAAGGACACCTTAAAGTTCGTATTCCACATCTATGGACACTTCATGCTGTCACTATCCGCATCCAAAGATAGTACTAACAAACACCACAACCTATTTCTTGAATAGTCTCTTTCTTCAATAACACAAGCATCAAGAAACCTCATGATCTATTCAATCCAACAAATAAAGAACAAACTCACGATGAAGATCCTTCCAATCTATTATCCATAGAGTCACACACGGCACCCATCCTATCACCGAGGTACCATGATCACAACGGTGGCTCCGGAAATTGTACTAAATAACACCACTTGGGCAACATCATATCCACTACACATAGGGAAACATCATGTATTCAACTACACTAACAAAGCTCATGATCACAACGAAGATCACATCATGGGAGAGAGAGATAACCACATAGCTACTTGTATAAGCCTCAGCGCCGGTGAGGGACTACTCCCTCCTCATTGCGGGAAGCAGCTGTGTTGATGGAGATGGCCCCGACGGTCGATCCCCGTCCCGGCAGGGTGCCGGAACAGGACCTTCTGAACCCCCGAAACTTGTCGGCGATGGTGGCGGAGCTCTGTTGCGTATTTGGGAAAATCCTTCGGGGGTTAGGGTTTTTTCGTCGGCGATGATTTTATAGGCGTCGGAGGCAGCCGAGGGGGTGCCCACAGGGCAGGGGTGGGTCCCACCCATGGGCTGTCCTAGGGCCGTGGCAGGGGGCCGCCCCTGGCCTGTGGGTGGCCCCCCAGGTCGCTATTTTGGCTCTGGTCTTCATTTTTCCAATAAAAAATCCCCGTAAATTTTCGTCCAATTCCGAGAATATTTCCAGAAGTAACTTTCTGCAACAAAAACATGACAAAAACAGGGAACTGGCACTGGGCATCTTGTCAATAGGTTAGTCCGACAAAATGCATAAAAATGATGTAATTTGATAGTAAAAACATGTGACAACATCACAAAACCAGCATGGATCACTCAAAAATTATAGATACGTTTGAGACGTATCAGCTTCCATGCGTACGCCTTGGATGGCTTCGACTCTTGGGCTCCCTCGGCGTCTCCCTTGGCGTCCGTACTCGCCGTGTGACACCTATCAATGTACAAGGGGTAGTTGCTTAGGTAGTATACCATCCAAAGGCGATGTAATGTGGTTTGTAGAGAGGAAGGAGGTCACCTTTGATATCCATGGTGACTTGGCATGTGTTGGAATGCTTGATATGGTGGTGACGTCGGGTCACCCCGTATCATCTGCCGCTCCTTTGAAAAGCGTCGTCCTTGACGCTTGCATTTCATCACCATGTGAAGGGGGTAGATGGTTTGTCGTTGGAACGGAAGTCACCATGTCGTCAGTTTTACCTACACGCATCAAAGACCAAGCAAAACATGTGTGTGCGTGATAGAGGAGCACCTCATCCAAGACATGTCCATTCTTGTTCACAACACCATTAGCACAACACAAATATATAGTGAAGGGGTTCGTGTCAGAAAACAAAAAAATTCCTAGCAACGCGAACTATAAACTAGCCAAGATCTATCTCTAGGTAGACATAAAGTAACGGAGGGAACGATGATCATACCCTTGAAGACCATAAGCATCGACGATCAACCGATCTGTGTCAACGCATGATGAAGACGTACGGCAATGCCGACCTCAAAGTCATGTAGTCGTACCGGCGACGAGTGTCGCAAGTGCAGCACCTCCGTAGTTCTACACACGTATGGTGTAGCGACGATCCCCCGGCTCCGGTCCAGCGGCAACAACGGAAGATGAACAGCTCGAACCGAAGCACCAGCAGCACGGCGGTGTGCGTATGGTGCAGAAATCCCTAACCCCATATGCGGCTCCTATATTCCGGAACCACACGTGAGGGAGAGAGAGAGAATTGGGAGACAATTGGATGCCTTTGGGAGGAGGGGTGCCCCTCTATATATAGGAGGAAGAAGGAGGCAACCTCCCTTGGGGGGGGGGGCGGTGTGGGCCTAATCCCCACACAAGCCCGCACCCCCTTGGTGGCCGACCTCATGTTGGGCCCAATTTGGCCCAGCCGGTTGGCCCCTCCTTGGTTCCTTAGGGCGGTTTCCCTTATGGGCCCCATAGGGCCCATTTAGGTGGGCTGCCCCTAATAATTTAAAATAAATATTATTTAATTATTAATTACTATAATTAATATTAAATACTTATTATTTAATTCATCTTGCATTGAAATTCCTTTTGTTGCTCTCCGATCTCCATCGGATATTTCTCCCTTATTCCGAAACACCATTGGAACCCCCCCGATCATCATCGGGTAATTCTCTCATTCCGTAACACTTCGGAACCTCTCCGATCATCATCGGATAACTCATGTAATAATTCCGGAGTTCATTTCTCATTTCTCTTCGGTTCCGTAACTATTCCTAAGCGTTGTCTACCCTTAAGTGTGCCACCCTACGGTTCGGGATCACTCCAGACATGATCGAGACTCCTCTTCGATCAATGACCAACAGCGGGATCTGGAAACACATGACGGCCCCTTTGTGTTCCATGAAGTTCTTTATCGTTTGAACCTTATCATTGTTCACCAATTCCTTTTGTCACACGATATTGATATGTCTCAAATGTATCTATAATTTTTGAGTGATCCATGCTAGTTTTGTGATATTGTCACATGTTTTTACTGTCATTAACCCGTGCAAACTTGCACGGGCTAGCTATTTGAAGCACACAAAGGACACATAGTACATATTACAAACTTGCGTCCAACTAAAAGCACTTAATCTGTGCTAAATTAAACATGAACTGCTTTTTGATGATTTGTCTACAGTGTAAAACTAATACTCCATCAATTTCTTGAGAATTATGTTGCATATTATTTGAAGAAGAAAAATGAGATCTGCCATTTCAATTTTAATGACAGAGAAGTGCTGGACCTGTAATGGATTAGTTCTCCCTTGTTGATCTTAAAAAGGATTATAAGTCAAAACAACCCGTGCGAACGCACGGTCTAGTATATGCCTAAGTTTCCGTTTTGATATATTTTGGAGACTTATTAAAAGTTCTCAAAATTTTAACAATTCTTGAATAACTTATACAGGTTATTGAAGAGAATATAGACATGTTTGTTCGTACTGTGCTGTCCTATCATGCTAAGTAAATTTGACATCATTTATGGAAGAGGATGATTAATGCACAAAACAAATTGCATATGTACATGTTTGTACATATTGTGATGTCTCATCATGTGACTTTGGCATCATTTCTTTCTTTGACCGCTCTCCAAATATTCCAATACAAATAAACTATTAGGATTCAATAGTACTACACTTTTATTTAATTCATAAGGATACACATTCTTTATAGGGTCCCTAAAATGTACTGAATACTAATACATATCACATTAAACTTAAAGAGAAATTTTAGTTGATCTAGGTAACTAACAATGGATATGTATCAGAAGCAAACTATTCCATAGATTAGGAATTCAGAAACAAACACCAGTACACAAATATTTTATTAAATGGTGCAATGATTATGTAAAAAATACATCAGAAACGACAGAGATTTTCTTTAGAAACCATCATAAGCATTTAAAGAACCAATTAATTGTACATATCAAATATATTGTACATTAACATCTATGGAAATAAATTCCGTCCTTGTGAGAAATAAACATTGTCTTGCAAATATTATTTGTCTCTCATTAAAATGAGAAATATTACTCCTCATGGTTTATATCATGTACAATCCTCCATCTACGCGCAGTAAATATATAACATACTAACACAACCAATTTATTCACATGGCATTGTTGTAGGATACTGTTCCTGAAACAATTACTAATCAGTAAGCTATTTGAGCAAACAACATGTTATACGCTAAAAATAATGCTAAGGTGCACCTCATTGGCCTGCTGAGTTCTTGTATCTATCAGCTTTACATAATCTCGATCCCTCTGAGAAGAAAAAATAGTGCTTTGAAATCTGAGTTCCAAATCAGGATACGGCAAAGCTATGCTTCCAAGATATATATGCTCGCATGGACGATCATGCTGATTAGTCTCCTATGATAATAAAGAACTGGTTTTCCATCTGAATTAGAAATTAGCACAAAAACAATTATGATCTAAATATATGCAAGTCCTACAAAATCTTACCTCAGTTGCTTTTAAGCTAAGAGAAAAACACCAAACTGGGTCATCCCTGTTAGCTGTTAACCTGCCCAGTGAGAGGAAAAAATATAGTTATGCAATATGATATCCACGTCCTATTACATCATTGCTACTCCAGTACTCCTGCGTATAAATCTTCAAAGCATAGCCGGTAGCGGCACTGAATAACAGGATGCAGAAGGTCGAAATCACCTGTGAGATTGTTGTTTCTCGGTAGAACCCTGTGTTCAAGCAATCAACAACATCAAATACATATTACAACCAAAGTTTTCGACAACGTTGAAGACTTCATGTCATACAATGAACCCGGATTTCAAACGGTCATCCATAAACAACACAAAGACACAATTGTACACATCTATTGAGGAGAAACTGCCTGAAATCAGTGCCAATCTGCTCTGGACTTGAACCTTGGATATTATGCCACAGAGGGAGTAGCACTTTAATTCTCTGCATATTGAAGAAAAAAATCGGAGTCCACTAAAAACCGTGCAAAACTTGCAGAGTTGCAGTGGACTATATATGGTTATATGGCTGGTCTAAGATTTTAACGCATGATACTCCTGCATATATTCATCGAAGGATGCACAAAGCTAACCTTGATCGGAGCTTGAGCTGTAAATTATTGACTTTCTCCTCTGCCTATCCGCACATGGAGATTACACCAAGTTTCTAGTTTCGTTAACAATGAAAGAACTATAAAAAATGATTGATGCCGCATTAGGCCGATCTGAAATTATGTATTGATGCTAATAAAATGCCAGAACGGATCTGATTAAATAAAATAAAGGTGGATTGCTTGGCTTACCTGTGCTGAAGCCAGTTCGTCAGATGCTGGGGCTGTGCATACGCCGGCTGCGGCTGCCGCGGAAGCACTCGATCTGCATGATGCGGAGAGGTCGCGTAGACATGGGCTTCTCGGCCTTGTACCGACGAATTAATCGGAGTTACGGAGTAGTTCAGAACGTGGGCGTGGCTGCTGGATTAAAATCGGCCATACTCTCTAGATTGAGGAGAATATGCAGTGCAGCATCTTTGCCGACAGAAGCGGATGAGAGGAGATCAGGAGAAGTGTGAGGACTCAGCTATTGTTTCCCGACGATGCACCTACTCTCTCTGCATGAGCAGGATTTGACGGCGGCCAGGCCAGTCGATGGAGATGAACATTGGAGGAGACGGCCATGGCGAGATCGAGCAATACGCACAGAAATAGGTTTCATTGATGGTTAGTCCTAGGTGATGACGTGGATTGCTGGTGGGACAGTTCAACGGGACTTCTCAGATTTCATCAACGGTTCTAAATAATTAATAGGGAGATCGGATGGTCAACTATCTCAGTTTTTGAGGATTAACGTGGAGGCTCGTACGGTGCCTCCAATTAGTAAATATAAGATTTTTATGCATTTTGTCGGACTAACCTATTGACAAGATGCCCAGTGCCAGTTCCCTGTTTTTGCTGTCTTTTTGTTTCAGAAATTTACTTCTGGAAATATTCTCGGAATTGGACGAAAATTTACGGGGATTATTTTTACGCCAAGACGAAGACGGAGTTCGAAGGGCAGCCTAGGAGGCGACCCACAGGGCACACGCGAGTGCCAGCCGCGGCCCAGGGGTGACCCGCGGGTGGGGCCCGCCCCTGCCCTGTGGGCACCTCCTCGGCCCCCTCCGACTCCTATAAAATCACAATTAACCTAAAAACATCGAGGCGGCGATTATTTTCCAGAAACTCGACCCTGACGCACCGTCACCAAGAACCCTAGTTCGGGGTCCAATCTGAAGCTGATCCCGGCACTCTGTCTGAGGGGAGATCGATCCCGGAGGGCTCTTCATCGACATGCCTTCCTCCGAGATGATTTGTGAGTAGTCTCACCTAGGACTACGGGTCCATGGCAGTAGCTAGATGGTAGTCTCTCTCTTGTGCTTCATGTCTTATGATCTTGTGAGCTGCTTAACATGATCAAGATCGACTATTTTAATGCTATGTGATGTGTTTGCTGGGATCCAATGGATTATGAAGTTATGTTCAGATTGTGCATGATTCTTATATGAGTAATTTATGTTCTTGCATGCTCTCCGTTGTCCGTAGTTACTTTGGCCAAGTGATTGTGTGTATCTCCAAGAGAGGGTATTTATGCTAGATAGTTGGTTCATGCCCCCTTTTGTTCCTGGGCACGAGTGACAGAAACGTCTAAGGGCGAGGGTGTGCTGTTGCTACTAAGGGTAAAACAGCAGTGTTAATGTCTATTTTGATATTAGTATTGCTTGCATCATGCACTTTACTTAATGCAATTGTCTGTTGCTTGCAACTTAATACCGTTGGGTGACAGGCTGGATAGCGATCCCACGGTGGACTTTTTAGACAAAGACGCAGTTGGACTCAACGGTCTTTGTTCCTTGTCGTGATTCCTCCATAAATATTATCATGTCCTTTTTGTCATAGCTAAATTGGGTTTGTGTCATAATCTTGTCAATTGCCTAGCTGTAATTCGTTCACCCATCACATGCATATTTTATTTACTTGAGAGACTCCACTAGTGAACCCATGGCCCCCGGTCCATCTTTTTACATTGTTTTCAACCTCATTTAATTGCTTTTAATTATCATTACTCCTCTGGTCACTTTTCATATTTTATCTATTTCATCATACAATTAACCGCTTTGTGTTCTGCAAGACCGGAGAGATTGACAACCTCTCCGCCGTTGGGGACAAAGTATCTGGTTGAGTGTGTGCAGGTCCACATCTGTTGAAGGTATCCCTAAGCGCCAGAGATCTTCATCATTCACCTCGTTGTTGATTTCAAAGTCCTATTGGTTCGATAAACCTCGGTTCTTAATTGAGGAAAACTGCTACTAGCTGCAATTCCGCCTTCGCTTGGGGCACCACCGAACTTATCAATATCCACCATCAAGCAGTTTTCTGGCGCCGTTGCCGGGGACTTTGGAGCTAAAGCAAGGGGAGTCTCATACTATTAATCTCTTTACTTTGTTTTTGTCTTGCTTGCTTTATATCTCGTTTAGTTTATTTTCCTGTTTCAAAATTTTAAAACCCAAAAAAATTAGTGTAGTCTTTATTTTCGTTTTGTTAGTATGCTTAGTTATTTACTTGTTCTCAATGGTTAACTTCTATGAAACTAGATCTTATTGGCAAGGCGGGTTCACAGAGGAACAAAAAGAATATTATAAGGAATACCGCTTGTCTCAAAAAGGGATACACTTATGGAAAATAATAAATCAGCTGAACAATTATGCTAGAGTCTTGTGCTTTAAATATGACATATCTTATTGTTGTGATGAATCTTCATGCTACTTGAATTTTGAACACCTTCCTTTCCAATGTGCTTGCAATGCTAATGAAACCTTATCATCTTATGCTAAGGGAAACTATGATTTTTATGATGTGGAACAAATTGAAGAATTCGTTGCTTGGAAGGGTGCTTATGAAATTGTTTCTTTGCTTGAAAATGTTGATGATTGTCCTTATAAAACTGAAAGCTTTTCTATATTTAGCTATTGCATGGATAATTACAGAGATGATAATGCTTATATTACTGAATATCTTAAGGGTTTATCTCCCCAGAAGAATAGACTAATGCCATCCAGGATCCTATGGAAGAAGAAATGTCTGAAATTGTAAGCCCATTAGATGAAAAAGAGGAGGAGAGTGACGAACAAAAGGAGGAAGAATGGATTTACCCATGCCTACCTTCTAATGAGAGTAAGTCTCTAACTCATACATTATTTGATTGTCCTCCTTTCTCACCAAAGGAGATTGAATGTTATGATCCTATTGATTCGTTTGAAACATCCCTTTTTGATAAAAATGATCTTGCTATATATGATAATCCGTTCTATATTGACTAATCTTATGATAATCCTTTATTAACTCCAGCCATTGAGATGCATGATAATGAAGAGTTGTGCTTAGAAAGTCTATACGATAAAGCTCTTGATGATGGTCCTATGTTACTTGATAATAAAAATTATAATGCTATTGAAAGTGGGTTTGATCTCAATATTTTTTATATGGAACAAAATTATGTGCTTGTAGATCATGAAAAGCCTATTTTAAGTGATAATTATATTGTTGAGTTTGTTTATGAAGCTACTGAAAATTATTATGAGAGAGGAAAATATGGTTTTCAGAGTTCTCATGTTACTAAAACACCTCTCTTTATGCTAAAAGTTTTGAAGTTGCACTTGCTTTACCTTCCTATGCTTTATGCTTTATGCTTCATTGATTTATTTTCTTACAAGATGCCTATGCATAGGAAGAGGGTTAGACTTAAATGTATTTGATATTTGCTTCATGATCCTCTCTTGTGCGTTTCAACTCTTATTCTTATGTGAGCATCATTGAAATTATTGCGCCTAGCTAAAAGGCGTTAAAGAAAAGCGCTTGTTGGGAGGCAACCCATGTTTTATTTTCAGTTTGTTTTTTGATTTTCTTGAGTCATGAAGTTATTACCTCTGTAGCAACTTCATTGTATCTTTTTCTTTTGGTTTTTTGTGCCAAGTTTAGCCTCTAATGCATTGAAAGTGCGAGGTATTGTGTTGTTGTCCAAAAACAGATTCTGTGCGCCTGTTGCACGAAAATTCTAAAATGGCCAGAATTCTATCTTTTTCTGATAATTTTTTACAGCAAGCCTGATGCTTTGATCTATCTTTCGTTAGTTGTAAGTTTTTTGATTTGAGCTGCATATGTGCCTCGAAAAATACGATCTTTATAGACTGTTCAGATTTTGACAGATTCTGCTTTTATTTTGCATTTGTCTCTTTACCATCGTCATATGTGATACTATAGGGCTGGAGTGCCACATTGAGGCTTAGTAAACTGTAGCTAATGTCTAATAAAGTTGGTTTGCAACTTGTCATGAGTCGAACACATGTGCATTTTAATTTATGAGCACTAACTCTCTAATCAAATTATGAGAAGTTTTGTGTGAAGGGAGTTTTTAAGTTCCAAAGGAGATGAATATGAAGAAATCGAGGATGGATCAAAGCTCACGCTTGGGGATGCCCCCATGGCACACCCTCTGAATATCAAGAACTATCAAGAGTCAAAGCTTGGGGATGCCCAAGGCATCCCCTCATCTTCATCGACTATCATAAGGTCGTCTTCGTTGAACTTCGTTTTTATCACTTTACATATTATGTGCTATGCTTGGAGCATGTAACGCCCCGGGATCGGTACTATGCAGATTTTAGCGATCCGGCCAAATCCGCATAATAACGATCCTAGAGGACGCCCACCAGGCATAACGTGCAGGTCGCAACACACACGTTATGCGGGTGGAATTGTGATAACATTACAACAGTTCTCGATGAAACCCACAAAAGAACATATATACAACAACGACTCACCGAGTCAAGAACGAAAAATACAAAGATCCAATTAACAACGGAAGCGGGTAGCGTCCGGCTACGGACAAGAAACAAATTGGACTAAGAGTCCTAAAGATAAGCAAAAGGCACCATATCCCTGCCCAGGCCAAGCCGGAGGGATTCCCAAGCTAACGTCGTCAGACTTCAAACCTGTTTGGCTGCATTGGAATAGCAGCCCCGAAGGGGTCAGTACTAGTAGAAGTACTGGCAAGTAATACTCACAAGGTATCAAAGCTGGAATTCCGGGGAAAAAGGGTTAGCGATTGAGGCGGCAGCTAACAGCACTATCAACTAATAGAGACACGCTACAAACTTTCGTCTAATAGAGAGGAGGTAAGAGAGCGCATAGGTAACCAACTATGCTAACACCAAACATACCCAGCCAATTCCTTACCAGCCCGTTTATCCTACGAGCAGCAAGCCCAAAGGCACTCACACAGTTGGCAATTTTATAATTTATTATTAAAGTAGCTCTATCTTACTAATCAATTTATTATCATCAGGTGTAAGTTGTCTATGATCTTGTTAGCCAGCATCATCACCAAGTCGTCCATAACCGCGGACACGGCTTTTCGAAAAGATTTAACCCTGCAGGGGTGCACAAATGTAACCACACGCACTTCAACCCTTGTTGCCAGCTATTAGCACACTTCCTAAGGTGTGCCGGCAGGGTATCCGACGCTACACTTTCCTTCACTACCACACTTGTCCAGGGAACCACCTAGCTAAGTCTGACCCACCTTGAAAGTCCGGCCGAAGCTCCGAGGTGGACCTAGCCGTTGCGTGGACGGTGTCGGGAGGCACACTCATACGATTGCCCCTCCTTCCACACTCGATAAACGAACGTACCGCAAGCCCTACCGAAGTAACCATCATCGTATCGGAGGCGTCCCATTCGTACCTGCATCAAAATAAAGCATCGCGCAAATGGAAACACCCGAACTAAGTTGTGGCGCCCTGGACAAGGCTGCAGATCCGGTACTAGGTCGAGGGGAGTCCCATTTCCTCCCACATGTGGGTAGTGCGCTCATTCTTGGATCAGAGGACAAGAACTCGGGTCCTAGGCGACACTAGCAGAACAAATCATCACGATTGGCCTTCCGCCGGTGCCTTATCTTTATTAATTATATCCCATCGCCAAACATTATAGATTATCATGTGAATTTAACCCAACTATCAAATTATAACAAGACTAGAACATGACTCGAGCAAAACAACCTAAGCAAGCACTACGACTCGCAAGGCCAACAAGATAAACAAGCAACATGTTAATAGGATGTGGAGGGGTGGCTATATCATGGCTGCCAGGTAAACATGCAAATAGGATCGAGACACAAGCATCGCAATATAAGGCTAGCAAGGAACAAAAGATAGGACGTGTGAGAGACAGAAAACAAGCGAAGATAGCAAGGGAGTATCACTTGCCTGCAATCCGGTAGAGGTAGCAGAACCTGTCGTTGCTCACATCAACTCAACGTCCTATCCCGAAGAAACAATGAACACTGAAAACGAAGAGATGCATCTTACTACTACGGCAGAAGATCCGGCATGCTTATGGGATGCATGACATGGCAATTATGAGAGGGATGCAACTTAAGCAAAATTAAACGGAACCGAGATTCCGACAATTAATTATATGGTTCAAATTATTTTTCTAACCATCAAATTTAAATGTTATTAGCAAGTGTGAACAATGCATGGGTGAGCTAATCAAAATTAAATGGAACCGGGTCAACAATTAAATTACAACCCACATATTCCATATTTAATTATTTAGGTGAAATGCAAACACATCTAACGTGCAAGCTACATGATGCAAACAAGTGCATGGATGCCAAATTAATATTCTTTGCATTTTTCTGATCAAAATTCATATAATAAGTTTTGCAATTGGACTTACCAATTAAAAGATATAGATATAAGCATAATTGCAAGAAAAGAAGAAAAAAAAACAGAAAAAGGGGTGGAAAAGTGAGTGGCGGGGCTCGAACTAGGGGCTGCTGGGTAAGGGAGGTGGGAGCAAAGCCACTGGGCTGCGTGCGTGTTAGTGATAGGAGCAGGCTCGGGATTTACTTGAAGGAACAGGGGCGCCGTTTACCTGAATTTGATAGCTGAAAGTTCAGACTTTCAGAGACAGGAGCGAGGGCGATGAGATCGACAGCAGGTGCTGCGAGGGAGTGCTGGAGCGCGGGTTGTGCGTGCGTGCGATGGGTGCTGGGGTGCTGTACGAGGCGTGCAGGAGGCAAGGCAAGAGCTGCAGCTCGAGGTCGAGCTCGCTGCCATGGATGCCATGGCGGCTGGAGCACGGGGACAACCAGATCAAGGCTACGGCGGCGGATTCGAGCAGGGAAAGGGATAGAAGGTGCGGCTCACCTAGGGGAGGCGGGTGGAGAGCTCGAGAGGCAGGAGGAAGACGGAGTCGACGTCAAGGAAGAAGTCGACGGTGAACTTGGCGTGCTTGAGGCGGACGTAGTCGACGAAGGGGAGATGATCTTGGCAGCTCCGGCTCCCAATTACTCTGGAGATCTTGACGAGGATGAAGTCCCAGTTTGATTCCCGGACTCGGATGTCCTTCTTGCCGACCATGGCGTCAGCGCGGCATCGGTCATGGAGGGAAGAAGGAGGAAGAAGGCGCGGTCTTGGCGGCTCTCCACGGACAGACGTGGACGTAGATGAAGTCGACGACCTTGGCGACGTCCTGCGCAGCTCCGGCTCCTCCTACTTCGGCTCACTAGACGCGGACGATGGCGGCGTTCCATCCCCACGCTCGGGCAGGGCCTTCGTGCTTCCTGGCGGCGGCGCGGTCGGCGGAAATCGAAGCGCCTCTCTTGGTTGCGTGGAGAAGAAGGTGAGAGGGAGAGGAAGAGGAGTGGTGGCGGCAGGAGAGGATGTGGAGGAGAGGTGGCTAGGGCAACCAGGAGGGAGTGGGTGGTGGTTTATAGGGAGAGGAGAAGGTGCTCCCGGCCGTCCCATCCACGCATTGACGACGTGGCTCTGGTGGATGTGCTGCCGTACAGATTGAAGAGGAGGTGAGCATGATGGTGGGCTGGAGTTGGGCCAAGAGAAAAAGGAGAGGAAGAATAGAAGATGGGCTGTTCGGCCTGCTAGGAATTTTCAGGGATTTCCCAATTTAAAGAATTGGAAAAGAGAGAAATGAAAGATAGGAAAAAAAAGGGGGAAAAGGAAAAGAAGGAGAATTTGCAAAACTAATATATTGTTTGCTAAAATAATATTTTTGTTTTATTCAACAAAAGAGAACAAGGTGATTGATGCATGATGATGCAAAAACAAAACAAACAAAAATCTAATTTGGGGAAAAACCCCGGGACATTACAACCGACACCACTAACAAGGGATCTCGCCCCCGAGATCCACGCTACCGTCGGGGAGAAGAAGAGCAAGTTAACTATCGAATCTTCTCACGCCATGTTGTTCTTCTCGACACCACTAACAAGAAGTTCCTGCTCACATCGATGGTGATGACCGCCTGTCGGGATTCTTCCGTAGATCGAACCTATTAGGTAAAAGGCAAAAGATCGTCCACCCACGAAGATGCTATAACCAGAAGATAGATAAGAGAGAAGATCCAAAACACACAGGGGTAAGAGAGGAAACAGAATAGAGGTAAGGAATAAACAAGAATCCTATTGAGATATTTTCCAAATAAAATTTAGTAAAATAGTTTTGACGCTCTACAACATCGACCATTAGCTAGGGTATCCTACAGGCAGACTGGACCCGCGGGGTATCAAAGAACCTGGCTCTGATACCACTTTGTAACGCCCCGGGATCGGTACTATGCAGATTTTAGCGATCCGGCCAAATCCGCATAATAACGATCCTAAAGGACGCCCACCAGGCATAACGTGCAGGTCGCAACACACACGTTATGCGGGTGGAATTGTGATAACATTACTACAGTTCTCGATGAAACCCACAAAAGAACATATATACAACAACGACTCACCGAGTCAAGAACGAAAAATACAAAGATCCAATTAACAACGGAAGCGGGTAGCGTCCGGCTACGGACAAGAAACAAATTGGACTAAGAGTCCTAAAGATAAGCAAAAGGCACCATATCCCTGCCCAGGCCAAGCCGGAGGGATTCCCAAGCTAACGTCGTCAGACTTCAAACCTGTTTTGCTGCATTGGAATAGCAGCCCCGAAGGGGTCAGTACTAGTAGAAGTACTGGCAAGTAATACTCACAAGATATCAAAGCTGGAATTCCGGGGAAAAAGGGTTAGCGATTGAGGCGGCAGCTAACAGCACTATCAACTAATAGAGACACGCTACAAACTTTCGTCTAATAGAGAGGAGGTAAGAGAGCGCATAGGTAACCAACTATGCTAACACCAAACATACCCAGCCAATTCCTTACCAGCCCGTTTATCCTACGAGCAGCAAGCCCAAAGGCACTCACACAGTTGGCAATTTTATAATTTATTATTAAAGTAGCTCTATCTTACTAATCAATTTATTATCATCAGGTGTAAGTTGTCTATGATCTTGTTAGCCAGCATCATCACCAAGTCGTCCATAACCGCGGACACGGCTTTTCGAAAAGATTTAACCCTGCAGGGGTGCACAAATGTAACCACACGCACTTCAACCCTTGTTGCCAGCTATTAGCACACTTCCTAAGGTGTGCCGGCAGGGTATCCGACGCTACACTTTCCTTCACTACCACACTTGTCCAGGGAACCACCTAGCTAAGTCTGACCCACCTTGAAAGTCCGGCCGAAGCTCCGAGGTGGACCTAGCCGTTGCGTGGACGGTGTCGGGAGGCACACTCATACGATTGCCCCTCCTTCCACACTCGATAAACGAACGTACCGCAAGCCCTACCGTAAGTAACCATCATCGTATCGGAGGCGTCCCATCCGTACCTGCATCAAAATAAAGCGTCGCGCAAATGGAAACACCCGAACTAAGTTGTGGCGCCCTGGACAAGGCTGCAGATCCGGTACTAGGTCGAGGGGAGTCCCATTTCCTCCCACATGTGGGTAGTGCGCTCATTCTTGGATCAGAGGACAAGAACTCGGGTCCTAGGCGACACTAGCAGAACAAATCACCACGATTGGCCTTCCGCCGGTGCCTTATCTTTATTAATTATATCCCATCGCCAAACATTATAGATTATCATGTGAATTTAACCCAACTATCAAATTATAACAAGACTAGAACATGACTCGAGCAAAACAACCTAAGCAAGCACTACGACTCGCAAGGCCAACAAGATAAACAAGCAACATGTTAATAGGATGTGGAGGGGTGGCTATATCATGGCTGCCAGGTAAACATGCAAATAGGATCGAGACACAAGCATCGCAATATAAGGCTAGCAAGGAACAAAAGATAGGACGTGTGAGAGACAGAAAACAAGCGAAGATAGCAAGGGAGTATCACTTGCCTGCAATCCGGTAGAGGTAGCAGAACCTGTCGTTGCTCACATCAACTCAACGTCCTATCCCGAAGAAACAATGAACACTGAAAACGAAGAGATGCATCTTACTACTACGGCAGAAGATCCGGCATGCTTATGGGATGCATGACATGGCAATTATGAGAGGGATGCAACTTAAGCAAAATTAAACGGAACCGAGATTCCGACAATTAATTATATGGTTCAAATTATTTTTCTAACCATCAAATTTAAATGTTATTAGCAAGTGTGAACAATGCATGGGTGAGCTAATCAAAATTAAATGGAACCGGGTCAACAATTAAATTACAACCCACATATTCCATATTTAATTATTTAGGTGAAATGCAAACACATCTAACGTGCAAGCTACATGATGCAAACAAGTGCATGGATGCCAAATTAATATTCTTTGCATTTTTCTGATCAAAATTCATATAATAAGTTTTGCAATTGGACTTACCAATTAAAAGATATAGATATAAGCATAATTGCAAGAAAAGAAGAAAAAAAAACAGAAAAAGGGGTGGAAAAGTGAGTGGCGGGGCTCGAACTAGGGGCTGCTGGGTAAGGGAGGTGGGAGCAAAGCCACTGGGCTGCGTGCGTGTTAGTGATAGGAGCAGGCTCGGGATTTACTTGAAGGAACAGGGGCGCCGTTTACCTGAATTTGATAGCTGAAAGTTCAGACTTTCAGAGACAGGAGCGAGGGCGATGAGATCGACAGCAGGTGCTGCGAGGGAGTGCTGGAGCGCGGGTTGTGCGTGCGTGCGATGGGTGCTGGGGTGCTGTACGAGGCGTGCAGGAGGCAAGGCAAGAGCTGCAGCTCGAGGTCGAGCTCGCTGCCATGGATGCCATGGCGGCTGGAGCACGGGGACAACCAGATCAAGGCTACGGCGGCGGATTCGAGCAGGGAAAGGGATAGAAGGTGCGGCTCACCTAGGGGAGGCGGGTGGAGAGCTCGAGAGGCAGGAGGAAGACGGAGTCGACGTCAAGGAAGAAGTCGACGGTGAACTTGGCGTGCTTGAGGCGGACGTAGTCGACGAAGGGGAGATGATCTTGGCAGCTCCGGCTCCCAATTACTCTGGAGATCTTGACGAGGATGAAGTCCCAGTTCGATTCCCGGACTCGGATGTCCTTCTTGCCGACCATGGCGTCAGCGCGGCATCGGTCATGGAGGGAAGAAGGAGGAAGAAGGCGCGGTCTTGGCGGCTCTCCACGGACAGACGTGGACGTAGATGAAGTCGACGACCTTGGCGACGTCCTGCGCAGCTCCGGCTCCTCCTACTTCAGCTCACTGGACGCGGACTATGGCGGCGTTCCATCCCCACGCTCGGGCAGGGCCTTCGTGCTTCCTGGCGGCGGCGCGGTCGGCGGAAATCGAAGCGCCTCTCTTGGTTGCGTGGAGAAGAAGGTGAGAGGGAGAGGAAGAGGAGTGGTGGCGGCAGGAGAGGATGTGGAGGAGAGGTGGCTAGGGCAACCAGGAGGGAGTGGGTGGTGGTTTATAGGGAGAGGAGAAGGTGCTCCCGGCCGTCCCATCCACGCATTGACGACGTGGCTCTGGTGGATGTGCTGCCGTACAGATTGAAGAGGAGGTGAGCATGATGGTGGGCTGGAGTTGGGCCAAGAGAAAAAGGAGAGGAAGAATAGAAGATGGGCTGTTCGGCCTGCTAGGAATTTTCAGGGATTTCCCAATTTAAAGAATTGGAAAAGAGAGAAATGAAAGATAGGAAAAAAAAGGGGGAAAAGGAAAAGAAGGAGAATTTGCAAAACTAATATATTGTTTGCTAAAATAATATTTTTGATTTATTCAACAAAAGAGAACAAGGTGATTGATGCATGATGATGCAAAAACAAAACAAACAAAAATCTAATTTGGGGAAAAACCCCGGGACATTACAGAGCATCTTTTTACTTTCATTTTTATTTGTTTGTTTGCTGGTCATATCTTTGTTTGATCCTAGCTTTATTTGTGTGGGAGAGACACACACTCCATTTTTTCGTTTGAATAATCCTTTGCTTCGCTTATATCTTTTTGAGTATTCTTAGCTACTGTTTGTTTTCTAGTAAGCTCTCGCTTTTAGCTTTTATCTTGTTTAGAGCTGCTAGTTGTTAAGTTAAACTCTCTTGTTCTTCACTTATATTTGTTGGAGAGTTGTTTTGGTTGCTCGGTTAATGTGTTAGATCGGAAAAATGCTATGCATGTGGCAGTAGTATGAAATAGAAAAATCCTGCATAGTCTTGTAGATCACTATGTGGATAATTTGATACTCTTCAATTGTTTTGAGGCACTAAAATAACTAATGGTTGAAATGTGTTGGTTAATGGTGTTAGAGCTGATTAGTGGAGAGGTGTTATTAAAGCATGGAGATGTACTTTTCTGAACTAAATAACCTAAGTCAACAGTGCTAATGTGTCATGAATTCTACTAAGTTGAAAATAAGTCCCTAGTGGGTAGTTACTGCAACGGTCGGGGAACCCAACGGGGCACTTGTGTCGCCGCCATGATCCCTCTCGGGGTGTCTCTAACCATTTGTGGAACATTGAAACTGCTAGTTGTTTGCAATATACGAAATGCATTGTGAGCTTTGGTTTTTGACACTTCCATTTCCATATTTTGCTAGCCTCTTCGGTGCTGCGCAATGCCCTCTCTCACATTGAGATTGGTGCATACTTCGCGAGTACATCCAACTCCGTGGGAGAACTTCATCCTGTTCTCCTACACATAAGCCAACTATCTTCCTCAAAACAGCCACCATACCTACCTACCACGGCATTTCCATAGCCGTTCCGAGATACACTGCCATGCAACATCCATCATTACATTATGACTTGATGTCGTTCTTCATTATCATATAGTTTGCTTGATCATTTGAGTTAGTGTGCAGCGTGGCTTGCCACATGTTCTACATTTTTTTCCACACTACTCTCGATCATGCATATCTTCTTTTATACATCATGTATTAGTCTTATGAGTCATGAGTACCAAAAGTGTGATGATCATCTTGTAAAAATAGAGTGTTGCCCCTACCTGTGAGCATATTAAAAAGAGTCCAAAGTGGCCACATAAAAGAGTCCAAAAGAGACCAATGAGAGAAAATTTAAAAGAGCCACGGAGGCCGCAATAAAAAAAAAGAAGAGAAATATAAAAGAGAGAGGGGGCAGCACTACTATCCTTTATTCCACACTTGTGCTAGTAGCACCTACACTTCATTATAGAGAGTTTTCATGTTTCATTTGTATAACTATGTGGGGAATTAACGTTATAGAACTTGGCTTGTATATTCCAAGGATGAGCCTCCTCAAGTGAGCTCTAGGTCTTCATGAGCAAGCAAGTTGGATGCACCCCCACTAGTTCCATTGGAGAGCTTTCATACACTTATAGCTCTATGTGCATCCGTTGCATGGAAATCACTACTCCTCATACAGTGTCAACTACGGGACTTCCTTCTGTCTTGTGGTTACCTTCTCCACTGTTTGAGCCTTTCTTTTTGACCTTCCAAACCTCCATTATTGTTCTTTTTGCCATAACATCGTGGTGCTAAAGCCACTTCTTACTTGCACTAGTTGAGTAGACTTCGAAACAGTTGATTTGTGAAGTAGATGGATTAGGACACCTGACTTGAGCTTGGCTATTTTCATGAATGACTAATTAGATGCTTTGAAGAATGATTGATACTTTACATTGGAGACATAATTTGCAATTCTTCTTTCTAAACCTCATGTATGGTTCCATGTGTCCAACACACTTATTCATGAAAAGTTTCTAGCATTTGTTAGCTAGCGTTTGGTAATCATTGTTTGCTTAATGACAACTATAGACAATTGTTTTGGATCACCTTATTCACTTCATGTGCTTTGCATTACTATCTTGATCAAGATTTTGTTGGTAGCATGTCTCATCAAAAATTATTTGTTATCACTTACCTACTCGAGGACGAGTAGGAGTTAAGCTTGGGGATGCTGATACGTGTCAAACCTATCTATAATTTTTGAGTGATCCATGCTAGTTTTGTGATATTGTCACATGTTTTTACTATCATTTGTATCAGTTTTATGCATTTTGTCGGACTAACCTATTGACAAGATGCCCTGTGCCAGTTCCCTGTTTTTGCTGTCTTTTTGTTTCAGAAATTTACTTCTAGAAATATTCTCGGAATTGGACGAAAATTTACGGTGATTATTTTTACGCCAAGACGAAGACGGAGTCTGAAGGGCAGCCTGGGAGGTGACCCACAGGGCACACGCGGGTGCCAGCCGCGGCCTAGGGGTGACTCGCGGGTGGGGCCTGCCCCTGCCCTGTGGTCACCTCCTCGGCCCCCTCCGACTCCTATAAAATCACAATTAACCTAAAAAAGTCGAGGCGGCGATTATTTTCTAGAAACTTGACCCCGACACACCGTCACCAAGAACCCTAGTTCGGGGGTCCAATCTGGAGCTGATCCCGGCACTCTGCCGGAGGGGAGATCGATCCCGGAGGGTGCTTCATCGACATGCCTTCCTCCGGGATGATTTGTGAGTAATCTCACCTTAGACTACGGGTCCATGGCAGTAGCTAGATGGTAGTCTCTCTCTCTTGTGCTTCATGTCTTATGATCTTGTGAGCTGCCTAACATGATCAAGATCGACTATTGT
Organism: Puccinellia tenuiflora; assembly: GCA_012064385.1. Taxonomy (NCBI): domain Eukaryota; kingdom Viridiplantae; phylum Streptophyta; class Magnoliopsida; order Poales; family Poaceae; genus Puccinellia; species Puccinellia tenuiflora. The sequence continues at coordinate 1,863,792 of QRDG01001232.1, read as the reverse complement.
AATGCTATGTGATGTGTTTGCTGGGATCCGATTGATTATGAAGTTATGTTCAGATTGTGCATGATTCTTATATGACTAATTTATGTTCTTGCATGCTCTCCGATGTGCGTAGTTACTTTGGCCAAGTGATTGTGTGTATCTCCAAGAGAGGGTATTTATGCTAGATAGTGGATTCATGCCCCCTTTTGTTCCTGGGCACGAGTGACAGAAACGTCTAAGGGCGAGGGTGTGCTGTTGCTACTAAGGGTAAAACAACAGTGTTAATGTCTATTTTGATATTAGTATTGCTTGCATCATTCACTTTACTTAATGCAATTGTCTGTTGCTTGCAACTTAATACCGTTGGGTGACAGACTGGATAGCGATCCCACGGTGGACTTTTTAGACAAAGACGCAGTTGGACTCAACGGTCTTTGTTCCTTGTCGTGATGCCTCCATAAATATTATCATGTCCTTTTTGTCATAGCTAAATTGGGTTTGTGTCATAATCTTGTCAATTGCCTAGCTGTAATTCGTTCACCCATCACATGCATATTTTATTTACTTGAGAGACTCCATTAATGAACCCATGGCCCCCGGTCCATCTTTTTACATTGTTTTCAACCTCATTTACTTGCTTTTAATTATCATTACTCCTCTGGTCACTTTTCATAATTTATCTATTTCATCATACAATTAACCGCTTTGTGTTCTGCGAGACCAGAGAGATTGACAACCTCTCCGCCGTTGGGGATAAAGTATCTGGTTGAGTGTGTGCAGGTCCACGTTTGTTGAAGGTATCCCTAAGCGCCAGAGATCTTCATCATTCACCTCGTTGTTGATGTCAAAGTCCTACTGGTTCGATAAACCTCGGTTCTTAATTGAGGGAAAACTGCTACTAGCTGCAATTCCGCCTTCGCTTGGGGCACCACCCAACTTATCAATATCCACCATCAGATATCAAGTTTGTTCGGGATCCCATCTCTTTACTCGACAAACTTATTTACTCGTCTCCATGATATTACATCTCCGTGACCTGGTCACAAGCTTGCAAGACTTGATGTAATATCACCGAGTTGACCTAGTGATATCTGTCCATCACTCGGATGGACAAATCCCGCTTCTTGATACATACTTCTCAACATATCACCTTTGCATACCTGAGTTGCACCTTTCTGATCACCTTGTTACGGTGTGACAGCTGATACAGTCAAGGCATCCTCCGATGATAGTGATAGGATTATTATCTCACGGTCTAAGGATTCAGTTACCACTACATTTCTATTAAGTTATCGCAATGCCGATATTCGTGACATATTTTATTGCGCTAACTTACTTTGGGTGGATGTCCATCACCTCACTCCCCAATGACACGACTCCATTGTTGACATAAATGTCCATGATCAGGAAACCATGATCATCGGTTGACCAATGGATTAGTCAAGTAGAGGCTACTAGGGACCTGGTTGTTTATATACAACACCTGCATTAATGTTTCCGCTCAATACAGTTATAGCATGGTATAAAACTTATTATGAACATATGAGTTATGCTAATAAAACTCCTTTATTATTTGCCTCTAGGGCATAACTCCTACAGTCTCCCACTTGCACTAGAGTCCAAATAATCTAGTATGCACCATTAGCCTCCTGGTGCTTCGACTATGCATTGCTCGTGGAAACTGTTTAGTCAACAGATCAGACACATTGAGATCTGTACATACTTTGCAAAACTTCTTATGTCACCTGGTTTGACATTATTCTATATCTTATGATAACGTTTGAAATATATGTTTCAGCGATGGAATGAGACTCAAATCTTCGCGTAGCATGGGCCTTGATAGTCTAAGAGATCTATTAAGGGAAACCATACGTGCTAGGAAAAACCTGCTCAGTCCTATCACACTTGCCACGTTTGAAGCAGCCATATACTCCTGAACCTATGTAGATTGTGCGGCAGTGCAATCATATGCAACTTCGCAACTCAACCATGTTCTATCTTAAATAACAAACTTCTCTTGTATGAGATTTCTAGTCATAGTGTCATAACTTGCATCATCGCAACTCCTTATGGCATCGTAACTCTTTACAGCAAGTTGTCTACACTATTACCTCAGACCAGAAAACATATCTTCAGTTCTCTAGACACTAAAGAATATACTTAACATTTCTTCATCGATCCACCCAGGGATCACTCTAGAACCTGTTCTTTAACCAAGAACTAGGGTCACACTAGGTGGAGCATTCAGCACGATAAACATGGAAGAATCTATGGCTAAGGCACAGATGATGTCAGACATCCTTTTCATTAGTGATCGCTGACATGCCGAGATAAACTCAATATTTTGCCTAGTCACACAAGCAAGAACTCCTTCGCTTGAGTTCAAAAAGCTACTTAACTCCCACTCACTTTATTGTAAATATACGTCTCTTCAACCATTTTGGACATCTCCAAAATCCTTTTGATCACTCTATCAAATTGAAGATTCCAGTTCCGATATGATTTCTTCAGCCCATGAATGGACAGCTGAAGTTTGCATGCATGTCTAGCATCCTTTAGGAAAAACCTACTTGTTGTACAACTACACTTCTTCCTTAATGTTGCCATTAGGAAGCATGGTTTCTTCCATCTATCAATTTCCCAACTTGAAATTGTAGTAGTTCCTAAGACAATCCTAAATAGACTTAAGTTTCGCCACCTGAGACAGAATCTCGTTGTGGTCAACTCTTTGAATTTGTCGAAACCGTTTCGTGACAAATTGAACTTTATAGAACGGCTACCATTCCGTTAACGTCTATTTTATAGTATCCATTGGCTCTTCGACGGCATGCAGGCCATCCAAAAGATTTTCCCAAGTCACCACTTGGTAAACATACATGGATTCTATCTCAGATTATGTATGACTCATAGCCATTTCTCGGACTTGGGTCCACCATCGCTTATTTGTAGTCCGTAGGTTTGTTATGTTTCACCAACATGACGATCAAAGCAAAGATTGTCGGAATGCATTCTTGTACACCTACGATCTTAGTATGAGCTTAGATCAGAGCTTCATGATCATTATCACTAGCTTCTTCCAGAGGACGGTTCCGAAACAACTTCCGTTGCGCCACTCCGATGTCCGGAAGGGAAGTTCATTAACTTCGTCTTGCTCTACTTTTTCTCTCAATTATAACCTTGTCAAGATACAACTTCATGAGTAATGTACGATCCAGCAATAAATTGCCTTTGTCATGAAAGATGTATCCAATCAAATGGTTGGATACTCTACAAAGATGAATCTATCCGCTTTAGGTTCGAACTTATCTAAACACTAAATTTTAGAAATGACAATCTAGGCCAAAAGGCATGCCACAACTCATATGGTATTGTCTCCACGGATTTAGATGGTTTCCCCAAAGTGAATGTTTTTTATTCTAACACCTAACTCAAATGATAACAATAATTGGATAAGAGATATTATTCTGCATACACTATCAACATAGAGTATGACTATGACGCGCAAATACACCGTAGCACCGTGGTGTTCCATGCGGCGTAATTCATGAAACTCTTTTCACAATTCTTCCGATGATATGCCAAAGAGCCATAACTCAAATCCTTTTCTCCTCGATCAGTATCACAGGAAATTGATTTTCTTGTTAAGTTCATTATCCTACTTCACTACAAATTTGTTTGGACTCATCAAACTTTTCAGACCAGCAATTCATTAAGTAGATATACACTTATCTACTCAAATCATTGGTGAAGTTTACGAAATAATGATTTCCACTATTCGTTGAAGTACTCATTGATCCACATACATCAACATGTATGATTATCAACAAGTTAAATGTCCGCTTCCTCGGGCCGAAGATGGAGTCTTAGTTATCTTTATCCATGAAGGACAATTCACATGCGTCACAAGATCAAAATCTAACGACTTCGAGATCCATCAGAATGGAGCTTCTTCATGCATATAACATTGACATGACTTCAAACGATAGTGCCACTCAAATGCGGTGTCGTTACTAAGTTTGTATCCTTTGGCATTAATTTATGAATGTAGGATCTACCATCGTCTAGATAAGAACAATCCATTTATAATCGATGCATGATCATAAAAGATATGACTCATAAATATAGGACAATGACTTGTCACTAACATTTATGAATAACCGTTTCGCCAGAGGTAACACACACCACAATGATCAAGCTAACAAGCGATTATAAAAACAACTTATTCATATGGTAGATGTAGGGGGAGAGCGTCGATGGCCACCATAACATATTGTTTGCCATCACCGACACACATTGTCCCATCTTCCTTTCAAGCTACTCAAGCAGAAAATCTTGTTTCATAAAACATGACCAGTGTCATAACTCAGTCATTGCTGCGAGTACTTACTTAGGTAAAACATCCATAACACACATATCAAATATACTATCATCATTGATGACTTCCCGGTGATCTGCCTTATCTTCTTGGTCTTTCCATGCAACCAAGAATTCACGAAGGTGAACGTTTCCCCTTGCATGACATAGTGTATGACAAACTATTTGCAACTAGGGTGGGCAGCAAGTGCAGCAGCTCATCATAAGAAAAATGTATGTCATCCAGTATTTGAGCTAAGCATGACATCCCAGTGTCATCAAGCATGGCCGTCACGCGCTCTTTTAGTGCAAATATTCTCTTCCATTTTCCTCGAGAAGAAAACAGCCAAAATGACAAAAAACTTCATCAACATGACTTGCGGTGCACAAAGTGCATCGAGTTCATCGACAATTCCGAATGATCGTGATCTATCAAAACGCACCCGCGGTTTTATCCTCTATGGGAGAGATCCTAGCACACTGGACTATGATGGAATTATCCGCGCGAACTTGATAATCCAAATTATCTCTTTGTTAGCGCAATCTTCGGGTTTATCTCCTAATGGGTTTTGTATCACAAAGAGCTGAAAGTTTGAATCAGGGAGTATCCTCAAGCTACAGTATAAAACTATGAAGTTGGACCACCTTTTAAGTTTCTCAACTACAGGATATTGTCTAAGTTTAACAAAGCTAAGGGGCAGCCGCGGCCCCTTAGGAGGGCTGAGGAACAGGTTATTATCTACATAGATTTTTGCAAAGTAATTTAGACTATGTTCATAATAGGAGTTCATGTTTATACAACTATAAGAACTCCCACTCAAAACGAACATCCCCCGTCATCATTTTAGTGATCACATGATCCCCATCCACCATATTACCCCCGATCGTCACGGCCGATAGCATAGCTTCAAAGGTAGACATCTTCCAGTCAATCACTTCACCATGCTTGACCTTTCGGTCTCTTGTGTTCCGAGGCCATGTATGTACATGCTAGGCTCGCCAATCCAACCTTAGTATGTGGCTGTGCATACATGGCTTACACCCACCGTATGTTTGCCACCCGATCGTCACGGCCTGCCTCCACAACAGCGAACTTTCTTGGTTGTCCATACTAAGGGAGAACACGATATTGGTATTGATCGAGGGATCCCTATATTGTTACCGCCGTATATCTAATACAAACAATATAGGTAGCACACAACATCTATTAATCATCTAATAAAATGTGTGTGACATGATATGGTATCCCGCGCCATGATCTCCATCGTGCACTCCGGCGCCGCACCGGGTCACTGTGCCTCCACGACAACAATTAAATATTTCGCTAAATACTTACCGTTACCATATCATAGCATGCGCCCCAGCAAAATAAAGTTAGACGCCTCTACTTTATCTTTTGCATATTTTACGTGGCTGAGGGGCTTTCGCAAAAAGAACTGTCTTCTAACTTACGAACCTGCAACTACAACACCGATAAAATAATTGTCTCTATTTCTTAAATTTGTTCTGCCGATTGATTTGTTTGCTCATGGGATGTTATCTTTGTTCATGGTTAGTGATACGATGTTATAGAACTGTGATTAGTTTGTTCCAACAATTGAGTAGCTTGTTCTGAAAAATGAGTTGGTCAATAATAGCTTTTTTATTTCTTGCACAGATGGATAGGTGTTGGATTTCTAATGGAAGACCGTTTACCACACGATATTTGCTTGGAATCAATGAGTTCTTAAGCTATGTCAAGGAGATACATCGCGATGATTCGATTGTTCTATGCCCATGCACAAAGTGCCTGAATCAGAAACGGATACAGTTTTCCGATTTGAAGCGGCACTTACTCTTGCATAAATTTTCCAGTACTTACCTTTGGTGGACACATCATGGAGAGCCAAGTGATCTCGTGATTATTGGAGATGAACATAATGATGGCAATGGCGGTCATGAGGATGATAATGATGGCAATGGTGGTCGTGTGGATGATAATGATGACAATGGTGGTCATGAGGATGATAATGATGACAATGGCACTAGTAGGAAAAAGCCTATCACTTGCGAACCTGTTTTGGCTACAGCTGGCGAACATGCGGTTCGCCAGCTCTCATATCGCCAGTGGTAACAACTTACCGCTGGCGAACATCATGTTCGCCAGCGGTAAGTTAGTTACCACTGGCGAACAACTTCCTGGTTCGCCAGCGAGGGCCCACTTACCACTGACGAACAGAGGTTTTGTTCGCCAGCGGTATACCCAGGGATTACCACTGGCGAACCAGGTTCCTGTTCGCCAGTAATATGTATTTCTTCTTTTAAAATAAAAGTAGAAATATTTTACAGCAATATATACGGGAAGGTAAATACATATATATTGACAGAAACAGTATAATTGACAGAATTTAAATAGATATACAAATAGACAAGTGACCAAATTATTGGTTCATCATGCATGAATTACAAGCCGAAATATATAAGTGAGACCCAATATTTTGCATACATATGCATTAATACACACACATCTCCGGAAGTCGATAGTTTATAGGTCGCAAGTTTTCAAAAGCAAGTAGTACTCTAAACTACAATCACAGACAAGAGAACTGCAATGGCGATGAAGAAGAAGAGTATATATGCATGGTCTTCCTCTCGTCCGCTCCGCCTCTGCTTTACTCTTGTAGCTCATGTTGTTGTAGCCCTCTCATCCCGCTTGCTTCGGACATCTTCATCTCTCTGTACACGAGGCAAAGATAAAAGTCTGAGGAAAAGAAAATAAGAGCAAGAGTTTATACACAAATCAAATAATAGTTAAATAACTGCACCAAAATCGAAAACATGCATGCCTCATATATAGGTTGGACACACAGAAGTTCTAGGGATGGTGCGAGTGAGCCATGTAGGATGCAGAAGATGTGTATTCGTGCATATCTGAAGGGGTCGCAGCATAGAAAACAAAAATTTTCCTACGCAACAAGCGGAATAAACCCCAAGAATCTAGATCTACTAGATGGAGGTAGCGAAGGTGAGATCCAATCTCTTACCCTTGAAGATCGAACAAACGCGTTTTGTCGGTGCAGGGGTTGGCTAGTCGATCCCCGCAACTAGACTCATCTAGTCGCGAGGAGATGTATTTCCTCGAAGTCCAATCCGACGAAGTGCCACAAGGGGTAGGACCTCCGTGGTATCCACACGTACGGCTCGATGTAGATCTCTGCCTTCTTGATCCCGCAAGCAAGGTGGAGATGGCTAGATGGATCTCGGTACCACGACGGTTGTGGTGGCGTTGATGGTGGAGAAATTCCTGCAGGGCTTCGCCAAGCGACTGCAGGAGAGAGGAGGGAGAGGGAGGCCGGCGGCTAGGGTTCAAGGGTGCTGCGCCCCAGCCCTCCCCTCCTCCTTATATAGGCGTGAGGGGGCTGTGGGGGGCGCCCCAATCCCATCTAGGGCCGGCCAAGGGGGGAAACTTGCCCCCCAAGGCGCCCAATTAGGGTTAGGGTTGCCCCCACCTTGCCTTGGCCGCATGGGCCTTGGGGACAAGGTGCGGCCAGCCCATGTGGGCTGCTGCACCTCCCTCGGTCCATGTTGGCCCTTCCAGGTTCGTGGCCCCCAAGGTGGGGCCCTCCGGAACCTTCCGGAACCTTCTAGAATCTTTCGGTACTCTGCCGGAATTTTCCCGAACTTTTCCGGAACCCTGGAAACCACTTTCCTTATATGAAATTTTATCTCCAGACTCTTCCGGAGCTCCTCGTGATATCTAGGATCTCATCCGAGACTCCGAATCACCATTCATTCATACCATCAATTATCTCATCGCTAACCCTAGCTACATCGGAGCGTTAAGTGTGTGACCCTACGGGTTCGAGAACATGCAGACATGATCAAATCAATAATCAATAGCGGGACCGGGATGCCCATATTGACTCCTACATATTCAACGAAGTTCCTTTTCGATTGAACCACGATGCCGGAGATTCTTAATCTCGTATACGATTCCCTTTGTCTCACCGATATTTAATTTGCCCGAGATATGATCGTCGATATCTCGATATCTAGTTTCATCTCGTTACCTGGCAAATTCTCTTTACTCGTCCATAATATAGGATCTCCGTGATTAACACTTAATCACATGGTTGCAACCTTTCTGATGCTATATTACCGAGAGGGCCCAGAGATATCTTTTCCGTCAAAAGGAAGAACAAATCCCAGTCTTGATTCATGTCACCCAACAAATACCATCGGAGATACCTGAAAGCCACCTTTATAATCACCCAGTTACGAAGCGACGTTTGATGTCCACAAAGCATTCCTCCAGTAAACGGGAGTGACATAATCTCATGGTCTAAGGAAACTATACTTGGCATACTAAAAGTGTTGGCAATGAAACTTGTGTGACACGATCAATTGCAACTCTTTATTATCGGGTCTTGTCCATCACATCATTACTCCTAATGATATGACTCCGTTATCAAGTGACTATAACAAATCCATGGTTAGGAAACTCTAACCATCTCTTGACTAACGAACTAGTCCGGTAGAGGCTTACTAGGGACACCTGTTGTTTATATTCCACACATGTATTATGTTTCCGGTTAATACAATTATAGCATGGATAATAAACTATTATCATAAACATGAATATGCTAATAAACCATTTTATTATTGTCCTCTAGGGCATATTCCCAATAGTCTCCCACTTGCACTAGAGTCAATAATCTAGTTTACATTTTCTCGATCCAACACTCATGGTGTCTAACACTCATGCAGTCTCAGTGCTGATCATGTTTGCTCGTGGAAGAGGTTCTGTCCGTGTTCTGTACTATACAGTTCTTTATGTTCTTTGCAAAAACGTTAACGTCACCTAATTTGACATTACTTTATCATCTCATGATAAACCTCATATCATCACATGATAAACGTCATATCATCATCATATGATGAATATAATATATTTGGTTATAGAGTGAGATTTTCGTTTCCCTTTTATGCCTACATGACGTATGATCAGTCAAGAGGACTTTCTCATAGCATGTGCACCTGGAACTCACTCAGTCTTGAAATAAAATTTCTCAAACCATAATATTATATCTTTTAATCCTTCAATTAATCATATACTCCTATATGTTGTAGACTCACAAATCGACAGTGCAATCATGTCACTTCGATATTTTCGATCATGTTTTCGCTGCGCTTCTGCTATTATGAGATCCCCAATCTAGTTTGGTTTTATGACTTCAACCAAGTCTACCAATCTCTAGATTCTATTATCTCAACTCCATGAAAAATGACTCCTCACTTAACATGTTCTTCTAACCAAGAACTTGGGTCACATATCGTCAAATACAAACACATGGTTCTTATATGTTTTAGACCTATGAACAATTCATAGCGAATTCTAACATATCCTCCAACCATTATTTTTGTACTGAGTTATCAACTCAATGTTTCACCTATTTCTCACAAGCAAAATGAACCTTTCTTCACTTGTTCATTTTGAACTCCTTCAAAATATTACTTAGGTAAAACACCCTGACATAATGTTATCAAACATATCTATCCTCCATAGATACATCCATCTCCATGGATATTTGACGTTGAAACTAACTTCAAAAGTTATGCGTTTGGTTCCTGAAATATTTACAATATTTATGAAATCTCCATTTCACTCAAACAAGATGTTGTAAACTCCCACTCAAATATACACCATACACATATTAAATTGTGAAACCACATTGGCTCCCACTCAGAAATATGTTATCTCTATATTTGAGCATGATTAACTAGCTCCCACTCAAACATATGTCACCACATATTTTGATCTTGGAAAATAGTTTCTGCTCTAACTTAATATATGTCGCCACATATCTTAATTAGATCACACTCGTGTATTTTCTCGATATTTTGGACACCTCCAAAATTTTTAATTAACTATTAATATCGAGAACTCTTCATACGAAACGCTAGTACTTTACTAGCTTTAAGTTTTATTTATTCCCTGCAAAACCCCTTTTGAGGAATAAACATGTGAAACATCACTTTCACAAAATCAAGTAACAATTACTTTGTGATTCAAACTTAACATAGGATGACTCTCAGTCATTTTCGTATTTTAAAGTTTCTATTTCTCCTTTTGTAGTTTCGTAGGTTTGTCCTGTTTCTCAAACATGACAAGTGAATCATGAATATTATTTTGTAACTAGACAAAACTTTAATATTCTTGAATCCTACTCCTTTAGACAAGTTAAACCGAAATTCAATGATCACCATCATTATCCTTTATGTGTCAAGTTTTAACCAACATAGCACTTTACATATGTGCCACTTGATACATAAGCAAGCAAGGTTTTAGCTTTTCCATTTATTCCATCAATTCTTTTATCAATGAAACCTTTTCACGATAAACCACTAAAATACTTAGCACAACCAACAAATTGGTTTGCCCCTTTTAGTCTCATATTGTGGAATCACATTCACAGTCATACTTATGAATATACTACAACATTATTCGCAATAGTCTCTAATTATCTCATAATTAATGAAACCACCTTTTCTCATAACTCATATGAAAAATGTTTATGCGAATCATTAAATAGATCCTCATTTATAAAACAGAGTGTTTATCAAATAAATCTAAATGCTATTATTAAACCCCCGAAATAAAACCCTTCTTTGAGACCACACAATATCAAATAGTGTGTGATTACAATATCTTAGGACATATCAAACGCCTTTGAAATATTCTAAACATTGTAATTTTGTGATAACACTTCTCACAAGTCCACATACTAACATATAACTCAAAATTTTTGTCTCTTTTGATCAAATCATAAAGACTCAATTTTCTTGTTAACTTAATATCCTAAACTCCAGAATTTTATTTGATCTCATCAAATATCATAACTCGATTAAATGCACCTATTTAATCATTTCATTTATGATGGAGTTCACAAAATAATGACATCTAACATTTGCTGAAAATACAACCAACACTTGTGTTTATTTCTGGCAACTCCTGTCACTCTTCCAAAGGGTGGCATTTTAGTCATACTCCTTCAATAAGGCGCATTGATAAAACATCAAAATGTTTATTCAATCTTTAGCACGACTAAAACTATTGTCATTATTAAGTTTTGGATATTTTAGTATGTCACATATTTTATAAATGTTTAACTAATTTATCATCTAGATTATAATAAGAATAATACACTTATAATCGAAAACTTGTGATTTCCAAAAAGGATCACTCATGAAAATAGAACAACCATTGTCTTTAACATGAATAACCGTCTCACATAAGCAAGACACACTAGTTAAAATCACACTTAATTCGATTACAAAACTTATTCAAATCCTCTAATCCAAATGATAAATGTAGAGACAGATCATTGCCAGCATCAACTCCTTGATTGCCACCATTCCGCAACGCCTTCCCATATCCTTTATGCAAATCTCAAGCAGCAGGTTCTGTTTTCATAAAACAGAATGAGTATCAAATACTTATTGAAACCGCCACAATTGCAATTTGGACTTAAACACTTATAACTTGTATATCACTATATACATTCTGCATTGTCAACTTCTCTTGCTATGGGTTCCACTTTGACATGACGCAGCCAAGACACAAACTCACAGAAAGTGATCAAATCCCTTCCCATGACATAGTCTCCGGCATAATTCTTGAATCTGGGGAGAAGCTAGCGTAGCACCCCATCTATCGCGAAATTTTCATTCATCTCGTGGTTCCAAACATCTACCAGAGTATAATCATCTTATGCATTTTCCTCAGGTGTTGTTCCAAGCAATTGTTCTCTTCCATCTTGAGTGAAAGAAAACCGTTCAGACATTCGAACCTTACAATTCTAACTTGTGCTGAAAAACTATTTTTCAGCTCACCAACAATCTCCATTGTAGTCAAGTTCTTGAATTGTCTACTTAGGTCAGAATTCATGAAGGTGCACATCATCCACTTGACTTTCAAGTAGGTGGTTCAAAACCACTCCATGTACTCTTCATAGCTTGCAGAAATGTTTGGTTTTACTTCTAATGGTTCATCTAACACGTAGAGCTCAGCATTGGGGTGTAGGACTTCTCTCAGACGCAGGTACCACTTAACAAATTTGACCCACCGAGACGCAGTTTTTTTAGCAGCGAACAGACTACCGTAGTCGACCATGATCTACAAGGATTTTTGCAAAGACATCTTAAGGACTTTTATTTATGATAATTTTAGTTCATCTTAATCAAAATGAACTCCCACTAAACTCAACATCTCTCTGGTTGTTAGTGACACACGATCCAAATCTACTACACCACAACCGATCATCACGTGAGATGATGTAGCTTCAAAGGTGAACATCACCATGTTGATCATATCGTCCATATGACTCGTGTTTAACCTTTCGGTTCTTGTGTTCCGAGGCCATGTCTGTACATGCTAAGCTCGACAAGGAAACCGTAGTATTTCCGCATGTGTAAACTGGCTTAGACCCGTTGTATGTGAACGTTGAATCTATCACACCGATCATCACGTGGTGCTTCGAAACGAAGAACTTTGGCAACGGTGCATACTAGGGGAGAACACATCTTGATATTAACGCGAGAGATCACCTTATCATGCTACTGTCGCGATCACATCTAAGCATAACAATAAGGTGCATAAAAGGATTAACATCACATGCAATTCATAATTGTGATATGATATGGCCTTTCTTCTTCCGCTTTTGATCTCCATCTCCAAAGCACCGGCATGATCTCCATCTCCGGCATGATCTCCATCATCGTGGAGCCATCACCATGGTTGTCCAGCAACTATTGCAACTAAAACTAATGCTACTCTTAGCAATGAAGTAAAGCAATTACATGGTGATTCAATGACACGCAGGTCACATAAAATAATAGACAACCATATGGCTCCTGCCGGTTGCCGTACTCATCGACATGCAAGTCGTAAAAGATTACAAACATGATCATTGCATACATTATCACAAATCACACATTGGCCATACCACATCACATGACCCCCCCCGCAAAAACAAGTTAGACATCCTCTACTTTGTTTATGCAATTTTTACGTGGCTTGGGTCAACGAGATAGAACCGTACTAATCTACGCAAAACCACAACGGTGATATAGTAGTTGCTTATTTACTTATCCTTTTGAAAGGCCTTCCATTGAAAATTGCATCTTCACTAAAGTAAGAGAAACAGACACCCGCCAGCCACTTATGCAATACAAGTTGCATGTCAGTCGTGGAACCGGTCTCTCGTGCGTGGACGAGTAAGGTTGGTCCGGGCCGCTTCAATCTCACAATACCGCAAAGACGCAAAGTGCATGCGAGAAGGTAGCAACATAAAATATCAACGCCCACAACACTTGTGTTCTAATCGCACCAACATCTACGAATAGATCTAGGCTCTGATACCACTGAAGGGGTCGCAGCATAGAAAACAAAAATTTTCCTACGCAACAAGCGGAATAAACCCCAAGGATCTAGATCTACTAGATGGAGGTAGCGAAGGTGAGATCCAATCTCTTACCCTTGAAGATCGAACAAACGCGTTTTGTCTGTGCAGGGGTTGGCTAGTCGATCCCCGCAACTAGACTCATCTAGTCGCGAGGAGATGTATTTCCTCGAAGTCCAATCCGACGAAGTGCCACAAAGGGTAGCACCTCCGCGGTATCCACACGTACGGATCGATGTAGATCTCCGCCTTCTTGATCCCGCAAGCAAGTTGCAGATGGCTAGATGGATCTCGGCACCACGACGGTTGTGGTGGCGTTGATGGTGGAGAAATTCCTACAGGGCTTCGCCAAGCGACTGCAGGAGAGAGGAGGGAGAGGGAGGCCGGCGGCTAGGGTTCAAGGGTGCTGCGCCCCAGCCCTCCCCTCCTCCTTATATAGGCGTGAGGGGGCCGTGGGGGGCGCCCCAATCCCATCTAGGGCCGGCCAAGGGGGGAAACTTGCCCCCCAAGGCGCCCAATTAGGGTTAGGGTTGCCCCCACCTTGCCTTGGCCGCATGGGCCTTGGGGACAAGGTGCGGCCAGCCCATGTGGGCTGCTGCACCTCCCTCGGTCCATGTTGGCCCTTCCAGGTTCGTGGCCCCCAAAGTGGGGCCCTCCGGAACCTTCCGGAACCTTCTAGAATCTTCCGGTACTCTGCCGGAATTTTCCCGAACTTTTCCGGAACCCTGGAAACCACTTTCCTTATATGAAATTTTATCTCCGGACTCTTCCAGAGCTCCTCGTGATATCTAGGATCTCATCCGAGACTCCGAATCATCATTCGTTCATACCATCAATTATCTCATCGCTAACCCTAGCTACATCGGAGCGTTAAGTGTGTGACCCTACGGGTTCGAGAACATGCAGACATGATCAAATCAATAATCAATAGCGGGACCGGGATGCCCATATTGACTCCTATATATTCAACGAAGTTCCTTTTCGATTGAACCACGATGTCGGAGATTCTTAATCTCGTATACGATTCCCTTTGTCTCACCGATATTTAATTTGCCCGAGATATGATCGTCGATATCTCGATATCTAGTTTCATCTCGTTACCTGGCAAATTCTCTTTACTCGTCCATAATATAGGATCTCCGTGATTAACACTTAATCACATGGTTGCAACCTTTCTGATGCTATATTACCGAGAGGGCCCAGAGATATGTTTTCCGTCACAAGGAAGAACAAATCCCAGTCTTGATTCATGTCACCCAACAAATACCATCGGAGATACCTGAAAGCCACCTTTATAATCACCCAGTTACGAAGCGACGTTTGATGTCCACAAAGCATTCCTCCAGTAAACGGGAGTGACATAATCTCATGGTCTAAGGAAACTATACTTGGCATACTAAAAGTGTTGGCAATGAAACTTGTGTGACACGATCAATTGCAACTCTTTATTATCGGGTCTTGTCCATCACATCATTACTCCTAATGATATGACTCCGTTATCAAGTGACTATAACAAATCCATGGTTAGGAAACTCTAACCATCTCTTGACTAACGAACTAGTCCGGTAGAGGCTTACTAGGGACACCTGTTGTTTATATTCCACACATGTATTATGTTTCCGGTTAATACAATTATAGCATGGATAATAAACTATTATCATAAACATGAATATGCTAATAAACCATTTTATTATTGCCTCTAGGGCATATTCCCAACAATATCACAAGGCTCACTAGCGCCATCCCCGGGATCAAATGGTGTCACTTCATTTTAATCGTCGGCATTCAGAGAGAGAAAGACGAAACAAAACAAAACAACTCAAGTTAAATAGCATCGATCACACATGCAGGTTCAACGACTTTAGAAGCACAAGTTAATTTACAGATATAATTTATGAACACAAGTTCATCTACCGTACTAAGTAGACAACACATACCGTCGATCACTTCTTCATGCGCGGCTTCGATGGGAACGGGAGAACACCATCTATAGTGAATGGCCGGTGATCACCCTGCGCTATTAAACGACGTTCGATCTCGTCGGTCGGTGGTGGTGCAAAGCCGTTGAAGTACAGCCTGGCACAAGACAAGACATCGTTGTAGATGATTCCTGCGATCACCTGCTGGATGCGACCGAACTCTAGTCTGATACGAGAATCACTGGCATCTGCCTAGCCGTTGCACCATTTGTCCAGAGCAGAAGGAAATTGCAGTCGTTGTTGATCCTTTACAAACTCCTGCATGTGATTGATGAGGTACCATGCCTCCATCTTACTTCCTGGCGACTGCTTGACGCAGGGGAGCATAACTCTCTGGTTGAATACAAACTTGCCTCGCACCTTTTTTTTCTCTTTTCATGACGCCTTCGTTTCGGGCGTAGGCATTAAGAGCTTCATTCAGAACAACCTTGATGTGGGTGTAGCCTTTCTCCCTAATGATATCACTCCCGGAGTAGAGATAGACGGCATACGATTCTTTCGGGTACATGACGATAAGGGTGCCGTATTGGTTACTGCGCAAAACAGTTCAAAACAGACCATCATCGTCAAAATTGCAAAATAGCTTAACAATGGAAATCTACGAAAGCATGTTATGACGGTTAGTGAATGACTTACTCGGGAAAGTAAGGCACGAGAAAGATGTTCTTCTCATGATGTGTACCGAAGAAGTCTCCGATGTACCGCGACACCTTTGCCCTACCCATAGGGGTGCACAGGAACATTTCTTTCATGTAGTAGGGGTCAAGTATCGCTAGGCCCGGGGTATTCTCCTTTAAGATCTGGTGCGCCATACTAAGGGCAACCATGCGGACGATCCATGGGTGGAGCGCGTACATGTGATACATGTTGAAGACGTCATTAAATCTGAGAAGGATCACGTCCCCGGAGTCTCTAGTGATAAAGCACAAGCCATCTATCTCTGGCGTGGAAAACCGGGTATGTTGGATTTTCCTCTTTGAGAAGCCTCTCCTCATGATAAAGAACACCCTCATGGAGGCTCCTCATGTCCCCGGCGAGGAGATTTACCAACCTCGGCGGCATCATTGCTTTACCCATATGATGGAACGAATACCAGTCGACGATGGGTAACATGTCCATTACCCGGTGCGGCAGCTTCGACTTAGTACCCGGTACCGGCTGGCTGTTGGAGTCAACAACGGTAGGTTTACTCTTATATCTTTTTTGCCCCGTCTTCTTAGGCTCCTTCAGCGCCATTGCATCTTTGATGGCCTCCTGGACTGTGTCCTGGCTCAAACAAACTTGCTCGGGGCAGCTTCTGGCGTATCTTGAGAACAGAAGAGACGCTTCATGCACTGATATTTATCTGGGAGATCAGCTTTTTGCCCCCCAAGGTCATGGTCAAATGGACCCTCGCCAGCATATCTGTCATTGTGAGCTCCGTCATAGTAAGGATCATCAGCGAGGAAGTCATTGGGGTCATCATCGTCATCAGTGGCTTCCTCTTCGTACTGTGTTTGCTGCACTGGCGGGGTGGTGACAGAAGGGTCCATATGAATCAGTGCTTTTGGCCATATCAAGGGCCAAACCGGGCATTGTTCGAGTTTTAACTCGCTATCGTTTTTGTCTGGTTGGAAAGAAGGATATAAACCAGCGCTACCCGGTAAAGGCCGGATCAATTCAACCCTGAACACGTCATCGGCCATAGGGCTACCGTGCAAAATGCGGTTGAGAGGTTTCACGATCTTACCCTTTGCCACGTCCTTCAGCTCACCGTTCACATCAAGGAGCAATGTGCATCTCGTCTCGTCGGCCTACGAAAAGACGTGTAAGGTGTTAGAGAGGGCGCCAAAGAATGAAGTAATATGTATCTTGTCGAGGGTTTTACGATGCTTAATTACCGTGATGGTGTTGAGCTCGGCTAACGGCAACGGACCGCGGGTCGTCGGCGGGGTAATAAAGACGGGAGGGCTTGATCTTTGAGGCGCGGTGACGGCCGACGATTCCTCCCTACCATCTGCGTTGTAGCCGGCCGGGCTCTGCACAACAGGCGCCACACCCATCAAGTTGCTGGAGCCTGCTAAGCTGATCACGGGGGAGGCCCTTGATTGCCCCCCTCAAACTAAGCCCCGATGGACATACAGATGTTGGCCAGGAGGGCGTTGAGCCTTTTTTCCACCGCTGCATCGATGGACGCATCCATTTTCGATTGATCGGCCATCTTCCGCTCCTATCGCTTCTCCTTGGAGTCAGGGAAGTAATAGGAATGTTTATGACCCATTCCGGCGCTGACCACACGGCCACGATGCGGCACTTTATCCGACGACACCTTCTTTGTCTCGTTTAGAGCCCTAAGGAAAGGTGTCTGGTATGGGGCCTTCGGGTCCGAGGAGTCTTCGGATTGATCCTGTTCATCCTTTTCTTGTTCCTTGAGAATTTGGTTCTCAAGTGCCTTCACCTTGGCGTTCAAGACAACCTCCCTGGGCGATTTGGGATCATCCCTGAATCGGGCCCTGACAAAATTCCGGGCGAGCGGGTCTTTGATCTTGTCGTAGGGTTTCGGCCCTTCCCTTCGTGCGTCCTCCTTTTGCCAAATTGGCTCCTTTCCGGCGTAACCCCGGCTTTAGAGATTGTGGGGAGCAACGTTCTTCTTCTGCATGTCTTTCCCCCACTGCCTCTGCTTCTGCTTTGCCGTAGTGGCTTCTATGGCCGAGAATTTTTTAAAATCCTCTTCGGAAATGCTGGGCCACATTTTGTGGATCTCGTTGAAACCGGCACCTTCTTCCTCAATCATCTTCCTAACATCTGAGCTCCAAGTTGCCAAGGCTTTGCCCAACTTGCCGAGGGCTTGTGTGTTAACAATATTTGTTTTGATATCCTTCTTATTGTAGGGTGCCGGGAACTTGTATCGTGTGTGCACCTTATCAATGAGGTAGGCGGCCAAACCTTCGTTGTACTTCGCCTTTAGGTTGTTGTTGTTGATTCTCCCCCATTCCCGAGCGATGCATCCAAGCTGGATGTCGTACCCTTTGACATATTTTTCTGGCTTCGTAGCAAGAACACTTTTAGGGTCCATCTCTGTGAATGCATTATGGGTGGAGCCAAGCTTGTTTGGTTCCCTCTTCTTGCGTTTACATTCTTTTCTGGCTTCGCTACCTGAAGGGCGGCCCTCCTCGGCGCCACTAGTAGTGGTCCCAGCATCACCACGCTCGGCTTCGCTAGCGGATGGGGCCTCCATTTCATCATCGGCCGCATGCTCGATCTCCTCGTCGTCGGCATGCTTGTATGGTGCAAGCATCGACAGGTATGCATTGTCGCCTCCTATCCGAGAACCCCTGGCCTGGTCGTTGTGAGCCATCGGTCTTCGCACTGTCGAGGAAGTTATTAAGGCAAAGTTAGTACAAAAAATATAAGAAAAACCCACTTAATTAAATACTAAGGTACCCCATGAGTCCAAATGTGTTGGAATGTCGATTAACTTCCATATCGGCAAATTCGGGTAAATGTCCTATTGTATAGCAAAAGTCATGCCAAAATTCACGGAAAATTTCGGCATGACCTTTGCTAAAAATAGGGCATATGGAGTACCCGAATTTGCCGGAACGGAAGTTAATCAACATTCCGGCAATCTCAAGGGCCTCGTGGGGTACCTGCAAACTTTTCAAAAAGGGCTCGATGGCCTCGATCACCACATCCATATTTCACGAAAATATAACCACCACCACCACATATCCACAACCACCACCACATAACCACATGTACATTCACCACCACTACATCACCACATAGACACTCTCATCATCTCACCTGAAATTGAACAACAACAGCGACGAGGTCCTTCTAACTTCCTGCATATGGCAAACAATTCAAAATAATAAGCGCTAATTCAAAATAATTGAACTCAAAAACATGTGAATAAATGCGCTTCTATAAATCTTGAGAAAAATCCTTGACATTCTTATGGTCATGTGTAACCTAAATAAACATTCACATCACCACCACCACATTCACGTCACCACGATCTCCTAAAACTGACTAACCTAAAACTTACTAAATTTTTCTAAAACTAACTAACTAACATAAAACTAACTAAACTTTGCTAAAACTAACTAACTAACCTAAAACTAACTAACTATGCTAATTTTTACTTTGTAGGAATTTCAACAAACACATGGCCGGCAAGCAGGAGAGGATGGCCGGAGGAGAGAAGGGAGCTGCAGTGGGCAGCGCCGGCGTTGGTGCGGGAGGAGGAATGGAGGAGGACTAGAGGGGAGGAGAGGGGAGGAGAGAGGAGGACACGGCGTTGGTGCGGCAGGAGGACACGGCGTGCATGCGTGCTGTTGCGCGGTGCGGGTCGGAGGTGGAGGCAGCAGGAGGCAGTGGAGGAGTGAAGGGGAGGGAGGAGAGGGGAGGAGAGGGGAGGGGAGGGCATACCTCGGGCGGTGGGGGCGCGGGCTATGGTGGCGTGAACGACGACCAGCGGGGGAGAGCCACGGCCAAGGGGAGGAGCTCGACGGAAGGGGACAGAGGGGCGGGGCGGCGGGGGGCAGAGGGGTGGCCGCGGCACGACGTGGTGGCAGAGGGGCGGCGGCGGCATGGGGGCAGGCTCAGAGAGGAGCTCGACTGGCGGGTGGCAGAAGGGCGGCTACGGCACGACGGTGTGGGAACAGCCGTGAGAGGAGAGCACGCGCGGGGAGCGGTTTGAGATTTGGACAGAGGCGTGCGGGGCCCACAGGTAAGTGGTACAACCACTATTATCGCTGGCGAACAGGGATACTTGTTCGCCAGTGGTAAGTTACTACCTGCTGGCGAACAGGGATACTTGTTCGCCAGTGGTAACTGATTACCGCTGGCGAACAGGGATACTTGTTCGCCAGTGGTAAGAGATTAAATTATTTTTAGTATTATTTTGCGTTCTGTTTATTATTTTGGTTTCCAAATTATTTTTTCCCTTTATTGTTTTTTGTTTTCTTTTTTTGTTATCTCTTTCTTTTTTGTTTTCTAATTCATGATTTTAAAAATAGTGACTCAATCAAAAAGTGTAACTGGACAATATCACGTCGATTAGTTGATGATCATCGATACAAAAAGTCCGATAAAAAATAGAGATACATATAGAGTCGCATGCAATATCACATCACTTGATCATCAATAAAAGTCCGATACAAAAGAGAGATACATAGTCGCATGGACACAACGCGTCTTTCTCAGCGTTTGGCATTCTGCTTGCCTTTTTTGGTCACTGTTGCATAATTTAGCCCGACATAATGACTTCTTGTTTTGAATGGAAGATCTTGCTTAGGTAGCGTGGTTCTGCTTCTTCTTGTGGTGTATGTTGCCTTATCATCATGATCTTGATCATCGTCGATATTTGGGTTACCGAACATGTCGAACTCATCCTCGTTGGCAACACCTTCCATTCCGACGATGTTTCTTTTGCCTCTCCTGATGACGACACGGCTAGGCCGTGACGGATCGGTTATGAAGAACCATTGGGAGACGTGCTTAGCCAGTAGCCATGGGTCATTTTGCGCCTGAAGGGGCGCATCATAGAAAACAAAAAAATTTCCTACGCAACAAACGGAATAAACCCAAAGGATCTAGATCTACTAGATGAAGACAGCGAAGGTGAGATCCAATCTCTTACCCTTGAAGATCGAACAAACGCGTTTTGTCGGTGCAGGGTTTGGCTAGTCGATCCCCGCAACTAGACTCGTCTAGTCGCGAGGAGATGTATTATCCTCGAGATCCAATCCGATAAAGTGCAGCAACGGGCAACACCTCCGCGGTATCCACACGCACAGCTCGATGAAGACGTCTACTCCTTGATCCCGCAAGCGAGGTAACCGTGGCCTAGATGATCTCAGCAGCACGACGGTGTGGTGGCGATGATGACGATCTCCACGGGCAGGGCTTCGCCAAGCCAAGCACGAGGAGAGGGAGAGGAGGAGGTGGCGCAGCAGCCCCTAGGGCTAGAGGGGTGCGGCGGCTATGGGTAGAGGTATTGGTGGCGGTAGCCCTTCGAGGAAGGGGTGGCGCAGCTAGGATTTAGGGTGGAGGAGGTGGTGCGGCTTGGGGTGCTTGGGGGCAGCCTTGTGGTGTGCCGCACCCCTCCCCTCCCCCCTTTATATAGGCAGCGGCCAGGGCTAGCGTAGGGGCCGGCCGGCCCCCCTTTGCTTGGCCCCCAAGTTGAGTCCCTTTGGGACTCGGCTTGGGCCTTTCCTAAAGGGAAGGGGCCGGCCTCCTAGTCCCACTAGGACCCGGCCTCCCTTTGCCTTGTCCCGGCCGAACTGGACCACATGGGCCTAGGGCTGGTGCGGCTAGCCCTTTAAGGTTGCTGCACCACCCTTTGGTCCATGTGGGTCCTCTTCTAGATCCTTCTAGAATATTCCGGAACCTTCCGGTACCCTATACAAATTTCCCGGAACTTTTCCGATACCTCCGGAAACCACTTTCCATATATGAACCTTATTCACCGGACTCCTCTGGAGCTCCTCGTGACGTCCGGGATCCCATCCGAGACTCCGAATCATCATTCGTTCGTTTCATCATTTAATTCATCGCAAAACCTAATTTCATCGGAGCATTAAGTGTGTGACCCTACGGGTTCGGGAATGCATAGACATGATCATATCAATAATTAATAGCGGGACCAGGATGTCCATATTAATTCCTATACACTCAACGAAACTCTTTTCTCGATTGAACCACGGTGCCGGAGATTCAATTAATCTCATATACGATTCCCTTTGTCTCACAATATTTTACTTGTCCGAGATTTAATCGTTGACATCCCCATGTCCAGTTTAATCTCGTTACAGGCAAGTTCTCTTTACTCGTCCATAATATAGGATCCCGGTGATTACATCCTAATCACATGTCTGCAGACCTTTGATGCTATATTACCGAGAAGGCCTGGAGGTATCTTCTCCGTCACATGGAGGGACAAATCCCACTCTTGATTCATATCACCCAACAACCCACCACCGGAGATACCTGAATGCCACCTTTATAATCACCCAGTTACGAAGCGACGTTTGATGTCCACAAAGTATTCCTTCGGTAAACGGGAGTGATATAATCTCATGGTCTAAGGAAACTATACTTGGCATATTAAAAGTGTTGACAAAAAAAACTTTTGTGACACGATTAATTGCAACTCTTTATTATTTGGGTCATGTCCATCAAGTCATTCGCCCAATGACATGACTCCGTTATCAAGTGACTATAACAAGTCCATAGTTAGGAAACTCTAACTATCTATTGATCAACGAACTAGTCCTGTAGAGGCTCACTAGGGATTCCTGACGTTTATATTCCACACATGTATTATGTTTCCATTTAATACAATTATAGCATGGATAATAAACAATTATCATAAACATTAATATGCTTAATAAACCATTTTATTATTGCCTCTAGGGCATATTCCCAACAGTCTCCCACTTGCACTAGAGTCAATAATCTAGTTTACATTTTTCTCGATCCAACACCCATGGAGTCTCACTCATGAAGTTTCAGTGCTGATCATGTTTGCTTGTGGAAGAGGTTCCGTCCGTGCTCTGTACTATACAGTTCTCTATGTCCTTTGCAAAATTGTAACTATCACCTAATTTGACATTACTTTATCATCACATGATAAACTTCCTATCATCCCATGATAAAATTCATTATCATATAATGTATATAATATGTTTCGTTATAGAGTGAGATGCTTGTGTCCCTTTATGCCTACATGACGTACGATCAGTCAAAAGGACTTTCACATAGCATGTGCATCCGGAACTCACTCAATCTTGTAACAACCTTCCTCAAACCAAAATATTACATCTCATTTAATCCTTGAATCAATCATATACTCCTATATGTTGTAGACTTAACAAATCGACAGTGTACCATGTCACTTCGATATTTCCGATCATGCTTTCGCTGCGCTACTCTGATTATAAGAGATCTCCAATTTAGTTTGGCTTTATGACTTCAACCAAGTATACCACTTTCTAAATTCATCTCAATTTCATGAAAAATGACTCCTCATTTAACATGTTCTTACAACTAAGAACTTGGGTCACATATCGTCAAACACATGGTTCTTGTATGTTTTAGACCTATGAACCATTCATAGCGAATCAATTTTGTACTGAGTTATCAACTCAATGTTTCACCTATTCCTTACAAGGAGATGAACCATTCTTCTCTTGTTTTATTTTTGAACTCCTTCAAACCTTGTTTAGGTTAAACATCCTGACTTTAATGTTTATCAAACATATCTATCCTCCATAGATACATCCATCTCCCTGGATATTTGACATTCAAACCAACTTCACAAGTTATGCATTGGTCCATGACAATGTTTACAACATTCACGAAATCTCCATTTTATTCAAACAAGATGTTGTAAACTCACACTCAAAACATATGTCTCCACATATTTTGATTATGAAAAATAGTTTTTGCTCTAACTTAATATATGTCACCACATATGTTAATTAGATCTCACTCGGTTTATCTATCCTCCATAGATACATCCATCTCCATGGATGTTTATGCACTTCCTCGATACTTTGGACTCCTCCAAAATTCTTATTTAACCATTAAAAATCGAGAACTCATATACGAAATACTAGAACTCTGCTAGCATCAATCCTCTTGACTTTTAAGCAAACCTACACCATGTAGTTAACAACATTGAATCTGTTTAAAGAGATTTACCTCTTGTGCTTCTTTTCAGCAAGTTTTATTTATTCCTTCCAAACCCTTTTGAAGAATAAATATGTGAAACATGGCTTTCACAAAATCAAGCAACAATTACTTGTGATTTAAACTTGACATGGGATGACTCTAAGTCACTTTCGTATTTTAAAGTTTCTATTTCTTATTTTTTATAGTCTCGCAGGTATGTCTTGTTTCTCAAAACATGACAAGTAAATCATGAATATTATTTGCAACTTTAGAGAAATTTCATATTCTTGAATCCTACTTCTCTTTAGACTGGCTAAACCAAAATTCAATGATCACCATCATTAAATTCTTTTATGTGTCAAGTTTTAACCAACATAGCACTTTACATGTGCCACTTGATACATAAACATACAAGGTTTTAGCTTTCTCAATTTATTCCAACAATTATTTTATTCATGAAACCATTTCATGATAAAACCTTTTAGTCTTATATTGTGGAATCTCTATTCATAATCTTATATGAATATACTACAAAACTCCATTTGCTATAGTTTCTAATTATCCAATAATTACTGAAACCACTATTTCACATAACTCATATGCAAAACGCAAATCATTAAATAGATCCTTTATTTGAACAGAGTGTTATCAAAAATAAATCTAAATGATACAAATAAAACCTTAAATTTAAATCCCATTTCTATGACCACACAATATCAAAATATAATACGACTACAATACTTCAGGTTTCATCAAAACACTTTTGAATAATCTCTTAATATTGTAATTTGTGATAACACTTGTCACAAGTCTTCATGCTAAACAATAACTCAAATATTTCGTCTCTTTTGATCAAATTGAAAAGACTCAATTATCTTGTTAAATTAATATCCTTTACTTCCATGGTCTCATCATAACTTAAATAAATACACCTATTTACTCATTCATGATGAAGCACACAAAATAATGATGTCTCTTATTCACTGGAAAATTCAACCAACACTTGTGTTTACTTTCCAGCTACTCATGGCATTTTCAGAAAATGGCATTTTTAATCATACTACTTAGTGATGTGCATCCAAATGCTCCTCAACACTATAGCACAACTAAAACAAGCCTCATCAAGTATTGGATATTTTAGCATGTTTCATTTTATAAATGTTTAGCTAACTATCATTTAAATCAAACAAAGGACAATAATCTCATGATCGAAACGTGATCACCAAAAAGGATTACTCATGAAAATAGAACAACCATTTGTCTTTAACACGAATGACCGTCTCATAAATCGAGACACACTAATTTAAAGTTCACACTTAATTCGATTACAAAACTCATTCAAATCCTCTAATTTAAAACGATAAATGTAGAAGTAGAACGTCGCCAGCATCAACTCCTTGATTGCCCTCTTTCCGCGAAATCCACTCAGTCCCTCCATGCACTTCTCAAACATCGGGCCCTGTTTTCACAAAACAGCACAAGTATCAAATACTTAGCTCACCACAAGTGTAAATGGGACATTAAACATTTATAACTTGTATATCAAAATATACCTTCTGCATTGGCTACTTTTCTTGCTATGGGATTCTTTTCGATCTGACGAAGTCGAGACACCAGTTCAGGATAAGTGATCGAATCCCTTTTCTTGACATAGTCTCTGGCACAATTCTTGAATCTGGGGGGAAGCGAACGCAACAGCCCATCGATCGCGAATTCGTCACTCATCTCCATATCCCAAGCATCCACAAGAGTGTAATATATCCTATACATTTTCTTTAGATGCTCCTCCAAGCAATCATTTTCTTCCATCTTATTTGAAAGAAATTCATCCAGACCTTCAAACCTTGCAATTCTCACTTGTGCTATGAACATTTTCTTTAGCTCAGTGACAGTCTCAATGGCACTCAAGTTTTTTAATTGTTTGGCCAGGTCCGAATTCATGAAGAAACTCATCAACCATTTGACTTGAATGTGAGTCTTACTCTGATTGAGCCAAGCCATACGTTTGTTGTAACTTGCAGAAGCTTTGGGTTTCTCTTCTAAAGTTTCATGTAACACGTAGAGTTCATCATTTGTCGATAGGACTTCTCTAAGACGTTCGTACCACTCGATGAAATTTGACCCATCAAGACGCAGCTTCTCAGCTACGAACAAGTTATCGTAGTCTGCCATGATCTACAAGGATTTTTGCAAAGACATTTTCTTAGGTCATTTGTTTATGATGATTCTAGTTCATCTTAATCAAATTACTACATGAACTCCCACTAAACTTAACATCTCTCTGGTTGTTTAGTGACACACGATCCAAATCCACTACACCACAACCGATCATCACGTGAGATGATGTAGCTTCAATGGTGAACAACTCAGTGTTGATCATATCATTCATATGACTCGTGTTTAACCTTTCGGTTCCGTGTTCCCGAGGCCATGTCTGTACATGCCAGGCTCGTCAAGATCTACCGTAGTATTTCATGCATGTGTAAACTGGCTTACACCCATTGTATGTGAACGTTGAATCTATCACACCCGATCATCACGTGATGCTTCGAAACGACGAACTTTCGCAATGGTACATACTAGGGGAGAACACTTAATTATCTTGATATTGACGTGAGAGATCACCTTATCATGCTACCGTCGCGATCACATCTAAGCAAGCAATAAGGTGCATAAAAGGATTAACATCACATGCAATTCAAAAATTGTGATATGATATGACCTTTCATCTTGTGCTTTTGATCTCCATCTCCAAAGCACCGGCATGATCTCCATCTCCGGCATGATCTCCATCATTGTGGCGCCGTCATCATGGTTGTCCACCAACTATTGCAACTACAACTAATGCTACTCTTAGCAATAAAGTAAAGCAATTACATGGTGATCCAATGACACGCAAGTCACATAAAATAATAGACAACCATATGGCTCCTGCCGGTTGCCGTACTCGTCGACATGCAAGTCGCGAAATATTACAAACATGATCATTGCATACATTATCGAAAATCACACATTGGCCATACCACATCACAAGACCCCCTGCAAAAACAAGTTAGACGTCCTCTACTTTGTTTATGCAGTTTTTACGTGGCTTGGGTCAAAAGATAGAACCATTCTAATCTATGCAAAACCACAACGGTGATATAATAGTCGCTTGTTTTATACCATTTTGAAAGGCCTTCCATTGAAAATTGCACCCTCACTAAAGCAAGAGAAAAAGACACCCGCCATCCACTTATGCAAAACAAGTTGCATGTCAGTCGTGGAACCGGTCTCTCGTGCGTGGACGAGAAAGGTTGGTCCGGGCGGCTTCAATCTCATAATACCGCAAAGATGCTAAGTGCATGCTAGAAGGTAGCAACATAAAATATAAACGCCCACAACTCCTTGTGTTCTAATCGCACCAACATCTACGAATAGATCTAGGCTCTGATACCACTGAAGGGGTCGTAGTATAGAAAACAAAAAAAATTCCTACGCAACAAACGGAATAAACCCCAAGGATCTAGATCTACTAGATGAAGATAGCGAAGGTGAAATCCAATCTCTTACCCTTGAAGATCAAACAAACGCGTTTTGTCGGTGCAGGGGTTGGCTAGTCGATCCCCGCAACTAGACTCGTCTAGTCGCGAGGAGATGTATTATCCTCGAGATCCAATCCGATAAAGTGAAGCAACGGGCAACACCTCCGCGGTATCCACACGTACAGCTCGGTGAAGACGCCTACTCCTTTCTTGTGGTATTGTCGAATCTAGCCGTGGCAGGGGTGCCATCGAGCTAGGTAGAGAGAGGGGTTTAGGAGACGTGGGGTGTTCCGGTGACGGGATGACAAAGGGTTTACCCAGCTTCGGATCTCGCAACGGTGGCGAAACCCTACGTGCTGCTATAATTCACTATAAGGCAACATGAGCCGATTACAATGAAAGGTGTCTAGGGCTTCTGAAAGTATTGCCCTAAGGCGTCCCGTAGGCCGGCTTATAAAGGCATCCAGTCCCAGGGCTTACAGGAGGAAACCTAACCGACTAAGTCACAGAGTTCTACTCTAATCCGGCTTGAGCTCCGCCTTGTGGGCCAAGTCTTCCTCAACGCAGGCCGGCTTCTGGAACCTTCCCTTAGCCGGATGGGCCTCATGCGCTTCATCGCATTGTGCCGCCCGGTAAGCCGGAATTCGGCTTACCACCACTATGGGCCACCCTGGTATGCTGGTTTTAGTCTCCTTCGTGAAGGTACCTGTTCGGCATAACCCCAACAGTAGCCCCCGGAAAGCTTCAATTACTTCAGCGGTCGGCTTCAATTTTCTGACAAAGTGTTGTCCGGGAAATTCTTCATCCGTCGTCAGTCTTGGAGCATTCCCAGAAACCTGCAATCATGCCGAACTTCTTTGTCGATTTGGACGAGTAATGAGACGCGTCCATCGATTTGATGGCTTTGTCAGACCCAGCAATGTGAGTGGAGGAGCATCTTTGAATGCAGGGGCTAACTCCATTTTTCCCGCGCGAAAATCGAGGCTTCGGAGGGAAGAAGTCATCTCACAACGGCTCGATCTGCGACGCGTGGCGAAAATCCCGGCTCCTAACCATTGCGATGATTTTGGTGCATCCGCTATAAATTCCGGACGCCTCGCCTTTGCCGCAGTCACAAGCCATTTGCGAACCCTAGCTCCTTCTTCTCCCAGATCTCCAGAGCTCCGGTTCTTCAAGTTCATTAGCGTGTTCCATGGCATCGAGCGTCCCTAGCTCTCCGGTGATCGACGCCGTGTCTCTCGACTCGGCTCCGCCGATGGGAGGCTCCGCATCCACAGCCGCCGCCGGCGGCACAGAGCCAACCGCCGCTGCACCTGCATCCTCCCCAACTCCGGTGAGTACCTCCACCGCTTCGGGCCGCGATGAAGTGGCTTTAGCAAAAGCCGCAGCCGAAGCCGCCGCTGATGCTGCAGCCGGAGGCTTTAGTGCCGGCGAAGAAGAGGAGGAAGAGGAAGCCGGCAATAACAGAGGAGCTGCCAACAACCCGACCCACAACTGGGTCACCTCTGCCGTGGAAGAAGGCGAGCTCCAAGGCATGGCCTCCGACGGCGTCCTTCCTCCATCTTCCGCTTCTGCGCCGGCTTCGTGCTCCGCCTTAGGCGACCCGTACCCGACACCGATCAGGGATGAGCGGGTACTCCTCTCTTCCCATATCTCTAGGGGTTTTTCTTTGCCGCCGTCGGCTTTTCTGATCGAGATCTTAGATCACTATGGCCTTCAGCTCCACAACATCACTCCCAACAGCTTGCTATACATCTCCGGCTTTGTAGCACTCTTTGAAGGCTATTTAGGCATAAAACCTAGGTTAGACTTCTTCGAAAGATGCTTCTTAGTCAAGAGGCAAACTGTGAACAAGGAGCTGCTGGTGGTCGGCTCTATCAGCTTCAACTGCCGCCGGGATATGACTTGGTACCCTCAGGTGCCAATTCTTGATTCGGCAAAGGGGTGGGCATCCACCTTTTTCTACTGCAAGGACGTGGCGCCGCCAAACCGGCTGCAGGGGCTTGCCCCTTTCACAGACGAGGCCGGCACGCCCCTGCCCTTGTGGAAAAAGAATGCGTCAGCTAGAATGCCGGCAGACCATGCCGCCACTCAAGCAAGGATTTCGGACTTGACCTCCGGCTCTCATCCCCTAACTGGGGAGGACACCATTATATGCTGGGTCAAGAGGCAGATGCAGCCCCTCCAGCACCGTACTCACCTCTTGTGCGAGTACACCAATAATGCTAATCCCATGAGGACCAGCGAAGAAGACCTGGAAGAGGAGCTCTACCAAGCGCATCTCAACCGGCTCATCAAAGCCCGGCCTAACGAAGGCCGGCAATATGAAGAGTCGCTGCCGATGTACACGGCAGCCAACCCTCCCCCAAAGGTACTTTGCCGAATCCAAAGTTCAATTCTTCAAAGGATGTAGACTCTATTCTTAGCAATCTGGCTTGTGCTTATTCTTCAGATTCCCGGTGTTGCCTCCTCCGGGTCAGCTGGCACGTCGTCCAGCAAAGTGACCAAGCGGCCAGTCATCTTTTCTTCGGCTCCTGCAGAGAGCCGGAAGAGGAGAAGCCAATCTGAAATGATTGGCGCCAAGTCATCAGAGGATGATGACGCTCTCGCTGGGCTCAATATCCCCAGCAAGAAGTAAGTCGGCTTAAACATCTCCTCCTTACTTTGCAATAATGCCGGATATGCTAAGCTTTAGCCCTTTACCTTTGCAGGATGAAGAGAGGCGCCACCTTAAAGCAAAAGGTATGCGCCATACGCAAAAAGCCTCTCCAGCCGTTCCTCCCCCAACTCCTACGGCTTCAAAGCCAACTCCAGCGGACGAGAGCTTCCCCCGAACTATGACGGCGAGTCCAATTCTCGGGAGAGCCGGGATTATTCCTCCGACCCAATGGACAGAGATGACGGGGAAGGCGACTGAACCTTCCTCTCCACCAAGGGCTGAAGCTCCGGCTAATGATGCCCCAACCTTTCCTCCGATTAAGGCGGAAGCCTTCGATGACAAGGGACACATCAAGCCGGAATTCATGAGCCGGTTCATGAAAGTACCTCGGCTTCCCCGGAAGAAAGGAACAACCGTCCGGGATGATGAGACGGATCGGACCAAGGCCTATGACACCTTTGATGTCATAGAGATCCTTGAAGATAAACAAAATTATTTTTCTGAAAGCTTTGAAGTCGGCATGACGCTTCTCCGTGAACACTACCAAGTACATATCTTCCCGAGTAGCCCCCGAGCACTATGCCGGGTTAAGTTATAAGAACTAGCCGACATAGTGATCCGAGTCAATGCGTATGCAACTGCTTAGCCCCCTAGCCATGAAATGCCGTCATGTAGCCACTTTGACTTGTTAATATAGCTTTAGACTTTTAGTAATTCCTTACGCAGATCCACCGAAAAATTGGCACTGAAACCATCAATTGTTTGGGTGTACGAAATTAGGAGATGCGCCGGCTAAAAACTGAGCTGGCGAACAAGGAGGCCATCATCGCCGGGTTTGAGGCGGACCGGGTTCAGTACCAAGGTAGAAATGCCAAAAACTTAACTTTGCATAATGGTTTTTTTTATACTGCTAACATTTTGTTTTGCAGACGCCATTATAAAATCCAAGGAGCTTGCTGAGAACGCCGGCATTCTCGACCGGCTCCGCGACGAAAATCCCTCCGAGCTAAAAAAAGCTTAATCAGACAATGTCGACGGAGCTAGAGGTGGCCAAGAAGGGCCTTGCTCAAGCCGAACAAATCTTGGAGACGGAGAGGCAAAATCACATGGATGCCCTTCGTGAAATCCAGGACCGGCTTGACAAGCGCCTCGATGAATCGGTGGCCATCGACAGTCAGATTTTGAGTAAGTTAAAAACCTCAAATTCACTGCTTTCTGTCTTGGCTATTTTTAACATGAACTTCGCTTTTTACAGCTCCGGCGGGCTATGGCCATGAGCTGATAGCGGAAAACCGGCTTGACCGGATCTTGGAAGTAGGGGAGCTTATCCCGAAGATACTTTCTTCGGGAAAAAAGCTTGTCGAGAAATTCTTTCCCGGCAACCCTGAACCCTTGACGGACCTTGCAGGTTTGGAAGCCGAACTGGACAAGGCGACTTCATTCTTTGACGAACGGTTGCGGTCTAGTGCTCGTGGCGGTGCAAAGACGGCGTTGG
Source organism: Puccinellia tenuiflora (assembly GCA_012064385.1). NCBI lineage: Eukaryota > Viridiplantae > Streptophyta > Magnoliopsida > Poales > Poaceae > Puccinellia > Puccinellia tenuiflora. Next base: position 1,831,702 of record QRDG01001232.1, on the reverse strand, counting down.
GCCTAATGATGGCGCACAGACCGGAGGCAGAAGCCTGGCAAGTTGCGTCCGGCTTTCCTCTTGAAAAGGAGGACGGCACGCCGCTGGACGATCAAGAGCGCAAGAAAATCCTTCACTCCGTCTCCGGCTACGCCAGCAAAGTTGCCAATATGGTCTCCCTGACCACCATCTTCAAGGAAGTGCCCTGCCCGCCAACTCCCATCCAGTCTGATGATGAAGGCGAAGAAGCGGACAAGTCTGCATAAGCCGAATTTGCTCCTTTCAGCCGGACTTCCTGAAAATGTAAATATTAAGATGTAAATCTGTTCAAACAATATTAAATGCTTGTAAACAACCAAGTCTTTTGCCGTGTTAATTCGGCTCATCTATTCTGCAAGTTTGTAATTTTTATGCCTCAGTTTATTCTGGCCTTGACACCTTAGCCTTTAAGCGCCGGCAAACCTATTGTGAAGCAAACTTGCTGAGTAACAGGGTACACAATGACCAATCTGTTTAGACCCAGAACAAGTGCCGCCTTTCGGTGCCGAAAACGCTTTGAAGCAACCCGGCGCAAAAAAGCTAGCAGACAAACATTAATTTGGCAAAATGTTGTTTTTTCATCACCTTAAGGCGGATTCAACATGAAAGATAGTTTACCAACAAGAAACACAGGCAATTTCGGGTAAACAGATGATAGCAATAAGATCATTGGGAAATAAAGGATGGTACAGATTCTCGAATTTCACATGAGAGAAGACAATTTTTATTTCATGATTTCATTGACATGGTTACAATAGAATTTGCTAAGTGTAAAAAGGACGTACCTGAGCGATATTCCACGGACGTTTCGTCTCATCTAAGTCGTCATCTACATGCCTTTTCCTCTTACGACCTTTCATCCTAGGATCTTTCTTTGAATCCCTTAAGTCGAGGAGATAATATGACCCGTTTTTCAGAATGTTGCTGATAACAAAAGGTCCTTCCCATGGAGGGGATAAGTTGTGCTGCCGGCTTTGCACAAGCCGAAGCACTAAGTCGCCTTCTCGAAAAGATCGATTCCGCACTCTACGGCTTTGGTAGCGATGTAGATCTTGCTGATAGATCTTGCTTCTTCTGCGTCTTCTTCGACGTAGGCTGCGACTCGAGGCGAATCGTGGATCATGTCGGTTGGGAGTATCGCTTCGGCACCATACACCAGAAAGAAAGGGGTGAAGCCGGTTGATCTATTTGTGGTAGTACGAATACTCCATAAGACTGCCGGCAGTTCATCAACCCAAGCGCCGGCTGCTCAATGCAATGGGGTTTCAAGCCTCGGCTTAATACCTTGTAGAATAATGATGTTAGTGCGCTCTACCTATCCATTGGATTGCGGGTCTGCGACCGATGCCACGTCGAGCCGAATCTTTGATCGGCTGCAAAACTTCGATAGCTCACCGACGGCAAAGTTTGTGCCATTGTCAGTGATAATACTATGCGGTATGCCGAATCGAGTGGTTATCTCGATGATGAACTTTGTAGCTGTAGCTCCGTCGAGTTTCTTGATGGGCTTTGCCTCCACCCACGTTGTGAATTTGTCGACCTCCACCAGCAGGTGAGTTAAGCCCCCTCTTGCCGTCTTGAAAGGTCCCACCATGTCGAGCCCCAGACCGCAAACAGCCAAGTAATAGGGATCATCCGGAGCTCCTGAGCTGGCAAGTGAACCTGCTTTGCGTAGCGCTGACATCCTTCACAAGTCTTGACGATGTTGGTGGCATCCTCCTTAGTCGTTAGCCAGAAGAATCCGTGCCGAAACGCCTTAGCGACCAACGCCTTTGCCGCCACGTGATGCCCACATTCGCCGGAGTGGATTTCCTCAAGGATTTGCCGCCCTTCTTATGGAGAGACGCATCTTTGGAAGATGCCGGATGTACTCCGTTTGTATAGCTGTCCATCAATAATCGTGTACGCCTTTGCTCGGCGCTCAATTTGACGGCTCAACAATTCGTCATCCTTGGGCAGTTTCTTATTAATCAGGAAATCAATGTAGGGCGTGGTCCAATCTGGGGTTACGAAGCACACTTGAAATGATTCTGCTGACAAGGGATAATCTTCATCGCCGCCTTTGATGGACGGCTTATGCAGATGATGGAGAAATACATCTGGGGGTACTGCCTTTTGCCTGGAGCCTATTCTGGCCAAGGCGTCAGCAGCTTCATTGTCATCTCGGGAAGTATGCCGGACCTCTAAGCCGGCGAAGCATCTGCCGAATTCATCGACTGTTCTCCTGTATTCCGCCATTGTGGGACTTTTCGTGTCCCAACATCCATCAAGTTGCTGCACAACAAGATCCGAGTCGCCATAGCAGAGGATGCGCTTTACTCCCAACTCCTTAGCCATATGAAGGCCATGGAGGAGAGCCTCATACTCTGCTACATTGTTGGTGGCGTTGAAGTGGATTCGGAGGACATAACTGAGCTTATCACCCTTAGGTGACTTTAGCACTAGTCCAGCCCCCGAGCCTTCCTTCATTTTTGAGCCATCAAAGTGCATTATCCAGTACTGAGAATCCGGCAAAGGTGTGCTCTCCATCGCCTCTGTCCAGTCTGCAACAAAGTCGGCTAGACCTTGGGATTTGATGGCGGTCCTCGGCTTATACTGGATGTCAAAGGCTGCTAACTCGATGCCCCATTTGGCGACTCGACCCGTTGTGTCGGCATTGTTGATGATGTCCTTTAGTGGAGCTTTGCTGACCACCGTGATTGTGTGATCCTGGAAGTAATGCCGCAGCTTTCTGGCGGCAAAGAATACACCATAGGCTAACTTCTGGTAGTGAGGGTAGCATTGCTTGTAATTTGAGAACACCTCGCTAATGAAATAGACAGGGCGCTGATCCGGCCATTGCTTCCCTTCCTCCAGGCGCTCCACTACAATGACGACACTTATCACGAAATTCGTGGCCGACATGTAGAGGAGAAGCGGCTCTTTTTCTCTCGGAGCTGCTAAGATTTGAGCATGCGTCAATGTGTACTCAGCTGCACCAAAGCTGCCTCTGCTTCCTTTGTCCAAAAAAAAATTGTCCGACTTTTTGAGGAGCTTGTATAATGGCAACGCTTTGTCACCAAGCCGGCTAATGAATCGGCTTACAGCCGCGGCGGAACCCATAAGCCGCTGTATGTTCTTCAGACAAGTCGGACTTTCGATGTTCTGAATTGCCTTTATCTTTTCCGGGTTAACTTCAATTCCTCTTTGGTAAACAATGAAGCCCAGAAGCTTGCCTGCGGGTACTCCGAAGACGCATTTTACCGGATTAAGCTTCATCTGGTACTCCCTTAGATTTGCAAAGGTTTCCGATAGATCGGCGATAAGATCGCCACGCTTCTTCGACATGACCGCTATGTCGTCGACGTAGACGTGAACATTGCGGCCAATTTGCGTGTCTAAACACCGCTGCATACACCTTTGGTAAGTAGCGCCGACATTCTTTAAGCCGAAAGACATTGTGATCTAGCAGTAATTGCCATATGGCGTAGTGAAAGATGTCTTGACCTGATCTGACTCCTTCATCTTAATCTGACGGTAACCCGAATAAGCGTCCAGAAAACATAATATCTCTGAGCCGGTAGTTGAATCAATTACCTGATCGGTACGAGGTAGGGCGAACGTATCCTTAGGGCAGACTTTGTTTAAGCTAGTGAAATCAATGCACATATGTAGCTCAGAGGTGTTTTTCTTTGGAACAAGCACGGGATTTGCCAACCAATCAGTGTGGACAACTTCACGGATGAATTTGGCGGTGGTGAGCCTTAGGATCTCTTTTCCAACCGCCTTGCGCTTCTCAGTTCCGAGCCGGCGGAGGCCTTGTTTGACCGGCTTAGCGTCCTTGTTGAATTTTAGGGAGTGCTCGGCAAGTTTCCTCGGGACACCTGACATGTCAGATGGTGACCAAGCAAAGATATCCCGGTTCTCATAGAGAAACTTGACGAGCTTGCCTTTCTATTTGTCGTCGAGACCGACACCAATAATGGCCTCCTTTGTCGGATCATCATTTGAGAGCTTGATTTTCTTGATTTTCAAGTCAACCTTAGAGGACGGCTTTTCAGTTGCCAGCATCTCATCGGGACCCATTGTCTTCTTGAGATCCTCCAATTCTTCCTTGCAGATTTCTTCTTCAGCATGGACAGCATTGGCGGTCTCACACTCCTTGGCTTTCTTGAAGTCTCCTTTGACTGTGATGATCCCATTGGGTCCCGGAATTTTCAGCTTGCTATAGATGTAGCAGGGCCGAGCCATAAATTTGGCGAAAGCCGGACGTCCAAAGATTGCATGATATGCACTTTTAAATGGTACCACCTCAAAGGAGACATCCTCAGTCCGAAAATTATCAGCTCCGCCAAAGGTGACCTTCAGGGTGATTTGTCCCATCAAAGAGGCTTATCATCCCGGCACAATCCTTTGCCGCCGTGTAGGGGGTATGTACTTGGAGGGGTTATCTCCCTCTTTGCGCGGTGGAGGCGGCGGTGGATGTGGCATATGATCTCTGTTACCCTCCCTTCGAGGAGGATTTTCCCCCTCACATCGTCCCTCCTGACGGGATGGAGCCGCCTTTTCCTTGCGAGGGTCCTCCTTTCGCTCCCTGCTCCGATGCCCTTCCCGGCTTCGACTAGCCTCACGATGGAGTGACGAACCTGTCTGAGATTCCGCGCCTCTAGGCTGCTTGTCCTTTGGGTCCTTGTCGCCGCCTTTGTTGTGGCTACTTGAGCTGGCTGGGTCATCATCTGGGTCTGCTGGTGGAGCAGCCATTGGCTTCTTGGCCGCCGAGTTGCAAAAACGAGAGTCATCAACAAGGCGTCCAGTCTTTACTTGCGAGTCGTTTTGCTGCTGCTGTGGAACCTCTAGTCGATAAGCCGAATATTTGAGCCGAGCGTCACGGTCCAACGATTTGTCGAACATGTCCTCCTGGGCCACCTCCATGTTTGTGGCTGGGGTGTTGAAGTAACACAAGTTAGTCACCGGGTCACGCCGGTCATGGTACTTTCTCCAGACTAAATTAACATGGTCGGCTTCCCACTTGCTGCGGAAATCCAACCTCTTATGCAGATTCTTGTCGCGAGCCGGACGGAAGACATCGTCGGCCCCCTTTTCTCTCTGCTTCCGGATGAACTCCGTTTCCTTGTTTGTGATCTCAACCTCGCGCTCCGCTACCTGGGCTGCATGCTCTTCTAGCTCGGCGCGACGCTTTTTCATGTCGGCTAGCGATGCGTTTGGAGGAAGTGGAGTTAGCAGTCGTTCGTACTTTGCCATCCTTTCTTCGTGCTCCTTTTCTGCTGCTTCGCCAGCCGTAGCGTCAATGTCGTCTCCTGCAGCCGACAATCTACCAGTTCCCTTCATTGGAGCCAGCGGTGGCACAAAGTCCACCTTTTGATTTCTGGCTTCTGGAGTTCTTTCTTCGCCATTGGTGATTTTTTAGGTGTTGGGGTCGTCCTTAGGACCAGAGACGTCACCCATCAAGACCTCGGCAGGGCATCCTAAGCAGGATGCAACTTTCCGACTAAAATCATCGGATTCTCCTTCAGATTCGAGGTCCTGCTCCATATGGGCAGTGTCCCCTAATCCGGCTTCTGAGTTAGCCCCGGCCTGCAAAGCAGGAAGGATAGACTCAGGTTCTGTCATCGACTCGTTAGAGCCGGATTCTCCTAAGATGCCAACAAAGTGGAAGTCCGACGCCGCCATGTTGGAACTTGCGTCGTCTTCAGAATCTTCATCGTCAGCTTCAAAAGCCAGATCCAGATCGGCGATCTCCTCAGAGTCCAGATCCGATCCCTCGTCGAAGTTGCTTGGGTGGGTGGCGGGCATACTCGAGGTGAAGCCGAGATCGTCCAAAGCCTGGCCGGTGAAGCTAACGAATATGTCGAAGCCTCCGACAGAGACCGTGGACCAACCGGTGGGATCCTCCTTTGCCGGCGTCCAAACGCCGTCGTTGAAGACGTGGCCGACTCCTGTCTCGTCGAAGTAGCTCACCAAGCCGACTGTGATGGTGTCGCCGACTCCGCCTGTAGCTCCCAGACGGAACGAAACCCCTGACATCTCTTGCCCCACGATGGGCGCCAACTGTCGTGGTATTGTCGAATCTAGCCGCGGCAGGGGTGCCATCGAGCTAGGTAGAGAGAGGGGTTTAGGAGACGTGGGGTGTTCCGGCGACGGGATGACAAAGGGTTTACCCAGCTTCGGATCTCGCAACGGTGGCGAAACCATATGTGCTGCTATAATTCACTATAAGGCAATATGAGTCGATTACAATGAAAAGTGTCTAGGGCTTCTGAAAGTATTGCCCTAAGGCGTCCCGTAGGACGGCTTATAAAGGCGTCCGGTCCCAGGGCTTACAGGGGGAAACCTAACCGACTAAGTCACAGATTTCTACTCTAATCCGGCTTGAGCTCCACCTTGTGGGCCAAGTCTTCCTCAACGCGGGCCGGCTTCTGGAACCTTCCCTTAGCCGGATGGGCCTCCTGCGCTTCATCGCACTGGGCCGCCCGGTAAGCCGGAATTCAGCCTTCCACCACTAAGGGCCACCCTGGTACGCTGGTTTTAGTCTCCTTCGTGAAGGTACCTGTTCGGCATAACCCCAACATCCTTGATCCCGTAAGCGAGGTAGACGTGGCCTGATGATCTCAGCAGCACGACAGTGTGGTGGTGATGATGACGATCTCCACGGGCAGGGCTTCGCCAAGCCAAGCACAAGGAGAGGGAGAGGAGGAGGTGGCGCAGCAGCCCCCTAGGGCTATAGGGGTGCGGCGACTATGGGTAGAGCTATTGGTGGCGGCAGCCCTTCGGGGAAGTGGTGGCGCAGCTAGGGATTAGGGTGGAGGAGGTGGTGCGGCTTGGGGTGCTTGGGGGGCAGCCTTGTGGTGTGCCGCACCCCTCCCGTCCCCCCTTTAATTAGGCGGCGGCCAGGGCTAGGGTAGGGGCCGGCCGGCCCTCCTTTGCTTGGCTCCCAAGTTGAGTCCCTCTGGGACTCGGCTTGGGCCTTTCCTAAAGGGAAGGGGCCGGCCTCCTAGTCCCACTAGGACCCGACCTCCCTTTGCCTTGTCCCGGCCGAACTGGCCCACATGGGCCTAGGGCTGGTGCGGCTAGCCCTTTAGGGTTGCTGCACCACCCTTTGGTCCATGTGGGTCCTCTTCTAGATCCTTCTATAATATTCCGGAACCTTCCTGTAATGCCCCGGGGTTTTCCCCAAATTAGATTTTTGTTTGGTTTCCTTTTTGGATCATCATGACATCAACATCATGCGCATTTCATATTTTTGACAACAAAAAAATATTTTTATTAAACCCTATTTTATTTTTGCTAAAATTGTCAGAAAAGTTTTACTGAGACAGTCTTCTCCGTTTTCGAAAATTTATTGCCAAAATTATTTTTGCAAAAAGAAAATAAAATTCGAGTGCGCAAGAGAGCAGCCCAAACCTGGCCCAAGCCCACCTAACCTCAAACCCTAGGGTTTCCCCCTGGCTTTTTCCTTTCCCACCCCCTGTGTTTTGCAGCCGCCCTCCCCTCGTTTTTCTTTTCGTGAAGACGCCCTTCCACCTCTTCTCCTTTTCTTTTTCCCCCTCCCTTTTCTTTTCTCTCTCTTTTTTTCTCTCTACTCCCCTTTTCTTCCTCTCTCTCTCTCGTTTTCTTTTTCTTCTCTCTTCCTCCCGTGGCCTTTCTTCCTCCTCCCGCACCTGCTCCTCCCGCTCGATCCCCTCTTCCCCGAGCTCCCAACCCATCGAGCCTGCACCCGCACGACCCTGCTGCACCTCTCCTCCTCTCCCTCCCAGCTCGCGGCTCCTCCTCTCTCCCCGGCTTCCCGTGCGTCCCCGCCGCCTCCTGGTCGTCGTCCCCGCCGTCCTCGCCCCAGTTTCGGCCCGAGCCGCCATGCCTCGCCCCTCCGGCCTCGAGACGCCACTCCGCCTCTCTCCTCCTCTCCTCGTCGTGCTCCTCACCGCTGCTCCCCCCCCTCCCGCCTCCAAATCGCGGCCGCCGTCGTCCACCTCCATCCCCAGCCCCTGCTCCCCCACCAGCTGGCCCCCTCCCTCCGCGACCTGCTACTCCTCTCCATGGCCGCGCCCCGGCCTGCCTCGTCCCTGCCCCGCCGTCAAGGTCCACCTCGTCCCCGTGGACGTCCTTGCCGTGGCCGCCCCCCTCGGTGCCCTGGCGACGTCCCTTGCTCCTCCGCCAGCTCCTCACCTTGTGGCCGTGCTCCTCCTCCTCGTCCACGGCTCCGGTTCCGTGCCCATGGCCGCCTGCTGCTGCTTCTGTCGCGGTGTCATGCTCGTCTTCGTTACCACTGCCGTGTCGCGCTGTTGACTCCGATGTGTGGTGTTGCTCCGTGGCCTTCGTCCGTTCCTAGTTCTGCGTTCCCCGTCTCCGCCCGTGTCTCTGTCCCGTGGTGTCTCCGTTCCCCCCGTCGTGAAGCACCGTGAAGCCGATCCCCGATGCGCCAAGTTCTCCGATGCTGTGAAGCCAAGTTCTCCGTTCCCGCGCCTCCGTGTCGTGAACCTGGAAGACCGATACGCCAAGATCTACCCCGACACCGAAACCGCCAAGTTCTCTGCTTCGAGTCCGTTTGTGTTGGCCGCCTTCGTGCACGCCCATGAAGTCCGAAGACCGAAACCTGACAAGATCTCCGAGTACCCCGATGTGGTGAACCCCGTCAACCCTGAAGACCGGAATGCCAAGGTCTGCAACCCCGACGACCCGTGTACGACTACTTCCAGGACGTCGACTACCTCGACTACTTCGACTCCGGATGAACGACTACTTCGACTACGATGACTACTTCGACTACTTCCTCTTCGATCCGGAGACGGTGGTTCCGAATCTGAAGATATCCGACTCCGATGTGTGACCCCAACCCTAAACCCTATATACCATATATGCGTATCTTATAAAGTCATGCATCATTGATTAACATCGCACCTTTATCCATTTAGTCGAATTAAACCTACTTTAATTATGGGGTTTTGTCCGGTGCATCTATATTGTGCACCGATCCCATTTAAAATTGCTTTTCCATGTGTTAGGGAATAAAATTGGACAACATTTAATTTGTCATGTATGCATGTCATCAACATGCCGGTTCTTTTGCCGTAGAGTAAAATGCATCTTTCTGTTGTCCAGTGTTTGTTGCTTCTTCGGGAATAGGACATTGAGTTGATGTGAGCAACGACAGGTTCTGCTACCTCTACCGGATTGCAGGCAAGTGATACTCCCTTGCTATCTTTGCTTGATTTCTGTCTCTCACTCATCCTATCTATTGTTCCTTGCTAGCCTTATGTTACGATGCTTGTTTACCTGGCAGCCATGATATAGCCACACCTTCACATCCTATTAACCTGTTGCTTGTTTACCTTGTTAGCCTTGCGAGTCCTAGTGCATGCTTAGGTGCATTGCTTGAGTCCTGTTATCTCTTTATCTAGTCTTGCTTATAATATGATAGCTAGGCTCAACTAAAATGTTAATCTTCAATTTCTGTTGCGATGGGAATAATTTAATAAAGATAAGGCATCGGCGGAAGGCCAATCGTGGCGTTTTGTTCTGCTAGTGTGTGGCACCCCCATCTGACACATGTCGCCAGAGAGGTGGTCGCCCCGTGCGCCAGCCCAGGATATCTGGACGCACGTTACGACAATGCAACATAGCGAAATATCATTACACAATCAGGCCCGAAGGGCTACAAATGGTTTACAAGGCCATCAAGGCATGAACAATTATCATGGCCAAGTATGGCACGGGACAGAGTTTAACTGGCAGCGGAAGACATAGGTACGACAACAACTTGGTGCGGCTCCATTCCACAGGCATCTGGCTGGGCTACTGATCCTAGCACGCTCCTTCTCGATTTCCTTGCTATGGTAGGAGATGATTCCTCGCCCATATCTGGCCACAATCACAAGGCCCGTGAGTACATTATTATGCACTCAGCAAGTATTGCCCCTCACTACAAACAAACCAGCAATCATGCAACAAGATATACACTGTAAATAAAATCCTACAACATGGCAAGTGTACTCATGGCATAAAAGTAGCATGTCATTGACAACCAAACATGTCATAAGCAAGCAACAGGGGTATCACCAGTACAGAGTCCAAGCCAGGTGGGGTTGGATCGTGTACCGGCAATCATACAACGAGCTTACCTGTGACGAGTAGACGGGTGTAACCGTTGGTACCAGATCTTATAACTACTCCTGTCAACACACTCAGGCTTCCAAGCCTCTAGCCAATTCCGGCTATCAATCCAGCCAACTCTGGCTATCTCCCGGGGCATGCACGGTTGATGTTGGCTCTGGCCTAACTATAGGCTTCCAACGCATCACACCGCCACCCCATTCACCTCACAAGTAACATTCCCTGCAGCATCTTATTGTTCATTTAGTGAATTCAGGTTGTTCACTTTCTTTCAAACAATACTTACGTTTAACCTCCGGACTCGACAAAGGACAAATAGTGTGACCGACACTGAACTGTTCCATAACCTAGGAACAAGGCTAGCTGCTAGATGACACACTCTCGAGAGGTTGCAGTGACCACCCATCTAGATGCACCTTACTCAGCCGGCACTTTAGGACATCATCCTTAAGTCAAACTCAGCAAGATACACATACATAACCGTTCACGCTACCCAGACACTCCCTGTATAGCTACCAGCATAACTCTATGCCTTATGACGAAGTGAATCCGGCACGTCCCCAACGGATGAGCAACGCCTAGCTCCGGAACCTTCACAAGACTAGCCCCGACCACAACTATGCAGTATCCGACTAGACTTGCCAAGTGGGTAGCATCAAAGGAGGCTTGATAGGTTACATAGGTTACGGCCTTTCCATTTGGGGCGACAGTGGTAGTGCGTTCGATGTTCAGATTGATGGCACTATGGACTGACCCTATCGAAGTTTGGAGGGGTGTTTCATTTAATCAAGTTCCATCATTCACACATATCCAAGCAACAAAGGATTAGTCCAACACAACAACCACAATAATAATATATCATCAAGCAACAAAATATTAGCAACACAATATTTCAAGCAATAGATAGTTTGCATCAACCGGGCGACTGTGGCGGAGATGCCTCCGGCCGGTACCAGCCTCAGGTTGACAAAGAAAATAAAACAATACATTCAACCGGGCGAGGGCGGAGATGTCTCCGGCCAGTAGCAGCCACGGGTTGAGTGAGAAAATAAAATAAACAATTGGTTAGCGTCAACCGGGCGACTATCGTGGCGAGTCCGCCAACAAGCGTCATCACAGATCAACTGGTTGATTAGCGTCGACCGGGTGACTATCGTGGCGAGTCCGCCAACAAGCGTCATCACAGATCAACTGGTGGATTAGCGCCGACCGGGTGACTATCGTGGCGAGTCCGCCAACAAGCGTCATCACAGGTCAACTATAAATTATAACATAGTGTTTCAAACAGATGACTGTGGCGGGCAACCCTGCCGGTGTCACCGTAAAAGAATAACCGAAAAGCACTCATAAGAAAGAGAGAGCATCCATTCCACTCGAGGGTTACCCCGACGTGGTGTCAGCAATCTCGGCAAAAAGAACCAGAAAGTCAGCTCCCAGCGTCGTAGTCCGGATGGTCTATGCCAACCATATTTGACGGAGGGACAAGGCAAATAACTCTTTTGGCGAATGCCCCCAACCCCGAGGATCATAAGACGACATTCGTCCGCTCCTCACCTCGGTGAAGAGGAAAAGAACCAAACAAAGCCCCGCAAGCGCGAGACGCACAATTGTAATAATTCCCCCCCCATTCCTTTGACTTGAGGCGGGAGACCCGGCCATTGTCTCGGGAATGTGAGTGTTGCACAGATAAGCAATATAAGGTAGTGCGATAAATTAAAATACGACAGGATATGCAACATGGCAGGAACAATAATATAAGTTCCATACTAAACAAGGACAATACTCAGGCAAGCATAATATACAAACAACAATATAATCACCCGACATAGTATTAAGCAATCAAACAAACAAGCATTGCGGGACGGATCATAGCAAGGGGTTAGCTTGCCTTCGACGATCGATGCCATTTGGCTTGGAGGTCACGGCACGTCGCGGGATAGGGTTTCGATTCGCCGGTACCGCGGAAAAACACCTGAATCGGAGTCACGGTTCACAGGATACGGGGGTGCCAAAATCGTTCCAGCAGGAAAAAGGAAAACAGATCCGCGCGAGAGAAAAAAAAACTGCACGGGCCGCGTCAGTCACGCGACATGGGCTATCGGTGGACTGCCGTGCGCCGCGTGCGCGCCCCCGGCTGGGCTGCTGGCAGGCCGCGGGCTGCTGTGCCTTAGCGGGCCGATACGTTTCCCTGAAAAGAAAGAAAAAAAACAAAGGAACGGAGGGGATCGATCCCCTGGTCGTCATCATCCTCCGCACTCGTACTGGAACGAGCGGGAGCCGGCCGGGGATGGCCAGAGGCTTGCCGGGAGGGTCGGCCGGCGGCGGGGGCGGGCCCGAGGCGTCACGCCGCGGTCGAGGAAGGGGCTAGGGAGCCGGGGACCCGCGGGGTCGCCGACATGGTCGTTGACGACGACGGCCACGGCGGGAGCTCGGGTGGAGCTTGGGGCGACGAAGAGGTGGGCCGGGGACCTCGGCGTTGACGGAGACGCCGCGGATAGCCGCGGTCGGGGAGGGCGGCTCCGGCGTCGAGGAAGCCTTCTGTGCGTCGCCCGTGAACCCGACGTGCTCGGCTACGCGCGAGGTACGGGCGGCTTGGGGGGGAGGCCGGCCGGTGATAGAGGGGGGAAATAGGGGCGGACGCCGACGACGGGAGCTGGGCGGCGGCGCCGTGTTGCGCCCAGGGGAGGGCTTGGGGCTAGGGGGAGGTGCGGGGTTGCTCGAGCACGCAAGCTCCTGTGCTTCGGCCATGGTGGCCAAATTTTTTTGTGTGCTCTCTCCCTCACCCATGAGAACCGAATGAGGAGGGCAGGGGAGAGGGGAAGAAGTGGACTGGCTAGGGTTCGCTCGGGGGCTGCTGGGGTGGCTTGATATAGGCCAGAGGGGTGGGATTAGGTGGTGGCCGGGCGGCCATTGAAGCATGACGGCCACCAGTGCACCAACTCCCCTCCAAGCCATGAATGGGGGGGGAGGATAAGGCAGTCGTGCTGGAGGCACAGTGGCGCACGAGGTGGTACTGGTGCGGAGGATAAGGGCAGGGGCTGCGGTCTCGCACCGGGTCATGCCGACACCGGCATGTCTAGAGCGCGACGCAAGCGGCGTCGTCACGTTCCCGATGATCTAGGGCACCAAAATGGACAAGGCTTCGCCACGGGGTTGCACTACTGCAACAAACAATATCTAGAAGGCCAACCCAAAATTGTGACAAAATGTCAATGCAAAGTTTTGAAAAATTCAAATGCACTCAAGGTGTTCGATGGAAAGAAACTGGACTTCCCCTATGCCAATGGAGCTGGGATTTTTACTGGTGATGTTGTACTGGTATATGAGCAATGTGGTCAAGTTTCATCCAAATTGGAGAGGGTCTCATGTGTAAACATTTTTGGGTTTCGAAAATGGCCGAAGGTGTTCGATGAAATGACCATGGCCTTGCACATCTCAGAAAAATCCCCAAAATTCACATTAGGTTAGGATAGGTGTATGCAGTATGTCTGTGGAGTTTGAGATCAATTGAGCATAGGGAAGTTGGTCAAATAATTCGGTGTCTAAAAATGCCCTAATGGCATGGGTATGCCAAGTGCACTTACTCACATGATATAGGCCTAATATTGTGGATATGGTGTTGTGTATGGAATCTTTTCAACTTGTCAAAATGGCAATGCCAAATGATTTTTTTGTAGCTGGGGGTTGCTTTGGAAACTGCAATTAGGCACAAAAAGGGCATTACAAAGGAAGTACCTCAAATATTGCTCAAATGAGGTTGGGCCAATGGAGTGAAATGTTCAGGAGGTCAAATCATGCACCTCACCAAAATTGCAGAATTTCTGGATGAGTGGAAGGTGTCCAGATAATATTTGGATTGGAAATGGCATAACAGGAAATAGGAATAAACTCGGGATTATTGCATGGGGCTATGAAGTGTTCTGCCAGGGGAGTGATGTACCTGTATGAGGGAACCACATGGTATCTTGGTGGAATTTATTTCAAGGTACAATTGGGGTGGTGGCTTTTGGTGGGAAAGTCGAGAGGGGATTTGGAAACTCCAAATGGAACCAACATTCGAGAGACAAAACACTGGCACGGAACTAAGGTGGAGGTTGACAAGGGTCGAGGATTGCTGGGAAATTTCCAAGAGGGCAAAACGAAAGTCAAGCCAAGGACCATCTGGTTCAAGGAAAACATTTTGAAAGTAGAAAAAGTTTTCAGGTGTGGGAAAACACCACTAAAATTAGGGGCGAATTTTTGGGGTGTTACAAACCTTCCCCCCTTAAAAAGAATCTCGTCCCGAGATTCGGAGACTAACAGAGACTCCTGGGGTTATAACAAGATATTTCTTGTATGGTTTAATATACCCCTATATTAAAATATCTTAAAAACTTTTTCTACAAAATACTAGAGTTTAACACTCAAAAGGATGAACACTCAGCAGGATATTTTACTAAAACAAATACTATCAAGGCATGCCTTATTTTTCACACTCAATGCATTCTAGGATGGCATGGCAGGGGCTCACACAATCAATCAACATAGGATTTTCTACTATGGACATAAAATTAAATCTAAAGTTTTTAGTTCAACCAACAGAAGCATGGCAAGTTCAAACAAGATCTACACATGAATCATCAAGTGAGCGGGAAACCATGGGTATAGTGTATCCTCAAATACATCCACTTAATGGTTAAGTTTGTGCAACACACCAAATTTTTTTTTTTTTCGTACTAGAAAATAATATCCCCTTCAAATGTTGTCTTAATTATACAGGAGGGCATATGTGTCTTGGTTCACATACACGTCCTGTTCTTAAGTGTTCTGTCATTTGTTCGAAACTTTTGAAAAGGAAGAAAGGGCATGGTGTTTTGACGCACGTCAACCAAGTAGTTAACAAGCAAACAAATAACATCATGTTTAGTTGAAATAACAAGTCCCATAAGAGCTGCCAATCTAACATGCGATACAAGCAATCACAGAAGAACAAACAACCTCACAAACTCTCACTTACAAACTTAGGACTCCTTACTTGGTGGGGACTTGGTCTGGGCTTCATTCACCTTGCTACCTTCAGGGGCTTGCGGGTTGGGTCCTCGGCCAAGCTTGGTATCCATTAGGCTCCTTGCCACCACGGCTACAGTCTCAGGGATGCCTTCTGGCACGACACCAAAGCTACGAAGGGGTTGGAGGTTGTGGGTTGCGGCTGGTCCGGGATGAAAGGTATCGAGTCCAAACTTCAGAGCTTCCATTGATGGTGGTGTCCTTTGGAGTTTAACGGCTACTGGTCCTTGCGGAGCTGGGTTGTTGTTAGCGGGCTGCGGGACTTGGGCAAGGGCTTGCCTATTGGAATGGCATTCTTCCAAGTGGTAGACAAGGATGCTCTCCAAGGCGGTGGTGTAGGCTACAAGATGTGACAAGGTTGAGTTGAGCATCACTTCGATGCTCACCATGGGATGGCTGGGGCTTGCCAGGGATCTTGGTGGGAAAAAGCGAGAGGCGGGAGGTTCTGTCGCGGCTTCAAAGTATCGCAGACGAGCGAGACATTTCCAAGCTGCAACCTGGAGCGCCATCTCAGGGGAATCCACGAAGTGGCTTTGACTCACATACGGCGTCGCACTTCCTAAGGCACTTGTGGCGACATACACCTCGGCATGATACTCGCTCACGCAGGAGGAGAGGTTAGACCGATATACATAGTACACCGGGCGAGAAACACAACCAATAATATCGCGAGCAGCTTCCCACAGTAGAGGTGGAAAACCGGGGCGAAACTCAGCGGTGGTCTCGAAAATAAGGGTAGGTGCCATCTAAAAACTCAAACTAGGGTACTTAGGAGAGCGCAAGATTCCTGAGCGGGATCTGCTTCAAGAGAGTTGGGTTGCAAAGGATAGCAAGCAAGGGTGGGATTTTATAGGTAGCCAGGACGTGGGTTTCATACTAATGGGTAGGGTCGATTCCTTCTCCCGGAAGAAACCGGCGAGTCTGGTTGGGTAAGATTGGGACAAGTTTTACTGCACCATACTGTTGACCGACACGAGCCATGCCGGTTAGGCGGAGATGGGTTAAATCCATCGGGTCATTGTCGGGCAAAAGTAAGGCGGGGCTTTCCATGCTAGGGTAGTCTACAGCCAGCCTGGTGCTCTGATACCATGCTCTGTGGCACCCCCATCTGACACATGTCGCCAGAGAGGTGGTCGCCTCGTGCGCCAGCCCAGGATATCTGGACGCACGTTACGACAATGCAACATAGCGAAATATCATTACACAATCAGGCCCGAAGGGCTACAAATGGTTTACAAGGCCATCAAGGCATGAACAATTATCATGGCCAAGTATGGCACGGGACAGAGTTTAACTGGCAGCGGAAGACATAGGTACGACAACAGCTTGGTGCGGCTCCATTCCACAGGCATCTGGCTGGGCTACTGATCCTAGCACGCTCCTTCTCGATTTCCTTGCTATGGTAGGAGATGATTCCTCGCCCATATCTGGCCACAATCACAAGGCCCGTGAGTACATTATTATGCACTCAGCAAGTATTGCCCCTCACTACAAACAAACCAGCAATCATGCAACAAGATATACACTGTAAATAAAATCCTACAACATGGCAAGTGTACTCATGGCATAAAAGTAGCATGTCATTGACAACCAAACATGTCATAAGCAAGCAACAGGGGTATCACCAGTACAGAGTCCAAGCCAGGTGGGGTTGGATCGTGTACCGGCAATCATACAACGAGCTTACCTGTGACGAGTAGACGGGTGTAACCGTTGGTACCAGATCTTATAACTACTCCTGTCAACACACTCAGGCTTCCAAGCCTCTAGCCAATTCCGGCTATCAATCCAGCCAACTCTGGCTATCTCCCGGGGCATGCACGGTTGATGTTGGCTCTGGCCTAACTATAGGCTTCCAACGCATCACACCGCCACCCCATTCACCTCACAAGTAACATTCCCTGCAGCATCTTATTGTTCATTTAGTGAATTCAGGTTGTTCACTTTCTTTCAAACAATACTTACGTTTAACCTCCGGACTCGACAAAGGACAAATAGTGTGACCGACACTGAACTGTTCCATAACCTAGGAACAAGGCTAGCTGCTAGATGACACACTCTCGAGAGGTTGCAGTGACCACCCATCTAGATGCACCTTACTCAGCCGGCACTTTAGGACATCATCCTTAAGTCAAACTCAGCAAGATACACATACATAACCGTTCACGCTACCCAGACACTCCCTGTATAGCTACCAGCATAACTCTATGCCTTATGACGAAGTGAATCCGGCACGTCCCCAACGGATGAGCAACGCCTAGCTCTGGAACCTTCACAAGACTAGCCCCAACCACAACTATGCAGTATCCGACTAGACTTGCCAAGTGGGTAGCATCAAAGGAGGCTTGATAGGTTACATAGGTTACGGCCTTTCCATTTGGGGCGACAGTGGTAGTGCGTTCGATGTTCAGATTGATGGCACTATGGACTGACCCTATCGAAGTTTGGAGGGGTGTTTCATTTAATCAAGTTCCATCATTCACACATATCCAAGCAACAAAGGATTAGTCCAACACAACAACCACAATAATAATATATCATCAAGCAACAAAATATTAGCAACACAATATTTCAAGCAATAGATAGTTTGCATCAACCGGGCGACTGTGGCGGAGATGCCTCCGGCCGGTACCAGCCTCAGGTTGACAAAGAAAATAAAACAATACATTCAACCGGGCGAGGGCGGAGATGTCTCCGGCCAGTAGCAGCCACGGGTTGAGTGAGAAAATAAAATAAACAATTGGTTAGCGTCAACCGGGCGACTATCGTGGCGAGTCCGCCAACAAGCGTCATCACAGATCAACTGGTTGATTAGCGTCGACCGGGTGACTATCGTGGCGAGTCCGCCAACAAGCGTCATCACAGATCAACTGGTGGATTAGCGCCGACCGGGTGACTATCGTGGCGAGTCCGCCAACAAGCGTCATCACAGGTCAACTATAAATTATAACATAGTGTTTCAAACAGATGACTGTGGCGGGCAACCCTGCCGGTGTCACCGTAAAAGAATAACCGAAAAGCACTCATAAGAAAGAGAGAGCATCCATTCCACTCGAGGGTTACCCCGACGTGGTGTCAGCAATCTCGGCAAAAAGAACCAGAAAGTCAGCTCCCAGCGTCGTAGTCCGGATGGTCTATGCCAACCATATTTGACGGAGGGACAAGGCAAATAACTCTTTTGGCGAATGCCCCCAACCCCGAGGATCATAAGACGACATTCGTCCGCTCCTCACCTCGGTGAAGAGGAAAAGAACCAAACAAAGCCCCGCAAGCGCGAGACGCACAATTGTAATAATTCCCCCCCCCCATTCCTTTGACTTGAGGCGGGAGACCCGGCCATTGTCTCGGGAATGTGAGTGTTGCACAGATAAGCAATATAAGGTAGTGCGATAAATTAAAATACGACAGGATATGCAACATGGCAGGAACAATAATATAAGTTCCATACTAAACAAGGACAATACTCAGGCAAGCATAATATACAAACAACAATATAATCACCCGACATAGTATTAAGCAATCAAACAAACAAGCATTGCGGGACGGATCATAGCAAGGGGTTAGCTTGCCTTCGACGATCGATGCCATTTGGCTTGGAGGTCACGGCACGTCGCGGGATAGGGTTTCGATTCGCCGGTACCGCGGAAAAACACCTGAATCGGAGTCACGGTTCACAGGATACGGGGGTGCCAAAATCGTTCCAGCAGGAAAAAGGAAAACAGATCCGCGCGAGAGAAAAAAAAACTGCACGGGCCGCGTCAGTCACGCGACATGGGCTATCGGTGGACTGCCGTGCGCCGCGTGCGCGCCCCCGGCTGGGCTGCTGGCAGGCCGTGGGCTGCTGTGCCTTAGCGGGCCGATACGTTTCCCTGAAAAGAAAGAAAAAAAAACAAAGGAACGGAGGGGATCGATCCCCTGGTCGTCATCATCCTCCGCACTCGTACTGGAACGAGCGGGAGCCGGCCGGGGATGGCCAGAGGCTTGCCGGGAGGGTCGGCCGGCGGCGGGGGCGGGCCCGAGGCGTCACGCCGCGGTCGAGGAAGGGGCTAGGGAGCCGGGGACCCGCGGGGTCGCCGACACGGTCGTTGACGACGACGGCCACGGCGGGAGCTCGGGTGGAGCTTGGGGCGACGAAGAGGTGGGCCGGGGACCTCGGCGTTGACGGAGACGCCGCGGATAGCCGCGGTCGGGGAGGGCGGCTCCGGCGTCGAGGAAGCCTTCTGTGCGTCGCCCGTGAACCCGACGTGCTCGGCTACGCGCGAGGTACGGGCGGCTTGGGGGGGGAGGCCGGCCGGTGATAGAGGGGGGAAATAGGGGCGGACGCCGACGACGGGAGCTGGGCGGCGGCGCCGTGTTGCGCCCAGGGGAGGGCTTGGGGCTAGGGGGAGGTGCGGGGTTGCTCGAGCACGCAAGCTCCTGTGCTTCGGCCATGGTGGCCAAATTTTTTTGTGTGCTCTCTCCCTCACCCATGAGAACCGAATGAGGAGGGCAGGGGAGAGGGGAAGAAGTGGACTGGCTAGGGTTCGCTCGGGGGCTGCTGGGGTGGCTTGATATAGGCCAGAGGGGTGGGATTAGGTGGTGGCCGGGCGGCCATTGAAGCATGACGGCCACCAGTGCACCAACTCCCCTCCAAGCCATGAATGGGGGGGGAGGATAAGGCAGTCGTGCTGGAGGCACAGTGGCGCACGAGGTGGTACTGGTGCGGAGGATAAGGGCAGGGGCTGCGGTCTCGCACCGGGTCATGCCGACACCGGCATGTCTAGAGCGCGACGCAAGCGGCGTCGTCACGTTCCCGATGATCTAGGGCACCAAAATGGACAAGGCTTCGCCACGGGGTTGCACTACTGCAACAAACAATATCTAGAAGGCCAACCCAAAATTGTGACAAAATGTCAATGCAAAGTTTTGAAAAATTCAAATGCACTCAAGGTGTTCGATGGAAAGAAACTGGACTTCCCCTATGCCAATGGAGCTGGGATTTTTACTGGTGATGTTGTACTGGTATATGAGCAATGTGGTCAAGTTTCATCCAAATTGGAGAGGGTCTCATGTGTAAACATTTTTGGGTTTCGAAAATGGCCGAAGGTGTTCGATGAAATGACCATGGCCTTGCACATCTCAGAAAAATCCCCAAAATTCACATTAGGTTAGGATAGGTGTATGCAGTATGTCTGTGGAGTTTGAGATCAATTGAGCATAGGGAAGTTGGTCAAATAATTCGGTGTCTAAAAATGCCCTAATGGCATGGGTATGCCAAGTGCACTTACTCACATGATATAGGCCTAATATTGTGGATATGGTGTTGTGTATGGAATCTTTTCAACTTGTCAAAATGGCAATGCCAAATGATTTTTTTGTAGCTGGGGGTTGCTTTGGAAACTGCAATTAGGCACAAAAAGGGCATTACAAAGGAAGTACCTCAAATATTGCTCAAATGAGGTTGGGCCAATGGAGTGAAATGTTCAGGAGGTCAAATCATGCACCTCACCAAAATTGCAGAATTTCTGGATGAGTGGAAGGTGTCCAGATAATATTTGGATTGGAAATGGCATAACAGGAAATAGGAATAAACTCGGGATTATTGCATGGGGCTATGAAGTGTTCTGCCAGGGGAGTGATGTACCTGTATGAGGGAACCACATGGTATCTTGGTGGAATTTATTTCAAGGTACAATTGGGGTGGTGGCTTTTGGTGGGAAAGTCGAGAGGGGATTTGGAAACTCCAAATGGAACCAACATTCGAGAGACAAAACACTGGCACAGAACTAAGGTGGAGGTTGACAAGGGTCGAGGATTGCTTGGAAATTTCCAAGAGGGCAAAACGAAAGTCAAGCCAAGGACCATCTGGTTCAAGGAAAACATTTTGAAAGTAGAAAAAGTTTTCAGGTGTGGGAAAACACCACTAAAATTAGGGGCGAATTTTTGGGGTGTTACATAGTGTCGCCTAGGATCCGAGTTCTTTTCCGCTGATCCAAGACTGAGCGCACTAACCACATGTGGGAGTTCTATGGGCCTCCCCACAATCTATTACCGGATCCTCAAACCTGTCCAGGTGCCACAAGCAGTTCGGGTGTTTTAGTAGGTCTTGCTGCCTGGTCGTTTATCGAATGTGGACGGAGGGCAATCGTAAGAGTGTTCCTCCCGAAGCCACGCATGCAATGGTTAGGCCCACCTCGAAGCTTCGGCCAGACTCTCAAGGTGGATCAGACCTACCTAGGTGGCTCCCTGGACTTGTTTGTAAAGAAGGGAAGTATTGCGTCGAACACTCCACCGGTACACCTCTAAGCGAGTGTTTCGATGCGTGTGGGTTCATTGGTGCATCCCTGCAGGGTGAAATCTTTTCGAAAAGCCGTGTCCACGGTTATGGACGACTTGGTGAAATGTGTTGGCTAAAAAGATCATAGACAACTTGCACCTGATGATTATAACTTGACTAGTAAGATAGATTACTTGAATAATAACTCATAAAACTTGTCCACAGTGTGAGTTGCCCTGATTGCTTCCTCGCGGGCGGGTGATCGAGGGAGTAATACCTGGGCGGGTTTTTGATGTGGTGAGTAGTATAGTTGGTTTCTTATGCGTTCTCTTACCTTCTCTCTTTTAGACGAAAGTTGTAGTATGTCTCTATAAGTTGTTAGTGCTGCTTGCCGCCGCCTCAATCGCTAACCCTCTTTCCCCGGAATTCCAGTATTGATATCTTGTGAGTATTACTTGCCAGTACTTCTACTAGTACTGACCCCTTCGGGGCTGCTATTCCAATGCAGCCGACAGGTTTGAAGTCTAACGACGTTAGCTTGGGAATCCCTCCGGCTTGCCCTAGGTAGGGATATGGTGCCTTCGTTTATCTTCAGGACTCTTGGTCCAATTTGTATCTTGTCCGTACTCAGACGCTATTTAGTTTCCGTTGTTCTTTGGTTCTTTGGTTCTTTGTATTGTAACCTTTTGTTGTTCTTGACTCGGTGAATCGTTATTGTATATATGTTCTTCTGTGGGTTCCATCGAGAACTGTTGTAACGTTACCCCAATTCCACCTGCATAACGTGTGTGTTGCGACGTGCACGTTATGCTTGGTGGGCGTCCTTTAGGATCGTTATTATGCGGATTTTGCTGGAACGGTCAAATCTGCCTAGTACCGATCTTGGGGCATTACACTTCCGGTACCCAATACAAATTTCCCGGAACTTTTCCGATACCTCCGGAAACCACTTTCTATATATGAATCTTATTCACCGGACTCCTCTGGAACTCCTCGTGATGTCCGGGATCCCATCCGAGACTCCGAATCATCATTCATTCGTTTCATCATTTAATTCATCACAAAACCTAATTTCATCGGAGCGTTAAGTGTGTGACCCTACGGGTTTGGGAATGCATAGACATGATCATATCAATAATTAATAGCGGGATCGGGATGTTCATATTAATTCCTATACACTCAACGAAACTCTTTTCTCGATTGAACCATGATGCCGGAGATTCAATTAATCTCATATACGATTCCCTTTGTCTCACGATATTTTACTTGCCCGAGATTTAATCGTTGACATCCCCATGTCCAGTTTAATCTCGTTACCAGCAAGTTCTCTTTACTCGTCCATAATATAGGATCCCGGTGATTACATCTTAATCACATGTCTGCAGACCTTTGATGCTATATTACCGAGAAGGCCTGGAGATATCTTCTCCGTCACATGGAGGTACAAATCCCACTCTTGATTCATATCACCCAACAACCCAGCATCGGAGATACCTGAAAGCCACCTTTATAATCACCCAGTTACGAAGCAACGTTTGATGTCCACAAAGTATTCCTCTGGTAAACATGAGTGATATAATCTCATGGTCTAAGGAAACTATACTTGGCATATTAAAAGTGTTGACAACAAAACTTTTGTGACACGATTAATTGCAACTCTTTATTATTTGGGTCATGTCCATCAAGTCATTCGCCCAATGACGTGACTCCATTATCAAGTGACTATAACAAGTCCATAGTTAGGAAACACTAACTATCTCTTGATCAACGAAGTAGTCCTATAGAGGCTCACTAGGGACTCCTGGTGTTTATATTCCACACATGTATTATGTTTCCATTTAATACAATTATAGCATGGATAATAAACTATTATCACAAACATGAATATGCTTAATAAACCATTTTATTATTGCATCTAGGGCATATTCCCAACAGCACGGTGACGTTCACGCTTGATGAATTGCCGGCTTCGGGTATAACCATGGTTGTGAAGTATTTGTCTTCTTTTTTGGACGGTCCACATCCTAGCCCATCTGACGCGGAACATCGCCACCTTCTCTCCTGAGTAGTTAAGTTCCCATATCTCCTCGATCCTTCCGTAGTATCTTAACTTTTTGTCACCGGTGTAGGATTCCATCGTTACCCCTGAGTTTTGATAATCCGATGTTTTGTCCTTTTGCTCTGTGTAGAAAGTGAACCCGTTGATATCGTATGCTTCAAACGTCGTGAGGTTGGGGGCGGGGCCACGTGACAAGGCGTATAAGAGTTTAACTTCCGCACTAGCTGTTGGGGGCGGAGCGTCAAGCTCATCTTTGAACCAACGCAAGAAAGACGAGTTGTGCTCTCTAATTATTTCTCCTTCTGTCCTCCGCTTGCCCTGGTCAGTGTACTTCTTCTCCATCAGGATCTTGTGCTTTTCCACCCAAATATCGACAATTTGAATGTGTTGGAGATCCACTAAGTTTGCCCTGTTAAAATCGGCGCGTCGAGAAGCGTGGTACACATGCAACTCCCTCCGGCCATTTTTGTGACCTGCTCCATCGAGCTTGCCAATGTGCTTGTTTCCGGGCAAACCAACAGGGTCCTCCCCGTCCAGAAAATTCGTGCAGAAAGAGGTGCACTCTTCGGGAAGAAAGCCCTGAACGATGCTTCCATCCGGATGGGCCCTGTTACGACGAATCTTGATATCCGTCTTCGAATGGCATCATGTTGTGCTGGAACAACGGCCCAAGATAGATGATATCATCCACGATATGGACCAACAGATGCACACAGATGCCAAAGAATGCGGGTGGGAAGTACATCTCAAGCTCGCATAGTATCACGACGATCTCTTCCTGCAGCCTTGAGAGTTGCTTCCCGGTGATTGACTTTCGGGAGATCACGTCGAAGAAGTTACAGAGGCCAAAAAGGGTTTCACGGACGTGCTTGTCCATTATCCCTCAGATTGCAACCGGAAGTATCTGCGTCATCATCACGTGACAGTCATGAGATGTCATCTCGCTGAACTATTGTTTCTGTGGGTCTAAAAATCTGCTTATTAGCCCCGAGTAACCCAAAGGCACTTTGACTCCTAGAAGGCACTTGATCAATTGTTCGATCTCGTTCGGACTTAGAGTGAAGCAGGAGGGGGGGGCAGTAATAGTCGTTCCTCTTAACCCTTTTGCTCTAGGGACCGTCCGTCTCCTATTCCGATTGGTCATGATCAATAGCCGGGCGTCCTCCGTGAAGCTCTTCCCAGATACCCATATGTATCAGGTCGCTTCTTGCTTTTGGCCCATCTTTCGTCCTCTCCGGCATGTTGAGCAGAGTGCCAAACAGACTCTCGAACACATTCTTCGTGATATGCATTAGATCTAGGCAATGAGGCATACCGAGGATGGGCCAGTATGGCAAGTCCCAAAACACGGACCTCGTCTTCCATACATCTAGGAGTGGTTTTGGCGCCTTTTGCTTCTTTCCCGGCCGAGGGCACTCTTCCCATTCATTCAGCAAATCATATATTTCTTCGCCGCACATCTTACGTGGAGGTCTCCGGAGCTCTTCTTCACCGTTGAAAAGGTCTCCACACCTTCTCCACGAGTCTTTAATGTGTAGCCACCTTCGATGGCCGATGTAGACGGTTTTTGAAGACCCGGGATCTTTCTGGAGCTGGTGAAACGTCGGGTCATCCATGCACCTCACACATCCATTATGTTCGTGGCACACCTGGCCTGAGACGTATCCGTAGCCGGGATAGTCGTGCACCATACAGAGCAAGGCGACTCTCATAGAAAAATATTCTTCTGCGAGAGCGTCCCATGTGTTGACCCCGCCTTCCTCCCATAACATGTGTAGCTCATCTTTCAGTAGCTTCAGATATAGATTGATGTCGGTGCCCGGTTGTTTCGGCCTTTGAATGAGCATGCTCATGTGTATGTACTTCCTCTTCATGCACAGTAAGGGTGAAAGGTTGTATATCCATACGAACACGGGCCAGGTGCTATGTGTGCTGCTCTGGTTGCCAAACGGATTGAGCCCATTGGTGCTCGCACCCAACCTAATGTTCCGTGGCTCTGCCCCGAAAGTTGGATATTCATCATCCAATGCTTTCCACTGGCATGCATCCGAAGGGTGTGTCAGACTTACCTTTTCATTCCACTCTGGATATCGCAAAACTTTCTCCCTTCTCTCCGTGTGCCAACGCATGAGCTTTGCTTCCTTGCGGTCCGCAAAATAGCGCCGCAGACGGGGGATGAGCGAAAAGTACCACACAACTTTTCGAGGAGCTTTATTCCTCCCTTTCTTGTACCAAGCAGCCTTGCACACCGAACATGTGGTCTTGTCCGCGTCCCCTTCCCGAAAGATGTAGCAGTCGTTGATGCACACGTGGTATTTGTCGTGCGGTAAATCAAAGGGGTACACGATTTTCTTGGCCTCGTCACAATATTTAGGACACGTGTTCTCCTTCGAAAGCTTGCTCTGCCAATATTGCAGACTTGCGTCGAGACTTACATCGCTCCATTTGTATCTTGCCTTCATCTGCAGAACATCGAGCGCTACTTTCAAGCGGGGGTCATCCGGTTCGCAATCTGGATACAACGGAGTATTCGAGTCTATCTCTAGTTGCGCCAGTTTAGATTGCTCTCTTGCAGCAGATCTGGGGTTAGTCGTCTTCTTGAGAAGCAGTTCTTTGAGATGAGGGTCCCGCACAACCGAAGTTAGTGGTGCCCGCGTGTCCTCGTCTTCCTCCGTTACGTGTTGCTCATCACTGTCTTCTCTAGCATATATATCATGTGTCGGATGAACACGCTCTTGATCATCTTCTTCTACCTCGTTGTCATCATTAACCTGCTGCCATTCCTGATCATTTCCTACCGCCGCCTCATGGATTTCGTCATCATCTTCATCATCGCTTATCCACTGAGTGTGCCCCTCCATGAAACCACGCCTGAGCAGGTGCTCTGGCAACTGTCCGCTAAAGGGGTCGAGGGCACCCTCTAGTCTGCATTTTCGACACGGACATTGTATCATTTTGTGATTATTCCGTAACATGTCTTCCGTCGCGTGCCTCAAGTATCTATTCACGACACGTTCGCTCAAAGTGACCATTGTCGCCTGCACGGTGTAGAACAAATAATACAATTATTAGAACCATATATATATCGTTTTTCACGAGAAAATTCCGCATGACCTTCCTAGAAATAGGACCTAAGAGGGAGTGCCAAAATTTGCCGAGACGGAAATTAATCAACATCCTGGCAAAATATTGGCAACTCATTTTAATTTTACAAAAAATCATTAATTTCGGTCCATTCCAGCAAATTTTGGTCCATTCCGGCAAATTTCGGTCAAATTTCACAAAAAAATTTAATTTAATTTATTATATAAAAGTCAATCCACCATAATTAGATGACCACACGTACGAGATCGAGTCAAGTTCACCGAGTAATTGATGTGTAATGCTTGTAGCTAGAATGATGTATTGGAGATAGGGCTAGATCTAGAGTTGTGGAGGGAAATCCTTTGATGTATAGGTTGGAGAGAGGGAGGTGAGGCTAGATCTATCAACTAAAGTAGTTTTTATTGCTTGGCACTAGTGGAGATGATGGGGGGTGGCATTTAATGGAGTAGCAACAATGGGGAGTGAAGAGGAGAAGAAAGTATAATAATGGAGAGGAGAAAGGGGGCTGGTCGGGTTGGTGAAAATGCCAGGAAATCACTGGCGAACAAGAGGCAGGTTCGCCAGTGGTACATGTCTTACCACTGGCGAACCACGTGCGTCCTTCGCCAGTGGTAAACGCGGGACCGGGAGACCCCAGCGAGACCATCCACCGCTGGCGAACAGCGTTTTCTGTTCGCCAGTGGTATGTAACTTACCGCTGGCGAACAAGTACGTGCGTTCGCCAGCGGTAGATGGCCCCGCTCAGTACGCCCGGGTCCGCGTTTAACACTGGCGAAGTGCACACGCAGTTCGCCAATGGTAAGACATGTACCACCGGCGAATCAATTTTACAGTTCGCCGGCGGTATTTACCACTAGCGAACCCGTTTTATTTGTTCGCCAGTGAATGGCTGGCGGCTATAGCCCTTTTCCTACTAGTGTGTTGGTCATATGGATATGGACGATGAAGGTCAGTCAGATAGAGAAGCTAATGAATTCAAAGCAATGTTGAAAGACCTTGCGAGAGCACCCGATGAAGCTGAGGGCGAAGGTGGACAAGATAAAGCATTTGAAAGTTTTTTGGAAGAATCAAAGCGCCCGCTTTACCCGGGAAATAAACATGTAGGTAGGTTTGCATTAGTGGTGAAGCTACTTCATCACACATCATATTACCGTATCAGCAACACTGTTTTCGATGGTTGGTTGAAGATTTTTGCCGAAGCACTTCCAGACGGCAATACACTGCCCACATCATATAGAGAAGCAAAAGCTTATCTGAAGGAGCTAGGTCTTTCATATGACACCATACACGTGTGCCCAAAAAACTGCATACTATTCAGAAAGGACTATGCCAAGCTAGACAACTTCAGCAAGTGTGGAGCATCAAGGTGGAAGTATCCGGATAAAAAGTCATCTCCCCTGAAAGTGTTGCGGCATTTTCCTTTGGCACCCAGGCTGCAGAGATTGTTCTCTTCGAGGAAAACAGCGGAGAACATGCGGTGGCACAAGTTAAAGAGAGAGCCCAAAGAGGGCGTACTGTGTCATCCGGCTGATGGTGAGGCGTGGCAGGCTTTCGACAAAGATTGGCCAGATTTTGTAAATGATCCTAGAAATATAAGGCTCAGCCTTGCCTCTGATGGTTTCAATCCCTATGGAGCCATGGCCATAACCTATAGTATGTGGCCTGTGTTTGCCGTGTCGTACAACCATTCACCACGGGAGTGCATTTATCCATCATACTACATGCTTTGCTTGATAATCCCTAGCAAATCAAGTCCTGGAAAGGACTTTGATCTTTTCATTGAGCCGTTGCTTGATGATTTGCATGAGGTTTGGAAGGGCGTGCGAGCGTTTGATGCATTTGAAAACAGAATGTTTGATCTTTATGCTGTGGTACTTTGGTGCATACATGACTACCCAGCTTGTAGCACTATGTATGGGCGTACCACTCAAGGCTATGCTGCATGCCTGCATTGTGACAAAAATCCTCTGTCCTATTCCATAAAGCACAAATTGTGCTACATTGGGCACCATCGTTTCCTACCCCCAGACCACCTCTGGTGGACGAAGTCAGACCTTCGTGATGTTCATGAAGAAAAGCAGCATCAGTCAGAATCGTTTACTCCAGCTGAGTTAGAAGATGAGCTGGAGAAGGTTAGACATATAAAACCTGGAATTGAAGGTGTTTCTCCTAGCAAAAAGAGGAAGCGAACAGATCCTACATCGATCTGGCAGCGTTGGTACGGTTTCTGGGACTTACCTTACTGGCCAATGTTGAAACTTCGGCATAATCTGGATGTGATGCACATCAAAAAGAACATCTTAGACAGCATCCTTGGCACACTCCTTGAACTCGACGGGAGGAATAAGGACACCTTCAAAAGCAGGTTTGATTTGGAAAATATAGGTATTAGAAAAAGTTTGCACATGAAGCTGGACAAGGAAACCAAAAAATATACGTGTGTATGATACGTCTCAAATGTATCTATAATTTTTGAGTGATCCATGCTAGTTTTGTGATATTGTCACATGTTTTTACTGTCATTTATATCATTTTTATGCATTTTGTCGGACTAACCTATTGACAAGATGCCCAGTGCCAGTTCCCTGTTTTTTGTTGTTTTTGTATTTCAGAAAATTTACTTCTGGAAATATTCTCGGAATTTGACGAAAATTTACGGAGATTTTTTATGCGACGGAAGACACCTGAGGACCAAACGGCAGCCTGGGGGGCACCCACAGGGCAGGGGCGGCCTGCTACCGCGGCCCCACCTGGACCCGCGGGTGGGACCCGCCTCTACACCTGGGGCGTCCCCTCGACGCCCTCCGACGCCTATAAAATCCCTTTTAACCTAAAAACGTCGAGGCGGCCATTATTTTCTAGAAACTCAACCCCGACATGCCGTCACCAAAAACCCTAGTTCGGGGTCCAATCTGAAGATGATCCTGGCACTCTAACGGAGGGGAGATCGATCCCGGAGGGCTCTTCATCGTCATGCCTTCCTCTGGGATGATTTGTGAGTAGTCTCACCTTGGACTACGGGTCCATGGCAGTAGCTAGTTGGTAGTCCCTCTCTCTTGTGCTTCATGTCTTATGATCTTGTGAGCTGCCTAACATGATCAAGATCGATTATTGTAATGCTATGTGATGTGTTTGCTGGGATCCGATGGATTATGAAGTTATGTTCAGATTGTGCATGATTCTTATATGAGTAATTTATGTTCTTGCATGCTCTCCGATGTGCGTAGTTACTTTGGCCAAGTGATTGTGTGTATCTCCAAGAGAGGGTATTTATGCTAGATAGTGGGTTCATGCCCCCTTTTGTTCCTGGGCACGAGTGACAGAAACGTCTAAAGGAGAGGGTGTGCTGTTGCTACTAAGGGTAAAACAGCGGTGTTAATGTCTATTTTGATATTAGTATTGCTTACATCATGCACTTTACTTAATGCAATTGTCTGTTGCTTGCAACTTAATACCGTTGGGTGATAGGCTGGATAGCGATCCCACGGTGGACTTTTTAGAGAAAGATGCAGTTGGACTCAATGGTCTTTGTTCCTTGTCATGATGCCTCCATAAATATTACCATGTCCTTTTTGTCATAGCTCAATTGGGTTTGTGTCATGATCTTGTCAATTGCCTAGCTGTAATTCGTTCGCCCATCACATGCATATTTTATTTACTTGAGAGACTCCACTAGTGAACCCATGGCCCCTGGTCCATCTTTTTACATCGTTTACAACCTCATTTACTTGCTTCTAATTATCATTATACCTCTGGTCACTTTTCATATTTTATCTATTTCATCATACAATTAACTGTTTTGTTTTCTGCGAGACCGGAAAGATTGACAACCTTTCCGCCGTTGGGGGCAAAGTATTTTGGTTGAGTGTGTGCAGGTCCACATCTGTTGAAGGTCAAGCGCCAGAGATCTTCAACATTCACCTCGTTGTTGATTTCAAAGTCCTACTGGTTCGATAAACTTCGGTTCGTTAAACGAGAGAAAACTACTACTAGCTACAATTCCGCCTTCGCTTGGGGCACCACTGTCGGGGATATGAACCCCGGATATCCCAAGGAGGTCCATTTCTTCAAAGCTCCAAGTGCCACCTGAAGCCAGCCGCCTGAAGCAGGCCGCCTGGATCTACCCGGATGCGGGTATCCTGCTGGGCTGGAGCCGGACGCGAACAACCGACAACTCCGTACGGGTGGGCCCGGATCGCGTAACTGCTCCTGGTGAACAGTACTCGCTGTCGGGCATCTCCTGTACCGAATCATGACAACAAGCTCCAGCTGGCTCGAAACCGTAGTGATGTCATAGGGGCAAACATGTAACTTCCCTGTAACCCAAAACCCTAGCCCGCTGCCTATATAAAGCGGACTAGAGCCTCCTGCGCGAGGCATGCAACGGAGGAGGCAACCAGAGACACACGGACACCCGTAGCATCATCTTCAACCTCTAGCCGGCTAGGATCTCTAGCCGGCTGCCACCCAAAACAGCTCAAGGAGCTCCTTTGTAGCCCGATTCTATGATCAAGCAATAAGAACAAGAAGAGCAGGACGTAGGGGTGTTACCTCCGCAGGAGGGCCCCGAACCTGGGTAACTAGCGTGTGTTTGCGTGCTTGTTGCCCAATCCCGCGCGAGCATCCATCGTCGCCTGCCCCACAATCTTTTCCATCTCTGATGGATATGCCGTGCAACCCACCATGACATTTGGCGCCCACCGTGGGGCTCGCGGCGAGCGGAGTCACGTTCTGCGCGGGATCCCGGACTGTAGATGATCGGCGGATCGTCTCCGGCCTCGTGCTCTCCATCGGCTCCATCGGCTGCGTCCTCGACAACACCAACAGCTTCGCCGACGTGGACGTCACCAGCGGAGGCGCGGTCGTCACCCTTGGCGATTTCCACGTCTACGTCGTCGTCGCCGCCCAGGAGTACCCGGAGGTGGTCTACTCTAGCTTGGCTCCTTCGATCTTCGACGCCAGCACCTGCAACGACGACTCCGCCTTCGGCTACCTCTACTCCGGCGACGCGGACCGCGACGTCGCCAAGCTCAACGTCTACGCCGAGGTGCACATGGTCGAGCACGCGGTGGCAGGAGGCTCCGTCGCCGCTACTGTTCATGAAGCTGGCGAACCTTCTCGTTTCCAGCGCAATCTGGAGGCCGACTTCGAGCTGTTAAGCACCCCCATCATGCCGGGTGCAGATCCAGCCAAGGCGGCGGCTGAACTCGAGAGGATGCGTCAACAGATATACGACAAGGCTCTTCACCTCGCATCAACGCAGCGCCGACTCAACGCTACGATGCGCGAGTACAACACCGTCCACGGCTTCGAGCCGGCAAGAGGCAACACGGAGAAGCTGAATGAAGTCTGACGCAAAGGAGGGGATCTCGGAGGTGTCCTGAACCGTGCTGGCCAGCCGCACGAGCATTCGGACATCATCCTGCCCGAGTACAGCAACCCGGTGCAAAACATGAAGGCTGCGGAGGCGGCCGCAGCGGAACTACCCCATCTCCAAGGCGAGGAGCTATGCCAGCAAGCGCGCCGAGTCCAGGAGCTTATCGCTGCGGCCAACCGGTAGCAACGCGAAACCGAGATAACAACGAGCCGGGAGCATCATGAGCCGCCTCCAGGCTACGATGCAGCCGGCAAGTCCAAGCAAGGCGCTGAGGCGTCATCCACGAGCCGCGGAAGGGCGAAGGACAAGCAACCACGAGTTCATCATGAGGGGAGCGCGAGCTCGCATCCTCGTGACCACGGCCGTGACCCCGCTGGACGACGCGAAGACGGCAACCGGAACGGGCCGCAAACCGGCCGCAGCATCAAGGAGCGAGTCGGCCACAAGGTCACCATCGACGAACGTCTAGGGCCGCTGGGACCCGAGACTAGCGACGACGCACGCCACCGCATCGACGTGCTCAAGCTGTCAAGCATCATCGAGGAAGAAGACATCGCCGCCCATCGTTGTTTCGGACCCCGCATCCGGAGCGAGCGATTCCCGAAGGGATTCACCCTTCCCAGGGACACAGCCAAGTACAACGGCACCGCGAAGCCGGAAGACTGGCTCGCCGACTAGGTCACGGCGGTCAACATCGCAGGCGGCAACAAGCGGGTGGCCGTGCGCTACGTGCCACTCATGCTCCAGGGATCGGCACGGACCTGGCTCAACAGCCTTCCAAAGGAGAGCGTCAACAGCTGGCTGGACTTCGAGGAAGGGTTCAACCGCAATTTCACCGGCACCTATCTGCGCCCTGGCAACGCACAGCTGCTCACGCTGTGCAAGTAGAAGGACGGCGAGTCGGACCGAGCCTACCTCACCCGATGGACAAGCCTACGCAACTCCTGCGAGGGGGTTCTCGAGCTCCAAGCCGTCCAGTACTTCATCCAAGGTTGCCGAGATCAGACGCTGCTCAAGAACCGGCTCCTAAGGAAGAGCCCGAAGACCATGGCAGAACTCATGGCAATCGCCGACGAGTACGCCACCGCCGATGCGGGCATGACCAACCCGATCCGACTCGACGAAGCCGGAAGAATCATCACGACGGAGCCGGCTGCACGTCGTAGCCGGGCGGAGAACCAAGAAGGAGGAAAATCGACCCGACGTGATTCCGATGCGGCCGGCAAGCGCAATTCCGCAGACGACCGCGTCGAGTCCAAGGTCGTCGCCACGACCGAGGGAAGGCCGGCAGGAGGCTTCGACAACCGCCGCATGAGGACCAGCAGCGACATGCGCTGAACGAGGGCGAGGAACAACTATGACTACTTGCTCGATCAACCGTGCCAGAACCATGGCGACCGGCTAGCAAACCACACCATTCGGCAATGCACCCTCGGCCGCCCAAGGCCACCACCGTACGAGCGGCGAAACCCGCCTCCGCCTCGGGATGAAGCCGGACGGGACGACCGTGGACGCGACGACAGACGACGCGAAGATAGGAATCGCGACGATCGCCAACGCGAGGAACAGAGGAGGGAATGCCTTCCATCTCCGCCTGCAAGGGGTCCAGACGGCTACCAGAATCCGGATGCCGCCTACATCGTGTTCGTCAACGAGCGCGACGACAAGCGAAGCCGACGCGAACGGTTCAAGGAGGTGAACGCGGTGGTTCCACCTGTCCCCCAGTACCTCAACTGGTCGCAGGAACCAATCACGTGGGACCGCAGTGACCACCCGGAGCTGATGCCCAACCCAGGCGGCTATGCTCTAGTCCTAGAGCCCATGATCATCTCCACCAAGCGCGCCTGCACCTTCTCACGCGTCCTCATTGACGGGGGCAGCAGCATCAACATCCTCTACCGCGACACGCTGGAGAAGATAGGAATCTCCGAATCCAGCTTGACGCCGAGCCGGACGGTCTTCCACGGCATCGTACCGGGGCGAGCCGGCTTATCCATGGGCCTCATCCGGCTGGACGTCCTATTCGGCACCAAGAGCAACCACCGCCGCGAGACTGTCTCCTTCGAGGTGGTCAACCACTCCAGCGCCTACCACGCCATCCTCGGGCGGCCGGCGCTCGCCAAATTCATGGCGGTACCCCACTACGCTTAGCTCAAGATGAAGCTACCAGGCCCACGCGGGATCATCACCGTCACCGGAGACTACAAACGCTCCATCGCCTGCGCCTCCGACAGCGCGAAGGTGGCCGAGACCATTGTCTGCAATGAGGAGATGAAGCAATTCAAGCGCAAGGCCAACAAGGAGAAGCTGGAGATTCCAGAGTCGGCCAAGCCGGCTGGCGAGTCGAGCTTCCAGGCGGCGCGAGACACGAAGAAGATCTACTTCGACGACACCGACAAGTCCAAGTTCGTCACCGTGGGGGCGAGCCTGGACCCTAAATAGGAAAGCGCGCTCGTCGAGTTCCTCCGTGGGAACCGGGACATCTTCACATGGTCCCCCAAGGACATGCCGGGTGTACCGAGGGAACTCGCCGAGCATTCTCTACACGTCCGTCCAGACGCCAAGCCAGTGAAGCAATCCCTGCGTCGCTTCGCAGAAGGGAGAAGACAGTTGATAGGAGAAGAGATAGCGCGGCTACTTGCAGCCGGATTCATCAAAGAAGTACAACACACAGAGTGGCTAGCCAATCCGGTGATGGTGGAAAAGAAGAACAAGAAATGGCGAATGTGTGTCGACTACACACACCTCAACAAGGCCTGCCCCAAGGACCCTTTCGCACTGCCACGTATCGACCAAGTGATCGACTCCACGGCCGGCTGCGACCTCCTCTCCCTCCTCATTGCCTACTCCGGCTACCATCAAATTCCGCTGAACCCGGACGACCAGCTCAAGACCGCCTTCATCACCCCCTACGGCCCATACTGCTACACCACCATGCCGTTCGGCTTGAAGAACGCGGGAGCAACATACCAGCGCTGCATGCAGAAATGTCTGCATGACCAAATCGGTCGCAACGCGCACGCATACGTCGACGACGTCGTCATCAAAACCAAGGAGAAGCACACCCTCCTCGCCGACCTCAAAGAAACCTTCGACAACCTGCGTCGCTTCCAGATGAAGCTCAACTCGGAGAAGTGTGTGTTCGGCGTTCCAGCCGGACAGCTACTTGGTTACCTCGTGTCGGCACGAGGGATCGAGGCCAACCCGGAGAAAATCGCCGCCATCGACAACATGCGACAACCAAGAAGCGTCAAGGACATCCAAAAGTTCACCAGTTGTCTGGCATCGCTCAGCCGCTTCATCAGCCGGCTCGGCGAGAAGGCTCTCCCGCTCTACCATTTGCTGAAGAAGACTGACAAGTTCGTCTGGAGCGACGCGGCGGACGCCGCCTTCAAGGAACTCAAGCGTGCGATGGCCACCGCCCCGGTCTTAGCACCTCCGATGCCAAAGGAGCCCATCCAACCGAGTCGTCAGCGTCGTCCTGGTGGTTGAACGAGATGAAGCCGGCAAGCAACGACCGGTTCAGCGGCCAGTCTATTACCTCAGTGAGGTGCTCTCTCAGTCGAAGCAGAATTACCCACACTACCAGAAGCTCGTATACGGCGTGTACATGGCCACGAAGAAACTAAAGCACTACTTTCAAGAGCATCCGATCAAAGTGATAAGCGACGCACCGCTTGCCGAGATCATAGGCAACAAGGACGCAACCGGCAGAGTCGTAAAATGGGCGATCAACCTGACGGCGCACGGAGTCGAATACGACAAAAGAACGGCGATCAAGTCACAAGAGCTGGCTGACTTTCTCGCCGACTGGACGGAGACGGACCACACTCCACCGCCACCCGACTCCGGCGAGCATTGGCTCATGCACTTCGATGGTTCCAAAAGATACTGGGGACTTGGCGCCGGAGTCATCCTCACCTCACCTAAGGGGGGCCGACTCGAGTACGTGTGTAACGCCCCGACCCCGGAATTATACAGAGAGGCTATGAATCCGACACAACCATCTATGTATAAGACAAAGATCGAGACTTGTGGAACAGAACTGGCACAAAGCATGACTCTACGACACAAAAGTATAGCAACTCATATAGCGAGAAGAATACAAATATTACAAGCAAAAGGATCACAGATCCAACAATTCAACCAACGGAAACGGGTAGTGTTGTCTAACAACAAGAAGCAAAAAATGGCCTAAGAGGCCTACAATAACATCTTCCCAGCCAGCTTGTTCCACGGTCCCAAGCTGCCACCTGGGAACCCCAGACTAGTAGTCGATGTCAACGAAGAACCCACCTAGCTGCTCGATGTCGTCCTCCTCTGAAATACAAAATCATAAAGGCAGCAAAGAGAGACTGAGTACGAAGTACTCGCAAGTTTAGTAGGGCGATATAGACCCAATGACTGACGGAGGCTCTAAAGCTGTTTATGTATCTCTTTTGCATAAAGCTAAATTTTAATAAACCGAAATATAACATGACACATGGCATTCGTCTACTCAGAATAATTTTATAAAGGGGGTAAGAGAGTAACATTTTCATCTTCGGTTCTCGGCGAACCTACTTGCAACCATC
The DNA here is from genome assembly GCA_012064385.1 of Puccinellia tenuiflora. Classification (NCBI taxonomy): domain Eukaryota; kingdom Viridiplantae; phylum Streptophyta; class Magnoliopsida; order Poales; family Poaceae; genus Puccinellia; species Puccinellia tenuiflora. The sequence continues at coordinate 1,795,160 of QRDG01001232.1, read as the reverse complement.
ACCACTCATCTCACACAAAGGCACTCCCTCGACTCCCCTCGAGGAAATGAACCTCTATCTCATGTTTGTTATGCAACCTCTAGCTGCCATATCAATTAGGTTAAAAGTTATCTATGGTCTCGTATATCCGTTCCCAAGTCGTCCATAACCGCGGACACGGCTTTTCGAAAAGATTTACCCTGCAGGGGTGTACTATTTGAAGTCGCCAGGTTTCCGCAGGAACCCCAGCTCCTTATCCATTGGTACCGTCCGGCTCACCTAGTTGGCCCTCTTCCGGGGAAGACCGGCGAGCGGGCGCGGTTAGACCTTTACATTGCATGAGACTTACTCAAGGGCCATCAGTGGCGGAAGGACAGGTTCAGCGCTCCCAGCGCCCTGCCCCACCGTCACATCCTACACACCACCATCCTCATTTCCTTTTTCCACCAACACCACACACGCGCAAATGGAAATAGCAAACTAGAGGACCCTTAACAAGCCCCTCACAAATTATTCGGTCAAATGGGGTTCCATATGCCCCCACCTCCGGAAGCACGCTCGATCTTGGTTCTAGAGACAAGAACTCGCACCTAGGGGCTAGAGTGAGGCAAAGCACCATCCCCGATGGCAACTCACCCAAGCCATCTTAGCATTTTAATTTAAGCATCACAATTATCCACCATGCCCGAGTCATTCCATCAACATCAATAATTATGGAATTCAACAACGGACAAACTAGTATTTCAACTAAGCATTTCTAAGCATGTCTAAGCATAGCTAAGCATATGAATACAACAATAATTCTATCTTCATCTCGGCCAACACTTCAGCCCTAGGTTTCATAGGTAGGGATACATGTGATTGGCTCGAGAAAGAGACATGCATTCATAGGATTCTATATACTTACACAAAGAGATATTTGAACCGCATGCAATATTATGGTGGATAAAATAATTTGATAAAATCATAGGATGCTAGATGCCAAGAAGGTTAGGTTATCTCTTGCCTTGCTGCCCTGGCGCGGAGTACTGCTCGTCGGGGTAGTTATCGGTAACCTCGACTCCGGAATCTATCGATACCCAAAGAAAAATACAAAGCACACATAAATCACACGATCACAAGGTGCAATGCGCAAACACATGATGACATGTCCAATTGATGCAAAGATATCATTATCTAAATTAGATAGCAACATTAAATGAGGGGCCAAATAATTAGTGCAATTATTTGGAACCAACCCCATATTTATCTTAGTGGCCACATTCTTTATAAAATCTTAAATTATTAGAGAGGTGGCTCAAATATGCATGAACATGACATGAATGGATAGGGTTCGTCATTCCGATCATTTCGGTAATTTATTTGTAAATTTCGGAGTACCGATGAATAAATAGCAAATTAAAGAAATAATTGAATTTAATTCATTTAATCTAATTATGAATAACATCAAATAAAAGTTTGTGATCATGATATGATAAGTGCATGGTGTGATAGCATTTGACAAGTTGATCACTTTGATATTTAATTCATAATTTTTGGACAATTATTCAAGAAGTTATGAATTTTCCTAATTTGGGATTATTTAATCCATTTTAGGAATTCTTGAATATCCAAAAGGAAGTAACTCCAAAAGAAGATTACAAGGATTCCAAAAAGTAGAGTTTGTTTTTCTGATCAAAATGGTATTTCATTTGCCAAAATTTGACCAGTAGTTGAGAAGTTATGAATTAATTAAAATTCCAAAGCATTTTCTAATTTGCAGGAAATACTGTACGGGCCGGCCTCCAAACCGGCCCAGACCGGGGTGCAGGCCGGGGAGGTGCCAGAAGCATCCGGCCTCTGGACCGGCCCAGTCCGGGGTTTAGGCCGGGCCCATGCCCGAAGGAGCCGGCCTCGGTGCCGGCCCAGGCTGGGGTGAGGGCCGGGCACCCTTCGGAAGCAACCGGCCTGTTGGCCGGTACTGGCCGACGCCTAGGCCGGGGCAGGGTGACCGCGCCGGGCGCGCGTGCGGCAAAGATGTTCGACAGTGGGCGGCGGCCGGCGGCGGCCAGGATGGAGCGGCGTTCCGTGGGAGTGAGCAAGGCCGGTGGAGGCAGTAGCCGTGCGCATGCTCGGAGGTGGAGGGGAGGGTGCACAGCGACGAGTGCGTGCACGGCAAGCCACGGCGGCGGCGACCGGCGGCCGCTTGACACGGACACGACGACACAGAGAGGGAGATGGGGGAAGAAGCTGTCCGGGAGGGACGCGAGCTCACCAGGGTAGCGTAGGTGGGCTCGGAGGCGGAGGGGGCAGCCGGTGGCGACGGCAATCGCGCCGGTCGGCCGCCGGACCGGGAGGAGGGAGACGACGGCGGTGGCTCGATTTCGGGCCCCCTAGCCCGATTCCTTCGGCGGGGATGCGTGTCTCGGCGAGGCGGAGCTGATGACGGCGACGCCTTGCCTCGGGGTGGCTGGTGCCGACGGCGAGGCGCGAGGAGACGGCGGCGGAAAAGCGTCGGTTTCGGGAGCTCGCTACGATCGATCTCGATCCGGAAAAACGGGGAGCTAGGTCGAGGGAGCAGGTGAGCGTCCTCGACAGGGTCCTTGATCACCAGGGAGGGGAGGCAGCGCGGCATGGGCGCGGCCAGCTCGGAGGCATGGCGCCAGGACGCCATCGTCCACGGTGGACAGGGAGAGAGGGAAAAAGAATAAATTGCAAACAAGTCCCTGGAACTTTTGAATCAACTACAAACCAGCCCAGCTGTAGGATTAAACCATTTAAGTAGGACACCAGAACATTTTCTAAAAGACCAGAAAAATTCATATAACCTAGAATTACCCTTTAGAACCACCACAAAAATTGGTGAGGTCAAATGAATTAGTTTGCCCAAAATTTGTTCATAGCCTTTAGTTAGGGTAAATTGGGGCAATTTCCAAAATGTCTTTATTTGGGGCATTTTAACAATTCCCAAAATTGTGAAATTAAACATGGTGGCTCCCAACATAACAATGAAGCACTCCATGTATTTAGCTTGAATTTTTGGGAAGGTCTAATTTGGTTTCAAAAATAGGAATTGACTTTAGCCAATTGCAACTCTCATGTCATTTCTTATTTACCCAAATTTTAGGAATTGAGAAATGTTTTCAAAAGGTGAACCTGGAACTTCCTATACCATTTGGGAGTCCAAGCATGAATTGTTTTTGACAGTTGAGCATTTGCATTGGTTGGATGTGGGAAAGTTGGACTCCCCATCTCAATTTGTTTCCAAGTGAAGATTAAAATGGCAAATGCATATGGATGCAATGATGCAAACATCGAAACAAAAAGTGGAAAAATTCTTCGTATTTTTCGTTACCAAGTTTGGGATGTTACAACTCTACCCCCCTTACAGGAATCTCGTCCCGAGATTCTAGGCTTGAGTGAAGAAGGCGGGGTATTCCTGACGAAGACTAGTTTCTCGCTCCCATGTGGCTTCTTCCTCAGAATGGTTGGACCATTGGACTTTGAGAAACTTGATGGACTTGTTGCGGGTTCTCCTCTCCGCTTCATCCAAGATGCGGATAGGACGCTCGCGATAGGTCAAATCCTCCTGAATGTCCAATGCCTCATGATCAACCCCACGGATTGGATCCTTGAAGCACCGGCGGAGTTGGGAAACATGGAACACATCATGGACATCCGGGAAATGTAACATCCCAGAATTAATATAAGTATTATTAATTTCCAAAAATGTGGGCCAACAAAAACTTTTATTATCTTATGTGTGTTTGCTTGTATTTTGTTGCTTGATGTGTGTGATTGCTAAGCAAAGTTGTGAATAAAAAGAAAAGAAGTGAAAGCAACCCCACCACATGAAATAATGGGACAAGTGCCACACAACTTTCTCTAAATGAGAAATAAATATTTTCTTTTAAATCAAAAACCAGTGGGGTGACATAGTGCTCACTCCCACTTAGCTCTAATAACTTTTCCCTCTTCAAAATATATTTTCAAAAATTTCAAAATATAAAATTCTATTTCTTTCTTTAATCATCTTTAACCACAAAATGTGCTATGATGCACCTATCAAAAAAATACCATCATAGCACCACAAATCATTATTAATATGTATGGAACCAGTGGTGGAAACCATTTTCAAAAATTCGAATTTAAATTCTGTTGAGGCATTTGGTCGAACAGGTGGCATGCACCACCCTGTTCTTCCCCAAAACCGAAGAACTGAAGATCAAATCGACGGATTTGTGTGTTTGTTCTTCGATTCCTTGCACCCCAACACCTCTCTCCACCTCACGAACCTGCCCAGCACCTCAATTGCACGCGGGAGACACCCTAGCCGTCGTATTGATCGTCGCCATCGCCAGGGAGCACGGCCACTGTCGCCATGCCGCCCTGCCGCACCGTGGGGGAGACCACCCCACCGCCCACCTAGCCCTAACGCCGCATCCTACCCCTCTCCTGCCCCCTCTCTCGCCTGCACCGTGCCCAGCAGCAGCCCTAAACCGCCGGAGCCGTGCGTGCCCGTGCGCCGCCCAAGCCGTCCCAGAGCACGCCGCGACCGTCCCCCACCCCGAGCTCGCCCAGCTCGCCTCCACGCCGCCAACCGTGCCCCTCAGTAGCCCAACACCATAGCCGCCCTCGCACCGCCCCTATGGCGAAGCCTACCCGCCCCTGCACCGCTCCCGCGCCGTGTCCACCATGGACCGGCCGTCGGGCTATAAAACGAGCCGCCCCGAGCCCAAATTCGCTCACACCACGCCACCCCCTTCACCACTATCCCTCCCCTCCCTTCCACCCTCTCTCGTGCACCGCCTGGAGGGCGGAATCGCTGCCGGAGAGCCGCTGCCGCCCTGCGTCATCCTCGGAGCGCCGCCACTGCCGAAGAGGTCGACGACCAATCCGTGGCCGTGCGGCCACTCTCCCTCTCTCTCTTTTCCTCCCCTAGCTAGCCGTCGTGCACCACCGCCACCTCACGCTCACTCCCTCGCCGTAATTTGCACAGGGACGCCGCCAGGAGCTCGCCGTCGACATCCCGTGTCCGCGGAGAAGGAGCTGCTCGACGCCGACGAACCAGACCACCCCAGCACCTGTGACTCGCCCCAGCATCTTCTCCTCACCTCCGCCGTCGATCTGCACCCTCGCCGCCCTCACCCGAGCACCCTAGGTGAGCCCTCCGTCCACCACCGTGCCGCCGGCGCGGTGGCGCCGCCAGTTTTAAGTCGCCCCCGGTGATTTGAACGTGGGCCGTTGGATCTAGATCCAACGGCAGCGTACCGGTTCGGTTAGTTTTTGAAAAACGGCTAAGTCTGGAAATAACAGAGTTGATTAGCTCACTTTGAAATTAAATTGTGGAAAATCCACTGAGCCAAAATTTACAAACTTTATATGGTTGGAAAGAGCTCGATTCATAGATTCATCTGCAGGTCTTGTATTTCCAAAATAACTAGTGTAGCATCCTCGAATAAATGGACAAAGTAGCTATGTTCTATCTGTTTCAGAAAAGTTTCTGAAACAGATATTTATTTCTGTCTTTAGCCGTTGATCTTAATTCACTTAATTTTATTTAGGAGTAATTCTTAGCACAGCATGACAGTATAGTTAGCATACTGTCATGAGCAAGTAGTTTGAACCCTGAATTAAAATCTGGCTAAAAGATGTAAATTGGACAATATAGCTAACCAGTTAGCTCAACACTGCAATAACAGAACATAACCTACTTCCCATGCAAATTGCTATTGAACCAGAGGCCTAAAAATAGCAAACTAAAATCTTGTAGCAAATAAAACATGTAATCTTCACAGTGATGCAAGACATGATCATTAAGAGTAATTGCCTGATTTAAAATGAAAATGCCAAATGTGCTAATTGATAAACTTAAAATGGGTAGATTTCTCTGTCAGAAATTTGGTTAGAACTTTGAAATTCAATATCTTGAGATCTAGGAATCTAAAAATAGCAAGTGAAAATGTTATGGAAAGCTTATGAAATTATCTAACTAACTAAAGTGGTTTCACCCCATTTAGGTTAATAAATAAATAATGATAATCAAAATGCCACAGAAGGTATAAAACCTAAACTTGTTTGTTTCTGATACTCTACTAATCCAAATGAGGTCAAACCAATTTGGTTAGCTCACATTTAAGCAATACTAGTTACCCCTAAAAGGATTTAATTTTTGAATACAATTAACTTGAGTTGTAGCAAAAACAAGAAAACCAACATTCTGGATTAAAACATTTCTACAGGGAGTTTAATAACTCAAATTGATTTGAATCCAATTAGGTTGTCTTCTAGAGATCAGTAGCTATCTATAAAATTTTAGTTTGTATTTTTATGACCAACAGAACTCAAGTTATGCAATTAAACCTAAAACCCTAGTTTCTGCCATAGTTGTGATGCAAATGAATAATTGTTAATTAAATCAATTTGAAACCCAATTGTGTTATCTTGTGTGTTCAGTAGCTAATTGTGATGTTATGTTGCTTGTGATGTGATGTTTGCTTGTCTAGTTTAGTGATTGTTTGCTTGTATTGTTTGTTTATCGATTAGACGCGAACGTTGACGGAGACTACGAGGAAGGAGATTACTTCGAGCAGCAGGAACCCGAGCACTTTGTTGAGCAAGGCAAGCTACTTCGCTGAGCTTGCATTTACCTACCTCTAATTTAATCACATGCAAGTTCCTAAAGTAGTGGTATTAATTTTCCAAAAAGCCTTTTTACAAAGGATATGAAATCTGCTTTATCACCCTATGTAGAATGTAGAGTAGATACTTAAAACTATAGGATGGGAAAAACATGGTTTATTCCAAACTCCTTTTTAAAGTACCTAGTTGATGATGAAATGCCGAGTTATCGGTGTTAAAGTGGAGAAGTGATAAAGGGAGTTGTTTATGAAAAATGCACATTGTGTCTCAGTACCATGACGACCAGCCGATAACCTGTGCGACCACATCTACCCAAATATGGGAACGGGCGTAGTCATATAATTTGCTCGTGTTAGTACTGGATACCTCATCGACGGAGACGACTCCGTTATGCATGAGGGGATGAGCATGGCGACTCTAACCCCTGACCCGGGTCCCGGCAATCTGAGGGATTGAGGGATTGAAGGTCCACCTTTGGGCCGCCGGATAAAACTACGAGTCCTTACATCTAGGTTCCTTGACGGAGGATCCTGTACTAGGTGTTGAAGGAATGGTGAAATCGTAAGGGCAGGATCCTATACTAGCATGAGCAAAGGAAAGGCTATGGCCGGTGGTTCAACTTCGCATACACCTTGTATGGCGGGACGTGGCAGACACGATGAGCTACCGGATGGGTGTGGGAAAAGCGTGCTACCTCTGCAGAGGGTAAAAACTATTCGAATAGCCGAGTCCTCGGATATGGACAGTTGGGAGGCTGTACTAGACTATGTGCAAAGTTTTACAAAAGGAGGTAATTTTAAAGAAACAAAGGTGTTGCTGATGTTTCCCAACTATACCAAGTGGAGTGGTATGAGTTGTGGAGGAAAAGAGACCATGATGAGTCGTGGTCGGGAAAAAGGAGGAGTTTTGGATAAATAATAGAATTTTGGTTCTCTCTAAAGATAGTAGTAAATCTCTTCTTACCTTTTTCATCAAGGATATAGAGATAGAGTAATAACTAAAAGTGCTGTAGAGAACAACTTAAAACTGGTGCATACTCAGTAGAGGAGTAGTTTGCGAGTACAAATTGTACTCATACTGGTTTCGTCTCTGGCTATTGTCTTAGCCAGATCCCGAGGAAAACTACGCTGAAGCGGAGTATGGAGACTTCTATGCGAACTAGGGATCTTCGTGAGTCAACTGCCTGTCGGTCGTCGCTAGGACGCGTTGGACTTCTACTGCGTAGCTTCCGCTGAATGCTTTTGATTTGGCCCTTGAAGGCACCTATGTAAGACTTGGTCTAAGTGACCTACTATGTAAGACTTTAATGCGGTACTGAAATGGATGTAAACTTTGGTATCCAATTCGGATTATGGGCAACGACAGACTGATCATGGGATCGTTGTGTGAACCATAATCGGGTATTTCGGACAGCTAGTCTGGGGTCCCCACAGAGTTGGTATCAGAGCGCATCTTGACCATAGGAGACCTTAGTTAGCATGGCCGTTAGATAGGAGTTACAAAAGTAATTTCTAAAACAAGGGAGTGAAAATATTTTCGAAAACTTCTTATCTCCCAACCCTCTCATACTTGCAAAAATTCTATTCACTAATATTACAAAATTTTCGGAATCCTTAAAATTTTACGCACTCATAATTCCACAAAGTTTAAAATTTTGACTCACTTGTTGCCTCACTTAAAAATTTAAAGTTTGCGCCCAAGTCACTTAACTAACTTAAAATTTGGCTTAAAATTTGTAGATGGCGCTACACTTCACCGAGTTTCTGCAAGTTAAGGAGAAGGGCAACCTCATGTTCGAGAAGGACCTGTACAAGTTGAGCGACATCTTGGGTCGCCCTGCTCCTGAGTTCCGTGGAGCGCAGGTTGACGCCCACGACAAGGACAACCTGTGTTGGCTCATCGAGTCGTCTGTCCGGGGGAACATCAAGTCCTCCCATTCCAGGACACTGTCTTTCACCACGATGGACGCCAGTTGGGACGATGGACTGTGTCGTGCCATGCAGAGGCTGCTGGCCCGACTTTGTGAGGAGCACAAGGAGGAGTTAGTGAACTCGCCTTTCAGGTTCTACGGGAGGCGTGACACCGAGGGACGTCCTACTTCCACTGTTCGCCACCCTACCTTTGGGGATCACCTTGTGGATATGGAGGTCTTGCTTTACCGTACCCAGGAGGACCTACGCAGCTTGAGGTACCGGTCCCACTTTGAGCGCAGCGCGCTCAAGGCGAGCCGTGACCGAGTTGCGCACCTGCAGCAGGACCAGGCCAACCTTCACCAGAAGGGGATCCGCCTGAAGAAGACCATCGCCAAGCTTCGCAAGAGAGTGGCGGAGCAGGACGAGATGATAGAGGACCTTGAGCGTCGAGCCGATGAGATGGAGGAGGAGGGCGAGGATCTCCGCAGGGAGAACAGCGCCTTCATTAGTGATGATGAGGATTACTTGGAGGAGATGGACTACGAGGAGGATGACGACGAGGAGGAGATCGTCGACGACGAGGAGGAGCCGACTGAGCCCCTTCTTGACGAGGACGAGGAGGACCCAGAGGAGCGTGCCTTCGAGTCCGACGACGACGTTGTGCCGAGTGTTCCACCCCAGTAGTTGGATCACTTAGTCGTTCTCGAGTTATCGTAGGGATTAGGACCACCCAGTTGTAGTCGCTTTTGAGTAGTGTAATGGTTCCTATGAAACCATATGCTTGTAGCAACTATGTATGATGTGTGGAGCTATGTTGTGATGCTTTTGTTTGATATTGATGTGTGCTTTGAAGTTCTCTAAGTGCAAAGTCTTTTCGAAAACTTATAAGTAGTAAAGACTCTCACCCCAACCATTCAAAAATCCTACTCTTCTAACCTGTTAGAGTAAGGCACACCCTTAGTCTGTTCTTGACTCTTACGCCCGTCTAATCTCAGGATGGTTGACACCCGAGGAGGAAGCCACAGTCGCAATGATCCACCACCACCACCCGAACCTACCCCGGCCCAACTTCTTAGGATCATCATGGAGGACCGCGAGGCTGTTCGCCAGGAGCGTCAGGCACACCTTGCTGTTCTCCAGCAACTCGCCGCTAATGCCCAGAACCCCAACCAGAACAACCACAATGGCAATGGCAATGGCAATGGCAATGAAGATGGACACTTGAGGTCCACCTTGAGCGATTTCCAGAAGACCAACCCACCCACCTATTCCAAGGGACTTCACCCTTTAGAGGCCGATGACTGGCTTCGCACCATTAACAACAATTTGGAAGTTGCCGCAGTGGGAGAAAATGAGAAGGTTCTTTATGCAACCCACTATCTTGCTGGACCTGCACGAGCTTGGTGGGACACTACCAAGGCTCTCTAGCAGGTTGGTTATGTGATCAATTGGGCTGAGTTCCAGGAGAAGTTCCGCAAGAAGCACATTCCTCGTGGACTTATTGAAAGGAAGAAGGATGAGTTCCGTAAGCTGAGACAGGGAAGCAAAGACGTGGTTGGCTATCTTGATGAGTTTACCGATTTATCTCGGTATGCTCCTGATGATGTGGACTCAGAGAAGAGGAAGATTGAGCGCTTCATGAGTGGACTGCATGATGAGCTTCAGTGCGCCTTGGTGATCCATGACTTCGTTGATCTGGAGTCACTTGTGGACAAGGCTATCCAGCTGGAGACCAAGCGCAAGTCCATGTTTGAAGGACGCAAGAGAAGGATGATTGCTTCAGAAGGTTCTAGCAACCAGAAGCCTCGTACCTTCCCACCAGCACCCAAGCCTGCCTATCGACCACCTCAACCCCCACGTCCTACCTTTCCAAACCGCCCAAACAACCCCAACCGTCCTAATGACAACAATCGTCCAGGAGGAAACCCCAACAATCTCAATCCCAAGGCCAATGTTGTCTGCTTTGAATGCGGCACCAAAGGTCACTACTCCAGAGAATGCCCCAATCCCAAGAAGCCTGCCCCGAACCAGGGTCAAAACCGCAATGGAAATGGAAATGGAAATGGGAATGGCAAGAATGCCGCACCCCGTGGAAATGCTGCTGTTGTCAAGGGCCGTCTGCACCACATCAATGCTGAGGAAGCTGAGGAGGCGCCAGATGTTGTGCTGGGTACGTTCCTTGTCAACTCAGTACCTGCAACTGTTCTATTTGATTCTGGTGCCACCCATTCGTTTGTTACCAAAGAGTTTGTTGCTAAGGGAGGTTTAGTTGAGAACCTCTTATCCAAAACCATGGCCATCCAAACCCCAAACTCCACCGTAGAGACCAAACTATTTTGCCCCGCCGTTTCCCTAGAGATCAAAGGGGAGAAATTTCCAGCTGACCTAATTGTTCTAGGAACCCAGGGCATAGATGTTATTCTTGGAATGAATTGGTTAGCCAAGTATCACGGCCGAATTGATTGCGCTAGGAGGGCTGTTACTCTCACCTCAGAGGATGGAGCTGAAGTGGAGTATGTATCTGAGACCAGCCAAACCAGACCAGGATGCCATGAGGGCATAGCTCGACCCACCCTTGATGAGATCCGTGTTGTTCACCTATTCCGAGATGTTTTTCCGGAAGAATTGCCTGGTATGCCGCCAGACAGGGATATTGAGTTCGTGATTGAACTTATCCCTGGAACCTCTCCTATATCCCAGAGACCCTACCGGATGAATCCGGCAGAATTAGTGGAGCTGAAAAAGCAGTTGGCTGATATGCTCAGCAAAGGCCTTATTCGCCCAAGCGCTTCACCTTGGGGATCACCTATCATTTTTGTGGACAAAAGAGACGGTACCACACGGCTGTGTGTGGATTATCGTAAGCTTAATGAGGTGACCATCAAAAACAAGTATCCTCTTCCCAAGATCGAGGATCTGTTCGATCAAATGAACGGAGCCCGAGTCTTTTCAAAGATCGATCTACGGACAGGATATCACCAGTTGAAAATCCGAGAATCAGACATTCCCAAGACTGCCTTCACTACCCGTTACGGATTGTTTGAGTACACCGTAATGTCCTTTGGTCTGACCAATGCCCCAGCCTATTTCATGAACCTGATGAACAAGATCTTCATGGAGTACCTCGACAAGTTCGTGGTAGTCTTCATTGATGATATTCTTGTTTATTCCAAAACCGAAGAGGAGCATGCTGTTCACCTACGCCTAGTTTTGGAGACACTCCGAGAGCATCAACTTTATGCCAAACTTAGCAAGTGTGAGTTTTGGCTTAAGGAGGTGGCATTTCTCGGACATGTCATCTCTGCCGGAGGAATTTCTGTTGACCCGGAGAAGATTAAAGCCATTCTTGATTGGAAGACCCCTACCAATGTGACCGAGATTCGTAGCTTTCTCGGACTAGCGGGTTATTACCGCAAGTTCGTTGAAGGATTTTCTCGGATAGCCAAAGCCATAACCCAATTATTGAGGAAGGATCAGAAATTTGAATGGACCCAGAAGTGTGAAGATAGTTTCCAGGAGTTGAAGAAGAAGTTAACCACAGCCCCAGTCCTAGTAATGCCAGACGTCACCAAGAGTTTTGATGTGTATTGCGATGCATCACGTCTTGGACTTGGTTGCGTTCTGATGCAAGAAGGCAAGGTGGCGTCGTATCTGTCTCGACAGTTGCGACCGCATGAAGAGAATTACCCAACCCATGACCTGGAGTTAGCAGCCGTTGTTTTTGCTCTTAAAACATGGCGTTCCTATCTTGTGGGACATCGCTGTGAGATCTATACGGATCATAAGAGTTTGAAGTATATCTTTACCCAGAAAGAGTTGAACCTGCGACAGAGGAGATGGATGGAGCTGATAAAGGATTACGATGTTGGAATCCATTATCACCCGGGAAAGGCTAATGTTGTTGCCGATGCCCTTAGTCGCAAGCCCTGTACCCTGAATGCCTTGATTCGAGTCGAACAACCAACCTTGTTCAAGGAGTTTGAAGATTTTGGACTCGAACTCGTTAGCCATGGGTATCTCGCCAATATTGAGTTAGCCCCAACCCTAATGGATCAAATCAAAGAAGCCCAGAGAGGTCATGAGAGCATCGAAGGGATTAAAAAGAAAATGTCTCTCGACAAAGCCCCTGGTTTTGCCGAAGACGCTGAAGGAGTGTTGAGATTCAATGGTCGTATTTGTGTGCCCAACAATAGTGAACTAAAGGAGTTGATCCTGAAAGAAGCCCATGAAACCCCCTACTCAATCCACCCTGGAGGAACCAAAATGTATCAAGACCTTCGAGAGAGATTTTGGTGGCATGGAATGAAACGAGAGATTGGTTCATTCGTAGCCAAGTGTGATATCTGTCAGCGAGTCAAAGCTGAACATCAGCGACCCGCTGGATTACTTCAACCCTTGAAAATTCCTGAATGGAAATGGGACGAGATTGGAATGGACTTCATCACCGGACTGCCCAGGTCCAACCGAGGTCATGATTCAATCTGGGTCGTCGTTGACCGACTGACCAAAGTTGCTCATTTTATTCCGGTCAAGACCACCTACAATGGAGCCCAGTTAGCAGACCTGTATCTGTCCAGGATAGTAAGCCTGCATGGAGTACCCAAGAAGATTGTGTCTGATAGAGGCACGCAATTCACCTCGAGATTCTGGAAAGCACTTCACGAGACCCTCGGAACCAAGCTAACTTTTAGCACAGCCTATCACCCTCAGACTGATGGCCAAACCGAGAGAGTGAACCAGATTTTGGAGGACATGCTTCGTGCGTGTGTTCTATCTTATGGTTCCAAGTGGGAAGATTGTCTCCCATTTGCAGAATTCTCCTACAACAATAGCTACCAGTCTAGTTTGCAAATGGCCCCGTTTGAAGCACTGTATGGCAGGAAGTGTCGTACACCCCTGAATTGGTCCGACACTGGAGAAGGAAAGTTATTTGGACCTGACACCCTCCGTGAAGCCGAAGAGCAAGTCCAGCTTATTCGCGAGCGTCTCAAAACTGCCCAATCCCGCCAAAAGAGTTATGCCGATCCTAAGCGCCGTGATCTCACTTTTGACATCGGAGATTTTGTGTATCTCCGAGTGACACCTCTTAAGGGAATGCAACGTTTCCATGTCAAAGGAAAGTTAGCACCAAGGTATATTGGACCCTTCAAGATCCTTAGCCGCCGAGGAGAAGTATCCTATCAGCTAGAGTTACCCCCAGAGCTGTCTGAATTTCATGATGTCTTCCACATTTCACTCCTGCGGAAGTGTCTTGAAGTTCCTGACCAGCCAGATGTTTTCAAGCACATTGATCACCACTCCATCGACCTGAATAATGACCTGACCTATCGTGATAGACCCCTTAAGATTCTCGAAGAAGATGTTCGTCTTACCCGAAGACGTGCGATCAAGTTCTACAAAGTCCAGTGGACTAACCATTCTGAAGAAGAAGCAACCTGGGAACGTGAGGATTATCTTAGACGCGAATTCCCAGACTTCCTTAGCTCCTAAGCCTAGCAAATCTCGGGACGAGATTTATTTTAAGGGGGGGAGGATTTGTAACATCCCAGAATTAATATAAGTATTATTAATTTCCAAAAATGTGGGCCAACAAAAACTTTTATTATCTTATGTGTGTTTGCTTGTATTTTGTTGCTTGATGTGTGTGATTGCTAAGCAAAGTTGTGAATAAAAAGAAAAGAAGTGAAAGCAACCCCACCACATGAAATAATGGGACAAGTGCCACACAACTTTCTCTAAATGAGAAATAAATATTTTCTTTTAAATCAAAAACCAGTGGGGTGACATAGTGCTCACTCCCACTTAGCTCTAATAACTTTTCCCTCTTCAAAATATATTTTCAAAAATTTCAAAATATAAAATTCTATTTCTTTCTTTAATCATCTTTAACCACAAAATGTGCTATGATGCACCTATCAAAAAAATACCATCATAGCACCACAAATCATTATTAATATGTATGGAACCAGTGGTGGAAACCATTTTCAAAAATTCGAATTTAAATTCTGTTGAGGCATTTGGTCGAACAGGTGGCATGCACCACCCTGTTCTTCCCCAAAACCGAAGAACTGAAGATCAAATCGACGGATTTGTGTGTTTGTTCTTCGATTCCTTGCACCCCAACACCTCTCTCCACCTCACGAACCTGCCCAGCACCTCAATTGCACGCGGGAGACACCCTAGCCGTCGTATTGATCGTCGCCATCGCCAGGGAGCACGGCCACTGTCGCCATGCCGCCCTGCCGCACCGTGGGGGAGACCACCCCACCGCCCACCTAGCCCTAACGCCGCATCCTACCCCTCTCCTGCCCCCTCTCTCGCCTGCACCGTGCCCAGCAGCAGCCCTAAACCGCCGGAGCCGTGCGTGCCCGTGCGCCGCCCAAGCCGTCCCAGAGCACGCCGCGGCCGTCCCCCACCCCGAGCTCGCCCAGCTCGCCTCCACGCCGCCAACCGTGCCCCTCAGTAGCCCAACACCATAGCCGCCCTCGCACCGCCCCTATGGCAAAGCCTACCCGCCCCTGCACCGCTCCCGCGCCGTGTCCACCATGGACCGGCCGTCGGGCTATAAAACGAGCCGCCCCGAGCCCAAATTCGCTCACACCACGCCACCCCCTTCACCACTATCCCTCCCCTCCCTTCCACCCTCTCTCGTGCACCGCCTGGAGGGCGGAATCGCTGCCGGAGAGCCGCTGCCGCCCTGCGTCGTCCTCGGAGCGCCGCCACTGCCGAAGAGGTCGACGACCAATCCGTGGCCGTGCGGCCACTCTCCCTCTCTCTCTTTTCCTCCCCTAGCTAGCCGTCGTGCACCACCGCCACCTCACGCTCACTCCCTTGCCGTAATTTGCACAGGGACGCCGCCAGGAGCTCGCCGTCGACATCCCGTGTCCGCGGAGAAGGAGCTGCTCGACGCCGACGAACCAGACCACCCCAGCACCTGTGACTCGCCCCAGCATCTTCTCCTCACCTCCGCCGTCGATCTGCACCCTCGCTGCCCTCACCCGAGCACCCTAGGTGAGCCCTCCGTCCACCACCGTGCCGCCGGCGCGGTGGCGCCGCCAGTTTTAAGTCGCCCCCGGTGATTTGAACGTGGGCCGTTGGATCTAGATCCAACGGCAGCGTACCGGTTCGGTTAGTTTTTGAAAAACGGCTAAGTCTGGAAATAACAGAGTTGATTAGCTCACTTTGAAATTAAATTGTGGAAAATCCACTGAGCCAAAATTTACAAACTTTATATGGTTGGAAAGAGCTCGATTCATATATTCATCTGCAAGTCTTGTATTTCCAAAATAACTAGTGTAGCATCCTCGAATAAATGGACAAAGTAGCTATGTTCTATCTGTTTCAGAAAAGTTTCTGAAACAGATATTTATTTCTGTCTTTAGCCGTTGATCTTAATTCACTTAATTTTATTTAGGAGTAATTCTTAGCACAGCATGACAGTATAGTTAGCATACTGTCATGAGCAAGTAGTTTGAACCCTGAATTAAAATCTGGCTAAAAGATGTAAATTGGACAATATAGCTAACCAGTTAGCTCAACACTGCAATAACAGAACATAACCTACTTCCCATGCAAATTGCTATTGAACCAGAGGCCTAAAAATAGCAAACTAAGAGTAATTCCCTGATTTAAAATGAAAATGCCAAATGTGCTAATTGATAAACTTAAAATGGGTAGATTTCTCTGTCAGAAATTTGGTTAGAACTTTGAAATTCAATATCTTGAGATCTAGGAATCTAAAAATAGCAAGTGAAAATGTTCTGGAAATCTTATGAAATTATCTAACTAACTAAAGTGGTTTCACCCCATTTAGGTTAATAAATAAATAATGATAATCAAAATGCCACAGAAGGTATAAAACCTAAACTTGTTTGTTTCTGATACTCTACTAATCCAAATGAGGTCAAACCAATTTGGTTAGCTCACATTTAAGCAATACTAGTTACCCCTAAAAGGATTTAATTTTTGAATGCAATTAACTTGAGTTGTAGCAAAAACAAGAAAACCAACATTCTGGATTAAAACATTTCTACAGGGAGTTTAATAACTCAAATTGATTTGAATCCAATTAGGTTGTCTTCTAGAGATCAGTAGCTATCTATAAAATTTTAGTTTGTATTTTTATGACCAGCAGAACTCAAGTTATGCAATTAAACCTAAAACCCTAGTTTCTGCCATAGTTGTGATGCAAATGAATAATTGTTAATTAAATCAATTTGAAACCCAATTGTGTTATCTTGTGTGTTCAGTAGCTAATTGTGATGTTATGTTGCTTGTGATGTGATGTTTGCTTGTCTAGTTTAGTGATTTTTTGCTTGTATTGTTTGTTTATCGATTAGACGCGAACGTTGACGGAGACTACGAGGAAGGAGATTACTTCGAGCAGCAGGAACCCGAGCACTTTGTTGAGCAAGGCAAGCTACTTCGCTGAGCTTGCATTTACCTACCTCTAATTTAATCACATGCAAGTTCCTAAAGTAGTGGTATTAATTTTCCAAAAAGCCTTTTTACAAAGGATATGAAATCTGCTTTATCACCCTATGTAGAATGTAGAGTAGATACTTAAAACTATAGGATGGGAAAAACATGGTTTATTCCAAACTCCTTTTTAAAGTACCTAGTTGATGATGAAATGCCGAGTTATCGGTGTTAAAGTGGAGAAGTGATAAAGGGAGTTGTTTATGAAAAATGCACATTGTGTCTCAGTACCATGACGACCAGCCGATAACCTGTGCGACCACATCTACCCAAATATGGGAACGGGCGTAGTCATATAATTTGCTCGTGTTAGTACTGGATACCTCATCGACGGAGACGACTCCGTTATGCATGAGGGGATGAGCATGGCGACTCTAACCCCTGACCCGGGTCCCGGCAATCTGAGGGATTGAGGGATTGAAGGTCCACCTTTGGGCCGCCGGATAAAACTACGAGTCCTTACATCTAGGTTCCTTGACGGAGGATCCTATACTAGGTGTTGAAGGAATGGTGAAATCGTAAGGGCGGGATCCTATACTAGCATGAGCAAAGGAAAGGCTATGGCCGGTGGTTCAACTTCGCATACACCTTGTATGGCGGGACGTGGCAGACACGATGAGCTACCGGATGGGTGTGGGAAAAGCGTGCTACCTCTGCAGAGGGTAAAAACTATTCGAATAGCCGAGTCCTCGGATATGGACAGTTGGGAGGCTGTACTAGACTATGTGCAAAGTTTTACAAAAGGAGGTAATTTAAAGAAACAAAGGTGTTGCTGATGTTTCCCAACTATACCAAGTGGAGTGGTATGAGTTGTGGAGGAAAAGAGACCATGATGAGTCGTGGTCGGGAAAAAGGAGGAGTTTTGGATAAATAATAGAATTTTGGTTCTCTCTAAAGATAGTAGTAAATCTCTTCTTACCTTTTTCATCAAGGATATAGAGATAGAGTAATAACTAAAAGTGCTGTAGAGAACAACTTAAAACTGGTGCATACTCAGTAGAGGAGTAGTTTGCGAGTACAAATTGTACTCATACTGGTTTCGTCTCTGGCTATTGTCTTAGCCAGATCCGAGGAAAACTACGCTGAAGCGGAGTATGGAGACTTCTATGCGAACTAGGGATCTTCGTGTAACGCCCCAAGATCGGTACTATGCAGATTTTAGCGTTCCAGCCAAATCCGCATAATAACGATCCTAAAGGACGCCCACCAGGCATAACGTGCAAGTCGCAACACACACGTTATGCGGGTGGAATTGTGATAACATTACAACAGTTCTCGATGGAACCCACAAAAGATCATATATATACAAGAACGACTCACCGAGTCAAGAACAACAAGATACAATACGAAGATCCAAAAAGAACAGCGGAAACGAAATAGCGTCCAGCTACGGACAAGATACAAATTGGACTAAGAGTCCTGAAGATAAGCAAAGGCACCATATCCCTGCCCAGGCCAAGCCTAGCCGGAGGGATTCCCAAGCTAACGTCGTCAGACTTCAAACCTGTCGGCTGCTTTGGAATAGCAGCCCCGAAGGGGTCAGTACTATAAACAGTACTGGCAAGTAATACTCACAAGATATCAAAGCTGGAATTCCGGGGAAAAGGGGTTAGCGATTGAGGCAGCAGCAAGCAGCACTAACAACCTATAGAGACACACTACAACAATCGTCTAATAGAGAGGAGGTAAGAGAGCGCATAGGGGACCAACTATACTAACACCAAACATAACCCAGCCGATTCCTTACCAGCCCGTTTATCCTACGAGCAGCAAGCCCAAAGGCACTCACACAGTTGGCAATTTTATAATTTTATTGTTAAAGTAGTTCTATCTTACTAATTAAGTTATTATCGTTAGGTGCAAGTTGTCTATGATCTTGTTAGCCAGCATCATCACCAAGTCGTCCATAACCGCGGACACGGCTTTTCGAAAAGATTTAACCCTGCAGGGGTGCACAAATGTAACCACACGCACTTCCACCCTTGTTGCCATGCAATTAGCACACTTCCTAAGGTGTGCCGGCAGGGTATCCGACGCTACACTTTCCTTCACTACCACACAAGTCCAGGGAACCACCTAGCTAAGTCTGACCCACCTTGAAAGTCCGGCCGAAGCTCCGAGGTGGACTTAACCGTTTGCGCCTATGGCTAGGTGACACAGACTACCATGAGCTGGTCACTTCGCATCATACCGCAAGCCCTACGTAAGTAACCACGTATCCATCTTACCATATCATCCGCGCTTGTAACCGTAGAAACACCCGAACTACTTGTGGCGCCCTGGACAAGGCTGCAGATCCGGTACTAGGTCGAGGGGAGTCCCATTTCCTCCCACATGTGGGTAGTGCGCTCAGTCTTGGATCAGAGGACAAGAACTCGGGTCCTAGGCGACACTAGCAGAACAAAACACCACGATTGGCCTTCCGCCGGTGCCTTATCTTTATTAATTATATCCCATCGCCAAACATTAAAGATTAACATGTGAATTAACCCAACTAATATATTAAAGCATGATTAGATAAAGACTTGAGCAAAACAAACCTAAGCATGCACTACGACTCGCAAGGCCAACAAGATAAACAAGCAACAGGTTAATAGGATGTGGGGGTGGGGCATATCATGGCTGCAAGGTAAACATGCATATAGGATCGGGACACAAGCATCGATACATAAGGCTAGCAAGGAACAAAAGATAGGACGAGTGAGAGACAGAAAACAAGCGAAGATAGCAAGGGAGTATCACTTGCCTGCAATCCGGTAGAGGTAGCAGAACCTGTCGTTGCTCACATCAACTCAACGGCCTATCCCGAAGAAGCAACGAACACTGGGCAACGAAAAAGATGCATTTTACTCTATGGCAAAAGAAGCGGCATGTTGATGACATGATGCATGACAAATTAAATGTTGTCCAATTTTATTCCCTAACACATGGCAAAACATTTTAAATGGGATCGTTGCACAATATAGATGCACCGGACAAATCCCATAATTAGTTGATTTAATTCCACTAAATGGATAAAGGTGCGAGGTTAATTAAGCATGCATGATTTTATAAGATACGCATATATGGTATAGGGTTAGGGTTGGGGTCACACATCGGATTCAGGGATCTTCGGATTCGGAAGCCACCATCTTCGGATCGGAGAGGAAGTAGTCGTCGTCGTCGTAGTCGAAGTAGTCGTTCATCCGGAGTCGAAGTAGTCGAGGTAGTCGACGTCGTGGAAGTAGTCGTACTCGGGTCGTCGTCGTTGCAGACCTTGGCGTTCCGGGCTTCGGGGTCGACGGGGTTCACGGTGGTCAGAGATCGGACACCGGTCTTCACGGTGCTTCACGACGGGGAAACGAAGAACTTGGCGTCGGGGAGGCTTCACGACGGAACGGGGAATCTCCGGTTCACGACGGGAACGGCTTCACGGAGGCATCGGGGAACAACTTCACGACGGGGGAACGTGTCGGGGAAAATCCACGACGGGGACGGGATCGGGAACGGAAAACGTCCGGATCGGAATCGGAGAAAACATCGGGGAACGTCCGGCTTCACGTCGGGGACAACCGGGGAATCGGGAAACTTGACGGGAACGGATACGGAGACGGGGAAACACACCGGGAACGGGAACCGCGGAGACGTCGGGAACGACCGTCGGGGAACCACACCGGGAACGGGAGAATCCGTGCAGCGGCAACACGAAGACGGGCATCGGGAGCAAGATACGTCGTCGGGGACAGCAGCAGATGCAGCAGCACAAGCACTGCAGCGGACACACAGACACGAGGCGAGGGAGTCAACACGGCAAGGGAGCTCATCAAGGGGAGGAACACGACCAGAGCATGGGGTGCAGGAGCTGCTGCTCGGGAGGAGCTACTGGTGGTGGGAGGAGGAGCGGCGTGCTGGAGGAGGGAGATGGAGGACGGAGGCCGAGGTGGGGAGGCACGGAACGAGGACCTCGGTGACGACTCGGGGAAGAGGACGGCGGGAGGAGGGTGTCCGGCGGGGAGGAGGCAGTGGACGGCCGGCCGGAGGAGAAGCTGGAGGGGAGCCGGCCGGCACGGCAGCGGCGGGGCGGCGCGGAGACACGTGGGTCGAGCAGGGGTCGAGGGAGCCGGGCCAGTAGGAGCAGACGAGGGAGGAAGGGATGGCCGCGGCGGAGGGCAGAGGAGAAGGGGCGCGGTCGGCGGCTGGCCGGAGCTGGCCTGCGCGAGGAGGACGGCGTCGATGGGGGAGAACACGCGCGGGTGCAGGGAGGTCGATGATGCGGGGATGGGGGACGGCGACCGCGGGAGGAGAGCAGGCGAGGGGGGTGAGGAGCAAGGGGAGGAAGCACGCACAGGGGAGGAAGAGGTGGCCGGAGGCGCGGTGGAGGGGGAGATCGAGCAGGGGTGCGGCGTCGGGAGGAAGGAGCTACGGGGAAGGAGAAGAAAAAGAAGAAAAGAAAAAGAGGGAAGGAAAAAGAGGAGGAGAGAGAGGTAAGGTCCAAGGACCTGATTGCAAAAGAAAGGACCTGCTTGTGAGGAAAAGGGGAGGTGGAAGGGCAGCTTCGCAAAACGCCGGAACTGGAGGAGGGTGGCTGCAAAATGCCAGGGGGTGGGAAAGGAAAAAGGCAGGGGAAACCCTAGGGTTTCAGGTTAGGTGGGCTTGGGCCGGATTTTGGGCTACTCTCTCGCTCGCTCAAATTTATTTTTCTTTTGCAAATTAATTTTGACAAATAATTTCAGAAAACGGAGACGACCGTCTCGATAAAATATTTTCCGGCAATTTTAGAAAAATAAAATAGGGTTTAATAAAAATAATTTTTGTTGCCAAAGCATGCGATGCGATGATGCTGATGTCATGATGATGCAAAAACAAAAACAAGCAAAAATCTAATTTGGGGAAAAACCCCGGGCATTACAACCGACACCACTAACAAGGGATCTCGCCCCGAGATCCACGCTACCGTCGGGGAAGAAGAGGAGGTTATTCTATCGAATCTTGTCGCACCATGTTGATCTTCTCGACACCACTAACAAGAGGTTCTTGCTCACATCGATGGCGATGTTCGTCTGTCGAGATTGCTTCCAGATCGAACCTATTAGGTAAGGCAAGGGATCGTCCAACCCACGAAGATGCTATAACCGGAAGATAGATAAGAGAGAAGATTTTAAAACACATAGAGATAAGAGGGAAATAGAATTAAGGTAAGGAATAAATAAGAGTCCTATTGAGATCTTTCCAAATAATTTTTAGTAAAATAGTTTGGACACTCTACAAACAATGACCATTAGCTAGGGTATCCTACAGGCAGACTGGACCAGCGGGGTATCGAAAACCAGAGCTCTGATACCACTTTGTAACGCCCCAAGATCGGTACTATGCAGATTTTAGCGTTCCAGCCAAATCCGCATAATAACGATCCTAAAGGACGCCCACCAGGCATAACGTGCAAGTCGCAACACACACGTTATGCGGGTGGAATTGTGATAACATTACAACAGTTCTCGATGGAACCCACAAAAGATCATATTTATACAAGAACGACTCACCGAGTCAAGAACAACAAGATACAATACGAAGATCCAAAAAAAACGAACAGCGGAAACGAAATAGCGTCCAGCTACGGACAAGATACAAATTGGACTAAGAGTCCTGAAGATAAGCAAAGGCACCATATCCCTGCCCAGGCCAAGCCTAGCCGGAGGGATTCCCAAGCTAACGTCGTCAGACTTCAAACCTGTCGGCTGCTTTGGAATAGCAGCCCCGAAGGGGTCAGTACTATAAACAGTACTGGCAAGTAATACTCACAAGATATCAAAGCTGGAATTCCGGGGAAAAGGGGTTAGCGATTGAGGCGGCAGCAAGCAGCACTAACAACCTATAGAGACACACTACAACAATCGTCTAATAGAGAGGAGGTAAGAGAGCGCATAAGGGACCAACTATACTAACACCAAACATAACCCAGCCGATTCCTTACCAGCCCGTTTATCCTACGAGCAGCAAGCCCAAAGGCACTCACACAGTTGGCAATTTTATAATTTTATTGTTAAAGTAGTTCTATCTTACTAATTAAGTTATTATCGTTAGGTGCAAGTTGTCTATGATCTTGTTAGCCAGCATCATCACCAAGTCGTCCATAACCGCGGACACGGCTTTTCGAAAAGATTTAACCCTGCAGGGGTGCACAAATGTAACCACACGCACTTCCACCCTTGTTGCCATGCAATTAGCACACTTCCTAAGGTGTGCCGGCAGGGTATCCGACGCTACACTTTCCTTCACTACCACACAAGTCCAGGGAACCACCTAGCTAAGTCTGACCCACCTTGAAAGTCCGGCCGAAGCTCCGAGGTGGACTTAACCGTTTGCGCCTATGGCTAGGTGACACAGACTACCATGAGCTGGTCACTTCGCATCATACCGCAAGCCCTACGTAAGTAACCACGTATCCATCTTACCATATCATCCGCGCTTGTAACCGTAGAAACACCCGAACTACTTGTGGCGCCCTGGACAAGGCTGCAGATCCGGTACTAGGTCGAGGGGAGTCCCATTTCCTCCCACATGTGGGTAGTGCGCTCAGTCTTGGATCAGAGGACAAGAACTCGGGTCCTAGGCGACACTAGCAGAACAAAACACCACGATTGGCCTTCCGCCGGTGCCTTATCTTTATTAATTATATCCCATCGCCAAACATTAAAGATTAACATGTGAATTAACCCAACTAATATATTAAAGCATGACTAGATAAAGACTTGAGAAAAACAAACCTAAGCATGCACTACGACTCGCAAGGCCAACAAGATAAACAAGCAACAGGGTAATAGGATGTGGGGGTGGGGCATATCATGGCTGCAAGGTAAACATGCATATAGGATCGGGACACAAGCATCGATACATAAGGCTAGCAAGGAACAAAAGATAGGACGAGTGAGAGACAGAAAACAAGCAAAGATAGCAAGGGAGTATCACTTGCCTGCAATCCGGTAGAGGTAGCAGAACCTGTCGTTGCTCACATCAACTCAACGGCCTATCCCGAAGAAGCAACGAACACTGGGCAACGAAAGAGATGCATTTTACTCTATGGCAAAAGAAGCGGCATGTTGATGACATGATGCATGACAAATTAAATGTTGTCCAATTTTATTCCCTAACACATGGCAAAACATTTTAAATGGGATCGGTACACAATATAGATGCACCGGACAAATCCCATAATTAGTTGATTTAATTCGACTAAATGGATAAAGGTGCGAGGTTAATTAAGCATGCATGATTTTATAAGATACGCATATATGGTATAGGGTTAGGGTTGGGGTCACACATCGGATTCAGGGATCTTCGGATTCGGAAGCCACCATCTTCGGATCGGAGAGGAAGTAGTCGTCGTCGTCGTAGTCGAAGTAGTCGTTCATCCGGAGTCGAAGTAGTCGAGGTAGTCGACGTCGTGGAAGTAGTCGTACTCGGGTCGTCGTCGTTGCAGACCTTGGCGTTCCGGGCTTCGGGGTCGACGGGGTTCACGGTGGTCGGAGATCGGACACCGGTCTTCACGGTGCTTCACGACGGGGAAACGAAGAACTTGGCGTCGGGGAGGCTTCACGACGGAACGGGGAATCTCCGGTTCACGACGGGAACGGCTTCACGGAGGCATCGGGGAACAACTTCACGACGGGGGAACGTGTCGGGGAAAATCCACGACGGGGACGGGATCGGGAACGGAAAACGTCCGGATCGGAATCGGAGAAAACATCGGGGAACGTCCGGCTTCACGTCGGGGACAACCGGGGAATCGGGAAACTTGACGGGAACGGATACGGAGACGGGGAAACACACCGGGAACGGGAACCGCGGAGACGTCGGGAACGACCGTCGGGGAACCACACCGGGAACGGGAGAATCCGTGCAGCGGCAACACGAAGACGGGCATCGGGAGCAAGATACGTCGTCGGGGACAGCAGCAGATGCAGCAGCACAAGCACTGCAGCGGACACACAGACACGAGGCGAGGGAGTCAACACGGCAAGGGAGCTCATCAAGGGGAGGAACACGACCAGAGCATGGGGTGCAGGAGCTGCTGCTCGGGAGGAGCTACTGGTGGTGGGAGGAGGAGCGGCGTGCTGGAGGAGGGAGATGGAGGACGGAGGCCGAGGTGGGGAGGCACGGAACGAGGACCTCGGTGACGACTCGGGGAAGAGGACGGCGGGAGGAGGGTGTCCGGCGGGGAGGAGGCAGTGGACGGCCGGCCGGAGGAGAAGCTGGAGGGGAGCCGGCCGGCACGGCAGCGGCGGGGCGGCGCGGAGACACGTGGGTCGAGCAGGGGTTGAGGGAGCCGGGCCAGTAGGAGCAGACGAGGGAGGAAGGGATGGCCGCGGCGGAGGGCAGAGGAGAAGGGGCGCGGTCGGCGGCTGGCCGGAGCTGGCCTGCGCGAGGAGGACGGCGTCGATGGGGGAGAACACGCGCGGGTGCAGGGAGGTCGATGATGCGGGGATGGGGGACGGCGACCGCGGGAGGAGAGCAGGCGAGGGGGGTGAGGAGCAAGGGAGGAAGCACGCACAGGGGAGGAAGAGGTGGCCGGAGGCGCGGTGGAGGGAAGGAGGAGGGAGGAGCCGGCGCGGTGGAGGAGGAGATCGAGCAGGGGTGCGGCGTCGGGAGGAAGGAGCTACGGGGAAGGAGAAGAAAAAGAAGAAAAGAAAAGAGGGAAGGAAAAAGAGGAGGAGAGAGAGGTAAGGTCCAAGGACCTGATTGCAAAGAAAGGACTTGCTTGTGAGGAAAGGGGAGGTGGAAGGGCAGCTTCGCAAAACGCCGGAACTGGAGGAGGGTGGCTGCAAAATGCCAGGGGGTGGGAAAGGAAAAAGGCAGGGGAAACCCTAGGGTTTCAGGTTAGGTGGGCTTGGGCCGGATTTTGGGCTACTCTCTCGCTCGCTCAAATTTATTTTTCTTTTGCAAATTAATTTTGACAAATAATTTCAGAAAACGGAGACGACCGTCTCGATAAAATATTTTCCGGCAATTTTAGAAAAATAAAATAGGGTTTAATAAAAATAATTTTTGTTGCCAAAGCATGCGATGCGATGATGCTGATGTCATGATGATGCAAAAACAAAAACAAGCAAAAATCTAATTTGGGGAAAAACCCCGGGCATTACACTTCGTGAGTCAACTGCCTGTCGGTCGTCGCTAGGACGCGTTGGACTTCTACTGCGTAGCTTTCGCTGAATGCTTTTGATTTGGCCCTTGAAGGCACCTATGTAAGACTTGGTCTAAGTGACCTACTATGTAAGACTTTAATGCGGTACTGAAATGGATGTAAACTTTGGTATCCAATTCGGATTATGGGCAACGACAGACTGATCATGGGATCGTTGTGTGAACCATAATCGGGTATTTCGGACAGCTAGTCTGGGGTCCCCACAGAGAACCCCGTGGTGAGCACGGTGGGCGCGGCTGAGGAGGGGACCGATCTAGGGCCGTCTGCTGAGGCCCAGGTCATCGTCCCTCCTGAGGCAGTGCCTCAGGAAGGCATGCCAGGGACAGCGCCTGAAGGAGGTGTCGCAGGAGCGGACAGCTCGCCCTGGTCCTGGGGGAGCTCCCGGCAATAGGAGAGCTTCCTAACCAACCCGCTGTAACGGGCTGGGACATCGTGGTTTCTAGGAGTGCACTGGCAGCAAGCCATCCGAACAGTAGCTTGCTGGCGCGCGCCCACCACGCCATCGACATGCTCGGAGGGAGCCTTGCAGCAGGGCTTGCCGAGCTTGAGGCCGAGCGCCGCCGCCTTGCAGCAGAGCACGCCGCGAATGAGGCAGAGTGTCGGCGCCTTGCGGTGTCGTGTCGCGAGGTCCAGGGGGCACACGCGGCAGGCGAGGAGGGATGGCGGCACGCGGCGATGGAGGCCGCCCTGCAGGCCGCGGCGGGAAAGGAGGTGGAGGCGGAGGCACGCCTCCAGGCCGCTGCGGATGCGGAGAGGGAGCTCGCGCTACAGGAGCGCGAGCTTACACGCACTATTGTCGAGCAGCAGACGGAGAGGGCTCGCCTGGAGCAACTCGAGGAAGTCATGGTCTCCCGTCAGGAGGCACTTGACGGGAGGGAGAGTAACCTCCATGCCGAGGCGGACGCGCGCCTTGTCAAGAAGCACGATGCCTACAATCAGAAGATCCGGGCGTAGGAGGCGTGCCATGCAGACAAGGTCCGCGGGCTGAAGAAGGAGCTGGACCTCATGAAGCAGGAGGCCCAGCGGCTTCGCGGGGAGTGCAACTCCGCCCGCGAGGAGGCCGGCGCCTTGCGGGAGGAGCGCAACCTGGTGCTGGTGGAGCTGGAGCAGGTGCGCAAGGAGCATGACGACACGCTTCAGCAGATCGAGCCCCTCCTACAGCAGGTGGAGGAGCTCAAGCTGGAGAGGGATACCTCAGCCACCCTGGGCAGGGAGCGGCGGGCTATGATGTTGGAGCTCGTCAAGCGCGCCCAGCGGGTTTATTCGTGCCTTAGTGGAGAGAACCTTGGTCTCCACGGCGCGTTCCAGCCCGAGGCAGCCGCGAGCCACGTCTTCTTCTACCTCAGCCTGGTGGAGAACTTGGAGAAGGTGGTCGGCGAGGTGGACGCGGTCGTGGAGAAGGTGGTCGGCGAGGTGCCGTGACCTGCTCACCCAGGCGGGCAAGCTGATCTTCACCAACCTCTGCCTGCTCCGCAACTCTGGTGCGCTCAACCAGGTGGGCCTTTGCTTCAACGCGGTCTTGGAGCCGGCAAAGGCCGACGACAAGTAGTGCATGAAGGCCTTGAAGGAGGAGGTGGCCGAGCTTGTGGGCATCCTTTGCGACTGCTTCCAGAGCGGTCCTGGCGCTGACGGGGGCGCCAGACCCTCGGGAGGGGATGCGGAGGATGAGGCTCGCGATGCTGAGGAGGAGTTGACCCCTGAGTCCATCCTCTTGTATCTGCATGATCATTTTGTTGTACTGAAATATTTTGTCGCTTGCAAGTACATGCGCATGTTTGCTTATTGGCAGTATTTTGTGATCTTCCAGTTCCCCGCGAGGGCATTTTCCTTCTTTCTCCATATGCCGTGCTATTGTTCTGTGTCTTAGGTCCCAACCTGTAGTCCACAGACACCACTCACCGCTCGTGGCCGGCACAGAAGACAGCGGGTGTTGTGACAATAGGTTAGTAAGATCCCCGAGTGCGATACTCGGTTGCTCCCCTTTGACGGGCAAACGTGGCTCATGGGATTTTCAAGAAAAGGGCCCCGCAGCGTTCCAGAATCTGAACGGAGGACGGTGTGTGGCGAGGTAACGAGAAGTCGTTTTGACTTAGCTGTTTTTTCGCGGCTGAGGGTTTCCTGAGGACGCGCGGCGGGCTTTTCCGATGCTCCTTCGGGAGGCCTGTCCACGTGAGGCCTCGCGAGGAGCTAGCCCGGAGGCCTGGCGTTCCTTGGTGATCCTGCATTGCGACGAGGCATAGGGCAAAGATTTTGCACACCGGCTGGGTACGCACGACTCGTTAGTTTGAGCCTGGGTGCTGCGCGAGGAGAGACAAGTGCCAAGTTTCACGGGGAGGTGTCGTGCATCGGGACTGGCCCGCGAGGTAGAGCTCATTGTCGTACTTGGGCTTATGCTTGCGGGTCAGGCCCGGCATAGGAAGCGTGTCCTAGCCCCCGCTTGCATGGTACGCAGGAAAAAATGTAGAAGACGTGAAGGCAGCGGTGGTGCGTTAGCAAGAAAAACTTGTGAAACAGAGTTGCATAGAAAGGCGCGCAAGGCCTGGCGTGCCGTCTGCTCGGCTTCCGCTTTGTCAGCGGGAATCCTAGTGGTCAGCATTTACTCCCTTGCGTGTCATGTCGGTGAAGAGGGCGCGACGACAGGATACGACGAGGCATGCCGCGGGTGTAGGCGAATCCTGGGGGGCGGGTGGCCCCACTGCACTTATGGCGCCGGTGGTTGGGAGACGAGCGGGCGCTGGCGTTTCTTCCCCATTAACTCCCCTACTACCACCCGGCAGTATAAAAAGGGAGCGATGGGGGCGGAGGGAGACACCAGAGCGCCTCTCCCTTCCTCCGAGTCTTGCATCTTCATCTTGGTAGTTTGTTGGTGTAGAAGGACACAGCCCATGGCATTGACCATGCAGAGCGACGGGCGTAGCGGCGATGGCGAGGCCGCCATTACTGATGAAGGCGGCGGCCCCGAGGGTCCCTCGGCAGATTGCTAGGCAACCGGAGCTGCCCACAATCCAAAGCAGGGCGTTGCTGCCTCACTAGAAGAAATATGCTCGTTAATGACTTTATGATAATGACCATGAAAAAATTGGTCATAGAGTTATGACTATTTTGAATTTATTGGTCGTTAGGCATTTGGGTGGGTCAAAACCCTAAAACTTCATGACCTTTTTTTTTCTAAAAGTCATAACTTCATTACATGAGATGGTCATAAGCAGACAACACCAATTTAGCTCCCTATTTCTACTGGTTACGACCAATTAAAATGGTCATATTTAATAATTTAAATAGTTGGACGGCCACCTCAGCAATTTCGCCTATGTGTGATGTCCATGTATCGGCCGCCTCATCAGTTTTGCCTATGTGTCATGTCCATGTGGCATGACGGTGGGACCCACACATGGACCCGTTGACCATGTGTCATGACAGTTCGGACCACCACCAACCTGCCAGGCGGGACCCACCACTGACCTACATGGATCCCACCAAACTGACATGCCGGACCCACCATGAACTAACAGGTTGGAGCCACCAAACCGACAAAGTGGGACCGACCACTTCCCGACAAGTGGGACCCTAATGCAATACAGATTCCAAACGGAAACCAGGAAACAGCAAATAAGTAATGTGCTTGGGGGGGGGGGATCGAACCCACGCCCTCACCCACCCACGACAGGAATATAACCACCACGCCACGACCAAGGTTCTGATATTCCCAACAACTCGACCCTTTTAACATGGCGATTGTTTGTTGGGCTTGGGCTTTGATCATGCGTTCTCCTTTTTCTTTAGAGCATCTCTAGCAGGCGCGCTAAACAGCGCCTGCGCTAAAATAACCACCGATATACAGCGCGATGTGCAATTTTGATCGCTCCAGCAGTCGACTGGAGCGCGCGGCAACGCTGGCATTCGCGCGCGCAGCCCCAACCGCTACCCTGAAAATTTCCCCAGCCCCTCCTTCCCCATTTCAGTCCGCCGCCCGCCGCCTCGCCGATTTGGTAGCCGGCGCTCTAGATCAGCCGCTACTACGCCTTCAGGTGACTCCCCCGCCTGCGCGGGCACGGTTAATCGGTGGATTTGGTGCCGCGAGCTCCGGCGAATCGGCGGATTTGGTGTCGCGCAGCTGTTTCGCCGCGCCGCCGTCAAGCATGGTGAATATGTCTTCTTCCTCCTGCAACGCCACATGGCGCACAGTAGGTGCCAGCGAGGTATGTTCCGCCGGCGATGCGCGCCATATTAGTTCAAGTAGGTAGTGTAATTTTAGTAGAAATAGCTAAAAATTCTACCTCAAAGTATGCTATATGTTTGTAGTTGTCCTCAGCCTACGATTCGTCCGACGACAAATTTGATTGTGAGGAAGAGAAGAACATATTCATGCTATTGTACCTCAAAGTATGCTATATGTTCTATTTGTTGATGATGAACTTTGTTGTATTTGTTAGTGAAATCTTTGTTCTATTTGTTATAGAAACATTTGTTGTATTTGTTGTATTTCTTATGTAACATTTGGTTGTGTTGTAATAATAAACTAGACAATTTATTGTTGATTTATTTTGCATTTTTTGATCTTCTTGGAGTTCATACTGTGGTTGTTTGTTGTTTGCGGCTGCGCCGCGCGCTGCATATTGCAGCGCTGGTGAAGCGGCATTTTTGGCTCACCTGCGCGCAATGCAATATGCAGCGTCTGCTGAAACTATCGCCGACGCGCTGCGCTGGATCGGCTTACCGCGCGATGCAGCGCCGGTTTACAGCGCCAAAATATAGGGTGACTGCTGGAGATGCTCTTACTAACATTTCCGAATACCAAGTGGGCCAACGGCCCATAACTTATTAGAAACTGATTTTAGGTGGGAAATATGGGCTTTGTATGATTGAGTCCACATAAATATTGGGCTAGCTCTAAAAAAACATAAATATGGGTTTTTGGTAAAGTCTAAAAATGTAATTTCACCATCAATTTTGCATACGACATCGGATCGAGATGATTCGAAAAATCATTTTTTCCAGGCAAGTAGGCACAATGCAAAGGTTTTCCATATTTTGGTTTTTGTATGTTTTGTGTCAATTTCAATATACGTTCAAAACAACGGGCATGACCGTTCGATACCTAAGTGTTTAATCTTGCGAAACTCTTGATGTATCTCTAATAAAATAGGTATTTGTGTACCTCAAAATGATTTTTTCAAAAAATCATGAGCAAACTACGAAGCAGTTGTAGTTCAAATTTGTGCCGGTTCCATTTGAATCGGCAGAAATTTGTCTTTTTTACGAGAGGTGGATGGAGACCTTTTGACACACAACAATTTGGTTTTTCTTACATCAAATATGGTATAATATCTTTACAAATTGGTGTGGTTCAAATTTGCAACATATTTTTGGTAGGTGCTTCATAAAACAACCTGATTTTGACACTCAAAAATTGGAAAATGATTTTTTCATGTAAAGAAAATGAAAACTCTCTTCGGCAAACTTGTTCGTAATTCCAATATGCACGCTTGTGCATAATATGAGATTATTTGAACAAACTACACTATGAACGTGGCCATAACATTGATCATTTGGCTTGAAGGCCATGAATCTTCATACATGATAGCTCATTCATGAGAACACTTTTTTTAAGATATTAGCATTGTTCCAAGTTTATATTTTTTCTTTGATACCATGTCACTTAAAATGATACAATGCGAAGGTTTTCCATTATTTAGATTTTTTATAATTTGTTTATGCCGATTCAAGATGCGGTCAAATTTGTCAGCATGAAAAATCGTATCTAGGGATGGAATCTTAAGAAAATATCTATGGATCTCTAATGAAATAGGTACTTGTGTATCTAAAAATGATTTTTGGAAAAAATCAGAGCAAACTATGAAGCAGTTGTAGTTCAAATTTGAACAGCTTCCTGCTGAATCGGTAGAAATTTTTCATTTTCATAACAAGTGGATGGAAAGCTTTTTACACGAAGCATTTGGTCAAATGTATATTAAAGGTGGCCTAATATCTTATCTTATATATATTTACTAATTGGAGGCACCGTAGAAGGCTCCACGTTAATCCTCAGGTAAAAGCAAAGTTAAGCCATCCGATCGTATCGCAACCTACCCATAGCCATAAGATTAATAGCTGCCTTCCACAAAACGCACGCCTCCCCTGCCCTCTAAATAATCTAAAAGCTGTCCTAGCACGTCTCCCTTTTCAAGCCGCTTTGGCCATGTCGATGCTTCATGTCGTCGACGGAGGCCTGATGCACACCGACCATCCACTCCTCCATGTCTCCCGCCTGCCTCCGATTTTCCTGATTTACTCCATCATGTGCGGTGCCTCCAAAGATCTCCTCCTGTAGTATGCAGTCAGACGAGAATGTGAACAAGTAGCGAGCTGCCGTCGCATGCATCGTGGGAAGAGGTGCCAACCCGTTGTCCCAGCACGAGGTCCCGTGTTGTAAGACTCTGTGTTCTAAGGCTACATGGCGCCGCGGCCGTGATTATGCGAATATGTGAAAGAAGAGTTTAAGCTCCTGCCGCCAGCGTCGTGTTCAATAATCTCCAATCAAGGTGCACCGGTTGCAGGGCCCTGAGGTCCCAAGTTGTGAGTCTTGAAGACGTGGTGCTAGGCTATACTTCTCAGTTTGATTAATCGCTCTTGGATGTTGCTGTTGAGGTGTTTGACAATTTGATTCTTGGGCATCTAGAGTCCCGTTGAATAGCTTGCTATGGGCCTGCACAATAGGTTTACTGAGAGTTTCGGTTGTTAGTAATCAATATGAATAACTATGGTGCAGTATTTATTAGTTAGCACTTTCGATCTACTACAGGGCCGCTACTACTGTATAGCCATTTTTTACTGAAGTTGGATGTTCATCCAGACACAAGGTGCAGTGATAGATGACGGCAGAGCAGCTAACAAAAAGTTTATGTGACAAATTTGAAAGATTTAACTACAGGTATTGTATTATTATGCTGCGGTGTACTGTTCTTTCTATGAATTACATGCAGCAAATTGTATGCTCACCTTCCATGTATGATGTATGGTCCTGTTCTCCATATCTTCAGGTTTTGCCGAGGCTTTAACTGCACATATGTGCCAGTGCACCTATGTGAGCCTCCATAAATCATATCCCGATCGAAGAAATTTTACTGTTACTCCTTCATAAAAATCACGGCCTTCATTGGATACTTATTACACTTTTGGTTTACAATTGAGATGTTGTGATCTCTGCTTGGGAATAATGGTACAAAGGTTAACATATAGAAGCCTCAGATAAAAAAATTGTGCCGTGGTTCTCTAACAAGGCAATTCTGCAATTCATTCTTCCGGAATTTACTATATCTTGGCAGCTTCCTTCCATGTACTTTTAGTGTTAACCAGTAAATAATGACAGATGTGTAAGGTTGCTGCAGATGCGAAAGTGTCATGTTAGATTTTATTTACATCACATACTTCTAATAAACACAATGATTGTCTATGATCCATTCACATCTGTAGTATTCTGATACCTTACTATTTTGTGATTTTTTTTCTGTAACTCTACATATGTCAGCATCAAGTTAATATTTCAAGCTTTAGCTGAAGAAAGTACCTCTGCTCTCCGAGTTGCGCAATAGTAATCTGCTAAAGAACGTGTAAACTGTAGTAAAAGGACTCACTGATTTAAGAACTGCTACAATTCATTGAATTTAATAGATTTTGTGTACCGAGAAAATTAAAAGGTTGATCCATTGCCCGAGAAATTAAACTTTGATAATAATTAATCTATAAATTGGTTCTCAGAAGAAGGTTATATGGTTAAACTATGAAAATAAAGTTTGTCCAAAGAAGTTACTTTTACCTTGGTGAGAGAAAAAAAGAAAATATCTGTAGGTGGTAGGTTGAATCTCTGGATCCAATGCTGATTTTTTAGGGACGGAAGTTTTATACTTCAGTGATGTAACATCCCAAGATTTTCAAATTTTTGAAAATTTAGAGCGATCAAAAACTTTTTGAAGTTTTTAGATATTATGTTTCAAAAATTCAAAATCATGCATGTAATTCATCAGCATCATGTGTTTGTTGCATTTTAGTTATTGAAATATTTAAATATTTTAAAACTTAAAAACATATTTTTACAAATGTTACAAAAGGGTGCTAAGTAACCTTGTACAATATTTAAATATTTTGATTTTATTTGATGGCAGTAAACAGTGCCAAAATACCCTACTCTGGATAAGTTTTCTTAAAAGGTATTTTCCCAAGTTTCTCTAAAAAAAAGTTTAATCGGTGTATTGTATATATAGAATAAGCACACAACTATTTTTTATTTTTCCTACTTGAGAAAATTGTGCTAAGTGACTCTATTTTATAAACTATAACTCACAGGATTTTTCTGTATTTTATTTTACTCATTTTGGAGTTGTTTTGTTACCTCCAGAAAAGAAAACAGAAAATAGAAAAGACAGAAAAAATAAAAGATCGGATCGGACCGGCCGGCCGGCCAGCCACGGAAAAGGCAAGCCAACAAGCCAGCCACGGCCCAAGGAGATGGCCAGCCCAGCACCATGGTCAACACGTGACCATCATCTCCCAGCTCGCGAAGGATTCCAGAACGAACACGATTCGTTCGCGATACCGAACAACTCCCGAAAAATCTCCCGATTCCGTTCCGATTTCTTGCCCCCTGCCCACGAAAATCCGCCTATAAAATCCCCACGTCTCTTCCATCCTTTCCCCTCTTTTTCTTTTTGAAACCCTAGCTCAAATCGATCTCGATTCGAGATCGAACTTCCGCCGCCGGCCGCCATTGTTGAGCTCGAAAAGGTGAACGCCGCCGTCACCTCAGATCACCTGAGCCTCTCTAACCTTGTCTATAATCTCGCCCACTCCTTTCTCACCCGCGTGATCTTTAATTTTCGCGAACCGTGCACCAGAGCTCCCACAATCTTCGCCGGAGCACCACCGAAGACCGAGCTCTGGAAGCACCACCGGAGACCGAGCTCTGGAAGCTTCCGCCACCGCCGTTCGAGACCACGAGAGCCGTCGCTGAGGATGTCATCGGCACCACCGTGAGCTCCGCCACCTTCTGGACATCGTCTTTGAGCCGGAGGAGCTGCAGAACAAGCCGGTTGTCCTCGACTTCGCGCGTCGGTCACCGGTGAGCATCGCAGCTTCGCCCTCGCGCTTGTTCCTGGCCGTCCGATCTCAGATCAGACGGGTCAGATTAGATCCATCCATGAAGCGGTACCGGCCTATCCCGATACTCCGCGTGGCGTCCGATGTGGCCATCACGTCAGCGCCGCGTCATTCCTAGCCTGACCGCAGAATCTTTTCCGTTTAATTGGTTTTAAATTTAAAGAAATTTGTTTAAATTTGTAAATTCAATAGTAAATCAACCGTAAGCCCAAATTTAACGTTTAATATACCAAACGATTCAGAAAAATCAGATCTACCCAGATCTAAAATAAAATTTAACTTTTAACGAATAATTATTTTCTGTATTTTATAATCTTGTTAATTGGTATTTTAATTCTATTTAATCTTGTAAATTCAGTATCTTTAAATCTGTTTTGCCGAATTTAAAATTATTGAAATTTCAAATGAGTGATTTAAATAATTTTGTCATAGCTTTAAATATATGAACTATTTTAAATTGTTTCTTTTGGAAAATAGTTTCAAATTAAGTTCTCTGTCCAGTAGACTAATTATTTTTAAACTCTTGCATCGTGCATATTAGTTTCCTTCATAGATTGCTAAAATTAGTGTTTTATTAGCAAGTAAAAATATATATTTTTAATATAATGCCACTAAAACTTTGACATGATCATCATGCATGCATTAGCAATCAGAATGCTGAAATAATATGATTTTATTTCATTGAGTGTAACACCTTGCAATCATCCATGCATTCATGTTTATGTAATGCCATTAATAGTTTGGTGAATTTATGTGTGGTATTATCTGTTTGTATAGATTGCGAGAAGTGCCAGCGCTACTCCGAGTATTGTGACAATCTGAACAACTATCAAGGCAAGTGATACTCCAGCATAAATGTCCTATTAAATTTTGACTATTGCATTTATAGTTTTCAAGTACTATGCATGACAGGTTTATTATTAGTTATTATAATATGCTATGCAAACCCAGTTAGGATAGCCATATGTATCTTGACTATTCAGTAGAAACCAACGTAGGAGTTGTATGCTTAGCCTTGCTTAGACGAGGATTGGGTAAACATGATTATAGAATAGTCTTTGCCATCTAATATCCACCATAGTATGACACTTGCCAGCCTGTCACAAGGTATTGACCCAAATTCCCTGTGCTGCAACGTTAATGTTGCAGGTTGTTCAGATGAGGAGTAAGGACGTTTGTCTATTTCGAGCTTACAACCAACATGTTCGCCAGTGGCCCATGAAGATGATGGAGCTCTTTGTTATTTATTTGCTGCTTGAACTCTGAATAATATTTGTGGAACTTTATTTTATTAAGCTAGCTTCGGCTATGCAAAGTTGTAATAAATTACTTTATTTCTGGATCATTCGTACTTGCGATGTAATAACGTTTAACATTTATGCATTATATTACATCCTGTTGGTGAATGCTAGCCATACTCTATCCTGGGCCTAGCATATTCACAATGTATTATTGCTTTTCAAAGTGAGGGTGCTACAAGTGATGCTTTTATGGGCGTTTCCATCTTATATCTGCCCCCATGTATCATATACATAGAAGGCGTAACTATATGTGGTTAATTTGGTTTTTTTTGTAGGATAATAAGTGTGCCGATTGAGGAGATTGTTTCATTTTTTATTGTTATTAATATCCATCGAGCTAACGAAACATCAAGGGATAGATTTTCAGAAATTTTAACGACCAGTAAGAATATTGCACCATATGCCAGATGCAATAACATTGTGTTTTTAATTAGTATGAGGCCATCCTTCTCCAGGAAGATACTTTATCCTCTATTTTTCATTTTATCCGATGGTGTACTGATTATTGGAGAATTATATAATGGCATCATAAGAGTATGCTACTGAATATTTCCTTTCGTTAATGAACCAGGTATTATATTCTGTTTTATGATCAACAAATAAAGGTCCAGCTGAAAAACACATATGTGCAAGAAAGTATGTATACCTTTTTCTATTCTGGCTCCTGCATATATGTAATGTTCACAATTTCAGATGTTCACCCTATCTACAGTCAGGAAGACAGCAGATATACACGCTCTAACGCAATGTTTGTGCTGCCTCCCTTTCCTATTGTATGTGCACCTCTTTCGAATAAAGGTAAACTATATATATTTTTTGTTAGACTGTATTTGTTTGGACTACAATTGTGTAAACAAATATTTCATGCATGTTTCTTAAGCTTTAGCTTTACAGACGTGTGTGACATTTAGTTATTTGTAGGTCATAATGTGTACGAAATATGACCACCTTTCAAGTTATTACTTCTTCAACCAGTATTCCCAATTTGGTGCATGTTGGAAATTCTCGGTTATAATGAGTTTTCTAAAAGTGATAATTACAAACTAATGCGAAAAAGAGATATGGTATTTTGATATTTCTCTTCAGTTGCTGCAGCTATTACAAAAGTTCGAATCTACTCTATTGAATAGTAAATACTCCCTCCGATCCATAAAAAGTGTCGCTCATTTTGTACTAAGTTAGTACAAACTTTGTACTAAGTGGACGACACTTTTTATGGATCGGAGGATGTTGGAGATCTATATAACCAGGAAAAAGATATGGGCAGCCTTAGAACCAAAGAAAGATGATAGGATGCTTCATACACTATGCTCGCTAGCTTTTCGCAGACTGGACATGAAAAATGAATTCAATACTAATATAGATACCGGAGAATGGACCAGTTCTATTCCCTATTGAGATGTGCCAGGGTATATGCAAGTCCGACATATGTATAATGTTACGGAACCATCGGCATGATGAAACATAGGTATTGAAATTTTAATTATTAAAGTTTCTAATAAATAATGCCACATTATAAGCTATAATTCTGTCATATTGGTTGTTTCCTCAACAAATAAAGTGCGAGTTTCGACCCTTTCAGTTTCTATGGTAACTAAGCCTCTCAGTAGAGAGGCCATTGAATTATCTACATTCAAAATGTTAGGAATTTATTATCGAGGATGTTCATCTGAATTATTATTTGTATCTTATCATTGTGTAGAATCATTATGAAATGAAATCTCGCGAGCTAAAATAGGAATTATGAAGATATGCATGCTACATATATAGTTACGATTCAATCTGGAAGAGTTTACTCTAAATTACATTTTATCTAATATTTTCGTACAAATATTTTGTAATATGGATACTCGCGACTACAATTATTAAGATTTGTAGGTTCTACGGTGCTATCTTGCAGTTGCAACGAAATACCTAGCCCATGCGTGTGGCACGGGTTGATGGCTAGTATTTTAAAATTGGCGTGTTCCAATTGTGCAACAAATATTTGGGTAGGTGCTTCACAAAACAACCCAATTTTGACACTCGAAAATAGGAAAATGATTTTTTCGAGTAATGTGATCTCTAGGCATTTATGTAGGTGCTTCATGTGCAACAAATATTTGGTAGGTGCTTCACAAAATAACGTGATCTCTAGGTTTTTTAACTTTGTTTTCATATCCTTTTATTTGTTTTGCGAAATGATATATGCTATATTACGGGAGTCATTGTCGTCATATTTACCAGCGACTTACCAACACGCAAAATATACTAAGTAGCTATTGAAATAAATTCATCGATACTTTTCTTAAGCAATAAACTAGCCAAATGCCATTATAAAGTGACATGAACCGTGGGGCTAAGAAGAGGTGGCCCTAGCTGCAGCCACTCTAGTTTATATGAGGTAAAGTGTACGGAGAGTATCTTTGGCTCCCGAGCACCAGTCATCCTGGGGGTTTAAAAAATTCGAAAACACTATTTATTGGTTTTAAAAAATCTGGAAAAAATCATGTATGTAGCCAATAATGTATGTCACAGACGTGCAAAAAATCAACTTCAAATACGTTGTAGTTTGTCCTGCATGAAAATGACAAAAATGTGGATCTAAATATGTATTTTTTCAAATCTTAAATTTTCTCATTTCCTTGTAGCCCAAAACACAATGTATTTGAAATTGATTTTTTGCACGTTTGTGGGATAAATAATTGGCAACATCCTTGATTTTTTTCAGATTTTTTTGAAACTCATAAATAGTGTTTTCGAATTTTTTAAACCACCGGGATCATTGGTGCTCTGGAGCACCAAATCTCCTCTTTTTTTTGCATGGTAATACGATTCTCATTGATAAATAAAAGACGAGATACAAAGTACATATACACCGATCTTACAGACCTGGAAAGATAGGATAAATCTATGTAACAAACCAATGCCTATACATCTTTTTCGGCACCACCGTAGCAGCCACCAAAGAAAAAATAGACATATCACCTCTTCACCCGAGCTTGACGTGGCTCCATAGCTGATCATCAGCTTTTTGGACCTCCAAGTAGTTTGCCATAGGACAAACCATTGTCGTTGAAAGAATCAGACCGGGGCAGTATGACCCCGGACACGCCATCGAACTTCAGCACTGGCACTCCCGCACGACGACGTCAGAGTAGGGCACCAGAACCGTCAGCCTCCAACCACGAACCCACCACAAGGTACACCACCTCCCAGCTGTCACCAGTGCAGACCACTGTCTGCATGTACTCCTGGACGAATCCTCTCTGCTCCACCATGGCGTCGGAGACAACGCCGCAGCAACAGGGACTGAGGAGGAGGAAAAACCCATCTGATGGAGTCGCCGCCACCTCGTCGACACCATCCATGAACCCAACCGCCACCTTCTGAAAGATCGGCAAGCACACAGTGCCACCAACTCCGAGACGCTGCCATGAAGGACACCGCCGGTGTGGGAGTAGAGTTGAGGCATATTTGTTTGCCCGGGCGCCACTCCCACCACCCCAACGACGCACCATGTCAGAAACTTGCTAACCCTAATTACCATGCAAAAACGGGGTCCCCTCCCTCCTGCCGCCGGAGTGGCTAGCGGAGGAAGAGGGGCCCAGCTGTAATAGCCCCAGCTTGGTAATGAAAAATACCAAAAAAATTTCCACTTTTTGCATCATTTGTTTGCATCATGGCATCCATACGAATTTGCTAGTTTCTAACTCTTCATCGATGCAAGCACCTAAAATGGGGAAGCAAAACTTCCCAACCAATGTATTGGCTCAACTTAGCAACACAAATCATTCTTGGACTTCCAAATTGTTTAGGAAGTTCCAAATTTGCTTTTATAACCAATGCCCAATTTCCAAATGTTATCAATTAAGAAAATAAATATGAGGATTCAAATTGGCTTAATTCAATTCCTATTTTTTTGAAACCAAGTTAAACATTCCAAAAATTCAAACTAAAATCATGGGGAGCTTCAATTTTATTGTTAAAGCCTCCATAAATATTTTCAGTATTTTTGGAAATGTTTAAGTGCTTCAATTAAATATAATTTGGAAATTGTCAAAAATGGTCACAATTAAAAGCTGTGAACAAATGTTGGCCAAAACATTTTATTTTGCCTCACCAAATTTTGTGGAGGTTCAAAAGGTTAAATGGAGCCTATATGAATTTTTACAGATTTTATATAAATGTTTTAGTGCCCCAATTAAATCACTGAAGCCTGCTGAATTTAAAAGAAAAACAGAAATGTTTAAATCAATGACAGTGGGTCCCCCACTGTCAGCCTCTCTCTCCTTTCCTCTTCTCACTGTGGCGCCATGCCGCTGAGCTGGCCGGCGCCCATGCCGCTCGGGACCGAGCCCTCCGCGTGGATTAGGGATGCCTCCCCGACGCCCTGCTCCGCTCACTCCCTTCCTCCCCATTCCCCTCTCCTTTTCGGTCCAGGAAACCCTAACCCTAGGTCTCCCCTCGCCCCTGTCGCCGCCGCCTCCGTCACGGTTGCCGTCGTCCCCAGCCACCGGAGCCCGATCTGAAGCCGCCAGCGGAGCCGCCTCGGCGTGCTGCTTCTCCACGTTGAAGGAATCGAGCTCAGGGGCCTAAAATCGCGCCGACGACATTGTCTTCCTCCTCTTAGTCCGGCGGCCGACGAGCACGATTGTCGTCACCACCGGCTTTCCCCTTCGCCGCCGAGAACCCTCACGCGTCCCTGGTGAGCTCTCGTCCCTCCAGGACAACTTTTCCCCCTTCCTGCCCCTCTGCATCATCGCATCCGCGCGGGATGCCGCCGTCCGTCCGCCGGCCGTGCGGTGTCGAGCACGCACACGCCGCCATTCACCTCCTTTCCATTTTTCGGGCACGCGCACGGCTACGGCCCCGCACTCGCACGCGTTTGGCATGCCCGCGCACTCATGGAGCGCCGCCCCATCGTGGTCGTCGCCGGCCGCGTTCCCGTTGGCGCCGTCGCTCACCGTGTGCCCGGCCTGGCCGAGGATTGGGCCAGCCTGAGGCCGGATGCCTCGGGCTGCTGCCCGGCCTGGGCCGGCACTGGGCCGGACCTTTCGGCCACTCGCCCGGCCTCGCCCGCCGGACTGGGCCGGCCAAAGGCCGGTGCCTTCGGGCACTCACCCGGCCTGCATCCCGGCATGGCCGGCCTAAGGCCGGCCTGCCAGGAGAAGTGTTTCCCTTTTTGAATTTGAAACAAATTTAAATAACCAATAACTATTTGAAAAATGCTTAAAATTCGACAATTCAAATTTCAAAATGTTCAGGAAAACAAACTCTACCAATTGGAATCATTGTAACTTTCTTTTGGAAATATTCTTTTGGTTATTTAAGAATTCCTGAAATGGTATAATTAATACCAAGTTGGGTAAATTCATAACTTATTAAATATTGATCCAAAAATTATGAATAAAATACCAATGTGATCAACACTTCAAATGCCATCAAACCATGCTAATATCAATTTATGATCAAAAATATTTATTTGATGTTATTCATAATTTGTTTAAAAGAATTAAATCCAATTAATTATTTAATTCGTTATTTATTCATCGGTGCTCCGAAAATTACAAATGAGGTACCAAAATGATCGGAAGAGCAAAACCTATTTAATTATGTCATGTTCATGCATATTTGAGCAAATTATAAATAATGTGATCATTTATGAACAATTGCACATTATGTTAAATATGGGGCGTTCTCCAAATAATTGCACTAATTATTTGGCTCTCCATTTAATTTTGCTATTAAATCTATATGATGGTATCTTTGCATCAATTTGACATGTCATCATGTGATTGAGCATTGCACCTTGTGTTCGTGTGATTTATTTGTTCTTTGTGTTATATTTTGGGCATCGATAGATTCCGGAGTCGAGGTTAACGCTACCTACCCCGACGAGCAGTACTACACGCCCCGGCAGCAAGGCAAGAGATAACCCAACCTTCTTGGCATTCTAGCATCCTAATGTTTTATAAACTTATTTTATCTACCACAATATTGCATGCGATTCAAATTTCATTTTTGATCAAGACATAGAGTATCCTATGAATGCATATTTTTCCCCGAGCCAATCACATGTATCCCTGCCTATGAACCCTAGAGATGATGTGTTGGCCTGAGAAAATAATATAATTGTTCGTTTTATATGCTTAGCAATGCTTAGCCATACTTAGTTAAATGCTTAGATGTCCGTTATTTATTTCCATGATTTATGCAATTGATGGAAGTATCGGACAATGTGGAGGTTATGGTGGTACTTAATTAATTTTGGCCTGGGATATATGCTTTTGTGTCGTAGAGTCTGCAATGTGCCAGTTGTTCCACAAGTCTCGGTCTCTTTACTATACGTGATAGCGATGTCTGAGCTTATGGCATGATCGGGGTGTTGTGTGTCGATGATCCATTCCGAGCACACCTGCCAATGTGTTTTGGCCTGGGATTGGTAAACCCAGTAGCCCTCGATTGTGTAGCATGACCGTTTGCAC
Organism: Puccinellia tenuiflora; assembly: GCA_012064385.1. Classification (NCBI taxonomy): domain Eukaryota; kingdom Viridiplantae; phylum Streptophyta; class Magnoliopsida; order Poales; family Poaceae; genus Puccinellia; species Puccinellia tenuiflora. The sequence goes on along the minus strand of QRDG01001232.1, from coordinate 1,752,067 downwards.
AACGCTTCACTGTATAGTTCTGGGGTCGGGGCGTTACACCAGCTCTTCCGCCGGTGGCCTGCGATGGCGGCGGCGGTAGGGCAGGAAAGCGAGTCGCCTCGCGAGTCACCAAAGCTCCTCTCGTAAAGTGTAAAGGAAACATGAGCGTGGAGGGAAAAATTGGGGCTATCGAGCGGGATATTTACGCGCCGGATCAAAATTTCAGATTGCACCGAGCGGGATATCTAGCGGGCAACTTTACCCTAGTCCCCAACTCTACCTTTCCCCTCAATTTAGTGCGTCGCCGCCCATATTTCTGTCCCCTCGCTCTTCTCCCACGGATCCACAGCGCGGCCACCCTCTCCTCTACTCTCACCGTGCCCTCACACCGCCCACCCCACCAAGACCCACGGCTGCGGCATCCACCGCTTACGCCACTCGGTTCCCATCCGGCACCGCCTCTATCTCCCACTATGTTCTGCTCACGCCCCGCTATCCGTAGCCATTGCGAGCAAGATCTGCTCCTGCCTGAAGCCCCAAACTAGACGGCGGCAGCAGCAATGGTGGCAGCACTCAAGCGCTCCCTCATCTCTATCTTCTTTCCTTCCACTTCCAGTTCTTTATCCCATCGGTGGTAGACTGACTGATTCGTGCGTGGATGTAGGCTCAGGTGCTCCGATCGACGCTGCTCCGGCCAGGCCATGAGGATGCATGCACCGCCGTCGGGAGGCCGCTCCTGCTCGCACTGACCACCGCCATCCTCGCCGTAGTGATCACCTCCAACCTGCCGGATCTCGCTTCCCACTCTCTCCCGATCTGTTCTGATCTCTCGGGCAAGTCCCCATCAGATCATCTATGGGCTCGTCGGGCTGGATTGGTCGCCCGTGTCGGCCACTGTAGCGACTCCAGATCCAGGGTTATACATAAGTGTTATGTGCTCTTAGACATGATAGCCGAGAGTTATTGGGGTACCAATCCCAGGCGGCTTTTCACCGCAGGCGTGCCGGGAACACCGGTCACACAAAACCCCTCGGAAGACTAGCACATCTAATCATAACCACGAATGCATAACAAAGAATCCTAGGATCTAGCTGAGCTGTCGGACTCGGCCTCAGAGTTATATAGAAATACTATGTGTCACTGATCATGCTACACAACCGAGGGTTACTGGGGTTACCACTCCCAGGCCGAGTAAACATCGGCAGGCATGCTCGGAATGGATCGTCGGCACCACGACCCCTCGGCTGTGCCATAACACGGGCATAGCCAAAACTACATAACAATGAGCCCAAGAACCATAACCCCTCAACCATGCACTTTATATGCATACATGCATCATGCACGGGAAGGGAAGCGGACAACCGATCAAAGCAGAGACTCTACGACACGAAATTACATGATACAAGTCTTACTAGAGTAAGATACATTACACGCAGAGGTCACATGACGCAACATTACAACAAGCAACGGAAAGCAAATTATGTTATTCTGACAACAAGTTTAACAAAAGGCCTAAGAGGCCATAAGTAAGCAGACGACGAAGTCCCATTCACAGATTCTAGGCTGCTAGCTGGGAACCCCAAGCTACTCGTCGATGTCCACGAAGAAACCTATGTCGGTGGCGTCGTCGGGCTCTGAAACAAAATTAGCGTAGGCCGGAGTACAGAGTACTCAGTCAAGACTGTAACCCGTTACGGTAAAATGCAAGGCTTAGAGGTTGTCTGAAGACTCATTTGCATGAAGCCATCTTTTTAATTGAAGGAGAAGAATTAGAAACTCGTCTACTCGGAAGTTTTCAAAAGGGGGTAAGAGAACATTTTTCTACCACCATTGATCATCTTTGAAACCACTAGAAACTTCATCAACTACACCTGCTCTACTGGGATCACTCCCTCGAGGAAACAACCCCGCACACATTGTTATCAAATTTTACGAAGGTTCATGTTATCTATGATCACAGAATCCGTCACCAAGTCGTCCTTAACCATGGACACGGCTATTCGAATAGATTATCCCTACAGGGGTGTATAGTTTAGTCCACACGTTCCAACCAACTCCTGGTGCCAAGCTATTTAGCACTCTTCCGGGGAATGCCGGTTGATGGGGGTCGACCATGACTCTTAGATTGCCTAGATATGCCCATGAGTCACCCAAAATAGGGCCATTCCGCCATTAACAAGAGATGGCCACCTCCTGACGGTCCCTATTTCTGTGCGTGGGGACCAAGATCAGTTCATCCTTCACTTGTCCCCAGACACGACCTATCTTTTCTCCAAAACATTTTCTCACAAACACGTAGATGGAAATCGCAAACTACGTGTCTCACAGGCATAGCTAAACAAGTAACAGCCGAGCGGGGTTCAAAAGCCCGCGTGTGTCGTACTCTCAGTCTTGGCTTTAGAGGCGAGAACTCGGGTCCTAGAGCGGCAAGAACAAGACAACCCACCACATCCCACCGTGGCCTCATTGTCCAAGCCTTTAGTCAAATTAACATGTTCACCTCAACTTTCCTCGTTATCCTGTCATGCTAGATTCGATCGTAGCTCTGATTCATCAACCGGACGGATCAGACCATAAAGCAAAGCATGGCTAAGCAACACAGAGGTATAAGCTCTGATGAAACACAAGAAACCCTAATCATGCTAGGATGGATAACAGGTAATGGCGACAAGGGAACATGCAATGATAGGCTGACCTACTTATTGGCCAAACGCACTGGAACCGATATGATGCTTAACAGAGCAAACTACTTGAAAATATGGGTTTAGATAGAAAGAGGGGGTTGTGCTTGCCTTGATCGGCAAGGTTCAGCTGTTCGTTGTCGATGGCGGTGTTGAGCTCAGGCTCAGGCTCGACTCCTATCGCAAAGAAGTAAGCACCGGAAAGGAAAACAACAATCAACACATGGCATCGATGCAATGCGCAATATGAGTGCATGTCAAATTTCAGATATTGGAATTGAAAGTTAAACCCTAATCGAGTGCACATTTTAAATGGGGTCCATTTGCCATTTTCATAGCATTTATGGACAAATTCCCATCATTAGCCGATTGTGGCATTTTAGTAGTTTTGAACAACTTTTAATTTTGGTTGCTTAAACATGCATGAATTTGACATAAATAGACAGATCTCAATTTTCTGAACAATTTGATATTTTATTCATATTTTTCTGAATTACTGATCAAAAGTTATTCAGTTTACAAATTTGGAATATTTCTGGAATTTTAAATAAATATTAAATATCTGACAGAGGGTCCCATATATCAGGAATTTATTAATTTTGTAAAACATTTAACTTAAATCTTAAAACCCTGACAGGCCCGGCTGTAACGCCCCAAGATCGGTACTATGTAGATTTGAGCGATTCCCGCCAAATCCGCATAATAACGATCCTAGGACGCCCACCAGGCATAACGTGCACGTCACAACACACACGTTATGCGGGTGGAATTGTGATAACATTACAACAGTTCTCGATGAAACCCAGAAAAGAACATATATACAACAACGACTCACTGAGTCAAGATCAAAAGATGCAATACAAAGATCCATTAACAACGGAAGCGAGATAGTGTCCGGCTACGGACAAGATACAAATTGGAATAAGAATCCTGAAGATAAACGAAGGCACCATATCCCTGCCCAGGCCAAGCCGGAGGGATTCCCAAGCTAACGTCGTCAGACTTCAAACCTGTCGGTTGCATTGGAATACCAGCCCCGAAGGGGTCAGTACTATAAACAGTACTGGCAAGTAATACTCACAAGATATCAAAGCTGGAATTCCGGGGGAAGAGGGTTAGCGATTGAGGCAGCGGCAAACAGCACTAACAAGTTATAGAGACACGCTACAACTTTCGTCTAACAGAGATAAGGTATGAGAGCGCATAAGAAACCAACTATACTACTCACCACATAAAAAACCCGCCCAAGTATTACTCCCTCGATCAAACACCCGCGAGGAAGCAATCAGGGCAACTCACACGGTGGATCAGTTTTATGGGTTATTATTCAAGTAATCTATCTTATTAATCAAATTATAATTAATAGGTGTAAGTTGTCTATGATCTTTTTAGCCAGCGCATTTCACCAAGACGTCCATAACCGCGGACACGGCTTTTCAAAAATATTTCACCCTGCAGGGATGCACCAATGAACCCACACGCATCAAAATACTCGCTTAGAGGTGTACCGGTGGAGCGTTCGACGCAATACTTCCCTTCTCTACAAACAAGTCCAGGGAGCCACCTAGCTAGGACTGATCCACCTTGAGAGTCCGGCCGAAACTTCGAGGTGGGCCTAACCGTTTGCGACTACGTGCTAGGTGACCCAGACTGCCATGAGAATGGTAACTTCGCATCATACCGCAAGCCCTACCGTAAGTAACCACGTATCCATCTTACCATATCATCCGCGCTTGTAACCGTAGAAACACCTGAACTACTTGTGGCACCTGGACAGGTTTGAGGATCCGGTAATAGATTGCGGGGAGGCCCATAGAACTCCCACATGTGGTTAGTGCGCTCAGTCTTGGATCAGTGGAAAAGAACTCGGGTCCTAGGCGACACTAGCAGAACAAAACACCACGATTGGCCTTCCGCCGGTGCCTTATCTTTATTATATTATTCCCATCGCAACAAAAAATAAAGATTACCATTTTAGTTGAGCCGAGCTATCATGTTAAGAACAAGACTAGATAAAGAGATAACAGGACTCAAGCAAAGCACCTAAGCATGCACTAGGACTCGCAAGGCCAACAAGGTAAACAAGCAACATGGTAATAGGAGGTGGGCGTGTGGCTTATCATGGCTGGAAGGTAAACATGCAAATAGGATCGGGACACAAGCATCGTAACATAAGGCTAGCAAGAAACAAAATATTGGACGAGTAAGATACAGAAAACAAGCAAAGATAGCAAGAGAGTATCACTTCCTGCAATCCGGTAGAGTTAGCAGAACCTGTCGTTGCTCACATGAACTCATCGGCCTATTCCCGAAGAAGCAACAAACACTGGAAGCGGGAAAGATGCATTTTACTCTACGTTAAAAGAAGCGGCATGTTGATGACATGATGCATGAGAAATTAAATGTTGTCCAATTTTATTCCCTAACACATGGCAAAACATTTTAAATGGGATCGATGCACAATATAAATGCACCGGACAAACCCCATAATTAAATTGATTTAATTTGACTAAATGGATAAAGGTTTGATGTTAATTAATTATGCATGATTTCATAAGATACGCATATAGGGTATATAGGGGTTTAGGGTTGGGATCACACATTGGATTCGGGGTCTTCGGATTCCGGACCACCATCTTCGGATCGGAGAGGAAGTAGTCGAAGTAGTCGTTCCGGTTGAAGTAGTCGAGGTAGTCGACGTCGGGAAGGTAGTCGTACTCGGGGCGTCGTTGTGGCGGACCTTGGTGTTCCGGGCTTCGGGGTCGACGGGGTTCTCGGTCTTCATGGACGCGCACGAAGGCGGCCAACACAAAAGGTCATCATCACGGAGAACTTGGCAGGTCGTCGTTCATGGGGCGTCGGGTCGGAGAACTTGTTGGTCCACGTTGTCGGGTTGCCGGCTTCACAACGGGTTAGGAAACGGAGAACTTGGCATCGGGTCCGGGTCTCGGCTTCACGACGGGAACGGGCATCGAGGACGGAAACGGAAGCGTCGGGGAACACACGGGGAACGTCGGGAAACAGATTCACATCAGGGAACATCGGGGACAGGAAATGGGGAACGGGGACACGTCGAAAAGGAGGCCGGCATGGCAGCAGAGGAGAGGTGCGGGAGAAGAGGGCGGCCAGAGGCGGGCCAGAGCAGGGGGCGCTGGAGGAGCTCGAGCTGGGGATGGGAAGAGGGGACCTCGGGAGAGAGGGAGGCAAGGGGGAGGCGTGGTGGAGAAGGAGAGGGGAGCACGGCCGGGAAGGAGCTATACGATGGCGAGCTCACGGTGGAGGGAGGCGAGGTCGGGGCCGAGGAGGAGATGCGGGTGTCGGCCAGGCAGGGGGAGCAGGCGCGGGGACGGCCGCGGGCGACGGGCTTGACGGGGAGGCGCTCGCCGGCGCGGAGTAGAGGAAGGAGGCGACAAGGGGAAGGGGAGCAGGGCCTGCAGGGACGGTGATCTCGGGTGGGGTCGGGGTCGAGCCAGAGCTGAGGAGGAAAGGGGAGAGGAGGACGGTGATGTGAGGACGCGAGGAGAGAGATGGCCTGCTCGGGCCGGAGCCGATCGAGGTGGAGGGAAGAGGTGAGGTGGAGGGCACCTGGGAGATGATGCGGGGAGAGGAGGAGAGGGAGGCCGACGGGGAAGAGAGCGTCGGGCCTGGGCGCGCGGGGCCGAGGCAGGCAGGCCAGAGAGGGAGAGCTAGCGAGGAGCAGGTGGAGGTGGAAGGTGCGTGCGGGAGACGAGTGCGGGAGGAGGACGACCACGGGAAGGAGAAGGAGTAGGGGAAAAAAGAAGAAAAGAAAAAGGAGGAGAGAAAGAAAGGCAGGGACCCAAAAAGAAGGGAAAAGGACCTTTTTGGGTGGTGGGAAGACCCAAAATCAAGAAGGAAAAAGAGGAGGAGGGTGGCTGCAAGGTGCAAGGGGTAGGAGGAAAAGAGCCAGGGCAGGAATTAGGATTTTGGAGGTTAGGTGGGCTTGGGCCGGTTTGGGCTTGTCGTCGTGGTGAACAGATAGATGCCATAGGATGGCTTGGGTTGGGGTTAAATGGACGCTGATGGCACCGGGGAGGGATTATGTGTAGAATTACACACAAAGGCACAAACACGCATGCGGTTTACCCAGGTTCAGGGCCCTCGTGAGGAGGTAAAACCCCTACTCCTGCTTGTCTGAGTGTATAAATGTCACAATCCGGGTTACACAAGAGCTCCTCGAGCTGTATGTCTAGAGCACAAAGAAGACTCGGGCTGGTCATTCAAGCTCTCAGTGTTGGCGTCTGTAGCGCCCCGACCCCAGAACTATACAATGAAGATTTGTGCAACCGGTCATGCTACACAATCGAAGGTTACTGGTGTTACCAATCCCTGGACAAAACCTTTGGCAGGCGTGCTTGGAACGGATCATCGGCAATGCAACACTTCGATCATGCCATAAGCTCAGACATAGCTATCATGTATAGTAGAGAGATCAAGACTGCGGAACAACTGGCACATCACAGACTCTACGACACAAAGAGATCAAATAGCAACTCATATATGAGAAAGATACAAATTACACACAAAAGGGGTCACAGACCCATCAGTACATCATGCGGAAGAGAAGTAGTTGTCTAATACAACAAGATCCAAATATATGGCCTAAGAGGCCTACACATAAACATAAACCCAGCCAGCTTGTTCCAACCTCCCAAGCTTCCACCTCGGAACCCCAAACTACTCGTCGATGTCCAAGAAGAAACCACCTGTCTGCTCGGTGTCGTCCTCCTCTGAAACAAATTACAAAAGCAGCAAAGAGAGACTGAGTACGATGTACTCGCAAGTTTAGTAGGGCGATATAGGCCCAATGACGACGGAGGCTCTAAAGCTCTATAGTAGTTATTTTGCATAAAGCCAGTTTTCATTTAAAAAGACATAAATGACCCATGGCATCAACTACTTAGAGTGTTTTTCATAAAAGGGATAAGAGAGTAAACTTTCATCTTCGGTTCTCATCGAACCAACTTGTAACCAGAACCTCTCATTTCCACCAAGGCACTCCTCGAATCACCCTCGAGGAAATGAACCTTTTATCACATGTTGAGTTGCAACCTCCAGCTGGCAAATTAATTAATTATGTTCAGGTTCTCTATGATCTTATCGTCTATTCCCAAGTCGTCCATAACCGCGGACAGGGCTTTTCGAAAAGATTAAACCCTGCAGGGGTGTACAAATTTACCCATTGGTACCGTCCGGCTCGCCTTATTAGTTCTCTTCTGGGGAAAACTGGCAAGTGGGCGCGGTTAAACCTTTACCTCGCATGAGACTATCCAAGGATCATCTGTGGCAACAGGACAAGTTTATCCAGCCTATTTCAGCCCCTACCCCCATCGCCACGCCCTAAACACCACAATCCTCATCGTTTCTTTTTCCACCCACACACTCACCCGCAAATGGAAATAGCAAACTAGAGGACCCTTGGATACGCCCGCACAAGTTATTTAGTTAAAGGGGATTCCATATGTCCCCACCATTGTAAGAACGCTCGTCTTGGTTCAAGAGGTAAAGAACTCGCACCTAGGCGACAAGGATGAGGCAAAACACCAAAACCCCAATGGCAACTCATCCAAGCCTTTTTAGCAAATTAATTAAATACCACTAGTAACCACCATGTCCGAACATTCCATCAGCATCAAAATATGGAATTAAATCAACGGACAATATAGCATTCGACTAAGCATGGATAAGCATAGCTAAGCATATATAAACAACAAATATATTTTTGTCTCAGGCCCACACATCAACCTATGGTTCATAGGTAGGGAAACATGGATTGGTTCGGGGAAAAACATGCATTCATAGGATACTCTAGTATTTACCAAGATTGACATAGAATCGAATGCAATATTATGGTGGATAAAATAAGTTTATAAAAACAATAGGATGCTAGATGCCAAGAAGGTTAGGTTATCTCTTGCCTTGCTGCCGGGGCGTGTAGTACTGCTCGTCGGAATAGGCAAGGGAACCCTCGACTCCGGAATCTATCGATACCCAAACAATCATAGAAGAACAAATAAATAACATGAAGACAAGTGCAATGCACAATCATGATGGTATGTCAATTTCATTCAATGATAACATCATATAATTTAACTAACACAATTAAATAGGGTGCCAAATAATTAGTGCAATTATTAGGAAGCAACCCCATATTTAACTTAATGGCCACATTGTTTATAAATTATAACATTACTAAAGAAGTGGCTCAAATATGCATGAACATGACATGATTGATTAGGTATTGTTCTTCTGATCGTTTTGGTACCTTATTTGTAATTTTCCGAGTTTCGATGAATAAATAGCGAATTAATAATTATTTGAATTTAATTCTTTTAATCAAATAAGGAATAACTTCAAAATAAAATTTGTGATCATGATGTGATACTAGCATGGTTTGATATGGTATTCACATATTTTGGTTAATTATTTAACAAGTTATGAATTTTCCTGAATTAGGTTTTATTTATGCCATTTTAGGATTTACTAAATAAAGGCAAAAATATTTACTCAAAAGAGCATGGCAATGTTACCAATAGATAGGTATTGCTTTTCTGAACAATTTGGTATTTTATTTGCTAAATTTGGAGCAAAATTCAATTAGTTATGATTTCTTTTATTTGATTTTTTATTTCCAAAAGGAAAAAAATCAAAGACTCTGTCGGGCCGGCCTCCAGGTCGGCCAGGCCGGCCTCAAGGCCGGGCACCGACCCGAGACAATCAGCCCACTGGCCGGCCCAGGCTGGCTCATAGGCCGGGCCACCACCCGAACTGGCCCAGGCCGATTCCCAGGCCGGCATGACAGGGGCGGCATGCACGGTGACCACGGCGACGGCGAGCGCGCGCACGGGCGACCACGACACAACAACCCCAATCGAATTATTTGGACCTACTCGTTATCAGTGGGATCAGGGATACTTTCAGCAAGAAATATATCGAAGAGTTAGCAATGGTTTAGCCGAAAATCTTAGCTTATCAGAAGCTTGGTCTAAAATTCCTGAAAAATTAGCCTTTTATGATTATATTGGTAATAATCCGCCTTTTTCCTCTTAATTTGATGGGCTTACTTAAAAAATGAATCACTCTTTGAAGTATGAATGGCTCACTCTCCCATTCTTTCCGGCTAGGGCAGCAGCTAGACCCATATCTTTTAATGACGGAGGAGGTCCAGGGAAGAGAGGGCATCGACGGAGGTGCTCACCAGGAGTGCGGTTGGCGAGGTGAACGGGCTCGAGGACAAGGGCGCTGGCCAGAGGAGAGGAATTTTAGGTGGATGCACGCTTCCCCCGCACGGACATGGCGAAGGGGACGGCGACCTTGGCGTCGCTGCAGGGCGGCTCCGGCTTCGGCTGCTTCAGAAATTTGTAAGAGGATGCCGTCTTCGTTCAATCCCCGGCCATGGACCTCCTTCGCGGCGACCACAGGGATGGATCGTGGAGCTTCACGGCGACCATGGATGCTCTCAGTTTGGGGGGAGAAGAAACAGAGGAGAGCTAGGGTTAGGGTTCGGGGGAGAGAGCCTAGCAGTGGGAGAGGGGAGGGAGCAGGTCGTCGGGCGGCCTCCTTATCCCCACGGGGGCCACGGCGGCATGGCGACAGGAAGCGGGCATCGGCGGCATGGGCGCTGGCCCTGTCGCCACAGTGGGGGAGAAGAGAAGGGAAAGTTGCGAAAAACCCACTAGCTGTTTCTCCTTTTCCAAAATTTTAAAATTAGCAAGGTTTTAGGTATTTAAATGAGGCCTTTAATCATTTTTATAAATTCTGGAAAAATTCAAGTAGGCCCCCCATCTCATTTAGAAGCTCCAATAAAATTGGTGCTCCAAACTAAAATGTTTTGAGCAACTTTTGTTCACAGGGTTTAATTATGGTCATTTTTTATAATATCCAAAATGTATTTATTTGGAGTATTTAAGCATCTTCAAAAATAAGGAGAATATTCATGGAGGCTCCTAGTATATTAATGAAGCTCCCCATAATTTTATTTTGAATTTTTGGAAAGTTTAACTTGGTTTCAAAAATAGAATTTGATTTGAACCAATTTGAATTTCTCAAATTTATTTCTTTGCTTGTTAAGAATTTGCTTTTACAAATATTTAGAAAAATTGTATTCTTGGAACTTCCTGGACAAATTGGAAATGCAAGAATAATTTGGTTTTGCCATTTTGGGCAATGCATTTAGTTTGAAATTTTGGGAAGGGTTTTGCTTCCTTTGTTTTTAATTTCCAAGTGTTGCTTCATTTAAAATTAGCAAATTTAAAAGGATGCCATGAGGCAATGTTGCAAAGCAAAAAGTGAAAATTTGGCCCATATTTTAGGGTACCAAACTGGGGCTGTTACAGCGTCTCTACTCTGGCAAACCGCTTGATCCTAATGAACCGTCCCTTTGCACGAAGGCCTCGAGCACCTTATATAATCGTGCCCCGGGTTACAGTGTTGGACCCACATGCTAACAACTGTGGCCATCCCTGGCCAGCGTCTGCCCTTACGTCAGTCCTTGCGTCAGCCCTGTCACATATACGCCCTGGACAAGACATCCTCCATGCCTGTGCACTGCTCCCCCGTACCGCCCTGGTCAGTGGTATGGTGGAGACATATCCCATCGCCCACTTGTGGCATGCCGCCATGCCCTGCTCCGTGATTGGAGGGACGGGACGCTTGCCTTGATCGTCACCCCAGATACGGTGCCACTTCGTTATCCGGCTTAGCCACGCCAGATACGCTTGACTCGGTTTGCTCTTCCCCTGCACATACAAGGGAACGTGAAGACAGTCCGACATACCTTGTATGTCGGTAGAGATATGCCGGTTCTGGTATCCCGGTTCAGATATCTCGGTTTATGCCAGCACGTGTACCTCGACTATGCCGGTCCTTTCTATGTCGGTAAACGTTGACCCGGTCAACTCTGGGTCAACACTTAACTCATCCTCTTGACCCTATCCGGGGGTCGCCCCCCGACATTAGTCCCCGAAGCTGGCGCGGTCCTACAGCCTCGGATGAAGGGCCACGGCAGCTTTACCAAACAACCAGCATTTTTAACTGATCACCGACATAACATATGCTGGCTAAACTTGTATGTCGAAAACCGATTGCCATCCAAACTTGATATTCAACTTTATGTCGGTATTGTTCCGACATACGGAAGAACCCCTTGGCTCCTCCGAGTCATCGGTCCCCTTACGTCGCAGAGCATCTCTACGAATCGCTTTGGTTTTCGCGCACGAATGGACGTGACGATGGCATGCTCGCCACACATGTCACGCTGGTCATACCGGTTTCTACACCCGCGCAGGCACTCAAGTGTGCATTGACTGCGTCGCCTCGGGTCTTGCACGATCGGGTGCGCCGCACCGGACCGTTGGCACCCTGTGGCCCAACGTGCGGCAGTTACGGAGATCGTGGCGCGGATCGTGTGGTAGTTATCCGCTAGTTATGGAGATTGTGCACAGTAAATCCAGCGCCCACGATCTCCCCCGACCATTAAATAAATAAGGGGGGAGGGGGCAAATCTTTCCCCCCTCGGCATTCATTTCCACCTTTGCTCTCTCTCCTCTCCTTCTCCAGCGCGCAGAGCTCTTTGCCGCTGCCGCACAGCTCTGTCGGAGAACTGTCCCAGGAACAGGGTGTTTCTCACTAGGTAAGGAATCGAGTAAGGGGCTGAACACAGAATCAAACAACCCTCAACGTGCCTCAGCGACGGCGCTCGTCGAGATCACTGGGGGACGGCACTTCAGAGATGAACACACGATGTTACCCAGGTTCAGGGCCCGCTTGGAGAGGTAAAACCCCTACGTCCTGCCCTGGTTCAGGAGCTCGAGGTGGCTAACAATGGCTATCGCTCACCTTCCAACTCTCCAACCCCCTTGCCTGAACGTGCCCCCCTCCTTTTATAGGTGTCCTGGACCTCTTCCCCCAAATATCTTGGCAGGAAGGGTTACCACATGGCGACGAAGGAGGAGGTCGGGTGCACGATAAAGGGAGAGTCCATGGACGCGGTCCATGGCAGGGAGCGACATCATCAAAGCTGGAAAAGCCACCGTCCAGCCAGGACGGTGGGCTGGAGCTGCTGGGGCTCAGGATGCGCCCCACGGTGACGTCGCCCTTGGAGTGTAGCTGCAGATGGTCCCCTTATCACCAAAATGGCAATTCTTGTAGCTCCTTTGCTTGGTGCAGCCTTGTTGACTGCTTTATACACGAGAATGGCAACTGCGACGCGGTCGTCACCACGCGCTGGCGCGCCCGTGACTCTGCGGAGGGCATAGAGCCCATGTGCGCTCTGTCGCGGAGACAGAGCTTGCTTCGTGGGGAAGGAACCCCGTGAGGCTGGAGGCCTCGCCGAGCCTTTTGGCTTGATCCTTGGCAGAATCGTAGGCAGCATCCGAGATGCCCTCTCGAGGAGAGGTCCCTCGTGAGGGAAAAACCCTCGCGAGGCTCGCCAGGCTCGCTAGGCTTGGAGAGCCTGGTCCTTAGCGAAATCTTCTGAAGGGTGTCGTGGGCCCTGGCAGGCCGGCCCGTGGTACCTTGGTTTCCACTGTGCCGACAGTAGCCCCCGAGCCCACGATGAGCATGCTGAAGTCCGTGGATGCAGGCGAAGCGTCGGGGGCCCAACGATGCCTGCCTGGCCATGACACGTGGGGCGCAGCGGTTGCGCTCGAGGCCACGATCTCCTCGGCTCCAACGGGCGACCCGGTGGGGCCCGCCACGCCCTTGGTAACTGGTCGATAAAGCCTGCGCGCGATGATGGCGCCCATCACTTCGCCCATTACTCTGCCGCACATTTCCCCCAAACGCCTCCTTCTTCCCAGAGCGCATCACCTCCAAGATCCTCTTCTCTTCTGTGACCACGGCGCCCAAGAAAGCAGCCGTTCCCAAGAAGGGCAAGGCTGCGATGCAGGCTGGCAAGCCCGCGGCGGCGTCGTGGAGTGCTGAACCCAGGGAGGCGCTGCGGGGGTCTCGCATCAACTCGGCGGGGATTGACAAGGTGCGCCATCTGGCGGCCGCGAAGACCAACGAGCACGGCGCCACAAGCATGAGACCGGCCGGCAGCAGCAAGCTTCGTGAGGGGTACTACCCCATCTTCCTTCACACTCTCTCTGCCGATCTCGTTCCTCCTTTCTCCGACTTCCTCAGGGCGGTTTTGGAGACATACCAGATCCAACTCCTCCATCTTCATCCTAATTCCAGCCTCATCCTCTCCATCTTCGCCTACCTCTGCGAGGCCTACGTCGGTGTCCGCCCTTCTATGGAGCTCTTTCGCAGCTTCTACGCACTCCGGTCCTCTACGCAGAACAAGAGGACCGGATGCGTCTCCTTCTGCATCGCCGACGCCAGGAGCAAGAGCTACATCCCCATCGCGTGGAGCGGCGAGAATGCCATCACCAAGGTGATGAAGAAGTTGGAGGACTTCCGCCAACGGTGGTTCTTCGTCGACACCAAGGTGAAGAACCATCTCCTGGATATACCCGTGGCGCCCCCGAAGAAGTGGGCGCGCTGGGCAAGCGAGGGCTTCGAGGGCCCGAAGCTTGACGCGGTGTACGAGTGCCTGCGGGGACTCCACGACGCCGGACTCACCGGCCAGATGGTGGCGAAGGACTTCACGAGGCGCCGCATCGCCCCCCTCCAGTGGCATTCAGAGCCGATGTGGACATACACAGGCCTGGAGGATGGGATGCGCCTGTGCACGGACAACTTCACCCCGGAGGTATTGAACAAGGTCATGGGGACCCTCTTCACTACGGTGGCCATCCCAGCCCCAGCCGTCGACGAGGCCCGACCGCTCTTCACCTTTGGGGAAGAGAAAGTGCACGAGCACCGCAGGAGCCTGCCGTCGATACACCGCGGGCCTCGCAACAACCCGTGGGCGGCGGAGCCGGAGCAGATGGATGATTCGCCGGAACCGGACGAGGCGGAGGACTCTGACAAGGGCGAGGCCTCGTGAGGCTGTAGCGCCCCGACCCTAGAGCTATACAGTGAAACGTTGTGTAACAGGTCATGCTACACAATCGAGGGTTACTGGGTTTACCAATCCCAGGGCAAAACTCATTGGCAGGCGTGCTCGGAATACATCATCGGCACACAACACCTCGATCATGCCATAAGCTCAAACATCGCTTTCACGTATAGCAAAGAGACCAAGACTGCGGAACAACTGGCACATCACATACTCTATGACACAAGAGATCATAGTTCGACTCATATATGAGAAAGATAGCAAATATCACAATCAGAGGTCACAGACCCATCATTACATCAAGCGGAAGCAAATATAGTTGTCTAACAACAAGATCCAAATTATGGCCTAAGAGGCCTACAATAACATATCCCAGCCAGCCTGTTCCGAGACGTCCCAAGCTGCCACCTGGGAACCCCAGACTACTCGTCGATGTCAATAAAGAACCCACCTTCCAGTTCGGTGACGTCCTCCTCTGAAACAAATAATAATCAACAAAGCAAGGCTGAGTACGACGTACTCGCAAGAATTAGTAGGGCGATATAGGCCCGATGCTGACGGAGGCTCTAATGCTGTATAAGGTAGCTGGTTTTGCATAAAGCTAGTTTTCCATTTTAAAAGACATCAGGACCCTTTGCATCGTCTACTCAGAATGTTTTCCGAAAAGAGATAAGAGAGTAAACTTTCATCTCCGGTTCTCATCGAACCATTTGTAGCCAACACCAACTCATCGCCACCAAGGCACTCCCTCGAATCACCCTCGAGGAAATGAACCTTTATCACACGTTGATTATGCAACCTCTAGCTGCCATATCAATTAAGTTCAGGTTTCCTATGATCTTATCGTCTATTCCCAAGTCGTCCATAACCGCGGACACGGCTTTTCGAAAAGATTAAACCCTGCAGGGGTGTACTGTTTTTATCCATTGGTACCGTCCGACCCCTTGCCTGATCATTTAGCTCTCTTCCGGGGAAAGTCGTCAGGGCGGGCGCGGTTAAACCTTTACCTCGCATGAGACTATCCAAGGGTCATCGTGACGACGGGACAAGTTCAGTGCCTATTTCAACACCCTGCCCCATCGCCACTCCTATCACCACCATCCTCATCACATCATCATCATCACCACCATCATCACTGACCACACACTCGCAAATGGAAAGCGAAAACTAGAGGACCCTTGGATACGCCCGCACAAGTTATTCAGTTAGTAAGGGGCCCATACCCCCACCGTTGGTAGCACGCTAGTCTTGGTTCAAGAGGTAAAGAACTCGTACCTAGGGGCAGGAACAAGATGAAACACCATCCCCGATGGCAACTCATCCTAGCCTTCTTAGCAATTTAATTAAGCATCACACGTATCCACCATGCCCAAATCATTCCATCAACATCATCAGTATGGAATTTAATCAACGGACATAACTAGTATACGACTAAGCATGGCTAGGCATAGCTAAGCATATGATTACAACCACTATATCTTTGTCTCCGGCCAACACATCAAACCTAGGGTTTATAGGAGGGGAAGCATGTGATGGTTCAGGGGATAAACATGCATTCATAGGATACTCTACATCTTGATCAAAAGAGACATTTGAATCGCATGCAATATTATGGTGGATAAAAATAAGTGTGTGAAAACAATAGGATGCTAGATGCCAAGAAGGTTAGGTTAGTTCTTGCCTTGCTGATAGTACCGGTCGCGCTGATCGTCGAGGTATTGTGGTGGAACCTGACTCCTGAATATACCGATACAAAAACAATACATGAAACGAAATAAATAACACGAATACAAGGTGCAATGCACAATCATGATGAGATGGTCAAATTATGCACTGAAATCATATTGGGCATGTCCCACAAATTAAATGGAACCCCTAAATTAAATATCGCAATTAACGGGTCAAAACTCCATATTTAACTTAGTGAATTGCATTATTATCCAAAATGTCCAGTACTGAATTATGGGTCCTAAATGCATGAAAATGACATTATTAGATAGATATTGTCCTACTGATCATTTTGGTACTTCGTTTGCGATTTTCCGATTAACGATGAAGAAATGGTGATTTAAACGGTTATGCAATTTAAATCATTTTAACCAATTCGAAAATGTCATCAAAGTAAAAGTCATTTTCATACTGTGAAATTAACATGGCTAGATAGCATTTGTTTTGCTGGTCATTTTGGTATATCATTTGCAATTCATGAATTAATATTCATCAAGTTATGATATTTTTAATAATTGATTTAATTCTGCCATTTTACCTATTTTTATTAAACAGCACCAAAATTACCACTAAAATTCTCTCAAATTACATAAACTTGTAGATCATTGTTCATTGAACATTTTGAGAGTTTATTCATAATTTTTGGATGAGTAGAACTCAAGTTATGCAATTTCCAAAATTTGAATTAAATCTGCCATCTCTGTTTTTATTAATTATAGGCAATTTATTTAGGTCAATTAATTCTACCATTGGCAATAACAGATGGAAATTTTCTTCCTGAGCATTTTGGTATATTGTTTGCATTTTTTGGACTTATGGTTCAAAAGATATGCAATTTCAAAGTTCAAATTCATTTTCTGCCATTTGTTTTAAATCCAGAAACTAGGCGGAACGTTTTATACTGGGCCGTAGCTAGCCACCAAGACAGACGGGTGGGGGCAGCAGCCACGCTGGCAAGCCACGTCGGCCAGCGGCCCACCTGCAGGTTTGACCGAACAGGGGCGGCCAGGACCGGCGCGCGTGCGCGGAGGCCGGCGGCAAGCCGTGCACCGATCCGTCGGTGCGCGTCGATCCAGCCCTAACGGAGGCTACGAGCGTACTCTACGCGTGGAGGTGACCTAGGTGGCGGCGAGGCATGACCAAAAGGTCACCGGAGGAGCGCCGGCGACGAGCCACGGCGGCGGCACGGGTTCGGCTATCTGGGCTACGGCGAATCAGAGGGGAAGAGAGAGGAAGGAAAAGTCCGGGAGGACCGTGAGCTCACCCTGAGCGCGTGGGTGTGCTCAGCGGTGGCAGAGGGTGTGCTCAGCAGTGGCAGAGGAGGGTTGTCGGTCGGAGGTGGAGAAGGCGAGGATGATTGCGGCGATTCCCGGCTCCCGAGGTCGATTGCCTGGAGGAGGAGGAAGAGGGGAACACGGCGGTTCTTTTGCCCCTGGCCGATCTGCTCCGGGAGGCTTGTATCGACGGCGGCATACGGTGGTGGCCACGGCTAGGTCTCGGTCATGGCGCGGGCGGCTAGGGTTTCCTGCAACTAGGGGAAAAGGAGGGGGAGGAGGAGCATGTGGTCGAGGGGGCCCTCCTTAACCTCCTTGGGGGGCTAGCGCACGAGGGGGAGCGAGGAGGAGGCCGCGACGGCAAGGTGGGCGCGGCCATGGCGCCAGGGTTCCCCTTGTCGCCACAGTGAAGATGGTGCTGACAGTGGGGACCCACTGTCAGTGATTTATTCTTTTTCCATTTTATTTAATTCCAGCAAGGTTTAGGCATTTAATTGAGGCCCTTAACTATTTTTAAAAATTCAGGAAAAATTTCACAGAGCCATAATATATTATTTGGAACCTATGGTAAAATTTGCAGCCCATTTGAAAAACATTTCATGTGTTAACATTTCAGAATTTGCCCTCTTGCATTTTAGGGCTTTATTCAAATATTTGCATTTGCCATTGCATTAAATTTGGCAACAATTATATTTGTGGTTGTAGGAACTACCTGGACAAATATGAGAAATTAAATTGAGAGTTTGTTCCTATTCACGTCATCATATTCGGTTTCTTAATTGTTGCTCCTTTATTTCATGTGAAGCAAATATGAATGAGGGATGCCATGATGCAAATGAGATGCAAAAAGTGAAAATTTTACTCATATTTTCAGGTACCAAAAGTGGGGCTGTTACAACTCTACCCCCCTTACACGAATCTCGTCCCGAGATTCTAGGCTTGAGTGAAGAAGGTGGGGTATTCCTGATGAAGACTAGTTTCACGTCCCCAGGTCGCTTCGTCTGCAGAATGGTTAGACCACTGGATTTTGAGGAACTTGATGGATTTATTACGAGTCTGCCTCTCAAATTCATCCAAGATGCGGACAGGATGCTCACGGTAGGTCAGATCCTCCTGAATGTCCAACTCTTCATGATTAACCCCACGAATAGGATCTTTGAAACAACGACGGAGTTGAGAGACATGAAACACATCACGCACATCTGGGAAATTCTCTGGGAGCTCGAGCTGATAGGAGAGATCACGTCGCTTACCCAGGACAGTGAAAGGACCAACAAAACGAGGTTCCAATTTTCCCTTGATCCCGAAACGACAAACGCCTCGGAGGGGAGAGACTCCAAGATAGGCTTTGTCACCAATTTCATAGTGAACCTCCTGATGATGCTTATCATAATAGCTCTTCTGCCTGGACTGAGCAATCTTCAGATTTGCTTGAATGACACGGACCTTTTCTTCTGCCTCATTGATCACATCAGGGCTGAAGAGTGACCTCTCTCCGGTTTCAGACCAATTGAGAGAAGTTTGGCATTTTCTCCCATAAAGGACCTCAAAGGGAGCCATTTGCAAACTGGCTTGGTAGCTATTGTTGTTGGAGAACTCGGCGAAGGGAAGGTATTTTTCCCAACCCTTGCCAAAGGAGATAACACAAGCCCGAAGCATATCCTCAAGAACTTGGTTCACCCTTTCAGTTTGGCCATCGGTTTGAGGGTGATAGGCGGTGCTGAAGTTGGGGCGGGTTCCCAGAGCCTCTTGGAAGCTTTGCCAGAATTTGGACACAAACCGACTACCACGGTCTGAGATAATCCTTAGTGGAACCCCATGCAAAGGAACAATACGGGCCATATACAAGTCAGCAAGTTGGCTTGCTCGAATATCATCACGGACCGGAAGGAAGTGGGCGACCTTTGACAAACGGTCGATGATGACCCAGATGGCATTATTTCCCTTTTGAGACCTTGGGAATCCAGTAATGAACTCCATACCAACTTCATCCCACTTCCATTCGGGAATGGCTATAGGGCGGAGAGTACCAGATGGCCTTTGATGTTCAGCCTTCACTCGGCGACAGACATCGCATTCAGCAACATACTCGGCGATCTCGCGCTTCATGCAAGACCACCAAAATTGGGGGCGAAGATCTTGGTACATTTTGGTGCTACACGGATGAATAGAGATGGGTGACTCGTGAGCTTCGGAGAGGATCAACTCTTTTGTGTTTCCACTCTTGGGCACCACCAAACGGTTACTGAAGTATACGACACCGTTGTCATCAACAGAAAAGCAGTTAGCCTCCCCACTAGCTATTTTCTCTTTGATCTCTAAGATTTCAGCATCATTTTGCTGGGCGGCCTTGATATCATCCTCGAGAGTTGATTTGATCTCGAGGTTAGCCAAATATCCGGAGGGAACAATCTCCAGATTCAAACATGCGAATTCTTCATGAAGAGCAGGCTGAGCTCGCTCAACCATCAAGGTGTTACAATAAGATTTGCGACTCAGCGCATCGGCAACCACATTTGCCTTGCCAGGCTGGTAATTGAGGGTCACATCATAGTCTTTGATCAACTCCAACCATCTTCTCTGTCGGAGATTCAGATCGGGCTGGGTGAAGAGGTACTTTAGACTTTGATGATCCGAGAAGATCTCGCAATGGTTGCCCAACAGGTAGGGTCTCCATTGCTTCAGAGCATGAACTACGACAGCAAGCTCTAGATCATGAGTTGGGTAGTTGAGTTCATGCGGTTTGAGTTGGCGGGAGGCATAGGCTACGACATGGCCTTCTTGCATCAAAACACAGCCCAAGCCTTGGAGAGATGCATCACAATAGACGACAAAGTCTTTGGTGGTGTCGGGAAGGACAAGCACCGGTGTGGTAGCGAGCTTGACCTTGAGAGTTTGGAAACTCTCTTCAGCTTTGTCTGACCACACAAACTGTTTGTTCTTCTTGAGTAGGCCAGTCAAGGCTTTGGCTATTTTGGGAAATCCCTCGATGAATCGGCGGTAATAACCCGCCAACCCAAGGAAGCTTCGGATATCTTTGACGGACTTGGGAGTTGGCCAATCCAGGATTGACTGAATCTTATCAGGTATAACCGCTACTCCAGCAGCGGACACCACATGACCAAGGAAGATGAGCTCATGCAGCCAAAACTCACACTTGGAGAACTTGGCATAGAGACGATGATCACGAAGCTTGGTCAGAACTAGCCGAAGATGCTCATCATGTTCTTCTTCGGTCTTGGAGTAGACAAGGATGTCATCAATGTAAATTATGACGAACTTGTCAAGATACTCGTGGAAGATGGAGTTCATCAGCCTCATGAATGTAGCCGGAGCATTTGTGAGGCCGAAAGACATGACGGTGTACTCATATAACCCATAACGGGTAGTGAAAGCCGTCTTTGGAATATCTTCCTTTCTGATTTTTATCTCATGGTAGCCGGACCTCAGATCCATCTTGGAGAATACCTTTGCACCAGCTAGCTGATCGAACAGGTCATTCATTCTGGGAATAGGATATTTGTTCTTGATGGTCACCGCGGTCAGAGGGCGGTAATCAACAACCAAGCGAGGAACATTTGTATCCCTCTTCTTGACAAAGATGACCGGGCAGCCCCAAGGTGAGCTACTCGGACGGTAGGGCCTTTTGGAAATTGGGGCAGTTCCCGGAACCAATTCAATGACAAATTCCACACTTCGATCAGGTGGCATGCCAGGTAATTCTTTTGGAAATACATCGGGGAATTCACACACCACGGCGACCTCATGCATTTCAGGCGGTGTGGTGCCTTCCAAGAAACACAGGCTGATTTCCGGGGATAGAGGGTTGGCAGCGGATGGGGTTGCGGACGAAGGGGACTAGTAACTTACTAGCCCAACAGTTGGGTGGACCACTGTGACCGACTTGGCAGCACAATTCAAGTTAGCATGATATTTGACTAGCCAGTCCATACCCAAAATGACATCTATACCATCTGCCTTCAGGGCTATCAGTTGGAAAGGGAAAGACCAATAGCCTATAGTAATCTGGACGTCTGGAGCTATCCAGTCAGTTCGCCAACTAGAACCTGGTGTTTTAACCACTAGAGGGTTGTCCATGTTTACGAACGGTATCTGATGGTTGTGTGCATATGCTATGGACATGAATGAATGCGATGTTTCCGAAAAGGGATAAGAGAGTAAACTTTCATCTCCGGTTCTCATCGAACCATTTGTAGCCAACACCAACTCATCGCCACCAAGGCACTCCCTCGAATCACCCTTGAGGAAATGAACCTTTATCACACGTTGATTATGCAACCTCTAGCTACCATATCAATTAAGTTCAGGTTTCCTATGATCTTATCGTCTATTCCCAAGTCGTCCATAACCGCGGACACGGCTTTTCGAAAAGATTAAACCCTGTAGGGGTGTACTGTTTTTATCCATTGGTACAGTCCGACCCCTTGCCTGATCATTTAGCTCTCTTCCGGGGAAAGTCGGCAGGGCGGGCGCGGTTAAACCTTTACCTCGCATGAGACTATCCAAGGGTCATCGTGATGACGGGACAAGTTCAGTGCCTATTTCAACACCCTGCCCCATCGCCACTCCTATCACCACCATCCTCATCACATCATCATCATCACCGACCACACACTCGCAAATGGAAAGCGCAAACTAGAGGACCCTTGGATACGCCCGCACAAGTTATTCAGTTAGTAAGGGGCCCATACCCCCACCGTTGGTAGCACGCTAGTCTTGGTTCAAGAGGTAAAGAACTCGTACCTAGGGGCAGGAACGAGATGAAACACCATACCTGATGGCAACTCATCCTAGCCTTCTTAGCAATTTAATTAAGCATCACACGTATCCACCATGCCCAAATCATTCCATCAACATCATCAGTATGGAATTTAATCAACGGACATAACTAGTATACGACTAAGCATGGCTAAGCATAGCTAAGCATATGATTACAACCATTATATCTTTGTCTCCGGCCAACAAATCAAACCTAGGGTTTATAGGAGGGGAAGCATGTGATGGTTCAGGGGATAAACATGCATTCATAGGATACTCTACATCTTGATCAAAAGAGACATTTGAATTGCATGCAATATTATGGTGGATAAAAATAAGTGTGTGAAAACAATAGGATGCTAGATGCCAAGAAGGTTAGGTTAGTTCTTGCCTTGCTGATAGTACCGGTCGCGCTGATCGTCGAGGTATTGTGGTGGAACCTGACTCCTAAATCTACCGATACAAAAACAATACATGAAACAAAATAAATAACACGAATACAAGGTGCAATGCACAATCATGATGAGATGGTCAAATTATGCACTGAAATCAAACTGGGCATGTCCCACAAATTAAATGGAACCCCTAAATTAAATATCGCAATTAACGGGTCAAAACTCCATATTTAACTTAGTGAATTGCATTATTATCCGAAATGTCCAGTACTGAATTATGGGTCCTAAATGCATGAAAATGACATTATTAGATAGATATTGTCCTACTGATCATTTTGGTACTTCGTTTGCGATTTTCCGATTAACGATGAAGAAATGGTGATTTAAACGGTTATGCAATTTAAATCATTTTAACCAATTCGAAAATGTCATCAAAGTAAAAGTCATTTTCATACTGTGAAATTAACATGGCTAGATAGCATTTGTTTTGCTGGTCATTTTGGTATATCATTTGCAATTCATGAATTAATATTCATCAAGTTATGATATTTTTAATAATTGATTTAATTCTGCCATTTTACCTATTTTTATTAAACAGCACCAATATTACCTCTAAAATTCTCTCAAATTACATAAACTTGTAGATCATTGTTCACTGAAGATTTTAAGAGTTTATTCATAATTTTTGGATGAGTAGAACTCAAGTTATGCAATTTCCAAAATTTGAATTAAATCTGCCATCTCTGTTTTTATTAATTATAGGCAATTTATTTTGGTCAATTAATTCTACCAATGGCAATAACTGATGGAAATTTTCTTCCTGAGCATTTTGGTATATTGTTTGCATTTTTTGGACTTATGGTTCAAAAGATATGCAATTTCAAAGTTCAAATTCATTTTCTGCCATTTGTTTTAAATCCAGAAACTGGGCCGAACGTTTTATACTGGGCCGTAGCTAGCCACTAAGACAGACGGGTGGGGGCAGCAGCCACGCTGGCAAGCCACGTCGGCCAGCGGCCCACCTGCAGGTTTGACCGAACGGGGGCGGCCAGGACCGGCGCGCGTGCGCGGTGGCCGGCGGCAAGCCGTGCACCGATCCATCGGTGCGCGTCGATCCAGCCCTAACGGTGGCTACGAGCGTGCTCTACGCGTGGAGGTGACCTAGGTGGCGGCGAGGCGTGACCAAAAGGTCACCGGAGGAGCGCCGGCAATGAGCCACGGCGGCGGCACGGGTTCGGCTATCTGGGCTACGGCGAATCAGAGGGGAAGAGAGAGGAAGGAAAAGTCCGGGAGGACCGTGAGCTCACCCTGACGCGTGGGTGTGCTCGGCGGTGGCAGAGGAGGGCTGACGGCGACGCAAACGTGGCGGCGGTCGTCGGTCGGAGGTGGAGAAGGTGAGGATGATTGCGGCGATTCCCGGCTCCCGTGGTCGATTGCCTGGAGGAGGAGGAAGAGGGGAACACGGCGGTTCTTTTGCCCCTGGCCGACCTGCTCCGGGAGGCTTGTATCGACGGCGGCATGCGGCGGCGGCCACGGCTAGGTCTCGGTCATGGCGCGGGCGGCTAGGGTTTCCTGCAACTAGGGGAAAAGGAGGGAGAGGAGGAGCATGTGGTCGAGGGGGCCCTCCTTAACCTCCTTGGGGGGCCAGCGCACGAGGGGGAGCGAGGAGGAGGCCACGGGGGCAAGGTGGGCGCGGCCATGGCGCCAGGGTTCCCCTTGTCGCCACAGTGAAGATGGTGCTGACAGTGGGGACCCACTGTCAGTGATTTATTATTTTTCCATTTTATTTAATTCCAGCAAGGTTTAGGCATTTAATTGAGGCCCTTAACTATTTTTAAAAATTCAGGAAAAAATTCACAGAGCCATAATATATTATTTGGAACCTATGGTAAAATTTGCAGCCCATTTGAAAAACATTTCATGTGTTAACATTTCAGAATTTGCCCTCTTGCATTTTAGGGCTTTATTCAAATATTTGCATTTGCCATTGCATTAAATTTGGCAACAATTATATTTGTGGTTGTAGGAACTACCTGGACAAATATGAGAAATTAAATTGAGAGTTTGTTCACTATTCATATCATCATATTTGGTTTCTTAATTGTTGCTCCTTTATTTCATGTGAAGCAAATATGAATGAGGGATGCCATGATGCAAATGAGATGCAAAAAGAGAAAATTTTACTCATATTTTCAGGTACCAAAAGTGGGGCTGTTACAACTCTACCCCCCTTACATGAATCTCGTCCCGAGATTCTAGGCTTGAGTGAAGAAGGCGGGGTATTCCCGACGAAGACTAGTTTCACGTTCCCAGGTCGCTTCGTCTTCAGAATGGTTAGACCACTAGATTTTGAGGAACTTGATGGATTTATTACGAGTCTGCCTCTCCGCTTCATCCAAGATGCGGACAGGATGCTCACGGTAGGTCAGATCCTCCTGAATGTCCAACTCTTCATGATTAACCCCCTGAATAGGATCTTTGAAACAACGACGGAGTTGAGAGACATGAAACACATCATGCACATCCGGGAAATTCTCTGGGAGCTCGAGCTGATAGGAGAGATCACGTCGCTTACCCAGGACAGTGAAAGGACCAACAAAACGAGGTTCCAATTTTCCCTTGATCCCGAAACGACAAACGCCTCGGAGGGGAGAGACTCCAAGATAGGCTTTGTCACCAATTTCATAGTGAACCTCCTGATGATGCTTATCATAATAGCTCTTCTGCCTGGACTGAGCAATCTTCAGATTTGCTTGAATGACACGGACCTTTTCTTCTGCCTCATTGATCACATCAGGGCCGAAGAGTGACCTCTCTCCGGTTTCAGACCAATTGAGAGAAGTTCGGCATTTTCTCCCATAAAGGACCTCAAAGGGAGCCATTTGCAAACTGGCTTGGTAGCTATTGTTGTAGGAGAACTCGGCGAGGGGAAGTAGATAACACAAGCCCGAAGCATATCCTCAAGAACTTGGTTCACCCTTTCAGTTTGGCCATCGGTTTGAGGGTGATAGGCGGTGCTGAAGTTGGGGCGGGTTCCCAGAGCCTCTTGGAAGCTTTGCCAGAATTTGGACACAAACAGACTACCACGGTCTGAGATAATCCTCAGTGGAACCCCATGCAAAGGAACAATACGGGCTATATACAAGTCAGCAAGTTGGCTTGCTCGAATATCATCACGGACCGGAAGGAAGTGGGCGACCTTTGACAAACGGTCGATGATGACCCAGATGGCATTATTTCCCTTTTGAGACCTTGGGAATCCAGTAATGAAGTCCATACCAACTTCATCCCACTTCCATTCGGGAATGGCTATAGGGCGGAGAGTACCAGATGGCCTTTGATGTTCAGCCTTCACTCGGCGACAGACGTCGCATTCAGCAACATACTCGGCGATCTCGCGCTTCATGCAAGACCACCAGAATTGGGGGCGAAGATCTTGGTACATTTTGGTGCTACACGGATGAATAGAGATGGGTGACTCGTGAGCTTCGGAGAGGATCAACTCTTTTGTGTTTCCACTCTTGGGCACCACCAAACGGTTACCGAAGTATACGACACCGTTGTCATCAACAGAAAAGCAGTTAGCCTTCCCACTAGCTATTTTCTCTTTGATCTCTAAGATTTCAGCATCATTTTGCTGGGCGGCCTTGATATCATCCTCGAGAGTTGATTTGATCTCGAGGTTAGCCAAATATCCGGAGGGAACAATCTCCAGATTCAAACATGCGAATTCTTCATGAAGAGCAGGCTGAGCTCGCTCAACCATCAAGGTGTTACAATAAGATTTGCGACTCAGCGCATCGGCAACCACATTTGCCTTGCCAGGCTGGTAATTGAGGGTCACATCATAGTCTTTGATCAACTCCAACCATCTTCTCTGTCAGAGATTCAGATCGGGTTGGGTGAAGAGGTACTTCAGACTTTGATGATCCGATAAGATCTCGCATTGGTTGCCCAACAGGTAGGGTCTCCATTGCTTCAGAGCATGAACTACGGCAGCAAGCTCTAGATCATGAGTTGGGTAGTTGAGTTCATGCGGTTTGAGTTGGCGGGAGGCATAGGCTACGACATGGCCTTCTTGCATCAAAACACAGCCCAAGCCTTGGAGAGATGCATCACAATAGACGACAAAGTCTTTGGCGGTGTCGGGAAGGACAAGCACCGGTGTGGTAGTGAGCTTGACCTTGAGCGTTTGGAAACTCTCTTTAGCTTTGTCTGACCACACAAACTATTTGTTCTTCTTGAGTAGGCCAGTCAAGGCTTTGGCTATTTTGGGAAAGCCCTCGATGAATCGGCGGTAATAACCCGCCAACCCAAGGAAGCTTCGGATATCTTTGACGGACTTGGGAGTTGGCCAATCCAGGATTGACTGAATCTTATCAGGTATAACCACTACTCCAGCAGCGGACACCACATGACCAAGGAAGATGAGCTCCTGCAGCCAAAACTCACACTTGGAGAAGTTGGCATAGAGACGATGATCACGAAGCTTGGTCAGAACTAGCCGAAGATGCTCAGCATGTTCTTCTTCGGTCTTGGAGTAGACAAGGATGTCATCAATGTAAATTATGACGAACTTGTCAAGATACTCGTGGAAGATGGAGTTCATCAGCCTCATGAATGTAGCCGGAGCATTTGTGAGGCCAAAAGACATGACGGTGTACTCATATAACCCATAACGGGTAGTGAAAGCCGTCTTTGGAATATCCTCCTTTCTGATTTTTATCTCATGGTAGCTGGACCTCAGATCCATCTTGGAGAATACCTTTGCACCAGCTAACTGATCGAACAGGTCATTCATTATGGGAATAGGATATTTGTTCTTGATGGTCACCGCATTCAGAGGGCGGTAATCAACAACAAAGCGAGGAACATTTGTATCCCTCTTCTTGACAAAGATGACCGGGCAGCCCCAAGGTGAGCTACTCGGACGGGTGAATTCTTTTTCCAGCAGTTCATCAAGTTGCTTCTTTAGTTCAGTTAGCTCTTCCGTTGGCATACGGTAGGGCCTTTTGGAAATTGGGGCAGTTCCCGGAACCAATTCAATGACAAATTCCACACTTCGATCAGGTGGCATGCCAGGTAATTCTTTTGGAAAGACATCGGGGAATTCACACACCACGGCGACCTCATGCATTTCAGGCGGTGTGGTGCCTTCCAAGAAACACAGGCTGATTTCCGGGGATAGAGGGTTGGCAGCGGATGGGGTTGCGGACGAAGGGGACCAGTAACTTACTAGCCCGACAGTTGGGTGGACCACTGTGACCGACTTGGCAGCACAATTCAAGTTAGCATGATATTTGACTAGCCAGTCCATACCCAAAATGACATCTATACCATCTGCCTTCAGGGCTATCAGCTGGAAAGGGAAAGACCAATAGCCTATAGTAATCTGGACGTCTGGAGCTATCCAGTCAGTTCGCCAACTAGAACCTGGTGTTTTAACCACTAGAGGGTTGTCCATGTTTATGAACGGTATCTGATGGTTGTGTGCATATGCTATGGACATGAATGAATGCGATGCTCCAGAATCAAACAAGACTGAAGCTGGATGATCATTAATTCGAAGCATACCCATGAGAACACCGGGGTCCTCTTCAGCTTCTTCGGCAGAGAGGTGGTTCAGGTGGCCACGGCTAGTACTCACAGCCCTGGCTGTGGGTGTAGAGGGTGCTGGCACAGGTGTTGCGGTAGCAGGTGCCTTCCCAGGGCAGTCCCTTGAGTAGTGACCGGGCTGGCCACAGCTGTAGCAGGTGAGCCTCGGCGGTGCAGGCAACTGAGGGCGGAAACCACTTCCAGCCGCACCCAAGGTCGAGGTAGCTGGGCGAGGCGGGGGTGGCTTGAACCCTGAAGACTTTGGCGCGAAGGGCGCCTTAGGCACAGCGCTGTAGGGCACAAATACCCGGCGCTTCTTGCCCTCAGAAGAAGAGGAGCCCTGGTGGTCCCCCTGCGAAGGCCTCTTGGAAACCTCCAGTTCCTTCCTACCCTGCTCCAGAGTGAGAGCAAGGTTGTACAGCTCCTGGTAAGACTGGAACTTGAAGGGCAGCAATTCATGACGGAGTCGCGGAGTCAGTCCCTTGCGGAACAGATACTGCTTGTCTTCATCATTGGTCACGTCCCGGGGGGCGTAACGAGAGAGGTGGTTGAACTCACGCCCATAAGCTTGGACGTCCATGCGTCCCTGGGTCAGCTCCAGGAACTCCCTCCTTTTCAGGTCCATGATTGGCTGGGGAATGTAAGCCGCACGGAAGGCAGTGCGGAATTCAGTCCAAGTGAAGGTATGGCCAGCCGCAACCGTGGACACATGGCTTTCCCACCAGGACCCTGCGGCTCCAGTCAGCAGGTAGGTGGCAAAGTTCACTTGTTCCACCGCCGGAACATGCAAGGCAGTGAACTTGCGCTCAAGAGCACGAAGCCAATCATCAGCATCCAGGGCTCTTTAGCATAAGCGAAAGTGGGAGGCTGGGACTTCAGGAATTCAGTGAGGGTGCTGCATTCAGTGTTCCTGCGTGCACCCTGCTGCACCAACTGCGCGAGCAGATTCTCGTTGCGCACGCGGCCCTCTTCAATAATCATCAGAACCTCCGCCATAGTGGGTGGCGGCGGTGGGTCAGGATTGCTGCTTTCACCACGACGGGTAGGAGCCATTCTGGAGATATGAACAAGGACACAGTTAGTATCTCTCTCCGAAATGGATAGGAATCAAGTAAGCGCTTAGACCCGAACAAGCGAATATGAATGGCAACAATTTAGCAGGATTGAGCGAGGAAGAACAGGTATCATCACATCAACATGGCAGGGAAACAATTGTACTCGACAACACAAGCCAGTCGGAATAAAACCCATTAGGTGGTTCAGATACGAGCTTACAAATGCCTTAGTCTGCATTACACGAATGGAAATTACTGATGATACAAGTCTTTTAGTTCGATACAACAATTAGAATTCGAAAGGCAACCAATACAGATAGTGTGTATCTTGCTCATCACGCAGGAAGGCAAGGATACGATACAAGGTACCCGTAGATACCGGTCTCCTAGAAGTACTGGGCACTCGCCGGGAGACGCACAGAGCGAGTGCGGAAACGGCGGGCACTCGCTGGCTGGCGATCATAAGGCGGCGTGTGGACGTCGCCACCGGTGTCTCGAGCAGGTCCACGTGGTGGAATGGTGCCACCCACTCTCGGGCTGCTCATGTAGTTGGGCAGCTCCATCGGTAGCGGCGAGAGGAGATCTGGGGGAAGTATCCCGGCATGGACATAAGGCTCCAAGGCCATCAGAGTGCTCCGGTGACTATCACGAGCAGCCACCGTGTATAGGTACCACTGACGGGCACGAAGGTCCAACGCCCTAACCATCTCGATAAGAGCTCGGTGGCCGTGGTCTGGCTCGGTCGCTGGGTCTGAGTACCTAGCAACATAGCAGCCCTCCAGACCGGCCTCAGCAGCTGGAAAGTGATAGAAATCTGAGATAGGGTTATCTAGGTAGTCACAGTCTCCGCGGTACACGGAGAGGCCGTTGAACGCAGCCTCTTGAACAGCCTGCTCCACGGTCATGCCCACACCGACACTCTGGTGCTGGACTCCGTCTCCATCCGGAGTCAGGACACGGGCCTCGCAGAAGAATTGCCCCTGTCCATACGGCATGTGCTCCTCGTACACGAAGTACTCAGGGTACCAAGGGCAACCTTGGCTGGCTAAGGCCGCAGCAAACAAGGCGGGAAACCCGCGGACACCCTCACAGCGAGTCAGATGGACAACAAGCCCCGGACGTGTCATCTGTAGCAACAACAGAACAGTTCAACAGTTAGGAACGGAATTGAGACTCATGAATTAATCTAGACGGTAAGAACCCAACCCCGATGAACCTTAACTTTGACCCAACTTTAAGACAAATAGAGGTAAGGTGACTCAGAGCTAGAGCGAATTGGGTAAGAAGTAAAAAGAATCCTAAGAAGGTTTTCACAACTCATTTTTAGGTTATAAATAATTTTCGACTAGACTCGATATCGACCAATAGAACGGGCTTCCTACAGGCAGTCCTGCTCTGATACCAATTTGTAGCGCCCTGACCCCAGAGCTATACAGTGAAACGTTGTGTAACCGGTCATGCTACACAATCGAGGGTTACTGGGTTTACCAATCCCAGGCCAAAACTCATTGGCAGGCGTGCTCGGAATACATCATCGGCACACAACACCTCGATCATGCCATAAGCTCAGACATCGCTTTCACGTATAGCAAAGAGACCAAGACTGCGGAACAACTGGCACATCACAGACTCTACGACACAAGAGATCATAGTTCAACTCATATATGAGAAAGATAGCAAATATCACAATCAGAGGTCACAGACCCATCATTACATCAAGCGGAAGCAAATATAGTTGTCTAACAACAAGATCCAAATTATGGCCTAAGAGGCCTACAATAACATATCCCAGCTAGCCTGTTCCGAGACGTCCCAAGCTGCCACCTGGGAACCCCAGACTACTCGTCGATGTCAATAAAAAACCCACCTTCCAGTTCGGTGACGTCCTCCTCTGAAACAAATAATAATCAACAAAGCAAGGATGAGTACGACGTACTCGCAAGAATTAGTAGGGCGATATAGGCCCGATGCTGACGGAGGCTCTACTGCTGTATAATGTAGCTAATTTGCATAAAGCTAGTTTTCCTTTTAAAGATATAAAGACCCATGGCATCGTCTACTCAGAATGTTTTCCGAAAAGGGATAAGAGAGTAAACTTTCATCTCCGGTTCTCATCGAACCATTTGTACCCAACACCGACTCATCTCCACCAAGGCACTCCCTCGAATCACCCTCGAGGAGATGAACCTTCACCACACATTGATTATGCAACCTCTAGCTGCCATATCAATTACGTTCAGGTTTTTCTATGATCTTATCATCTATTCCCAAGTCGTCCATAACCGCGGACATGGCTTTTCGAACAGATTAAACCCTGCAGGGGTGTACTGTTTTTATCCATTGGTACCGTCCGACCCCTTGCCTGATCATTTAGCTCTCTTCCGGGGAAATCCGGCAGGGCGGGCGCGGTTAAACCTTTACCTCGCATGAGACTATCCAAGGGTCATCGTGACGACGGGACAAGTTCAGTGCCTATTTCAACACCCTGCCCCATCGCCACTCCTATCACCACCATCCTCATCACATCATCATCATCATCATCATCACCGACCACACACTCGCAAATGGAAAGCGCAAACTAGAGGACCCTTGGATACGCCCGCACAAGTTATTCAGTTAGTAAGGGGCCCATACCCCCACCGTTGGTAGCACGCTAGTCTTGGTTCAAGAGGTAAAGAACTCGCACCTAGGGGCAGGAACGAGACAAAACACCATCCCGATGGCAACTCATCCCAGCCTTCTTAGCAATTTAATTAAGCATCACACGTATCCACCATGCCCAAATCATTCCATCAACATCATCAGTATGGAATTTAATCAACGGACATAACTAGCATATGACTAAGCATGGCTAAGCATAGCTAAGCATATAATACCACCATTATATCTTTGTCTCTGGCCAACACATTAAACCTAGGGTTTATAGGAGGGGAAGCATGTGATGGTTCAGGGGATAAACATGCATTCATAGGATACTCTACATCTTGATCAAAAGAGACATTTGAATCGCATGCAATATTATGGTGGATAAAATAAGTTTATAAAACACTAGGATGCTAGATGCCAAGAAGGTTAGGTTAGTTCTTGCCTTGCTGATAATACTGGGCGCGTTGATCGTCGAGGTATTGTGGTGGAACCTCGACTCCGGAATCTAACGAAACACAACAATAACAGGAAACGAAATAAATAACACGAATACAAGGTGCAATGCACAATCATGATGAGATGGTCAAATTATGCACTGAAATCATATTGGGCATGTCCCACAAGTTAAATGGAACCCCTAAATTAAATATCGCAATTAACGGGTCAAAACTCCATATTTAACTTAGTGAATTGCATTATTATCCAAAATGTCCAGTACTGAATTATGGATCCTAAATGCATGAAAATGACATTATTAGATAGATATTGTCCTACTGATCATTTTGGTACTTCGTTTGCAATTTTCTGACTAACGATGAATAAATGGTGATTTAAACGGTTATGCAATTTAAATCATTTTAACCAATTCGAAAATGACAACAAAGTAAAAGTTATTTTTATGCTGTGAAATTAACATGGCTAGATAGCATTTGTTTTGCTGGTCATTTTGGTATATCATTTGCAAATTTTGAATTAATATTCACCAAGTTATGATATTTTTAATAATTGATTTAATTCTGCCATTTTATTTATTTTTATTAAGCAGCACCAATATTGCATCTAAAAGTCTCTCAAATTTCATAAACTTGTAGATCATTGTTCACTGAACATTTTGAGAGCTTATTCATAATTTTGGATGAGTAGAACTCAAGTTATGCAATTTCCAAAATTTGAATTAAATCTGCCATCTCTGTTTTTATTAAATAAGGCAATTTATTTTGGTCAATTAATTCTACCAATGGCAATAACAGATGGACATTTTCTTCCTGAGCATTTTGGTATATTATTTGCATTTTTTGGACTTATGGTTCAAAAGATATGCAAATTCAAAGTTTAACACAATTTCTGTCATTTTGTTTTAATTCTAGAAAATGGCCGAAACGTTTTTCACCCGGGCGTGGGCTAGCCACTGAGACGGACGGGTGGGGCAGCGGCG
Source organism: Puccinellia tenuiflora (assembly GCA_012064385.1). Lineage (NCBI taxonomy): Eukaryota > Viridiplantae > Streptophyta > Magnoliopsida > Poales > Poaceae > Puccinellia > Puccinellia tenuiflora. Next base: position 1,718,538 of record QRDG01001232.1, on the reverse strand, counting down.
ACGCTGGCATCCAAGTCTTGACCAGCGCAGGATGCCAGGACCGGCGCGGTGAGCGCGCGGTGACCGGCGGCTTGCCGCGCACGGATGCGTCGATCGCGCGCGTTAGGGAGCCAGGACGGGGGCGCATTCGGTCACGCACAGCGAGGGGAAACTTGTGGCGGCAGGGCGCGACGTAATGGTCACCGGAGGAGCTCCGGCGACGAGCTACGGCGGCGGCGCTGTCTCGGCCTAACTAGCTACGGCGAAGCAGAGGGAAAAGAGCGAGGGGAAGAGGTCCAGGAGGACCGGGTGCTCACCCTGAGCGCATGTGTGTGCTCGTCGGAGAAGGGGGAGGGCTGGAATGGCAGCAATCGAGCTCGGCGGTCGTCGGGCAGTGGCGGAGGAGACGAGGAAGAACGCGTCGATTCCAGGCTCCCGAGCTCGATTCCTTAGGCGCGAATGATGAGGGAGACGAGGCGGAGGTGATGGCGCGGTTCGATCTGCTCCTGGCGGCCTGAGTCGACGGCGGCGTGCGGCGGCAGCTCGGTCAGTGCGCGGTCATGGCGCCGTTAGGGTTAGGGTTGCTGCACGGGGTGAAAAGGAGGGGGAGGAGGAGCATGTGGTCGAGGGGGGGCCTCCTTAACCTCCCTGGGGGGCCAGGACGCGAGGGAGCGGCGGTGGAGGCCATGGTGGGGCGCGGCCATGGCGCCAGGGTTTCCCCTGTCGCCACAGTGAAGATGGTGCTGACAGTGGGGACCCACTGTCAGTGATTTATCCTTTTTCTAGTTTTCAGATAATCCAACAGGCTTTAGGTATTTAATTGAGGCCCTTAACTATTTTTGAAAATTCTGGAAAAATTCACAGAGCCATAATATATTACTTGGAACCTATGGTAAAATTTGAAGCCCATTTGAAAAACATTTCATGTGTTAACCTTTCAGAATTTGCCCTCTTGCATTTTAGGGCTTTATTCAAATATTTGCATTTGCCATTGCATTAAATTTGGCAACAATTATATTTGTAGTTGTAGGAACTTCCTGGACAAATATGAGAAATTAAATTGAGAGTTTGTTCACCATTCATATCATCATATTTGGTTTCTTAATTGTTGCTCCTTTATTTCATGTGAAGCAAATATGAATGAGGGATGCCATGATGCAAATGAGATGCAAAAAGTGAAAATTTTACTCATATTTTCAGGTACCAAAAGTGGGGCTGTTACACCTCCACCGCGTAAAGAGGGAGATAACCCTTCTAAATATATACCCCCTCCACGACGGCAAAGGACTCCAAGCCCTCCGCGTAACGCGAGTCGGGCGAGCCAAAGCCGTCACAGGGAAGAACCAAGACAAGAAAAGTCGGTTGGAAAACCGCCATCAGCCAATGATGTTCGAAGCCTAATCGAGGAGAGGAAGTCGGCCAGAGACGCCCAATACCTCGGCCCTAAGTGCTTTGGTAGAACAATCAGAGAGCAAATTCTACCTCCCACTTTGTCGAACGTAACAAAGATGGTTGAGAGGTATAGTGGTACGGCTAATCCTGAGACCTGGCTCTCAGATTATGTCAGTGCCTGTGACATATATCAAGGCAGCGCCGACTCCGCAGTGCGATTTTTGCCCCTGATGTTAACCGGGACAGCACGCATGTGGATTGAAGGTTTGCCGGAAAGGACAGTTCATACCTGGAGTGACATGAAGCGTGTCTTTATTCAACACTTCCAGGGCACATATAAGCGCCCAAAGTCGATTTTCGACTTACAGCGGCGCGTGCAGCAAAAGAACGAGTCTAGCCGTGAGTTTGTCTCACGATGGAGTGAAATCAAGAACGCTTGCGAAGGCGTCTCAGAAACTCAGGCGATCCATGCTTTCAAGCAATCTCTGAGGATGGGGACGACTTTTCGCTTCATGATCTACAGCGACGAATCGGAAACTTTGGGGGGCTTACTCGCTTGTGCAAACAAGTATGCCGCTGCTGATGATGACAACAGGGAGGATGCCAAAAACCGCCGACGCGAGTCCGGGAAAAAGAAGATCGAAGACCAAGCCGGCCCTTCTCACGAAGTCGCTGCCGCCTTTGGAAAGGGTGGTTCGAGCAATGGCAAGTGGCAGGGCAAGAAGCCGGCAAATAACCAGTCATCCCGGCCTCCAATAGTGAACTATGACGACATTAAGCATAACCCCTGTGTTCATCATCTTAGGCCTGATGGGACGAGTTCCCACACAATCCAGCAATGTCACATCAATCGTGACATCGCCAAAGACCCCAAAGCCGGCAAGTCAAGGAACAAGCGCAAGTCCAGTAAGGACGACAAAGAGAAGGAGGACGCTGCGTCAGAGTCGGATGACGCAGCCTCCAAAGAAAAAGGCAGCAAATTCCCTAAGCATGCCGAAAGTCTCATCGTCAACTTGGCAACAGATTCCTCTCGCAAAGAAAAGGCGGCTTGGCGAGAACTCAATGCTACGGTGCCCGCAGTTCCTCAATATATGGATTGGTCCGACACACCCATCACATGGGATCGCAGCGATCATCCGGACAGGGTTCCTGCAAAGCGCACCTACGCTTTAGTCGCCAGCCCTATAGTCGACAAGTACAAGTTGACAAAGGTGCTCATGGATGGCGGCAGCAATATCAATATACTTTATGCCGCAACATTGAAGAGAATGCGTCTCTCCGAGTCACAACTCGCCCACAGCACTGTAAAGTTTCATGGGATTGTGCCGGGACGACAAGCCTCTTCGATGGGGCAAATCACCCTGAAGGTCACCTTTGGTGAAGCTGATAATTTTCGGACTGAAGATGTCTCTTTTGAGGTGGTTCCCTTTAAAAGTGCATATCATGCAATCTTTGGACGTCCGGCTTTCGCCAAGTTTATGGCTCGGCCCTGCTACATCTATAGCAAGCTCAAAATGCCGGGACCCAATGGGATCATCACAGTCAAATGAGACTTCAAGAAAGCCAAGGAGTGCGAGGCCTCCAATGCCGTCCATGCTGAACAAGAAATCTGTAGGGAAGAGTTAGAGGATCTCAAGAAAACAATTGGTCCCGATGAGATGCCGGCAACAGAAAAGCCGTCCTCTAAGGTTGAGTCAAACTTCAAGACAAAGGATGACACCAAGAAAATCAAGCTCTCAAAGGATGATCCGACAAAGGAGGCCATCATCGGTGCCGGTCTCGACGACAAATAGGAAGGCGAGCTCGTCAAGTTTCTCCGTGAGAACCGGGACATATTTGCTTGGTCACCATCCGACATGCCAGGTGTCCCGAGGAAACTTGCCGAGCACTCCCTAAAAGTCAACAAGGACGCAAAGCCGGTCCAGCAAGGTCTCCGCCGGCTCGGAACTGAGAAGCGCAAGGCGGTTGGAAAGGAGATCCTAAGGCTCACCGCCACCAAATTCATTCGTGAAGTTGTCCACACTGATTGGTTGGCAAATCCCGTGCTAGTCCCAAAGAAAAACACCTCTGAGCTACGTATGTGCATTGACTTCACCGGCTTAAACAAAGCCTGTCCTAAAGATCCGTTCGCCTTACCGCATATCGATCAGGTCATTGATTCAACTGCCGGCTCAGAGATGCTATGTTTTCTGGATGCTTATTCAGGTTACCATCAGATTAAGATGAAGGAGTCAGATCAAATTAAGACGTCCTTCACCACGCCATATGGCAATTACTGCTATGTCACAATGCCTTTCGGCTTAAAGAACGCCGGTGCTACTTACCAAAGGTGTATGCAGCGGTGTTTGGACAAGCAGATTGGCCGCAATGTTCACGTCTACGTCGACGACATAGCGGTCATGTCGAAGAAGCGCGACGATCTTATCGCCGATCTGTCGGAAACCTTTGCAAATCTAAGGGAGTACCAGGTGAAGCTTAATCCGGAAAAATGCGTCTTCGGAGTACCCGCAGGCAAGCTTCTGGGCTTCATTGTTTCCCAAAGAGGAAATGAAGTTAACCCGGAAAAGATAAAGGCGATTCAGAACATCGAAAGGCCGTCTTGTCTAAAGGACATACAACGGCTTATGGGTTCCGCCGCGGCTGTAAGTCGATTCATTAGCCGGCTTGGCGACAAAGCATTGCCATTATACAAGCTCCTCAAAAAGTCGAACAGTTTTGTTTGGACAGAGGAAGCAGAGGCAGCTTTGGCTCAGCTGAAGTATACGTTGACGCATGCTCCAATCTTAGCAGCTCCAAGGGAAAAAGATCCGCTTCTCCTCTACTTGTCGGCCATGAATTTCGTGATAAGTGCCGTCATTGTAGTGGAGCGCCTGGAGGAAGGGAAGCAATGGCCGGATCAGCGCCCCGTCTATTTCATTAGCGAGGTGTTCTCAGATTCAAAGCAACGCTACCCTCACTACCGGAAGTTAGCCTATGGTGTATTCTTTGCCGACAGGAAATTACGACATTACTTCTAGGATCACACAATCACGGTGGTCAGCAAGGCTCCACTAAGAGAAATCATCAATAATGCTAACGCAACGGGTCGAGTCGCCAAATGGGGTATCGAGTTAGCAGCTTTCGACATCTAGTACAAGCCGAGGACCGCCATCAAGTCTCAGGTTCTAGCCGACTTTGTTGCAGATTGGACAGAGGCGATGGAAAGCACACCTTTGCCGGATTCTCAGTACTGGATAATGCACTTCGATGGCTCAAAGATGAAGGAAGGCTCGGGGGCTGGAGTAGTACTAAAATCGCCTAAGGGTGATAAGCTCAGTTATGTCCTCCGAATCCACTTCAACGCCACCAACAATGTAGCAGAGTATGAGGCTCTCCTCCACGGCCTTCACATGGCTAAGGAGTTGGGAGTAAATCGCATCCTCTGCTATGGCGACTCGGATCTGGTTACGCAGCAACTTGATGGATGCTGGGACACAAAAAGTCCCACAATGGAGGAATACAGGAGAACAGTCGATGAATTCGGCCGATGTTTTGCCGGCTTAGAGGTTCGACATATTTCCCGAGATGACGATGAAGCTGCTGATGCCTTGGCCAGAATAGGCTCCAGGGAAAAGGCAGTGCCACCAGACGTATTTCTCCATCACCTTCACAAGCCGTCCATCAAAGGCGGCGACGAAGATTACCCCAGATTGGACCACGCCCTACATTGATTTCCTGATTAATAAGAAACTGTCGAAGGATGACGAGGTGTTGAGCCGTCAAATTGAGCACCGAGCAAAAGCGTACACGATTATTGACGGACAACTTTACAAACGGAGCACATCCGACATCTTTCAAAGATGCGTCTCTCCAGAAGAAGGATGGCAAATCCTGGAGGAAATCCACTCCGGCGAATGTGGGCATCACGTGGCGGCAAAGGCGTTGGTCGCCAAGGCGTTTCGGCACGGATTCTTCTGGCTAACGGCTAAGGAGGATGCTATCAACATCGTCAAGACTTGTGAAGGATGTCAGCGCTACGCAAAGCAGGTTCACTTGCCGGCTCAGGAGCTCCGAATGATCCCTATTACTTGGCCGTTTGCGGTCTGGGGGCTCGACATGGTGGGACCTTTCAAGACGGCAAGAGGAGGCTTAACTCACTTGCTTGTGGCGGTCGACAAATTCACGAAGTGGGTGGAGGCAAAGCCCATCAAGAAAATCGACGGAGCTACAGCTACAAAGTTCATCGTCGAGATTACAACGCGATTCGGCATACCGCATAGCATTATCACTGACAATGGCACAAAGTTTGTCGTCGGTGAGCTATCGAAGTTCTGCAGCCGATCAAAGATCCGGCTCGACGTGGCATCGGTGGCACACCCGCAATCCAATGGTCAGGTTGAGCGCACTAACGGCATTATTCTGCAAGGTATTAAGCCGAGGCTTGAAACTCCTTTGCATCGAGCAGCCGGCGCTTGGGTCGATGAATTGCCAGCAGTCTTATGGAGTATTCGTACTACCACAAACAGATCAACCGGCTTCACCCCTTTCTTCCTTGTCTATGGTGCAGAAGCGGTGCTTCCATCCGACATGATCCACGATTCGTCTCGAGTCGCAGCCTACGTCGAAAAAAACGCAGAAGAAGCACGTCAAGACGGCTTAGATATCCTCGAAGAAGAAAGAGAGTTAGCTCTCCAATGATCCGCCATCTATCCACAAGATCTACGTCGCTACCAGAGCCGTAGAGTGCAGAATCGATCCTTTCGAGAAGGCGACTTAGTGCTTCGGCTTGTGCAAAGCCAGCAGCACAAATTATCCCCGCCATGGGAAGGACCTTTCTTTATCAGCAAAGTTCTGAAAAATGAGTCATATTATCTCCTCGACTTAAGGGATTCAAAGAAAGATCCCAGGAAGAAAGGTCGTAAGAGGAAAAGGTGTCGGAGAACTGTCCCAGGAACTGGGTGTGTCTCACTAGGTATCGAGTAGGGGCTGAACACGGGATCAAACAACCCTCAATGTGCCTCGGCGACGGTGCTCGCAGAGATCGCTGTGGGACGGCACTGCAGAGATGAACACGCGATGTTACCCAGGTTCAGGGCCCTCTTGGAGATGTAAAACCCCTACGTCCTGCCTTGACTGTATTGTACTTGCTTGGAGAGGTTTTAGTATAGAGAGAGCTTGGCGAGCTCGAGGTGGCTAACAATGGCTAACCCTAGATCTCTCAGAACCGAAGAACCAGAACTCAAACCCTTTGCCCGAACGTGCTCCCCCTCCTTTTATAGGTGTCTCGGACCTCTTCCCCCAAATATCTTGGCGGGAAGGGCTACCACATGGCGACGAAGGAGGAGGACGGGTGCGCGATAAAGGTAGAGTCCATGGACGCGGTCCATGGCAGGGGGCGGTGTCACCAAAGCTGGAAAAGCCACCGTCCAACCAGGACAGTGGGCTGGCGCCGCTGAGGTGGGATGTGTCCCACGGTGACGTCGCCCTTGGAGGGTAGCTGCAGACGGTCCCCTTATCACCAAAGTGGCAATTCTTGGAGCTCCTTTGCTTGGTGCAGCGTTGTTGACTGCTTTATACACGAGAACGGCAACTGCGGCGCTGCCGTCACCGCGCGCTGGCGCGCCCGTGACTCTGCGGAGGGTGCAGAGCCCATGTGCGCTCTGTCGCGGAGGCAGAGCTGGCTTCATGAGGAAAGTAACCCTCGCGAGGCCGAGGCCTCGCCGAGCCCTTCGGCTTGGTCCTTGAAGATGCCCTCTCGAGGGGAGGTCCCTCGCGAGGGGAAAAAGCCCTCGCGAGGAGGAGAGGTCCCTCGCGAGGGAAAAAACCCTCGCGAGGCTCGCCAGGCTTGGCGAGCCTGGTCCTTAGCGAAATCTTCTGAAGAATGTTGTGGGCCCTGTCAGGCCGGCCCGTGGTACCCTGGTTTCCACTGTGTCGACAGTAGCCCCCGGGCCCGCGATGGGCACGCCGAAGCCCGTAGATGGAGGCGAAGCGTCGGGGGCCCAACGATGCCTGCCTGGGCCGTGACACGTGGGGCGCAACGGTTGCGCCCGAGGCCACGATCTCCTCGGCTTCAACGGGCGACCCGGTGGGGCCCGCCACGTCCTTGGCAACTGGCCAATAAAGCCTGCGCGCGCAGACGGTGCCCATCACTGCGTCCATTAGTCCTCCGCACACTTCCCCCTAACGCCTCCTTCTTCCCAAAGCGCTCCTCCTCCAAGGTCTCCTTCTCCTGCGACCATGGCGCCCAAGAAAGCAACCGCTGACCAGAAAGGCAAGGCCACGATCCAGGCCGGCAGTCTGCGGCGGCGGCGCGGGTGCCGGACCCAGGGGACGCTGCCGAAGACTCGCGTCCACTCGGCGGCGATTGAAAAGGTGCACCACCTGGCGGCCACGAAGACCCACGAGCTCGGCGCCATAAGCATGGAGCCGGCTGGCAGCAGCAAGCTCTGCGCGGGGTACTACCCCATCTTCCTTCAAACCCTCTACGCCGGTCTCGTCCCTCCTTTCTCCAGCTTCCTCATGGGGATTTTGGAGGCATACCAGATTCAACTCCTCCATCTCCATCCCAATTCCATCCTCATCCTCGCCATCTTCGCCTACCTCTGCGAGGCGTACGTTGGCGTCCGCCCTTCTGTGGACCTCTTCCGCAGCTTCTACGCACTCCGGTCCACCACGCAGAATGAGCAGACCGGGTGCGTCTCCTTCCGCATCGCCATCGCCAGGAGCGAGGACTACATCCCCATCGCGTGGCGCGGTGAGAATGAAATCACCAAGGTGACAAAAAAAGTGGAAGATTTCCGCCAGCGGTGGTTCTTCGTCGACACCAAGACGTCGAACCACCTCCTGGACATACCCGTGGCGCCCCCGAAGAAGTGGGCGCGCTGGGCGAGTGGTGGCTTCGAGGGCCCAAAGCTTGAAGCGGTGTACGAGTGCATACGGGGGCTCCGCGCGTCCGGGCTCACCGGCCAGATGGTGGCGAAGGACTTCACGATGCGCCGCATCGCCCCCCTCCAGTGGCATTCAGAGCCGATGTGGGCGTACACAGGCCGGGGAGACGGGATGCGCCTGTGCACAGCCAGCTTCTCGCCGGAGGTGCTGAGCCAAGTCATGGGGGTTCTCTTTGCCACGACGTCCATACCATCCCCATTGACGACGCCCGGCCGCTCTTCACCTTTGTGGACGAGAGCGTGCGCGAGCACCGCAGAGGCCTGCCCAGATTTGACGAATGGGGCATCATGCCTGAGGGACTCCGCGGGCCCCGCAGCAACCCGTGGGCGGCGGAGCTGGAGCAGATGGACAAGTCGCCGGAGCCGGACGAGGTTGAGGACTCTGGCGAGGACGAGGCCTCGAGAGGCGCTAGCCCCTCTGGCGAGGACGAGGCCTCGAGAGGCGCTAACCCCTCGGGAGGCTCCGCCGGCTCCCCAAGGAGCGTACCGCCTGAAAATTGCCTCAACGGGCAGATTTTTGGCCTCCTTTTTAAGGGGTCTTCTTCCCCATTTCATCCCCAACCTTTTGCCAACTTCTTGAGCTTTTTCCCCCTCCATTGTTGACCCTCTTGAGCTTGGCTATCTCTCAATCCCTCCAATAGTTCTTGCTAGGTTTTGAGGAAAAGAGAGAGGAGGTCTAGATCCATGTTTCCACCGATCGATTTCTCCTCTAAGTGAGGGGAACACTTTGGATCTATATATCTGGAGTTTCTTTGTGTTTCTCCTCTTGTTCTTCCTCTTAAATCCCTCCATAGCATTAGTTGCTTTGGTTGGATTTTGGAGAGAAGGATTTGACCACTTAGTGTGTTCTTGCCATTGCATTAGTTGCATCGGTTTGAGTTCTCCACGGTGATTCGTGGAAAGTGGAGTTGAGAAGCTTGTTACTCTTGGGTACTTTGGTTCCCTAGAGCTTGTTCCTCTAGGGAACGTTGGTACCCTAGACGGTTGTTGATTTCTCGGAGTCTTGGTGGCTCACGGGATTTGTTGGGAGCCTCCAATTGTGGAGTGTGGCTCAACCTTGTTAGCTTCGGAGCTTTGGTAGCTACGAAGACATTGCCGGGAGCCACCAATTGAGTTGTGGTGTGTGCCTCGGCCTTGGGCATCGAGTCTTGGTGGCTCGGTGCATTTGGTGAAGACCCTCCCAACTTGTGGAGTGAGCTTTACCCTTGTAAAGGTTCTAGTTTGTCAACCTCAACGGCAACATAGTGACAAGTGCCCTCGCCACATTGGTTGTAAGACACAACGGAGATACGGTGTGCCATATCAAGGCTACTCGGTATTCACATTGGTGAACACCGCGCCGCTCCACGAAGACTAGCTTCCATTGGGAAGTGAACTTCGGGATAAATCATCGTCTCCAAGTGCCTCGGTATTTCTATACCCGAGCTTCTTACTTATGCTATTTACTTTGTGATAGACATCAAGCTTAAAGTCATATATCTTGCTATCACCTAGTTGATTATATTGCTTAGCATAAGTGTTGGTGCACATAGGTGAACCTAGCTAGTTTAGGTTTTGGCTTGATAAATTAAACGTTAGTTTTATTCCGCATTTATTCAAGCCTTAACCGTAATAATTTTAAATCGCCTATTCACCCCCCCCCTCTAGGCGACATCCGTGTCCTTTCAATTGGTATCAGAGCAGGTTCTCTCTTTATAGGGCCTCACGGCCTAGAGAGTAAAGATGTCGTCTAGTGGTTTAGTGCACAATGCTTCTTTTATATTCGATGGCACAAATTATGGTATTTGGAAAATTCACATGCTTGATATCCTCCGGGTCATGGACCCAAATATAGAGCAAATTTTAGATATGGGTTATTCTCCTCCAAAGAATCCCAAAAGAATGTCTTTAAAGGATGAATAATTCATATCTAGATGCTCAAGCTTCTAATGTGATTTTCAATGCTTTGAGCAATGTAGTTATTATCTCCATCCTTCCTTTTCGGAATGCTCATGAGCTATGGACAAAGCTTCAAGATAAATATGATGCGTCCAAGTCTAGTGGAGATGATTGTTCTCCCTCCACCTCCGGTCGTGACAAATTCTCAACTTCGTCTACTTCACCTACACGTGGTAAACCACAAAGAAATGCAATGGTGAGTAGTGATAAATTTTGCAATGATGATAGTGAGCTTCTTATAGATGATATTTCATCTCTATCTTATTGCAATGATTTATCTTTGGACTTAAACACATCTAGCACTATAAATGTTTCAAATGCTTGTGTTGATAGTCCTTGCATATCTTCTAAAAATCACCTATATAAATCTCATGACGATATGCTTGCTTTATCTTGTTGCCATAATAAAAATGCTTGTGTTCCCTCTAATTCTTATTATTAATAATGTAGAGGAAACCCAATTATCTATGGAACAAGATGAGAACTTGAGTAGTTCAGTTCAACTTCATCAACCATCTTTTGCCTCATGGCTAAATCGTCAAGTAGTGATGATCATGACAATAATAATGATGATGAAGAAAATGATGATGATGCCTACTTTAGTAAGAAAGGTCTAATGGTTCTTAATGCTCTTTCAAATAATAAAAATGCTTGTGAGAACCTCCATGAAATCATGAGCACCCTTGTTGAGCGAGGGATTACTATTGAAAATTTGGAAGCTCGTGAAAATGAAAGTCTTAGCCACGAACGTGATTATGTGAACACGATTGCGGATCTTGAGGAAGCTCTTGAAGAAGAACAAACCACCAAGAAATCTCTTGAGGAGACATTTACTCTAGAGTTATCTAAAGTAAATAAAACCCATGATAGAGCTCTCAAGGTGGCTAATGATTTTAAAATAAAAATGATGAGCTTGTTGTTGAAATTGTTAGACTCCTTGAGGCTAATAAGAAATTTGAAAAGGATGTCAAGTCCTTGGAAGATTCTCTTGCACATCTCACTAAGTCCCATGATCAACTCCAAGCTCAATTGCTAAAAGCTTCCTACTTGTTCTCCCATTGCTATTAATGTTGATGCTTGTGCTACTAACTCTATTTCTTGTGAAGCATCCATTTTAAAGGAGAATGTTGAGCTAAGGGCTCAACTTAAATTGCTAACTAGCAATTATGAGATATTGGAAGAAAGCCATGAGAAGCTCTCGAGCTCTCATGAGGATCTTCTAGTATCTCATGATAAGCTAAAGTTAGCTCATGAGGCTATCGCTACCAAGGTAATATCTAGTGAGCCTCATGTGGACAATGGCACAACTTCTACTAAAAATGCTATAATACCATGTGCTAGTCCTTGTAATTCTTCATCTCAACCTAGTGGTAAATCATATGTTTGAATTACATTTCGTGCCTAGTTGCTCTAACAATGAAGCCTCAACTTCCACTAGTGCTTGTGTAGCTACTAACCTTGTAGGGAAGTCTAAAGAGCACAAGGTACAAGCCACCTCTTTGAAGAAAGATGTGGAGAAGCGTCATAAAGGGAAGGCCACACTTGACAACATGTTGAGTGTGCAAAATCCCCCAATGACAAGAGTGGACTTGGATTCAACTCCAATATCAAGAACAAGTCCAAGAGTAGCAATAAGAAGGGCCAAGAACAAGTCAATCATTCGGCCAAGATTGTTTGCTTCAAGTGCAAAGTTGAAGGGCACCATGTTAGGGATTGCCCAATGAAGAAGAAGCCTCTTAGTGAGAAGCAACTAGGGAAGCGGCCTATTGTTCAATCTCATGCTCAATCTCGAGTTGAACAAGGGCCACCTCCTAAGAAGACTCAAGTTGGGGAGCCTATTAAGAAGAAAGAGAAGAGTCGATGTTGCTACTTATGCCGTGAGAAGGATCACTTGGCTTCTTCATGCACTAATGGTACCCTATCCAACCCCATAATAATTGATGATGTTTATTCTCTTAGGAAGGATAGGGTTGGCAATGTGTTTGCCAAATATGTGGGAACTCAAAGTGGTGTCAAGAAAAGAACCATTTGGGTTGCCAAGCCTATTGTGACTAACTTCTTAGGACCCAACTTGGTTGGGGACCAACAAGCTCAAACTTGATCAATAGGTTGTTGTTGGAGGCATTGGCGACTTGGCTATCATGTGAAGAATTAAGGGATCTTCATGTTTATAATTCATCAAGCCAAGCCAATTGGATTATCATATATCTATCTCATATCCAATGCTCCTTCTTGCGGTAACTTGTGTTTAAATTATATATACATTGAAAGTTGCTTGCTCCCTTGCATGTGTTAGTTTTGTTCCTAGCATATGCTTGTATATGTTGTGCTTATTACTTACCTTGAGCAATCAAGTTTGTGTATGTTAATGTGCGCTCCATATATGTGTAAACTTTGTGTTGAGTCTTTATTGGATCTTGTGTTGATTTCAATTGGCTCTTTTGAGAGATTAATGGACTATCCCATTTTGGGGGAGTGATATGCTTTGTGCACTTCACTAACCTAAAAATGTGTGTACATGAGGCACACACACCTAGTATTGATATTTCAATATTATCTAGTTACTATGTGGTATGTCATGTTCATGAGAAATTCAAATTCTACAATGTCCATTAATTTCTGTAGTTGGTTTTGTTGCCTCTTGCTTAGATAAAATGAATTATCACATTATGGGGGAGTAATAAGCTATGTGCATATTACAATCCCACAAAATGTGAACATTTGAGGTTTGCCACTTAGATTTGATGTTGTAAATTATCTTATTCCTATGTGGCATGTTTGCTCAAACAAGTTCCAATTTTTCATTTTTGTTATCCTTTGGCTCTTGTTTGTGTGAGTTTGCTTGGTGTGGTTTTTCTCTAATATGCACTTCCATATATTATTTGAGAAACCATTTGTTCCATATTATTCTAACCATGGCCTTGCCGGTTGGTTTGAATAGTTGGAACTACCAACAAACGTTATTAAAATATGGTGTTTTATTTCTTATCTCTTTCCATATGTTTTATCTTGTGAGGATATTCGTTGATATCTCTATCACCGGGAAAATAATTCCAAATGGTCATTGTCCTTGGACAATCCATATTTATGTTTGTGATAGAATATTTGTTTATCCTTACATTGGCATTGGCTTTTATTTGCCCCATCTCTTGCCAAAATATTTATTTTGACTCCCATTGCCTTCCTTGCCTCTTGCATGGATCCTAATTTTCAATTGGTAGTGTTTAGTATTGTAAATAAAATATGAAGAGTAATGATCCCTTGTGCGTGCATTTTGTATTCAAATGCAAATATAAAAATAATGCATGAATCTTGGGGGAGCATTCCTTTTTATTTAGAACACTATCTATCTATCAATATTTGATCCTTTCAATTGGCATTTGATTTCTATCGTATGTGTTTATGGAAGACAAATCTTTTTCTCTTGATGCTTTGTGCCATCATTAAAAGTGTAGAGGGTGTTTGGTTTATTTGGTGTAACCTTGCTCTCTCTTGGGAGTCTTGCTTTCTCATTCCCCGTTTTATGTTCTATCTCCTTGAATGAGGAAAGCCATTTGAGCATCTCTCCTTTTGTCTGTTATGCTCATCGGCATTGCTTTGGTACCTTCAATTGGTATTAATTGGGATTTAATATCTCCTCCATAGATATTTGTTCCAATTGATATTTATTGTGGGAGTTTTGATACCTTATTGATTTATTTTACTTTACTTGATTCCGGTCAAGTATTATCCTCTTCTTGGTATCTTTTCTCCTAGTGGTATCTTATTTTCAATTGGTGTCTTATCTCTCATGTGTTGTTTGATTTGACTCCTATTGATATCTCACTTCATGTGTTGATGTGTTTTGGAATCAATCATTTGTTTGATTTGATTTTTCATCAATCATTTGTTGATTTGATTTTTCCTCAATCATGTGTTGATTTGGACTTTGATATAATTTGGACAACCTTTTTGTGTCACACCTTGGTGTGCTCTCTTCTTGGTTTACTTGGTGTTTTTGTCCAAATTGTATCTCTCTTGGTTCTCATGAGTCTATGCATGCATATGTACTAGTATGTATATTTTATGGCATGCTAGTCTTTTAGTTCCAATATATAGGGGATACTCCACCAAATCCTAAACCGGCTAAGATGTGCATGAAATTCAATTTCATATCTATATGCACATATTTATGCGGAGTGTTTCCTATATATTGTAGTTTATCTAACTACTATGGNATATCTCCTCCATAGATATTTGTTCCAATTGATATTTATTGTGGGAGTTTTGATACCTTATTGTATTTTATTTTACTTGATTCCGGTCAAGTATTATCCTCTTCTTGGTATCTTTTCTCCTAGTGGTATCTTATTTTCAATTGGTGTCTTATCTCTCATGTGTTGTTTGATTTGATTCCTATTGATATCTCACTTCATGTGTTGATGTGTTTTGGAATCAATCATTTGTTTGATTTGATTTTTCATCAATCATTTGTTGATTTGATTTTTTTAATCATGTGTTGATTTGGACTTTGATATAATTTGGACAACCTTTTTGTGTCACACCTTGGTGTGCTCTCTTCTTGGTTTACTTGGTGTTTTTGCCCAAATTGTATCTCTCTTGGTTCTCATGAGTCTATGCGTGCATATGTACTAGTATGTATATTTTATGGCATGCTAGTCTTTTAGTTCCAATATATAGGGGATACTCCACCAAATCCTAAACCGGCTAAGATGTGCATGAAATTCAATTTCATATCTATATGCACATATTTATGCGGAGTGTTTCCTATATATTGTAGTTTATCTAACTACTATGGGACCCAATGAGTTTGGGAACCATTTTGTGCTTAAATTGTGTTTTAGGTACAATGGAGATACATTGGATGCTTGCCTCATTCATAAGGAAGGTGTTCTCACCGTGTGATTATTGGAGTCAAGCTTTGATAATAAACAAACCCTCATCTTCTTCATCGTCAATGTATCTCGGTAACAAGTATCTACCTCATGCATACTTTTCTAGTTTCAACCTTGTGTAGGTTGTTTCTTAGCATGAAAGCTCCTATTTTGCAATTGTTGTGGTTTTGGCTTGTTTCCTTCACTTGATATATCTTTGTGATATTTGTGATGAAATTGCAAAAACCTTTTTCTTCAATTGGTATTATTTGTTTATGATACTTGTTGCCTATCTCAAAGCATCTTCACTATCTCTTGTTCCCTTAGTGATATGTGTGATGTCTTTGATATTTTTGAAGTTCATTTATATACAATGAGATAAATTTGAGCTATGTGCTATGCTTTTAAGAAATAATCTCTTTTGTATATTCATGACTTTCCTTTTGGATACCATGGTTTCCACTTTATCAACCATCTCATATGTGCAAGTTTCTTTGTGGATGTATATCATCAATGATTTGTCTACTTAGAAACCTATACATATGAGAGAGGTCACCTTTTAGTTGCTATCCTAATTCTTTTGAGCTACCTTGCTTTTATCTATAATTATTCGGTGGCTCCAAAATTGTCTCATGAGTGCTTGTCTCATTTTTATTGGTATCTTTGCGCACTCAAGTTCTATTAAAGATCTTTGACTTCATGCTTATCATGGTGAGCATGTTGATTTTTATTGGCTAAATGCTCTCACTAGCTTTTGGCATTTTCAATTGGTTTTAGTTTCCAATTGGTATCCCTAAGCTTGTGAACATACTCATTTAAAGATCTTCCTTTTATCTCGGTTGGCCCTATCCTATGTTGAATCTTTAAAATTTGGTATCCTTGAGTTTGTAAACATATTCTTTTTTGAAAAATCTTCTTTGTAAGTTGTGTGTGTCAATACTTGATATATAACTTATCTCCATTTGGTTAAGACTATGTGTCTTACCAAATTAATTGTCTTGCACACACACATCTCCTTATGGCTCAACCACATCTTTAGTGCAAGTGCTTTGTTTTGCTTTAATTTTTACATCCTTGCACTTGGTGAGTGTTCTAGATGATTTTGGGGGAGCGAGGATACCATATTTGTGCACTCCTCAACAGTGCATGAACATTGGGGAGCTTCTCCATTTTTATTTAGAACTTTCGCTTTGGATCTTTTCGATTGTTTTTTTCTCTGTGGAGATGTTTAGAACGATTTCATCCTTTTGCAATCTTTGGATCCTCAATATAGTTTGATTCCCTCTAATTATTCGTCAATGAATATGTGCATTTGATTTCACTCATATCTTGAGTAATGCACACTTTATGGAGGAACTCATATTATATTGGCTCTCTTAATTTTTCTTCCCATTTCGGCAATCGATGCCAATGGGGGAGAAGTTTAGAGGGTTTAAGGGAATTTGGCTTTATGCTTTAGTTTGGTTCTTAAGCATTTGCCTCTCATGCTCATGCATCCTTGCGTGTTCATCTTGCAAGGTTGTTTAATTCATTATATAAACCCTCTTAAAAGGGATTGTCATCAATTACCAAAATGGGGGAGATTGAAAGAGCATGGTTGCCCCCATTTGTTGTTTTGGTAATTAATGACAATCTCTATGGACTAATGTGTGCTTTGAGTTATATTTGTAGTGTTGGTCCATATGGAATGCTTGAACTCCATATGTTGGAGTCGAGGCTAAAAGAAGAAGATTATATGTTGATCAAGGCTAAGTGCAAGTTGATCAACATACAAGATAAGGTGTTGGTCCGTATGGAATGCTTGAACTCCATATGTTGGAGTCGAAGCTAAAAGAAGAAGATTATATGTTGATCAAGGCTAAGTGCAAGTTGATCAACATACAAGATAAGGGCAAGTGAAGATATGCGAAAGAGTGTCTCTCCCATATTGGTGTATGGGGGAGCAATATGCGAGGCTTCACCGAGCGGAGCGTAATCAAGAAAGGTGATCCACTTGAGAGGAGATCAAGATTGTCATCATCTAGCTCAAGTGGAATGCGCAAGGCAAAGGTATTATCTTTATAGGGTTTCTATTTTACCGGTCTCGCGGTGTAGTTGGGAGACCGGGTTTTAGAATAGGTAACCGTACTATCAAGAGGGGCACTCAAGTGAGCTTTAGCGTATCGGTCGTAGAGAGATCAAACCTTTGCATCATTGGCATCATCTTTGTTGGTTCTTATTTGTCTCTTATCATGGTGTGGTCTTGGTGCTTGTCGTGCTTGTCATGACAAGGCCAAGCTCATCGAAAACGGTTTTCATATGTGTCTTCCATTGCGTTTTCGATATTAGAAATATTGTCGGTTTGTCCTTGAGAAATTATCCACACATACATGTGTTGAGAATTTATCTCTTAATTGTTTTCAAATATTTCCAAGGATAGCCACTATCATCCTCTTTCCAACAAAATTGGTTTCACCTCTTTCGGACTTCATTTGCAAAAGATATGACGGTTCCGGTTTGCAAGAGAGAGGTTTAACCTTTCCTCATATGTTATTATAATATATTGTTGGACTATGATGTTTATATGCATAATCTTGTAGTACTCGTTATGGTGATTCCAACGAGCCCAAGATCGTCGAAAACGGAGTTCGGATGCAAAAGAAATTGCAATTTTAGTTTCACTGGTTTGGCTAGGCCAGCATGGCCGGCCAATGGTCGGCCCCATGGCCGGGGCCTCTCTGATTGCATGGCCGGCCAGGCCGGCCTCCCTCCTCCGGCTGCCCGAAAATTGGCCTAACGGCCATATTTTTGGCTCCCTTTTAAGGGGTTTTCTTTCCCAAGTGAACCCCAACTTTTGTTGACCTCTTGAGCACATTTTCCCCTCTCTCTCTCCATTGTTGCAAGAGCTCAAATCCTATAGATCTCCCAATCCCTCCACTCAAACTCGTTGATCTTTGGAGGATTGAAGGAGAAGGCCTAGATCTATTGTTCCACCAAACCATATCTCCTCTAAGTGAGGGGAACATCTTTGATTTAGGTCTTGGAGTTGCTTTGTGTTTTCTCCTTGTTCTTCCTCTTAAATCCCTCCATAGCATTAGTTGCTTTGGTTGTATTTCGGAGAGAAGGACTTGAGCACTTAGTGTGTTCTTGCCATTGCATTGGTTGCATCGGTTTGAGTTCTCCACGGTGATTCGTGTAAAGTGAAGTTGAGAAGCTTGTTCCTCTTGGGTGCTTTGGTGCCCTAAAGCTTGTTCCTCTAGGGCACGTTGGTACCCTAGACGGTTGTTGTTTTCTCGGAGTCTTGGTGGCTCACGGGATTTGTTGGGAGCCTCCAATTAGGTTGTGGAGGGAGGCCCAACCTTGTTCGCTTCGGAGCTTTGGTAGCTACGAAGACATTGCCGGGAGCCACCAATTGAGTTGTGGTGTGTGCCTCGGCCTTGGGCATCGAGTCTTGGTGGCTCGGTGCATTTGGTGAAGACCCTCCAACTTGTGGAGTGAGCTTCACCCTTGTAAAAGTTCTAGTTATCAACCTCAACGGCAACATAGTGACAAGTGCCTCGCCACATTGGTGGTAAGACACAACGGAGATACGGTGTGCCATATCAAGGCTACTCGGTGTTTCACATTGGTGAACACCGCGCCGCTCCAACGGAGACTAGCTTCCATTGGGAAGTGAACTTCGGGATAAATCATCGTCTCCAAGTGCCTCGGTATTTCTATGCCCGAGCTTCTTACTTATGCTATTTACTTTGTGATAGATATCGAGCTTAAAGTCATATATCTTGCTATCACCTAGTTGATTATATTGCTTAGCATAAGTTGTTGGTGCACATAGGTGAACCTAGGTAGTTTAGGTTTTGCCTTGATAAATTAAACGTTAGTTTTATTCCGCATTTATTCAAGCCTTAACCGTAATATTTTTAAATCGTCTATTCACCCCCCTCTAGGCGACATCCGTGTCCTTTCAAGAAGGCACGCGTGAGTTTGTACGCTTTTATTTCGTAAATCCGAATAAAAAAAAAGAAATATCTTAAGAATCGGTTGTCCAAATCACGATCCGTTTTCACGGTCATGCTAGTCACGTCGAGATCTTCGAAACTAGACCCCATGTTGATATGTTTCGATGAACTTTTTTTTTGCACTGCCTGGAGTGTGTAGTTTGCACTGCAATTTCTATTTTTTTAGAGTGCAGTGCAAAACCTTATCTTTTTGCAGTGCACTGCTTTAGATGGGCCAGTGCACTGTATTTTCCTTTTCTCTTTCTTTAATGAACTGTCTCAGATGGGGCAGTGTACTCCCTACACTGCCTTCGGTTTGCACAGTGCACTGCCTTCGGTTTGCGCAGTGCGCTGCCTTCGGTCAGGCAGTGCACAACCGAAACTGTCTGCACTAACTTCGGTTGCGCAGTGCGCTACACGGGCTTCGGCGAAGCATTGCACTGTCTTCGAATACACAATGCACCGCCTGCACTGCCTTTGGCGGAGCATTGTCCTGCCTTCGGTTGTGCAGTGCCCTGCCTGGACTGCGTGCCCTGACTTCGGCGAAGCATTGCACTGCCTAAATCGGCCGCAGCCCGCAGCACACGCTACGACAAATGCATCGACGAAATATTAGGGACAACGACAAATGCACCCCTTCAAAATCTTTATTAATAATTTTTCTCTTTTTCTCTTTTACTTATACAAATTATTCTAAACAGTAAAAAACGAAAAAAAAAACCTTGCACTGCGCGAGCTAGCTACTTAGAGCAACTCCAGTCGCTGGCCTCCCCAGGCCGATTTGCCGGCATTTTTTTTGGGCCTGCTGGGGGGCGTCGGCGGAAAAAATCGGCCTAGGGGCGGGCCGATGCCCAGCCGCGGCCCCAGGCGGAACGGCAAAAACACGAGATAAACTACAAAACTTACGCGAATTTGATGAAATTTGTTCAAACTTGACGTTTTTTCATCGAACACGGAGGATATTATACAAGATAACTAAAAAAACAAAAAAAAACATGGCGGCGCCGCGTCTACATGCCGAAGTGGCGGTAGAACTGCGTGTAGTCCCCGCCGTCGTCGTCCTCGTCGTCGTCCTCGTCGCCACCGGTCGGAGAAGGAGCACTGCACCCAGCGCCATCGCCGCCGCCGTGCTGGCTCAGGCCGGCACCGTCCTCGTCGCTGTCGTCCAGCACGACATACACCGGCCCGACGCGACGACGGCGGCGGCGCTCGTAGCGCGCGAGGAGCTCCTTCTCCTTGGCCTCAATGCGCCATTGGCGCTCCTCCTCCTCCCGCTCGTGCTCGCGGGCCGACCATTCCAGCGCGAAGTCGACCGGCGCCGGAGGGACGTCATTGAGGATGGCCGCCATGGAGGCCCGCACGGCCTCCTCCTCGTCGTAGGCCTCCTCCTTCACGACGGCCTTCTTCTTGAAGGCCTTCTTGAGGGCGTGGCCGCCGGTGCCGGGCTCCTTCTTCGGCGTCAGCATGCGGGAGGAGCTCCCGCCGGTGCCGGTGCCGGGCTCCCTGATGACGATGTCACGGGAGCCGCTCCTTCGCGGCGGCTCGTCCGCCGGCTCCTCCTTGATGCGGGCGAACGGCATCGAGGAGCGTGCGGCATCAGAAAAGGAGGACGACGAGAAGGACATCCTCCTCGGCGTCCATCCTTGGCGCGCCGACGGGCCCTGAAGGCGCGGCTCGTTGCCATCCTCGATGTACTCGAGGACGTACGCCAGCGACCGGCCGGGCATGCCCCACCACCGCTTCCGGCCGTCGCTGTTGTTGCGCTTGGGCGCGTGCGCCGCCGGGCCGGGGTAGTCGCTGAGCTGGCGCTGGCGGCGGTCGGCGAAGAACGTGTTCCAGCGCACGTTGTTCTCGGGGTCCCAGATGGGATCCGCCTGCTCCTCCTCCGTCAGCCGCTCGCGGGCAGCGTAGATCTCCGCCAGCCGCTCATCGCCGGTGGGGACGGGGGGGACCGGGTGTCCCATCTGGCTGAGCCGCCAGTCTCCGGGGAGCCTCATGCCGGGCGGGCATGGGTAGCCCACCTCGTACAGCAGGCACGCCTCCCTGTCCTGGAGCCAGGTCCGGCCGAAGCCGTTGGCCGCCGCGCCGCTTGCTGGATCCATTCCGGTGGTGTGCGAGGTTTGGGAGGGGAAGAAGGGGTCGATGAGTGCGTGCTCGGCGAGATGGGTGTGCTCGCTATGACGAAGGGTGGGGCAGTAAAGAAATACCGGCGGGAGAGGGCGGGGCAGTAATAACTGCGGCGCGTGGCCGGTTTGACGCGACGGCGGCAGCCTGACCGGCGGCTGGCGCAGTAATGCGACGCGGGAGACGAGGCGATGAGAACGACGAAGCGTTGTGCCGCTGACAACGCGGGCCCATGACAAGCTTCGCGCGGTTTCCCTCTGTTTCGCGCCATTTCCCCTTTCGCCGGCGCCCCCAGGCCGAACCCGGCGCGCTGGGTTTGGCCTGGGACGCCGGATAAAATTTGGTCCAAATCCGGCGAAAAACGAGGCCTTGGGGGGGGGGGGGGTCCTGGGGGCATGACTACGGGGATAATGGACCGCCGGCGTCGAAAAGTTGTCCTGGGGGGCTTCGTGGGGGGACGGCTGGAGTTGCTCTTAGCTAGCTAGCTGCAAGTTACATGAATGGATCGACGATCGGTCCGCGTCTCTGCTGGCAGCTAGCTGTGCGAGCTAAAGAAAAAGATTTCTGCGCGAACGTCGCGTTGGTCACCACGTGTCACACCTACGGTGCGTCGCGCGGTCTGCGACCTTCCGCGCGTCGGGTGAAGGGCACCCTTCCTAGATGTGCTCATCTAACTATCCTCCAAATAATAGGTGTAAAGGGACACATAATAAATAAATGGTGAATATATTTATATGAATAACAGAACACATAGTTCTTACAAACATTCTATTTTCACTTAGCTAAATTATATTTATTTAATAAGATCCTTTTATAAGCAAATAACAAAAAAAATCTTAATTTTCAATGAGACTTTAAACTTTTACCGATACTTACAAAGAAATCTAGCTTGACCATCCATTAGGTCCGCATAACGGGAGACATGGGCGTCGCATATATCAAGACAAGTAAAATTTACGTTATACTAGGGTTCAACACTACTATACCCATATATATATATACTCGTAATTTATGCAAGTTACGACCTACTACAAACATTAAAATATCATATGTTGTTCAGAATTACACCACTCTCACAAATTAGATGAAAGTCATCAAAACAAGAAGCCGCGTGCAGCGAATAATTGTCAATAGCGAATAAGAGCATCCCGATCAGCCCTACAAAAATTGTTTAATTTGAGCTGGAGCTAGATAGTCGATTCTCCAAGCTGGAGATAGACAGTTGATTTGACGATGTTGAGAGACACACAAGCGCCGAAATTGACACGAAATAACTAGAAAGCTAGGTAGAAAGACTCCGAATGACTCTCACATGCAAGCAAATACTCCACTAGTAGGATTCTCCGCCGCAGCTAGCGTTAAACTAATAAAGTTTCTTTGGAGGTACATACTAGCTTTGATCTATGATGGATTCAATGTTACCATCATTAATTTTCACCACACAACAAAACATATGAGTTCCGCTTCGATACACCCCCTTCCAAAAGTTTAAAAGGGTAAACTAGTTGCTATTTTTGAGGGATCATTAGTTGCTATTTTTTGAGGGATCATTAGTTGCTAGTTTTTTTTTTTTTTTTTTTTTTTTTTTTTTGCGAAACACACTAGTTAATTCAAATCCAACACATACCTCAGTACTTGTATGTCATCCACGTATGGCAATGCTCGATTTATTTCTTCTGTTTTCTTGCACTATCTACGAGACGACGCGCTAGGATATTCCTTGGAGTGGCCCCTTTCTCTGCATGTTTGTTCTGCTCCAAATTCAGGGTTCTGTAGGCACACTTCTTTTGGGTTTGTGCTTCTCCATAAGCTAACTTATGAGTTTCGGTGGGTAGAAACTGCGGTGGGGAGAAGCGTGTAGAAACTCCTCAGGAGACTTTTTTTGAGCTTCTAGTGTTTTGGCTTATCTGTTGGGTTGAGTTGTAAGATGTCTGTAACGCCCCTGTATTTGATATGTGTACTAAATAAAGCGATGATATCGTACGTGTGCCATTTTTTAGTAAAAAATAGATAGAAATAAAATAAATAATATGAAAATCTAGATAATAATAAAAACATGGTATCATAGTATAATTCAATACATGCCAAAATCAAAATAAATGTCATAGCGATTGCGAAATTACTATAAAATGAACCACTCAAGCGACCAAACTCTCAGTGATGCTCTGTCGTAGTGTAGCCATAGCACTATCAACTGAAGAGGAAGCGCCTTCAATGGTGACTGGTGCACTGTCCTCGTGAACATTGTTACAGTATATATGTATTGCACTAGTCTTTCCATCAGTTCGGACTTTTGGGATAGTTGGCTAGTGCAGGATACATGACATGGTATCAGAGCCTCAGGTCTTGAGTTCGAGTCCTGGTTTGCGCAATTTAATAAAAATTGCGGGTAGCCCCCCTTGTGTCCAAGTATGAGCCTGTTGCGCCATACCTCTGAGACCTACGCGCCGTCGGGGCGGCTGCGGTTGCACGTGTGGCCTCTTCCTCCCCGAGTCACACGTGAGAGGGGGTGTTACAGTATATATGTATTGCACTAGTCTTTCCATCAGTTCGGACTTTTGGGATAGTTGGCTAGTGCAGGATACATGACAAACATAAGGGCCCCGCTCAAACCTATCGAAATAGTCATTGAAAACATCATTGCGGCCGCTCATGTGCACTCATTCCTCCCTCCACTGCCCACAAGTGACCAAAACACAAGTCTTATAAAGATCGGCTCATAAACCTAAGCATAATGCTTAACTAGACAAAATAAATCTAGGAGCATCAATTCTCCTAGATTCTAAGTGAAGTGTAGGTGCGACAAAATATGAAATATGAGTATGCGACCCTCTATGTGGCTACATAAAAAAGGAGATCCCACCTAAGGTGGAAACTTGATGCTATAACTTATCTTGAGTGAGGTTCAAGTTGGAAGATATTATCAGCACCACTTGTTGAAACTCATCGAATTGATACAACCAAGTGGCTTGTACGGATTTTTATACAGTTGGCACCATATGGTCGAAAGCATCATTGCGCAAGATCTAAGACCGCGCGAAGATAACACACAAAAAAGAAAAGAAACGATTCGGTGTACGAGAGTTCGTACATCCATATGAGTAACAAAAATAAAAGAAAACATGAAATGCTACAAATAATTATAGGTTAGAGGGCTTCGAAGGTAGTTATTGAAAATTAGAGCATAAACAAACAGTAAAAGTAACCCAATCAGCTTCTGAAAATAAATCATATGAGGGTTTTTTCATTGGTACGAGCGCGGGTACGACCGTGTGTGGTCGTGTTGTCCATCATCTTCTCCTCTTGAGTGGTACGCTTTGTTGACCTATTTAGGTACGAGCGCAAGTATGAGGGTGTGTGCTCGCACAACATCTCGTCTTCTCGTCTGTTAATTTTGGCTTCTTCGGCTCCGGCTTTGGTACGATCGCTGGTACGACCGCTTGTGATTGTACCATGCATTGTTAAAACTTATGCTAAATTCTTCAAGTTATCTTCACGGAGTGGTACAACCGTCTGTGGTCAGACCTGCATCGTTAAATCTTGTGTTAATTTTAGCTTCGTGGGCTTAGAGTAGTACGACCATCGGTATGACCATGTCTGGTCATACCATTTTTTTGATAAAGGGCTTTATTACTTAAAAGGTTTAAGCATTACACCCGGCCTCTGCATAACAAAGATGCACACAGCCGACAGACACAAATAGAAGAGCTAAAAACATAGGCGTCGTTACAAATCATGAGATCGTGCATTCCGCCTATGGAGGTGGTCCGATGCGAAGATCACTACGCCACCCATGTTGAGTAAAAATGTCCCTCGCCGTAGTCTCCAGTCGCGCAGAAACCTCCATAAAGAGGTCTCGAAACTCCACGCGTTGTAACATGGACCACGAATGGAGCAAACTTGTGCACCGGTATATTACCTGCAAGAGAGAAACATTTTTATCATTAAAAACCTTGTCATTCCTACAAAGCCAAAGCGACCAGACAATAGTCATCGCTCCCACCCTTATTATAGTTCTAAACTTGTGATCAATTCCATGCAACCAGTTTCCGAAAATATTCGCAACCGATTTAGGAGGATATAAATTAGAAGCCATTTGGATAGTTGAACATATAGAATGCACAATCTTACATTCGAAGAAAAGGTGCTTTATCGTCTCATCATGAAGACAAAAGGCACACTTCGTACTTCCTTTCCAATTACGCTTAACAAGGTTATCCTTTGTGAGAATAACTCCTCGACGAGCATACCATGAGAATTTTTTTATCTTTAACGATATTTTCATCTTCCAGAGTTTCTCACACTTAACCTTCGGCACGTCGCTTTGGGTGAGAGCTCTATACATGGAATACACTGAGAAACGACCGTTCTCATTCAGATTCCATCGAAAAACATCCGACCCCGCTGAGAGCTGAATCATGGTTAATCTCGCTAAAAGAGCGTCCCATGCTGCAAGTCTGGGTCCGGTTAAATCTCGCCTGAACGTCACATTTGGAGGAGAAGTCCGCATAGTCTCAGCTAGCGTCTCACTCTTATGACGAACAATATTGTATAGAGCTGGATATTGATCCTTTAGAGGGGCATTACCAAGCCATTGATCCTCCCAGAATCTAATCTCTGACCCATCACGAATAGCGAATTTTCCGAATCGGAAGAAAATTTCTTCGTTGCCATGAGGCCGGCCTAAAAGTGTGAATCACCTGGTTTCCATACCACTTGTGACAATGCTTTTGAACCGATGTATTTGCGTCGTAGAAGTGTTTGCCAAGTCCCTTCTTCCGAGAGAAGCTTATAAAGCCATTTCCCTAGAAGGGCTGAATTCTTAACCTGTAGATCATGGATGCCAAGTCCACCTTGATCTTTAGGTCGGCAAACCACGTCACACCGTGCCAATCTATATTTCTTTTTCTCACTATCCCCTTGCCAAAAGAATCTTGAACAAAAATAGTCTATTTTCTTCAAAACTCCTTTAGGCAACTGGAAAAAGGATATCATATACATCACCATATTACTAAGTACTGAATTTATGAGTACCAATCTCCCCCCTAAGGATAGCATAGCAGTTTGCCTCTCCAACTGGCCAATCTTGCTTCGAACCGCTCCTCAACATGCTTCCATTCAGTCTCCTATAATGAATAGGTATACCAAGGTACCTAATCGGAAACTGAACTTGTTCACAGCCAAATAATTTAGCATATTGAGTCGCAAAATCCTGGGCTTCGCCAAAACAAAACAACTCACTCTTATGGAAATTTATTTTTAACCCTGATAACTGCTCGAACGCTGAAAGTATCAACTTCATGTTCATAGCTTTATCCAGGTCATGTTCCATAAATAGAATTGTGTCGTCCGCATATTGGAGAATAGATAAGCCACCATCAACCAAGTGTGGTATGACTCCTTCAATCTGTCCATCCAATTTTGCCCGTTCAATCATTACCGCTAACATATCCGCCACTATGTTAAATAGTATCGGCGAAAGCGGGTCACCTTGCCTTAGACCCTTCTTTGTTTGGAAGTAATGACCAGTATCGTCATTCACTCGAATGGCCACACTACCTACAGTAACAAAGTTCCGAACCCAGGCACACCATTCCTCCGAAAAACCTTTCATGCGCAAAGTTTGTTGGAGAAACTCCCAATTGACCTTGTCGTAAGCCTTTTCGAAGTCAATTTTAAATATCACCCCAGTCCGGTCATACCATGTGTCGTCAAAACTTTTGTTAAGCCAGAAACGACTCCTTTGTTCAGAATTTTCTAATGACTTAAAATATTGGTCAATATCCAAGCGAAGCACATATATAGAGAATTTTGGCAGGTCATGGTACCACAGATATAATTATTTTGAGCAATGAACGAGTTTACCTTTTGAAAATTAGTCTCAAACCAACTCTAATAGCAAATCATGCAAAATAGAAGTGACAATTCAAGCATGTATGCAATCTAAACTCAAAGACACAAATAAAAAAACCTAGTCACTTCTAGGTTGCCTCTCGAGAAACACTTTCTGTATAGTAATGTAGCCAGGGTTTGACGCACCATTTTTTACCTAGATCCCAAAGGATATTGACCCGTGGTGTGATTCTTTGTTCCTTAGATAGAGGTTTGGATCACCTGAGAGCAAAGTTCTGTCGAAGTCTCTAGAGTTTCAATAGATATTACACAAATCGGCATATGCAATCAAGAGCAAATTTAATTGATTTGTCTCTTAAGAGACTATAATTGTTCTGCTACAAACACGAATATAATTGTCATTTTGGAAACACTCAATATAAATAGTAGGGATACACACACATTGACATCATAATGCCCACTATAATATAGTAATTGTCATTTTGGAAACACTCAATATAAATAGTATGGGTACACACACATTGACATCACAGTGACTACTATATGTCTCTGTGAGGCTATTTGTATCGCCACTTTATCTCCATAATCAGCAGTGGCATGCCTCGGTCCAAACAGATTATTATGACGTATACATTCTTTCACGTATCAGTGCATCCTTTATTGCTTCAATCAATCCTTTAACATCCTGAAAACATATAGCTAAAATATGATATAGATTTGTGTGCACATATCCTATCCTAACTGATTACATAGAAGAAAATTTTAGAAACTCGCTTATGTGAATAATGTAATAAAATTTATTGATACCAATTTCAATTTTCCCCTCTCAACTTTGCATTTCAATATACACATAAATGGGTACTGTTATTGTCAATGTTTCATAAACTACTTAATTTTTCATTAATTACATGGAAATCTAGTTAAATTAATGAAAGTTTATATCCTATCAACAACAGAAAAGCCTCTTGCCCCGAGCAATTTGGGATGTGCTAGATATGAAACTCAACGTAAACATATGGAGACCTAAGGGAAAGCGAGAGGACAAATAAACAAAGTCCGAGTAAACTAAGATTACTGCACATGGATTGTTGATTTCCATGCAGTCCTATAAAAAGGCAAATCTCTAGGTGCATTTCAATCTCTCAAGTCCCTCTTTATCACCTCCTCCCATGTGAACTTTTTCCGCCCTCTTCCCTCCTAGTATTTTCCCTACCGTTTAGAATCCCACTATTTAATGGCACTTCTGTAGGTCTCATCTAGATATCCCCAAACAATCTTAGTTTGTGTTGGACTAGCTTCTCTTCGATCGGTGTCACCCATACCTAACACGTATAAACTCGTTTCTAATTCATTCCTTCCTTGTATGGTCACACATCCACCGTAGATGCGCATCTCCGCAACACTCTTTTTTTATATATGTTGTCTTTTAGTGGGCCAACATTATGCTCCATATAGCATCGCTGCACTGATTGGCGTCCGATAGAACTTGCCTCTTATCATTCGTGGGACTTTACTGTCACATAGGATGTCAGATGCTTGCCGCCACTTCATCCACCCGTCTTGATCCTATGGAAAACATCCTCAAAGAAATCACCCTGCTTTGCAGCATTGATCCCAAGTATTAGAAAGTGTCCATCTTTGGCACTGTTTTTCATTCTAAAATAACATTTTTCCCTTCACACCCAACAGGCCAACACCACTAAAGGCACACCTCATATACCTTTTTTCAAGCTCTCGCACCTTATATACTCGGTCTCGGTCCTACTAAGTCTAAACACGTTGGATTCCAAAGTTTCCTCCCTATCTCTAGCTAGAATCGTACTGACACCAGCCCACATTTCAACAATTAGTGCCACATCATCAACATATAGCATACACCAAGGAACATCTCCTTGTATATCTTATACAATACCACTTTTTAAACGTAACACATGAATTGCATATTTATATGACTGAATTCCGATTTTGACCCCTATTTGTGCATTTGTGACACCAATTACTCCATCTAGTGAACATTCGTCTAAACTACCCCCATTAAGAAACTTTGGATCGCGTTTCTCTGATGTATATCCATTGGGAAATGTATGCACTGATGATCAAGGTTAGAACATACTGGAAGGACTCTGATGAGTTGAATAGATGGAAAAGGAGAAGGCCTCACGTGATCGTTGATGACGCTCTTGGGGCTTTTTACACATTGTTGTCACCACATAAACCTAACATGCAAGTCTTATCTAATAAAATGTGCAAAATGCAAAAATGGTGTAAATCATTTTTAAAGTTTCTTAGATGATGTATTTCGACATAATGCCCACTAAATGGGTTATGTCATTATGTGTCAAACTACACACTAGGGGGTAAAAAGTGTAATTAACTCTATTTATATCAACATATGTATAGAAAACAATTCATTGTCACTCGCGAGAATATCTTCTTTATGTGCGAGCTTCACTGTTATTCCCAAGATGATACGTAGAAACACTTAGGTTCACTATTTCTAGCAACACTAACTCACACTAAATAAGGGTAGCATTTAAGAAGTTTACCTGATGGGACCAACCATCAACATGAAATATGCTCAAACAGAATCCATCGGTTGTAGTGAAAAGATGAGCTTCCCGAATATGAAGTGCAACCTGATTGATCACTTCAGATAACTGCACAATGAATAATAACATATAATTAATATTCACTCGGAATATTTGAATGGACACCACTTTGAGGGAAAAGAGTCTATTCCAGTTTCTACCCTTTTGTTGTCGCCCGAGAATATCAACAAGTACCCAATTAACTTTCTCTTCCCTCATTTTAGCCCATTTTAGGAAATTATTAAACATTTTTTCCATAATTATCTTACCCAACCTCATATATTGAACCACTAGATAATATCCATGTGATATCTGATTGAATCGACATATAAAAAGTAGCATAGAAATACGGTAAAAAAATCCCTAAAATGTTTGCATAAAATTATATTTCACGCACGTTTACTCTAATTTCCATGATACTACTGTATTTGGTTTGCAGGAGTTACATCTAAAAATCAATGTACATCCATAATTCAAATGATAACTAAAATTAATTGTACGTTTCAAATTTTACTTTTAGTTTAATCAAATTAAGATAACTTAAATATCCTAGATGTATTTGGATAACTTAAATTGAATTCGTAATTTCATGTTATTTATATAGTTTCATGGAGGAAAATTTATAATTAAATTAAAAAATAAGGATCATTATGTTTCCCTAAATATATTAAGCTCCAAATAAAAATGTAAAAAATATCTTTTATTTTAAAGTTATATTGCAAATTTTATAAAACTAACAACGAGTACATAAGTAGATTTTGCAAGTGGTGCACTTTGGCTAAATTGATCCAGTGAGCCTGAAATTATTAGATAAGAAATAAAATGAATGATATTTTAAAGTTAAAAAAATTCTTAAACAATGGATAAGTAAAGTTGTGATCACATATATGTATATTCTTTTTTGTTATATCTTACATTCCAATTTAGGATACGCAAAAAATTATGGCCCCCAGAAAGGCAAAAAAAATCTTGATTTTGCTTCCCACTTCTATTTTTGTGTGTAGATAATAAATGAAAAACCTTGTTGATGAAAATTAGTACCTACATACTAAATAAAGAATTGCCCCCTCTGTTTCATATCCTTGTTGTGCTTTTAGTTCAAATTTGAACTAAAACCACGACAAGAATTGTGGAACGGAGGTATATCTGTGTGTACCTGTATATTGGTTCTCTGAACTTTTATTAGTTTCGAATCTTTTTCTTTTCTTTTTTGCAATGTCGATCTCTAGGGGGTTCGTGATCTACTTTGATTATTTGTAGAGTTTACACCTTATATTTAAAACCTACCCTTGCTA
This sequence comes from Puccinellia tenuiflora, assembly GCA_012064385.1. Taxonomy (NCBI): domain Eukaryota; kingdom Viridiplantae; phylum Streptophyta; class Magnoliopsida; order Poales; family Poaceae; genus Puccinellia; species Puccinellia tenuiflora. The sequence goes on along the minus strand of QRDG01001232.1, from coordinate 1,687,592 downwards.
GAAAACAGTATAAGATCATAGAAAATTAAACATTCAAAGAAAAAAATAAGAAAATGATCACCTGGCTAAGGAGCCTTGGTTTGTCGTGAGAAGCAAAAATAATCTCATGGATAAGCATTTCCTCCTGTCTGTGCGCGCAGGAAGTTTAACGTCTCAGAGTGAATCCATTAATCGCTGATCAGCCTAGCATATACTCCAAGAGTACCAAGTAATAACATACAGTAGATTCGAGGTACCTCAGGTCCGGCAGCGTCGGCTGCGCCTCTGGTGGACCACCGAAGCCGAAGCTGTCGTCGACGCGGTGGAGCGGGACGCGGTCGATGAGGCGTGCGTGGGCGGCGATGCGGTTGTTTGCGGCGGCGTCAGCGAGAACCCTCCGGTCGAGCAGCACGTCCTCCGGCTTAGGCCACATGTAACGGGTGTGCAGGTAGCTCCGCGGCAAGCGATCAAAGTGGCGGCGGAAGGAGGAGAGCTCCTCCCGGAGCTTGCCCATCTCCGCCAGCCCGTGGTGCAACGCCCGTATGGCTTCCGCATCCGCCTCCTCCATTACGGCCGGCCGGCCGGCGATCTTGGGTTTGAATGGATATGTCGACTCAGGTGGTCATGATCGAGCTGGTTATAGCTACTCTCGCAGCCATCTACTAGAAAATGTAAGGTCGGCGTACGAGGCATCCATCGACCGATGGTAACAATGCACTTCATAGATTCATTCGAGGTATCTACAAAAGGCCACGGAAATTGACTCTTAATAATTCGGTCGGCACTTAAAATAATTGCTGACGATGGATTCCCTTTTGTTAGTCATATATCGACAAATGCTCCGTACGACGATCTTTCCATCGAACGATCGATGGTACCCATGCACAGATGCACTCATATATTCTTTTACGACTCTCTCTTTCAGATCATGTGAACTGACTCTTAAATCGGCCACGTAGAGGCATCGCCGAACGTGGAAAGACAAGAGACGGCATAATAAAATCGTCTCTTCTTTGCTAAGAGTACTTCGTTTACAGCTCCACTATCCATGGGACCAAAACCATGTTTCCCCCCTTTTTCCTGTGATTCTCATTCTTTCTTCAGTTATTCTTTCAATTTGTTTTCTTTTTGTTATTCTTCTCGATTATTTTCTTGCTCTTTAAATTTTTGGTTTCTTATATTCATTTTTATATATTTATAGGTATTTTCTTTTGTTTTCATGTCCTCTATGAACCATTTGTTTTCTGGGAGGATAAGTGGTTAAGGAACACCATTCTTCAAAAACAAAATCTAGCTCTATATAAATTTGTCTGTCATAAGAGTGATATATATAATTGCTACGGTGTTCCGGACATTTTCACCAAACTTTTAGACAAGATTTAATTGGTCCCAGACTTGCGATGTGAAATGTCCTAATTGGGCGGTTCACTATGATCCAATTGTCGCAAGGGAGTGATGAATTTCGGTGGAATCTATATATTAGAAAAAAAAATCTTAGTAGACTCCATATATAGAGCGCTGATCCAGTCAGAAGTGTCAGTTGATAATAACAAGAAAATATGGGAGATGAAGATACCACTCAAAATTAAAATATTTGCATGGTATATTCGCAAATGAGTAAGCACAATCTTGTAAAACACGACTAACATAGAAGCATAAAGTATGTGTCCTGTCATCATGATGAGATGATCAAACACTTATTATTCCAGTGCAAGTTTTCTCGTTCCATATGGTTAATCATCCAAATAGATTCTAACTTGTATCCGCCACGTAGTGTTGCAAATATTTTTGGCAACTTGCTACATGGAATAGATCACACGTTTAGAATTCTTATTGGGGTGAAAACGTTTGACACAATATGCTTGCTTTGTCTATATAGAAATAAAAAGTTTTTTATGATAAAAATATTCACTTATACACATGTCAACTACCGGTGTACCTTGATCTGTTACTGGTCGTCTCTACAACATATGGAGAATTGATACCTATTTATGGAGGTTTCTGCGTGGTTTGAGGACACGACGGGGGATCTTTTTATCAAATAAAGAACATGTAATCTCAAATAGCTATTACATTCTTTTTGTCATTAAAACAATTTACATAAAATTCACTTAGTTGAATCAAATGGTCAACAACGAAACTAATCGTGGTGTCCAAGTTGTTCATGATTTAATTGTGTAATAACATAGCAGGATGGTGTGATCTCACCAATCACACGACTAAAAATAATGGCGTGAACAATTAGGTGGCTAAAATAATAAATAATTTGGATGGCTTGTATGTAGAAACATGCTACCATTAATGAATATGACATGGATAATTTGTTGATTGACAGAATAGATGATATTGATACATCACGTGTTGATATATACATCACGTGTTGAGATATACTACCATAAATGAATGTTAGCGATTTTTTCTTTATAAGTGACATATATTTGTTTAAAAAAAGGTGTTTTGTATTAATCAGATAATAGTGTTCGAGTTACAATCATCCATGGCCTCTTTTGACACGCAAGTCGGCACCGCACCATGTAAAACCCCACTACCCAACACACTGCGACTAAATTGGCACAACCCATGTGCAACTTTCTTATCCAATCTGTTGACTTTGGAAATGATGATTTGTCGATCCGGTGGCTTCAGTAAATTGAACTCCTTAGCGATGAAATAAACTTCAGAGCGATCACAACTATCTTCTTTGAACGGCTCCAAAATAGATGCACAATTAGTTTCTATTATCAAATTTGAGGTATAGTTTGCTAGCGCCAACTTCAAACCTTCCAAGCATGCAATTGCTTCTCCCATAACTGCAAATTGGCAGTGAGTGATACCATTCCAAGCTGATAGGAGGATATTGCCATTCTGGTCTCGAAAAATCACTTCCCAAGCGGCTATCATCTCTTCACTTATAAATCTTGCATCAACATTACATTTAATCCATCCATCAGGAGGTTTCTCGCAAGATATTGTATTGTCTTGCATCAACATATATTTGGTTAATCCCGAGCAATCAACAAAAAGATATGAATCTCATGATCTAACCCGTATTTAGCATCTGATCAATCAAATTGCAAATATTTCAACAATATTAAGGTATCCCGCAAATATGGGAGTAGTACTAAGCACTCAAACTATTCAATACGAGCATTGATGATCTTTTGGATAAACAAGCGCAAGATATTCTATGAATCTATAAAAGAGCCATATGTGTTACATGAATAGATAACAGAACATGCTCTAAGAGAATGTACGATGACACACTTTCAAATGGGAAGCAACCTAGAAGAAACAGTAGCATAACATGCTCTGAGAGAATGTTAAAGCTACAAACTAGTTCCTCTCTCATTGACTCGGCAATCCTCTCCTCATGTACCATTTTCTCAAATTATTGTAAAAAACTTCCAAGATATAAATAATTATAGTCTCTAAGTTCATAAACTGAGATACTCCCTCCGTTCCTTGATGTAAGGTGTCTAAGTTTTTGAGAATTTTTTCAACATATAGGCTGTATTGCGATTTATAGACAATTTTACCCATCAACAAATTACTCACAATATGGAGTGAAGGGATTTGAGGATTGTTTTTAATTTTTGGCTATTAGGGACTCCTATCTCGATTTTTTCCAAGATAAAATGAGTCCACCGCATGCCAAATATTGATGTCTTAATATTAGTGACAAAACCTTAGACACCTTACATTGTACTAACAACAAATAAATCTTGTAAAGAAATGAATAGTGCAAGGCAGTTTTTCCAGTATGCTACAAAAAAATGGACATTTTTTTGTTGAAAATCATCCACGCTGCCTTGCTCCTTGATTTGGTTCGCTTTCACGGCCATATGTCTCACCATTATCTCAGAAGAATTAGCTTATTTTCGCTTCTTTGAATCTGATGATGATAGAGATGCACATGCAGGGACAGGAGATCAATTTCTGCAATTTCAGTGACTTTTGATGAGCAAGACAATAATGCAAATATTTGGGCAAGTCAAACTGTATAAACACAAGAAATATATTTCGATGAAAGAAAAATTGTAAAGCATCTAGACCTGCTGGTACTTCTGCACTACGACACATCTACACCACATAATGATCGTATATCTAGGGTAATTCTGCACTTCCATTTTAATAATAACATGCAACTTAGCATGGCCAATCGGTAAGTTCTAGGCCAATCTGATTTCCATAGCCACAAACTACATAAATCATTGCTTGAATAAGAAAGTGTAGGATCCGCAACACACCTCCAATGGTTTAACAAATCTGATTTCCATATACACTAACTATAGAATGGAAAAGTTAGCATTAGAAATACCGTTAATCACAAGTCATGCAACACACCTCACAATTTCGATCTCTCATCAATCTTAAACAAGTACAATAATGAAAAATCCATTAGCTTTACAAGATATCAGATAATCACTGATAGAGAATGGGGAAAACATATAGGAAGTTGATCTGGCTTTGTACTAAGGTGTGTTTCTTTAGATTGAGGTTACAATTGTTACAAAAATTGTGATTTGAGGAGAGAGATAACAAAGAGAAGGAGTGGTCATGTTGGGTTATTTGACTGACATATGGACTAGGCCGTATATAATCCAATGTGGCACGTATAGCCGGACACCCCTTGTCTATCCAGAAAGTTTGGGACGGGGGAGGGGGAGGGGGAGGAAGGGGGGGGGGGGGGGTGCTCGGACAAAATGTGCCCACTTTTGGACTAATGGAGGGGACCATAATGACATATGGGGACTTTTAGGGTTTCCGCTCTAAGGCAAATTTCCACTGGGAACGCCACCTAACTGGTGTACGTGCCCAACTTTTACCTATATTTAAAAAATAAAAGTAAAGATGCACGCAATTGGGTCTTAGTGGCTGAGCCGTTTTTCGCTCGTCGCTTAGGGGGCGCCCAAAATAGCAGCAACCAGCAACATTCTAGGCAATTAGGAAAAAAACACTTAGCCCCAACCCAGAATTGGCCACCTGGGCCCATGCTTGCGGGCCAGCCCGTTAGCACGTGTGCCTGGCCCGTTAGGGGTCTGGTCCGACACGTCAAGGATTTGACCCAGCATGTGGATAAACGGGTTATGTTTGGGCTAAGAGGCAAGGCACGCGGGCCGGCACGACACGACCTGTTTATCATTTTTTTCTCCTAAAAATAGACTTAACGGAACATATACAACCCAATGTGCTAAACGGGCTGGGCCGTGCTTGGACCTCAAGACGAGCCATGCAGTACGACACGGCACGACCCGTTTATAAACGGGCCGCCATGGCCGTTCAGGCTCGTTTAGCATCCGGACCGTTGGCCAGCTTTGCTCAGCCCGAACGCCGTTCCCCTTCCCCAGTTTCCACCACCCGCGCCTCATCCACAGAAAAACGGGATGGCATGTGCTCAGACGATCTCCCTCTGAGACGACGCGGCCATGGCGCTCGCCCTCCTTTCACCCGCAGTCCACCATCCCCTGCGCCCCCTCTGTTCTCCGCCACTCGCGTGCACCACAACCTCCAACACCGGCTTCTCCTTCTTCCATCCCGCCTCCCGCTGGCCCTCCTTGCTGAGGGCCAGCTCCGCGGCCGCCGCCGGTGATGGCTCCGTCTCGTCAGACGCGCCGGGCGACGGATCGCTCGACGCAGACCTCCTCAGGAAGGTCTCCGGGGCGGCGGACGCGGACCAGGCGCTGGACATTGTTGCGGAGTCGCTAGGTGCGGCGGCGAGCTCCGGTTCGAAATCGTCGCTCGACGCGTCCGACTGCAACGCGATTCTCGCGGCGGTGCTCGACCGGGGAAACGTCGACCTCGCGCTCTCGATCTTCGAGGCGATGCGCTCCGGCTTGGCGCAAGGTGACGGCTCTTCTGCTGTTTCAGTCATTAAATCTCTCTATATATATGTGTGTTATAATTGCTCGAGTGCTGAGTCTGGTGTCCGATACTGAGCTCTGCAGTAGGGTACTGGAGCTGGGCGAGGCCGGACGTTCGGACTTACGCGTTGCTAGTCCAGCGGTTGGCGGCGGCTCTGCGTGTGTCTGATGCTATCAGGATGGTCGGCTACGTGTCCCGTGCAGGTGCATCTTTTGCAGAGGAGGTGAGATTTCGTGTTAGGAACTGATTACTGATGGTGTTTAATTCTAACTAGAACTAATTGATACAGTTTAATAATCTTAATTTGTAGTAACTCTGAATATTAATAAGTGTGATACCAAGTCTAAGAAGCCACAACCACGCCAATAGCTCTGAATAGCCTAGAATTTTGATTATTCTGGTGAGGCATAACTTTAGAAATTGGAATCTCCTATATGACAGTAGATGCCTCTGTGAATGGAAATGCATTTGATACAAATACTTGGTGCAGATTAGATTTAAGTGTTAAGCTTCGAACCCACCATGTGTGCTTGACATGAGGGAGACATGTGATCACAGCCGCTAGTGTGCTTTGATTTTCATGCAAAATAACCGTCTGGAAAGCATAGGAGCACTCCTCTTACAATAATCCATCTTACCTGTTGCAGGTCCCATTTGGGGTAACTGTTTGTTGTCCAACCTGCATGGTTGCAATTGCTGTTGCGCAGCCTCAGCAGGGAACTCAGGTTTGATGCTGCAGAAGTATCCTGCTGTACATCTCCTTTGGTTGTTAAATACTACTCATCAGCATGTATGGCATGATCGTCTAAAAGAAATTCTACAGCTAGATACATCATGAGGTGCGAGAGACATATGGGTAGCTGTTATATATTATTAGCACACGAACCAACGGGGTTAGAGCCAGTATTATGTATAAACACAAAAGGGAGAGTTATAGGAATATAATTGCTTGCAGATCGACATGGAAATTAGAATTCTTGTTGGTGGGTCTCTCCCCTCTCCTACCACTGCCAGGCTCCATGGTTGTCTGGTGGGACACAGAACTGACCTCTCATATGTCTGTCAACATCCATGGCAGCCACACAACGGTTGCCCACCTTATCGCACGTCACTGACTGTCCCAAAACTTCTTCACAGCATGGCGGTAGTGTTTGTATTCATATGAAAAGAAACACCAAGTCCTGTATCCATGGCGATATACCTGAAGAGGATGTGGAAGATGGTGACTAACTAAAATACTTAGCAGTAGAACCAATATTACATGTTTGTGCGATGTCAGTCATGCGGCTTAGCAGTGTGAGAATCTTCTGAGTGTCACCATAGCTTGTTTGAGAGGAGGCTGACACGACTACCAATATCCCCCCTCTTCTTATGGCAGAGCTGCTGCATGTGTCCATCAGTATAAACTGGAAGTCATACGAAGGTGACAAGCGAAAAGCTGAGAATGGAAGCTGCTCAAACTCGGAAGATGTCTTAAGAAATTGTAGAGGCGGCAAAGTTCCCAATGAGAAAGCTGACATGGACAGTACTAGCAGGTGTGGCAAACCTTTGGACAAGAGAGTCAAACTGATGCCGATTGCTTTTGTCATTTGTAGTTTTGAACACCATTTCATATTTTCATTTCAAGATGAAATAATGCTGTTGTGGTATGAGCACTCTTTGTTAGTAAGGGAGAATGTACTGAGGATTCTCAAACCTTAAAAGTGTCCTAACTTAGGTCAAATTTAGTTTAAGCTCGGTTTGTGATTTCTGAACTGCGCTGTGCTGTTCTTATTTTCTAATCTACTGTGGAAAACTAGTCCAAAAAGTAGACAAAAGTGGGTCAAACAAACACTAAAATAGGCGAAAGAGGATTTGGTAAATGGGATTACCATAATGCACTGTGATGTCAAACGCAGCCTTAATAGGGAGGATCGTTGTGAAATAGAGATAAAAAATAGCTATGTTCCTGCTTTATGTATATGGCCATGTTGAGAGATGACAGCTTGAACAAATAATTTGGATTATTTTTAGTCGGATGCTTTGAAATGCAAATTTTTGCTATGGTATATTTAGTTGGATGCTCTTCAGGTGGTTTCTTGTTCGAAGTGCCGGTACCAGTATGAACTATTTTCTGGAGACATTACAAGCATCGAGTCTGAAGAAGTTAGGTTAGTGAGTGTGGCACATCTTTTTTTTGGAGCTTTCGCTTGGATTTTCTGTAGCGCTAAGCCATGCCGTTGTTTATTATACTCATGATGTACTTTTATCTATGGATTATGATCACTATTTTTAATAGTAACTAATAAGTACCTTTGACATCAACATTCTTATAAAATACATGTCCTTTTGCTAGCTGGGGAGGGTTAGGTCTAACTTCTGCTAGAACTTAACGAGTCACTAAAAATGTTGAAGCTCAATAATTTCGATCCATCCATGCTCTGACTGATACTTTTCCATGTCTTATTGAGGATGGTATGATGGGCAACTCGACATGCTCTATGAATTTCTTTGCGGAGTGTTTCGATATAGTTCCCACTTCCCACTAGCGTTTACTTTCTTCTAGGAAGCCAAAACGTTTAGATGTTAAATTTAAATGTTTGATAACTACACATTGTTCTTCAACGCAACTGTCTAACATGGTGTAATGCCCCAGCCACTCCGAGCACGGTGGTAGTTACCCCTGGCAACTCTCTAGGATCTCTAGATTGGTCACCCGGCGCAATTTGTCGCACTCGTGTGCACCCGTTAAATTTCACTGGAGGTCACGGTGACATCCTGGCCTAGGACTTAATAGGATTGATAGAATACTCATATCAATAAGGTATACCTTCTTTTTCAAAAGCTCATCTTCAAAGAACCCGAGGTCAAGTGTGCTTGGTCCGGGGTAATTTGAGGATGGGTGACCGACCGTAAAGTTCATCCTGGGTGCACATGAGTGAGCACAAAGTGTGTAGGAAAGACTAGTGTTCATATGTGGGGCCAGTTTAGTGATCCTAGAGAGCTTTCACGGGTAATAGCCGCCAGTCCGGGGATGGAAGAGGTGTTACATTTGGTATCAGAGCCCACCCTCGCAGTTACACGGGCATGTGCGGGTCGTGGGCGCAGACATGTGCCGGTACTGAACGTAGACGGATGCCAAGAGGGAACGTTCCTGAACTAGGGTTGACCGACGAGGACGTCGGTCTTCTAGAAGGGGGGGGGGGGGGGGGTTGTGACATCCTTACATAGGGATTAATAGGATTGATAGAATACTCATATCAACAAGGTATACCTTCTTTTCCGGAAGCTCATCTTGAAAGAACCCTGAGGTTAAGCGTGTTTGGCCTGGAGTAATTTGAGGATGGGTGACCGACCAGGAAGTTCGTCCTGGAAAGACTAGTGCATCTTCTTTTTCGGAAGTTCATCTCCCTAGAACCCCCGGGTTAAGTATGCTTGGCCACAAGCAATATTGGAATGGGTGACCTTCTTGGGAAGTTTACCGGCGTGCACACCAATGAGGACAAGGTGCGTTGGAAAGACCTAGAGAGCTACCAGGAGTAACTACCGCCGGCCCGGCAGTGGCTGGTATGTTACACAAGGGCATGGTTTATGGGCCTTCCAATGATTATTCATCTTCTGTGTAATCCATTGTATCGATTAATTTTTGTTTATTTCTGTTATTTTATTGTTACTTCAGAATCCAATTTTTAGAGCTTCATTTCATTTTTTCCAGCCGTACAATACATGATGATGCTTCTAATATTACTTCTCTAAGGATCTCCTCCTGCCGAACGCAGCATGGACATTTCAGCATTGGAGAAGGCCTTGCAATTTATAAATGTGATGAAAGATGATATCCCAGCTGCTGTTCACTCTATCGTGGTAGCTTTCCTTCCTCTATATGCAATTTTTTTCCAAATGTTCTTCTAAATGCATGTTAGAACTTAGTTTGTTTATATCTTTATGATCTTTACCTTTTGATGAAGTTTGATTTGGCCTTTCATGACACGTGAAGATGCCTTAGTGCCCTAAGCATCATGTAATAAAATGTATTTGAACTGAAAGGTAGTGTATTTCATCATATTTTCTTTTAAAGCTGTGGCAAAAATGTTTTTGATGGAATATTTGAAAATGTAAACATGACGACGCACCCCACACTGAGTACATGCACATATCTTGCCAATACTATCGGTATAGTCAGCTAGATATGGGAAAAACCGAACACTTATCAGTAAAGTCAGCATTATGCCCCATACAGTTTCTGCCAAATATTGCTGCAGTCTTAATTGCTAAGATCAACCATCAAAATTTAACTGTCATTTCTCAATTCCATTTCTCCATGAAGATTGGACCATTGATTGGCTTGCCAAGTTTTGTGGGCAGCATGCTGGGGCTTCAGCTCAACCTTTCACGGATGATCAACATTTTGTTTTGCAGTATATGCACAATACCGTCCTTATGGCCATTCAGGTTCAGTTTTGTTTTATTCATATGTTTATATGTCATTTGTGTTGTAGATCCGCACACCCTCAGGAACAGCTCGTACACATAGATTTGCTACCAAGACTGTGGAGCTGCCTGCTCAAGGAGGAGAAAGAGTGACCATTTCATTGGCCACCCCAACCAATGTTTATCGCGAAATTGGTCCCCTCAAGATTGCGGCACGCTCAAAAGGGTTTTGTCCAGGAGAACCCATGTGCCTCACTAACCACGTCAGTGGGCAGGTCTCAAAGTTGCTTAGAGTGCCATCGAAGAATGCTGGACCATTTGTTCTTACTCCGTATCTATTTGTCGGTGCTCTTGCTTTGCTTGCTTCTGGAGATGCTGTTTCTGCATTCATCGATCCAAGTCTTCCTAGACTAATTACAGCAACTGTCGTTGCATCAGCTGCTGTAGGAACAACTCTAAATCAAGTGATCCTGCCAGAGACTCGAAGGGTAGGTTTGATTTACTAAATGAAACGGAGTGCAAACTCTCTGAGCAGTTACGTAAAGCGCTAAACTCATGCATTGTCAATAAATATGTTTACTACTTTCTCCGTTCACTAATGTAAGACCTTTAGCTTTTTCAGTATTCACTGCATACATACTAAAATGAGTGAACATACATACTAAAATGCTTCTAGATACATACAAATCAAGAAAAAGCTAAAAGGTCTTGTATTAGTGAACGGAGGGAGTATTAATATTAGCTTGTTCCATCTTGCTTTTTTGTTGGATTGACTCCACCCAATCTTGCTATTACTTGTTTGCACTACTACCCATTTGGCTAGCATTACTGATGGATATTGGACAACACCCATTTTAAATCATGTTCCACTGTATTTTGAAACATTTTATCCAAAAATCTGAACTGCACTATCATAGGAAGTCTTCTTCTGGTGATTAACATCTAGATGGTGACTTATAGTCTCAAGTTGGAAACTATGACGTGTATTATCTGTTCTGCGTGATTTATGTCTTGTGTTTGTCCAGCTTCCCCAAAAGGCGGTAGATATAGTTGCTGTACGGCAGAAACTTTTGTCTCAGTATGACATGCTTCAGAATCGTCTTAAGGATCTAAAACAGCTTACTGAAAAAGAGGTTTGTCTCTTTAATCTCTGTAACCAGTAAATTTTCTGCTAAATATAAACTTTGGAAAACATAGTGTTCAGAGTTATTTCATTGAAGGTGTGGATGCTTGCAAGAATGTGTCAGTTGGAGAACAAGATACTAGCAGTAGGCGAACCATCATATCGGTAATTTTTATAAAAGTTCCATGTTCTAACATATTCTTCAACCATAATAGTTTAATTTACTTATTTTAAAACACTCTTTACTATAATATTTTCCTGCTCTACTGCAGTATTTTACTATGAGAATTAAGCATTGTACACACTAATTTCAGTGCTCGACGTGGTAGACTGAAGAAGGTACGAAAAAGCTTGGAAAGTACGTTGTTGGCAAAGATTGAGCTGATGGAAAGTTACGCAAAAGTAATACAAGAAACTGTGAATATAAATCTGCATACATTTCACATTTAATCTGGCAGTAATAAATGTAAAATATGTGATTGCAGTTATGTTCTATGATTGAAATTGAAGTTGAGATGGACTCTGATGTTCTCGTTGCTGAAGCAGCTACTGGTGCAGTAAGTAGTTTGATCCTTCCTATCAATGCATACAGTGTGTACCTAAAGTACCGTTGCTTTTGTTTTCTTATTTATCCCGGCAGATAGCTAATAATCAGTATTATGGTTTCAGGAAAGAATATCAGAACAAATAGAACAATTAATGGAAATTGATAGTCTTGAAGAGGTGAGAATACTTTCTGCTCAAAATTTATATTGAGCATAACATTGTTTTAAAGGAACTAACATTTTGCTTCTAAAACCATTTTAGCAATGGCGTATACAAGCTGAGGCTAATGATGAAGCAGAAAGGCTTCTTAGCTCAGATTCTTCGGAAGCATTGTCTGCTGAGCATGTATAATGAGGTCTTGGTAATCTGCAAAAACATTTGTTTGTTTTTTATTTGCCACATATCTCAGTCCAATATACATGTTTTACTACGAAACTAAAAAACTGTACTGGGCTGGGAGCAGTGAGTTGTGAAGAAGATAGTTCTGATGCAGAAGACAAATAGATCATTGTGTAGAACCATGTATTTCCATATGACAGAATCAAATTGAATACTGTGAAGAACTAGAGAGACATGTTTTTTCTCTCTCTACAAAGCAACGCTTGCAAACACTTGGCAGTCCAGACCAGGAAAAGCTTATAGATGGAAAGGAAATACATGGAAGATGCTTGCACGGAGATAAAGAATGTCAAACCCCTGAAGATCCATGCGATGTTCGAGGCAGTTCAAGGACTCTGGTGCTGGGTTTGATAGTTGATCTGCAGCATGTTTTCCTAGATCTAGCAAAAAAAAAAAAAAATGCTGGCATGTAAATGGCACCATGTGGCCCCGATTGGTTCGTCGTTTTGGCCCGGTAATCAGTCGGAAAAATTTACGGACCTCATGAGGTCCTACGATTTATATGAGGGATTCCGTCGTTTTGATACGGTGGCAGGAATTTCCAGGCTTCCAAGCGGGGCCGTAACCTTTAACACCATTGTTTTGAATGTTGGGTCTGTAACTGTACACAAGTTCGCAAACTGAACATATTTTGTCCTGTCTGGATGATTGCAAATCCTGGAGATTGATGTTCTGCAGAGTATCTCTCTGAAAATAAGTGTGACCGATGAACAACAATTTAACAATGACTTATTGCCAAAGTTGTGTTTTGCAGAAATTCACTTTGGCTCCCATGTGCATATGCTCCCTTGACCGAAAAAACACATTCCAAAATATAAAAAAGACTATAGCGATCTACACGATGTGGCTTGTCGTCGTTGAAACTGCATGAAGCGGCCGGTATCCATTGTAAGAATTAGGGTTTGGATCTATTCGGCCTACCCTCTATTCCTCTGTCTTATCGGTGATGCCACTCACAATGCAATTTGAGGCTAGAGGGTGGGACCTTTATATAGACTCCAAATTCCAGATAGAACAATCTGTTCCAGGTAGGACTCGTGACATGTTAGACCAACCACAATACCTAATAGCCAGTTACCGAGCCTATTACTGTTTAGGTCCCAGCACGCATGTGTGAGTCATGCGCCGAGTTCGAATACAAATCAAACTCGCATGCTTTAACAATCCATAGAGCCAATCCTACGGACAACATGGCATTCTACTATATACCGTTCCCGGGTATAATTCCGGCATATTAATATACACCGTGTTCCAGTATAGACGTACCGGCTTCCTTAAGTACAATTGCACATCAATAATTCCCTGTTATTTCCGTGACACTTCCACACTGAAGTTTAATTCCGGACAATGTAGTAGATATATAAAATGTTGTAAGACACAATTTACTACATCTCCCACTTGACTGAAAACATTTTATTTCAATCAAGGTGAATTCCCATGCAATTAACATGGTTAGAGGATAATTCCTTCCTTCAGTGCGCCTCACGTTGTATATACACTTTGTGACCTTTGGAGTGATATTATCACAAAGAAACAGGTTATGATGCACCTTCACGACCTTAAGTTTTCGATAAATTTCCTTAGCCATATACTTCCTTCAATGCTTGACATGCATTAAAGTATTCATATATATATTCCGTAAACAAAGAATATCCATATGTTTCCATTGTAAACCATAGATACCTACAAATTTAAATATTAGCACATAACATAAAAGTAGATTACCTTTCACGAAGATCCAATTCCAAAAAAATAGTGTCAATATATCCACGCAGCTGGAGGTTGAGATCATCAAAGAATAATGAATAATCCATATTTCCTTGACATTGCGTGACAAGTACATTATGTGATCCAACAATCTTTATAAGATTCATATTCCATTTGCTAAAATTCCAGCAAATCGCTTTCTATGCTAATCAAAATAGCAACAATACAGTGCAATGGCTAAGTTCAGGTCGCACGAGTAATTTCCCACGATAATTGTGGCATGATGATTACTCTTCCTTTTTCCTCATGAGTTTAAACATAATTGCTCATAGAGTATCATTCCCTTTATCAAGGTATTTCACAGGTTTGCAATTTTACATAGAAAAAATATCAAAACATTCTCTATGTAATTCCACTCCCAAATTGCAGAAATGTTTGAATATTCCTTTCATATGAAAGTTAGAACAGGACCAAGCTTTACATTCCATCAATGTGATATTCAAAGAAAACAAGAAGAACATAGTTAGCACATATAGCAATAACACAAAACAATTTACACTAACCTTTGTATATGTTCGTCTTCCATCATAAATAAAACCATATGACCCGATGTACCATTGATGTGAAGCTTGTTCCAATAACATAACTTGATCTTTCCAATTAGCAAACCGTGTCTTAATTCCCACCTACTCTAAATTCCAGAGTTTCCACAAAAGTATGAACATTTTTTTTTGTAAATAATCAAACAACAAGATCATTGAAATTTCCACTAAGCATTTTACATTAACCTTCCTTGTAAGTAAAATCATTTACAACATATAGTCTTGCGGTTGTTTGGTAAATAACAAGTTCCCAAACTTTTATTACTCCTCAATTGAGTTGATTGCTTCCCGCAATGCTTACACCCGTAGTTTAAAATAGTAACAACTTAAATTGTTCCATGCAAGTTTACATGTTCCTCTAAAACATAGAGTGATTTCCCCAAAGAATAGACAATATATAGTAGGCAAGATATAATGGTCCATGTTATTCCTCCCACTTTTCTTAAATAAATTAGTTTTGGGAGTTTACCTTGTATTTTCCTTTGGGTTTAGCACATACAAAATTCCGGTGTGACTATTAGTAAACACACCCTTCATGAGAAAATATCATATTCCTATTTTCCACCAATTTTCCCTTTTCCAAATAAAAATGAAATACCATTGGATCCACTAGAATATAAACATTAGAAATAAAATCTTGGTGTGCTATGTAGTAAACAATCATTCCAATTCCATACTACCAAAATATAAATAGAATACTTCCTTCCAGTTCACGAAATATAAACAGTGACTGTGGTAAGAAATAACTTACTGAACAAATAGTAGTATGTAATGCTTTTCCACATAATCAAGGGAATAACCAATAGTTATATTCCTCCATTCAACCATGGAGTATATGATATAAGACATCGGTGAATAATTCCATGCTCATTAAATCAGTTTCAGTTAATATTCCTGAAGTGTACTTCCCCCACCAATCAGTTTTCAAACCTTCAAATCATTTGATAAACTGATTTTCCACTTCAGTATGAGATGTAAAAACAAACAAAAAACCTTCTGACATGTATCGTAAAATTTATACTATATCAAGTGCAATCATAAAATATAATCACCTCAAGTAGGAGAGTCCAAAAATATACCGTAAATATATGCTGATGAAGTACCACAATCCTCCCACTTAAGTATAGAATTCTAGAATTAATAATCCATTTATTATGTTCCTTGATATGTGACCAAGTCGTAAATGAGATAAAATAATTGAGCCTCTAGTGGGAGTGTAAACCAAATGTCACATTGGAGAAAAAAAATCCATAACTGATAGTCCTCCCACTTAAAGTTTGTAATTCCAGAATTAACAAACATATTTCTGTTTATAGAGTATTTTGTTCCTGAGGAAATTAGAGCATACTCGAAGGAAATAAGTTATACTCTTCGTCAGATGGATATGTTATTTTCTATGATTTTTGAATTGTTACGGGATTCATCTTGTCTCGGAATATATTTGGAACTCATCGGAATACTATGGAACTTGTCGGAGTACATAATAATTTACCCCTTTTTTTTGGGTGTAACGACAAGGAGAAGGCATCAAATTTGTTTATATTGAAATTATTTTCACTTAAGGAAGATGGAAAACGCTTCACAGCGGAAAATTCGTTCTTCACTTAAGGTATGTCCGATGTTATTGTTTGCACTAATATTTGATTATGACTAGATCTCCATATAGTTTGGATTTTACTTGTGCGTCATAATTTGCTGGAATACAATGGCAAATTTACTAGCATGTAAACAATTCCAAAGGAAAAATAAGTGTGCATAATTAGTCACTAATGATAAATGATATATACTTTGGAATTGGAAATTATGTAATTAAACTATGTTCATGGAGGAATATTATTATTGTTCTGTTCACCTACGATGAGAAGAAATATACTTCCCTATCGGAATATTTTGATTATTTGTATGCTATTTGGAAAAGAGTAAAATTTGCTCAACGGAAAGGTTAGTGCATTATGGAATTTAACACAACGGTATCATGTTCTATTGATAATGCATTGGAAGTTGGTTGTGAAGATAACTCCTTTGGGAGGCATACTGATAACAGGAACACATGCTCTCATACCAATGTAAAAATTAGGGTTTGGATCTATTTGGCCTACCCTCTATTCCTCTGCCTTATCGGTGGTACCGCTCACAATGCAATTTGAGGCTAGAGGGTGGGACCTTTATATAGACTCCAAATTCCAGATAGAACAATCTATTTCCAGGTAGGACTCGTGACATGTTAGACCAACCAAAATACCTAATAGCCAGTTACCGAGCCTATTACTGTTTAGGTCCCAGCACGCATGTGTGAGTCATGCGCCGAGTTCGAATACAAATCAAACTCGCATGCTTTAACAATCCATAGAGCCAATCCTACGGACAACATGGCATTCCACTATATACTGTTCCCGGGTATAATTCCGGCATATTAATATACACCGTGTTCCAGTATAGACGTACCGGCTTCCTTAAGTATATTTCCTTAAGTACAATTGCACATCAATAATTCCCTGTTATTTCCGTGACACTTCCACACTGAAGTTTAATTCCGGAAAATGTAGTAGATATATAAAATGTTGTAAGACACAATTTACTACACCCATGTGGCTGCACGATCCGCCTGACACCACGGCGCATCCTGCCCAACAAGAAGTCGGGAGCACATGAGGCGATGCTCGTTTGAGTCGAGGCCGACTATCTTGCCACCACCGTCCATGGTCGAGGACTCAATGTCGTTGTTGTACATGTGTTGAAGCAAAGAATATCGATGATCTTTCAGTTTGTGGTGTGCCCTACCTGGAGCTTGATGATTTTCCCCCGATTGCATCCACGAGGTTAACTGAAAAACTTAACGCGCGCTCGATGGGCTAATTCAACAGGTTCTCTCAATCTAGAGCATCAGACGTGGGCCTGGTTGATTCGTTGCCAACTTTTGACAAGCCAATTACTTGATTGATTGGTGATTTGCTGGCAAATTTTCGCGAATCCCATATGTCGCCCGTTAGCGACGCTAAACGCTTGCATCGCCTGAAGCGCAGCACTGATGGGCGGCCCGTTTCGACGATTTCTATTTTCGCGTTTTTCTCTTCCGTTTTTCTTCTTTCTTTTTCGTTTCTTTTTATGTTTTTCTTTTTCTTTTTTCCATTATTTTCTGTTTTCTTTTGTCCTTTTACTTTTCTTTCAAAAATGTTCAAACTCAAAAAAATCCAGATTTTGAAAATTGTTCAGATTTTCAAAAAAAAATGAATTTTTGATTATATTTGAAAATTGTTCAGATTTCAAAAAAACTATACTTTTTTAAAATGAACGAATTTAAATTTGTTTCTTTTATTTTTTTGTTTTTCTTTTATCACCAACATTTTCCGTTCACTTTTAAAATCGTTCAAAAATTATTTTTCGTTCACCGACATTTTCCATACACTTTTAAAATCGTTCAAAAAATATTTTCGTTCACCGACATTTTCCGTTCACTTTTAAAATTGTTTGAAAATTATTTTCGTTCATCGACATTTTTCGTTCACTTTTAGAATCGTTCAAAAATAGTTTTCGTTCACCGACATTTTCTATTCACTTTCAAAATCGTTCAAAAATAGTTTATGTTCACCAATATTTTCTATTCACTTTAAAAGTCGTTCAAAAATAGTTTATGTTCACCGACATTTTTTGTTTCCTTTAAAATTCGTTAAAAAATAGTATCCGTTCACCGACATTTCTGTTCAAATTGCCCGTGCTACGCAACGGGTTCTGCAGCAAATTATTCAAATAGCACAGCCTGTGCGTTGTAACTAGAAAATATTAATGTATCCATATGTTACAACAAAGAAAAAAATGTTTGATTTTATAGTTGTATAACTCTAGAGGTCCAGCACATTGTTCACAATCTCAATCAAAATATTGAAATATCGGGTATTTTTGTGGTTTCAAAAAATATTTTCCACCTAATTATGACAATTTAAACTTGATTAAAACTGGAGGAAACAATTCTAAAATAAATTTCAAAATTTTCTAAATATTGTATATTTCAGTGGGGATAAAAATTTCTTTGTCATCGAAATTTAAACCTTACTGCTGGAAACACCGGATAGTGGACGGAGGACTCTATTTATAACCCAAGATGATTTTCTTTTGAAAAGGACGAGGGTTCCACACTTTTTTCTGTAAGTAAAATAGTGAACCAAACATTTTGACACAGACAGAGATAAAGCCAAGATACAAATTGATATTCCTGTTCTAAACTCCAAAAGCATTTGAATCTCCGTTAAATCCTCATACCCTTTTTTTCTGTTTGTTGAAAATAAATTCGAAGACATTAAAAAAAAGGTGAAACACACCGAACATCCAGCCCCGGCTCCTTCTTTCCCTAATCCCACTAAGTAGCCTGCCCACCCAGTCCATCTAAGCCTAAACAGACACAGTCAACCCAGACCCAGTCTCCTTCCATCGCTCTCTCCTCCCACTGGATGGACGACGCCGCCGCCAGCCTCCCGACAGCCTCCGCCGGCCTCTCCTCTCTCCCACGCGCCTGGCTTCCCTCTGTGTTGCTCCGCCTCTCTACGACGCCGCCTCTGCGCCAGCTACACCCGACACCGGTGAGCCCCTGCCTTCGGTCGCCCCGCTTGGCTCCCCTCGCCTCCTCTGCTCCCAACCATCAGGGCCGGCTCAAGGGTTTCAGAGGCCCTAGGGCGAACATCATTAATGGGCCCTACAAAAATTTTATTCCGCACATCAATGAAAAAAATCTGAAGCCATAAACACCGATAAGTTTCTCGCATTTATTTGGAACCAAGTATTATAGAAATTAAAATGCACAGAAAAGGGAAATAGCATGCTAACAAATCTCCAAGCGTCCAATAATCATGACAAACTGAGTCGAAGATAAATCTATCACTAGATCGAGAATTTGAAAATTTGAAAACGAAAAAATGTACTGTAGAGTGTATCGGTCGGTTTGACAGGTCCAATAGAAATTTTAATCCAAGAATCACATGTTGGTCTTGCTATCTCCTAATTTACTACCCTCGTTTGTAGCATCGGTCATGTGTCTCATGTCTGATTGATTGTGCGAAACTGAAGCGTCGAGGTGTCTTTGTGCGCCCTTGCCAAAATGTTGGAACTGGGTTTTTTATAGGGAAAAATGTTGGACCTGGGTGTTCGTGGCTACTGGATGGGTAGGCCTGTGAGAGGCTTTTATTCTATTCGGTGTTAATAGTCAATACTAGGCTTGTGTGGGGCCCATTTTTTTCTATGCTAATACTACTAGTATATGTATTGTACTTCCAGATATGGGCCCCTAGTTTCGATAGGCCCTTGGGCGTTGCCCTACCTGGCCATGGGTTAGAGCCGGCCCTGCCAACCATTGCCGGCCAGGGGTCAGCTCTACCGCGACTCCCCCGACGTGAGCTCCTCTTCCGGAAGAGAGAGGCACCGATTGGGCGGGGGTTGGCTTGGGCCACTCGGCGCACACGGGTGTTGGTTTCTTTAGCGAGTTGTTGGTTTAGCGATGGGTACCATTGTTCGGTCTTCTTAGCGATCACGTATTGACTTCGGTTTTGTGTTGCGAACGCTTGTTTTTTTTCATGAACGCGTGCGCCCGACGTACGATACGTACGGTCGTTAGGCCGCGTTATATAGTAGAGATTTAAATTTGAAAATTGTTCAACTTTGAAAAAGTTAAAATTTTGAAAAAATTATTCTTACAAAAACGTACAGATTTTGAAAAGATTGATTTCAAAAAATGTTCAGATTTGAAATATATTCAGACTTTTAAAATATATTCACATATCTAAAAACGCAAAAAGAAAAAACGAAAACTGAAACGTTTATATAAAAACGAAGAGCGAAGGGAAAATCTTACCTGTTATTGGGCCCGCGAAAATGCGGCCCAACTACTCTTCTCTTCAGGCGACACGGGGCCGAGGCATCGCTAATGAGCGATGTATAGCACCTCGAATTCACTAAAAAAAGGGTTCCTTCGCGAAGGGAAAACGCGCGCACAGTCGTGTGACACGTGTCGGCCTCTCGTTCGTCGCGCGCGTCATCCTCCTCTGCATGCTTGATATGTGTCGCTCTCTGGTTGCGCTTCATTTTTTCTTTTTTTTTGCAAAACTGAAACTTTAAAATGAAATATCTTGAGAACCGTTGATTCAAATTACGAACCGTTTTCACTTTTGAGCTCCTCGCGTCGAGATCTTCAAAACTATTTACCATTTTGATAGATTTCGACAAACTTTTTTTTTGTACATTCGGTAGCACGTGGTTGTATATCCGGTAGCACGTGGTTGTACATTTTCAGATTTTGTACATCTTCAGTTTATACATCTCCAAATTTGTACATTTCCAGTTTTTATACATTCAGTAGCACGTGGTTGTATATTTCCAGTTTTATACATTTCTAGTTTGTATATTTCTAATTTTTGTATATTCAGTATCAATGTGAGTGTACATCCAGTAACAATGTGTGTATATAGACTGTAGCAACGTGTGTGTACATCCTCTAGCAACATGGTTGTACATCTTGTGTAGTTTTGTACTTTCTGTTATGTGTATTTTCGCGTGGATGTACGTGTTCACGCGAATGTACGCCGATGTATGCGCGGATGAACAGCATCCGCTGCACCGGGTCGTCTTTCCGCACGATCTGATGATTTTTTCACAAAGCAGGAGAAACGGAACGATCGAGGGCAGTCACGCACACGCGGGGTGGGCTTTGTACGATCAGAAGGCACGTGTGGGGCTCGCCAAAAGATGGTTAGATGCGCGCTGCACGTACGCGCCGCACGTACGCGAAGGAGACGCGGGGAGTTTCGTTTCATGCCGTGACCAATTTTACTTCCGCGTCGCACGTTGAGCGGCAGGCACGTGGCGTGCTGTGCGGTCACGTGTTACCTTTGCGAAGGGAGCCCTTGGTAGCGATACTCATAGCACCTCCCCAAATTTTCATGTGACAGAAATTTTGCGGTGCTTATGTAGGTGGACTGTCAACTTCCATTTAATAATAAATACGAGTATATGACTTTAATACGTATGAGGGTTTAGGAAAAGAAGATTCAGTGCTAAATCCGTGGGTATGAAAAACTATTTCCAGCTCTGGACTTGCAAGTCAAACACTACCCAAGAAAAAAGAAAGACATCAATCAGACCGACGAGCGCCCCGATAAACTTATGCAAGGAGACTGGACAATCAAGTAGATCAATGAATACAAAATGTAGCATCAATCAGACCAAAATGTTTCTCTATACAAGATCTGGAGACTTCGAAAATTACAGAGCCAATAGAGAGACATGGATCAGTGATCTACATGGGGAGGCCTGTGCATCCATACAATATACTGGAGTACCATTAAGACTTAAGAGACTTCTATTTCTATATCTCTACAACTACAAAGAATACGAAGCTGCCGTAGAGCCAATGGCGATCTACACGGAGAGGCTTGTCGTCGTTGATGCTGCATGAAGCGGCCGGTACCCATGTGGCTGCACGAGCCGCCTGACGCCGCGGCACATCCTGCCCAAGAAGACGCCGCCGCCGAGCCGCTTGGCCTTGGAGTCGTCGTGGTCGTGGCACGCTCCCACCTGGTAGTGCAGCAGGTACTGCTTGCAGTCCACATCCATGGCGAAGTTGTCCAGATGGTGGCCGAGCACGTCGTCGTACGCGCGGTTCCGGTGTCCGAAGATCAGCTCCACCTTGAGGTTCTTGGCGTAGACCGTGGGATCGCTGGGGCAAGCCTCCATGGCCGCCTTGGCGACAGCTCGCGCCCGATCCGCGCCCCCGTTCTTGACCTCGAAGTTGATGAACATGCACCAGAAGTCGACGCCGCTGTCCTCGTCGCCCGCGTATAGGCGGCGCCCCCACTCCAGGAAGAGGCCCCGGGCGGCGTCGGTGTCGCCCTCGTGGAGTTCCATGGCGATCCACGCTTTGTAGACGGAGGCGTAGTCGGCGAGACGATTGCATCTGAGGGCGCTGCGCAGGAGGAGGCGCGCCTCCTTCATGTCGCCGTCGGCCTTGTACATCTCCAGCGCCTGCTCGCACCACCGCACGGCGAAGCCGCGGTCGCGGTTGGCGGAATCCAGCATGTCGTAGACGCGGCGCCGGCGATCGACGGCGGTGGCGCCTGCTCCGATCATCGCCATGCCAATGAAGAACTGGAGCAGAGCTAGGGCAAGGGCGTACAAGTGGAAACACAAGAGGGCCGGGTCCTGCTTCCTGCTGTATATATGCCGAGGATCCCCAGTCTGTCCCCGTGCACAGCTCGCGTCGGACTCGGAAACCAACGGCCACCGACCTACGTATTCCGGGCGGGCTGTATGCCTGTATCTAAGGACGTCGCTCTTGAAAAGACCAAAAATTGGCTCCCTTCAGGGCCGTCAGATCACAATCCAACGTTTAGAATTAACTGCGGTGCACATTTGCACTTTATTCCTTTCCCGCAATATTGAACTTATTCACTTAAATGAAGGGGCATATATCTCTTTGACTCCGACCTTTCCGCTATTTACAGCAAAAAATATGACAACAAAATCCGAGTACTGAAAAAAAAATCCTCACCCTATATAAAAAATACTATTGCTACAAATCATGGCAACACTTCAAAAAAAAAATAACTTTCCAAAAGCGGTTAAAACGCATTTTTCTTCAGATTGAATTGCAACAAAAATCTCTAACAATTTAATAAAAAACACAAATGATTATAACAAAAAATAATGTTTGTAGCAATAAAAAGTGGTTAAGCAACAACTTTTTTGCCGCTAATTCTTTTGCAAAAGAAAAGACAAACTATTTTACAAAAAATCACAAATGATTACAACCAAAAAAACAATTGTTTGAAATATTTTGAAAAGCACATAACACGTCATCAAAAAATCCGAGAGAACACACAACTTGTAGCAAACACTCGAAAAACCTTGTAACGTCTGATGTGTGATTTCGCAATGAAAGTCTACGAGTTAATTTGTTAAAATTTGAAAGTATGCAACATTATAGGGGGGGGGGGGGGGGGATCCAAACTTGCAGCAAAAGATCATGGAGGGGGAAATTATGAAGGATTTTAACAAAACAAAAATAGCATAAATATCACAACGGATTATTCTCCCAACATGATTTTGCTCAAACGCTTTGCACCCTCGGTGACCCAAAGCCTCGCCTCTTTCTTACTTCTACTCCCTCCGTTCCACAATATAAGATGTTTTAGGTGTTTCACATGTTGTCTAGATTCGGACTAAAAGGAATGGAAAGAGAATGGACATATACACTAAAACATGTCTAGATACATGTGGTCCAAATGTGAATGTGGAAAAAGCCTAAAACATCTTATATTATGGAACGGAGGGAGTATGAAATAACTTGAAAGGCACGCTTGCTTATTATGAAAGACAAGTACATTCCTTTCGTTCCAAATCTTCCAACATGTGAGAAATGTGATAGAGAAAATAGCTTTCCAGTTGGGGTTGTGGAATCGATCATGAGGAGCCACCAACTACTAAGAGAAAGTATTTTCCGAATACGGGGGTCTATGACGAAGAACTCAAGCAATCATCGGCGAGAGGCTCCAAAACCGAACGGTAAATCAACAAATGGACGAAGAGGCGAGCCGCCGACTACGTTGTTGTTTTACAATATGGGAAAAGGCCTCAATATGTCCATCCCCTCTTCTCAAGTCGGACCGTCGTCCAAAACCAATTTTGAATTGCAAGCCATGCAAAAAAAAAACTTCCAATTTCTTCAAACCATTTTATTCATGTCACGAGGGATCGCCCCTAAGAATTGAGATTTATAGGCCGGTGTCGTGAGTATTGGACACTTCCTGAGAGATTCCAAGTGATGTCATCCTCCACGTCGTTAACAAGATCAATGTTTTGAAGTTGCATCCACAGATCAAGAAATTGCTGCGCCACGTGGGAAAACGAAAAATCCTCGGTCAACTTGATTTTGGCGATCCATCCATTTTCTTGCGATACGTTCCATACACTCCATTTTTCGTTTGAGAAGATAAGTATGAGAGGTCGATATCCTTTGGCTTAGAACCATTAACCCATGGAGCATCCCAAAAATGCGTATTTTTACCATTTCTCACTGAGATACTAGTGGTGGCGTAGAAAGAGATCCATGTCCACCCATGTACAAGGGTTGCCCAAGCCAATCCAAATATTTGATGGGTCCTTCCACTCAAGTCACAAGCATCACAAACAGGAAGCCCTCGAGAACTTTTCAATACAATGGACGCCAAGGCACCTAGTTCCTTAGGGCAGCACACCGTCTTCCAATTTACTTTGCATTGTGCACCCGTGACATTAATAGAGGCTGATAAAATAAAGGTTTTTCTTTTATTTTCTACATGTTGTTGAAAACTTTGGGAGGTACAATGAGCGAAATCAAGTGATAAATAGCTTGAGAGGCAAGCACGGATTTGACTAGAGCGGTATGCTCAGCCATATTGATGAACTTTCCATTGCAAGACAGGATTTTGTTTGCCATTTTATCTTCATAATGTCAAAAGTCTATCAACTCTCCGAAGGAGGAAACCGAAAGAGGGGGCCCAAGGTATCTCATGGGAAATGAAGCCCGCTCCACCGGAGAAGGCCCTAATGCACGTCATCTAGGTTGATTTTCCCACACCGAATTGGACGACGTAACTCTTTTTAAAATTGGTGCAAAGTATGGTAACCCACCAAAGCTAGAGAGAATGCTTGATGGATTTTGTATGTCTTATTTGAACGGAGCCACACAAATTGATGCATCATCCGTGTAAATTGAAGTTATCAAAATTGTACCCCAAACATGAACCTTGTGAAGTAATCCATGAGTGGTAGCTCGGTCAAGGATCTTTTTTAGAGAGGGTCAATGTCAACGTCGAAGAGTAAGGGAGAGTGGATAGCCTTGACGGAGTCCACGGCCATGGAAAATGGAAGGCCAAAACACAATTAAGAAGGACCCTAAACACTGATTGCGAATAGATGGTGGCAGTCCAATTACAGAATCTATTATGGAAACATCTTCTATGAAGTACTACCTCTGTCCATTAATATAAGACGTTTTAGGAAGCTAAATTAGCTTCCTAAAACGTCTTACATTAAAAAACGGAGGGAGTATATGGGTAAGCTGTTGGAGATGCCCTAAGGTGCTTGCAAGTGGCCCTCTAGGTGCAAGTTACCAAGCTCGCAGGGGCTTCCCCATTGTGGTTGAGCAATTGTTGTTTGGTATTATCCCTTATTTGGCTTATATTGCCCTTGCTGAAAGAGCATGGTTGCCCCATGTGTGGTTTTGGTAATTAATGACAATCCTTAAGGACTAATGTGTGCTTTGAGCTATACTTGTAGGTTTGGTCCATAGCAATGCTTGATCTCCATATGTTGGAGTCACGGCTAAAAGAAGAAGATTATATGTTGATCAAGGCTAAGTGCAAGTTGATCAACACACAAGTCAAGGGATGTACCATGAGGGATCGTATGATCCCATGGTATGGTAAACAATTGTCAATAAAGCCTTGTTAACTAACCCATGATCTATGTGCTAGCTTGTATCTCTATGTGTGGTTAGGCATTTCTTCATGAGCATGCAACGAAAGGGATATCCTATGTAGCCCATGGAGGATGGCGTCACGTGGTGATTGATACGTGTCAAACGTATCTATAATTTCTGAGTGATCCATGCTAATTTTGTGATGTTGTTACATGTTTCTATTATCATATCACATCATTTTTATGCATTTTATTGGACTAACCTATTGACAAGATGCCCAGTGCCAGTTCCTGTTTTCGCTATTTTGTATTTTTAAAAATTACTTCTGGAAATATTCTCGGAATTGGACGAAAATTTACAGAGTTTTTTTATGCGAAATAAGACACCCGAAGACCAAAGTGGAGCCTGAGGGGCCACCCACAGGGCGTAGGCGTCCCCCTGCCGCGGCCCATACGGACCCGTAGGTGGGACCCGCCCCTGCACGTGGGGTACCCTCTCGCCCCCCTCCGACGCCTATAAAATCCCAATTAACCTAAAAACGTCGGGACGACCATTATTTTCCAGAAAAGTCATCCTGAGGCGCCGTCACCTCAAACCCTAATTCGGGGGTGATTCTGAAGCAAATCCCGGCACCCTGCCGGAGGGGAGATCGATCCCGGAGGGCTCTTCATCGCCATGCTTTCCTCCGGGATGATTCGTGAGTAGTCCCACTGATACGTCTCCAACGTATCTATAATTTCTTATGATCCATGCTTGTTTTCATACCATTTGCTACATGTTTTGTTTACATCTTATAGCATTTTTATGCATTTTCTGGAACTAACCTATTAACAAGATGCCAGAGTGCCAGTTCCTGTTTTCTGCTGTTTTCCCGTTTCAGAAAAGTACTTAAGGAAATATTCTCGGAATTGGACGGACAAAAAGCAGCAGTCTTATAATTCAATGGACTACACGGAGCCCGAAGGAGAGGACCTGGAGGGCCGTGGGCCGGCCACACCATAGGGTGGCGCGGGACCCATGCCTGCCGCGCCACCAGGTGGTGTGGGGCCCACGGGAGCCCTCCGACGCCGCCCTTTCGCCTATATATTGCCCCCGATGCATAAAACCTAGAGGGACCCGTCATATCCCAAAGAAACATCTGCAGCGCCGCCGCCATCGCCGACAAGTTTCGGGGGACAGAAGTCTCTGTTCCGGCACCCTGCCGGGACGGGGAAGTGCCCCCGGAGCCATCTCCATCGACTCCACCACCATCTTCATCGCCGTTGCTGACTCCCATGATGAGGAGGGAGTAGTTCTCCCTCGGGGCTGAGGGCCGTACCGGTAGCCATGTGGTCTATATCTCTCTCTCCCATGATGTGATCTATATGTGATCATGAGCTTTGCAATCTAGATGTTGTTATGTTACTCAAGTGGGCTTTATTTATGTGATCTCCGGAGACTCCTTGTCCCACGTGTGTAAAGGTGACAGTGTGTGCACCGTGTGGGTCTTTAGGCTATATTTCACAAGATACTTGTTCACTGATTTATTATTTGAGTTGGATGTCTCTATGAAATTGTGGTGTGTTAGTACCTCCTATGAATGCTCATGGTCCAGTGTGGGGTATTCATTAGTACTTGGGAATATATGTTTGAGGCGTGCTTTTGCATTCCTACACAATGAATTAGTGTTTGTTATCCAGCCGGAGAATACTTCGGAGTAGTATATTGAAGTGCTTATATTTATATTCAATTATGATTGCATTGTTGAGAGTGACCACTGGTGAAAGTATGATCCCTAGGCCTTGTTTCTAAGCATTGAAACACCGTTTACAACAAGTTCTGCTACATGTTTGCTTGCTGCCATTTTTATTTCAGATTGCAATTACTACTTATAATCATCCATATTACTTGTATTTCACTATCTCTTCGCCGAACTAGTGCACCTATACATCTGACAAGTGTATTGGGTGTGTTGGGGACACAAGAGACTTTCTGTATTGTGATTGCAGGGTTGCTTGAGAGGGATACCTTTGACCTCTACCTCCCTGAGTTCGATAAACCTTGGGTGATTCACTTAAGGGAAACTTGCTGCTGTTCTACAAACCTCTGCTCTTGGAGGCCCAACACTGTCTACAAGAATAGAAGCGTGTGTAGACATCAAGCTATTTTCTGGCGCCGTTGCCGGGGAGGTAAGGTAAAAGGTACTCACATCATCTGGCTACTAAGCTATTTTCTAGTACTGTTGCTGTTGTGTGAGTGCTCGAAGTTATTTCCTTTAGATTCTGCAATTATATCTTTTTGTTTCTTGTTTTTAATTTCACTAGTTAGGCTTAATGGAAAACAACAAAAAAATTAGTATTAGTTCTTTGGAAATCATTTTTTCTAATGCTATGGAAAAGTCTAAGCTTGGGGAAGCTAGTTTTTATGAAAATGATCTTTTTAGTTCCCCAGCTTTAGAGGAGAAAATTTGCTCTGATAATACTTTGTCTCCCATATGTGATAATTCGAATCATGCTTGTGATATTCTAAATCCACCTACTGAAAGTATTCCTTTTAAAATACCTATGAAAATTGTTGAAAAGGTTATGGATGAATGTTATGCAGGGGATGGAACAATCCGTCCAAGTGATCACTTGTTGAAACTTACAGAACTTTGTGAGTTGTTTAAGATTGCAGGTTTATCAAGAGAAAATGTCATGAAGAAATTATTTCCATTGTCACTTAAGGACAAAGCAAGGGAGTGGTATGATCTACTTGATGATCCTCATCATTTGGAGTGGAAGGAGCTTGCAAATCTCTTTTACTCTAAATTTTATCCTCCTTATGAAATGCATTTGGATAGGAATTACATTTTAAATTTTTGGCCTCATGATTGGGAAAAGCATAGTACTTTTGATATTGAAAACCTCTTGGGTACTAATTCTGAAAATGATGATGCTAATGATTGCAACACTATTAGTACTATCCATATTCTTTCCAATGATGATATGATAAGCTCTAAGCTTGGGGATGAGGTGTTTGAAAATCCTTTTGCTACTAATGATTACATGTTTGATACATCTCCTTCTAGTAAAAATGATGATATGTTTACAGATGAACACACTTTGGAAGATAAATATTCTATTCCTTATGATGATACTATGCCCCCAGTTTTTGATAATTATTATAAAGAATATTATGATATGGGTTATAATTACAATCATCCTCATGAAACTTGTCATAATTATGGAGGGATCACCCAAAACCATCCCTTTAATATACAACCTGTTTATCATGTTCAAGTTCTTTATGATGATCCTGCTGCAGTTGTTATTAATGAGAAGAACTTTGTTTATGTGGAAAATGATGACACTTTTATGCATATGGATCATGATAAGAATTTTACATGTGATGGTTATATTGTGGATTTTATCAATGATGCTACTGAAAGTTTTTATGAAAAAGGGAGACATGGCTTCATATATCACAATAACATTGAATCTCCTCTCCTTTTGTTGAAATTTTTGAAGTTGCACCTATTTTGTCTTCCTATGCTAGTCAATTTATGCTTCATGGATTTATTTACTTACAAGATTCCAATGCATAGGAAGTGGGTTAGACTTAAATAAGTTTTATAGTTGCTTCTTGATGCTCCCTTATTGTGCTCCAACTCATTTTTATGTGAGCATCATCAAAATTACCATGCCTAGCTAAAAGGCTTTAAAGATAAGCGCTTATGGGAGACAACCCATCATTTTATTTTCAGTATCTTTTATTTTATTTGAGTCAAGAAGTTTGTTTACTTCTGTAGAAACTTCTTTGTATCTTTATTTTCTTGCAATGTTGTGCCAAGTAAGGTCTCTAGTAGAAAGTTTTTGCTATATTTCGATTTCTGCACAGGAAACAGATTTCTGTCTGTCACCGTTAAATTCGTCATTTATTCCAGAAGCGACGAAATGCTTTGAGATTTTGTGTGCTGAATCTTCATATATGTATGAAACCTTTTCTAGTTCAGTGATTTTCGATTTGAGCAACTCTAGTGCCTCGAAAAAAATCGTCTTTACAGACTGTTCAGATTTTGACAGATTCTGCCTTTTATTGTGCATTGCTTCCCTTGCGATGTTTATTTGGATCTTTTTGATTCTTTGAGCATCAGTGGCTGTAGCTAATGTTATAATGCATTAAGATGTGCTTGTGTCACAGTAGAACTTGTGAATTTTTGGTTTATGCACTAACCCTCTAATGAGAATTACTTTGAGTTTGATGTGGTGGAAGTTTTCAAGTAAGCAAAAGGGACGATATGATGAGATCAAGAAGAGTGAAAAGCCTAAGCTTGGGGATGCCCCGGTGGGTCATCCCCAGCAAATTCAAGAAGACTCAAGCATCTAATCTTGGGGATGCCCAAGGCATCCCCTTCTTCATCGACAAAACTATCAGGTCATCTCTAGTGATACTATATTTTTATTCCACTACATCTTATGTATTCTGCTTGGAGCGTCTGTTTTTATTTTGAGTGTGTGTTTTAGTTTGCTTAATAAGTTGGATCCTAGCATTCTTGTGTGGGAGAGAGACACGCTCCGCTTTTTCATATGAATACTCTTGTGCTTCGCTTATATTTGTTCAGTATTCTTAGCTACTGTTTGTTTTCTAGAAAGCTCTCGCTTTTAGCATGTTATCTTGTTTAGAGCTGCTAGTTCTTTGTGTTAAGCTCTCTTGTGTTTCACTCTTATTTGTTAGAGAGTTGTTTTAGTTGCTTGGTTGATGTGTTAGATTGGAAAATGCTATGCTTGTGATAGTGGTATGAAATAGAGAAAAACTGCATAGTCTTGTAGACCATTGTGTAGATAACTTGCTCCTCTTCAATTGTTTTGAGGTATTAAAATAACTAATGGTTAAAATATGTTGGTTAATGTTGTTAAGAGCTGATTAGTGAAGATGTGTTAGTAGAGCGTGGAGCCGTACTTTTCTGAACTAAAAACAACATAAGTCAATAGTGCTTTAGTCTCGTGATTTCCTCTTAGTTGAAAAGAAGTTTCTAATGGTATAGTTACTGCAACAGTCGGGGAAGCCAACGGGGCACTTGTGTCGCCGCCACGATCCCTCTCGGGGTGTCTCTAACCATTTGTGAGACTTTGATACTGTTAGTTGTTTGCAATATACGACATGCTATGTGAGTTTTTGGTTTTTGGCACTTCCACCTCCATATTTTGCTAGCCTCTTCGGTGCTTTGCATTGCCCTTTTTCACATTGAGATTGGTGCATACTTCGCAAGTACATCCAACCCCGTGGGAGATCTTCATCTTGTTCTCCTACACATAAGCCAACTATCTTCCTCAAAACAGCCACCATATCAACCTATCACAGCATTTCCATACCTGTTCCGAGATACATTGCCATGCAACATCCATCATTTACATTACATGACTTTATGTCATTTTTACTTCATTACCATATAGTATTGCTTGACCATTTGAGTTAGTGTGATGCGTGGTTTTCCACATGTTTTACATCTTTTCCACACTACGCCCGATCATGCATATCCACCATACACCATGTATTAGTATTTGAGTTTTGAGTATACCAAAAAGTGTGATGATCATCTTGTAAAATAGAGTGTTGCCTCTACCTATGAGCATATTGAAAAGAGTCCAAAGTGGCCAATCAAAAGAGTCCAAAAGAGACCAATGAGAGAAAAATATAAAAGAGCCACAAAGGCCTCAAAAAGCAAAAAGCAAAAAAGAGAAAAAGAAAAAAATATAAAATGAGAGAGGGGGCAACACTACTATCCTTTTATTCCACACTTGTGCTAGTAGCACCTACATCATTGTAGTGAGTTTTCATGCTTCATTAGTATAACTATGTGGGGACCAAACGTTATAGAACTTGGCTTGTATATTCCAACGATGAGCCTCCTCAAGTGAGCTCTAGGTCTTCATGAGCAAGCAAGTTGGATGCACCCCCACTAGTTCCATTGGAGAGCTTCCATTCATATAGCTCTATGTGCATCCGTTGCATGGCAATCACTACTCCTCATTCAGTGTCTACTACGGGACTTCCTCTTGTCTTGTGGTTACCTCTTCCACTGTTTAAGCCTTTCTTTTTGGCCTTCCAAACCCCCATTATTATTCTCTTTGCCATAACCTCATGGTGCCAAGCCTTCTTCTTGCTTGTATTAGTTGAGTGGACTACATAACAGTTGATAAGTTAAGTGGATGGATAAAGGACACTTGACTTGAGCTTGGCTATTTCTATTATTGACTGAATTTGATGCTTTGAAGATTGATTGGCATTTTACATTGGAGACACAATTTACTATCCTTCTTTCTAAACCTTATGTATGGTTCCTTGTCTCCAACACGCTGATTCATGAAAAGTTCTAGCTTCTTTTAGCTAGCATTTGTTAATCATTGTTTGCTTAATGTCAACTATAGACAATTGTTTTGGATCACCTTATTCACATCATGTGCTTTGCATTGCTATGTTGATCTAGATTGTGAGTTAGCATGTCTCCTAAGAAATTATTTGTTATCGTTTTACCTACTCGAGGACGAGTAGAACTAAGCTTGGGGATGCTGATACGTCTCCAACGTATCTATAATTTCTTATGATCCATTCTTGTTTTCATACCATTTGCTACATGTTTTGTTTACATCTTATAGCATTTTTATGCATTTTCTGGAACTAACCTATTAACAAGATGCCACAGTGCCAGTTCCTGTTTTCTGCTGTTTTCCCGTTTCAGAAAAGTACTTAAGGAAATATTCTCGGAATTGGACGGGACAAAAAGCAGCAGTCTTATAATTCAATGGACTACACGGAGCCCGAAGGAGAGGACCTGGAGGGCCGTGGGCCGGCCACACCATAGGGTGGCGCGGGACCCATGCCTGCCGCGCCACCAGGTGGTGTGGGGCCCACGGGAGCCCTCCGACGCCGCCCTTTCTCCTATATATTACCCCCGACGCATAAAACCTAGAGGGACCCGTCATATTCCAAAGAAACATCTGCAGCGCCGCCGCCATCGCCGACAAGTTTCGGGGGACAGAAGTCTCTGTTCCGGCACCCTGCCGGGATGGGGAAGTGCCCCCGGAGCCATCTCCATCGACTCCACCACCATCTTCATCGCCGTTGCTGACTCCCATGATGAGGAGGGAGTAGTTCTCCCTCGGGGCTGAGGGCCGTACCGGTAGCCATGTGGTCTATATCTCTCTCTCCCATGATGTGATCTATATGTGATCATGAGCTTTGCAATCTAGATGTTGTTATGTTACTCAAGTGGGCTTTATTTATGTGATCTCCGGAGACTCCTTGTCCCACGTGTGTAAAGGTGACAGTGTGTGCACCGTGTGGGTCTTTAGGCTATATTTCACAAGATACTTGTTCACTGATTTATTATTTGAGTTGGATGTCTCTATGAAATTGTGGTGTGTTAGTACCTCCTATGAATGCTCATGGTCCAGTGTGGGGTATTCATTAGTACTTGGGAATATATGTTTGAGGCGTGCTTTTGCATTCCTACACAATGAATTAGTGTTCGTTATCCAGCCGGAGAATACTTCGGAGTAGTATATTGAAGTGCTTATATTTATATTCAATTATGATTGCATTGTTGAGAGTGACCACTGGTGAAAGTATGATCCCTAGGCCTTGTTTCTAAGCATTGAAACACCGTTTACAACAAGTTCTGCTACATGTTTGCTTGCTGCCATTTTTATTTCAGATTGCAATTACTACTTATAATCATCCATATTACTTGTATTTCACTATCTCTTCGCCGAACTAGTGCACCTATACATCTGACAAGTGTATTGGGTGTGTTGGGGACACAAGAGACTTTCTGTATTGTGATTGCAGGGTTGCTTGAGAGGGATACCTTTGACCTCTACCTCCCTGAGTTCGATAAACATTGGGTGATTCACTTAAGGGAAACTTGCTGCTGTTCTACAAACCTCTGCTCTTGGAGGCCCAACACTGTCTACAAGAATAGAAGCGTGTGTAGACATCACCCAACTTGGACCTTGGGTCCATGGTAGTAGCTAGATGGTAGTCTCTCTCTCTTGTGATTCATGTCTTATGATCTTGTGAGCTGCCTAACATGATCAAGATCGATTATTGTAATGCTATGTGATGTGTTTGCTGGGATCCGATGGATTATAAAGTTATGATCAAATTGTGCATGATTCTTATATGTTGATTTATGTTCTTGCATGCTCTCCGATGTGTGTAGTTACTTTGTCCAAGTGATTGTGTGTATCTCCAAGAGAGAGTATTTATGCTAGATAGTGGGTTCATGCCCCCTTTTGTTCCTGGGCACGAGTGACAGAAACGTCTAAGGGTGAGGGTGTGATGTTGCTACTAAGGGTAAAACAGCGGTGTTAAAGTCTATTTTGATATTTAATATTGCTTACTTCATGCGCTTTACTTAATGCAAATGTATGTTGCTTGCTGATGGTGGATATTGATAAGTTGGGTGGTGCCCCAAGCGAAGGCGGAATTGTAGCTAGTAGCAGTTTTCCCTTAATTGAAGAACCGAGGTTTATCGAACCAGTAGGACTTTGAAATCAACAACGAGGTGAATGTTGAAGATCTCTGGCGCTTAACCTTCAACAGACATGGATTTGCACACACTCAACCAAAATACTTTGCCCCCAACGGCGGAGAGGTTGTCAATCTCTCCGGTCTCGCAGAACACAAAGCGGTTAATTGTATGATGAAATAGATAAAATATGAAAAGTGACCAGAGGAGTAATGATGATTAAAAGCAAGTAAATGAGGTTGAAAACAATGTAAAAAGATGAACTGGGGGCCATGGGTTCACTAGTGGAGTCTCTCAAGTAAATAAAATATGCATGTGATGGGTGAACGAATTACAGCTAGGCAATTGACAAGATCATGACATAAACCCAATTTAGCTATGACAAAAAGGACATGATAATATTTATGGAGGCATCACGACAAGGAACAAAGACTGTTGAGTCCAACTACGTCTTTGTCTAAATAGTCCACCGTGGGATCGCTATCCAGCCTGTCACCCAACGGTATTAAGTTGCAAGCAACAGACAATTGCATTAAGTAAAGTGCATGAAGTAAGCAATACTAATATCAAAATAGACATTAACACCGCTGTTTTACCCTTAGTAGCAACAGCACACCCTCGCCCTTAGACGTTTCTGTCACTCGTGCCCAGGAACAAAAGGGGGCATGAACCCACTATCTAGCATAAATACCCTCTCTTGGAGATACACACAATCACTTGGCCAAAGTAACTACGCACATCGGAGAGCATGCAAGAACATAAATTACTCATATAAGAATCATGCACAATCTGAACATAACTTCATAATCCATCGGATCCCAGCAAACACATCACATAGCATTACAATAATCGATCTTGATCATGTTAGGCAGCTCACAAGATCATAAGACATGAAGCACAAGAGAGAGACACTACCATCTAGCTACTGCCATGGACCCGTAGTCCAAGGTGAGACTACTCACAAATCATCCCGGAGGAAGGCATGTTGATGAAGAGCCCTCCGGGATCGATTTCCCCTCCGGCAGAGTGCCGGGATCAGCTTCAGATTGGACCCCGAACTAGGGTTTTCGGTGACGGCGCGTCGGGGTCGTATTTCTGGAAAATAATCACCACCTCGACGTTTATAGGTTAATTGTGATTTTATAGGAGTCGGAGGGGGCCGAGGAGGTGCCCACAGGGCAGGGGCGGGCCCCACCCGCGGCCCCCCAGGCCGCGGCAGCTACCCGCGTGTGCCCTGTGGGTTGCCACCGAGGCTGCCATTCGGACTCTGTCTTCGTCTTGGCGTAAAAATAATCCCCGTAAATTTTCGTCCAATTCCGAGAATATTTCCAGAAGTAAATTTCTGAAACAAAAAGACAGCAAAAACAGGGAACTGGCACTGGGCATCTTGTCAATAGGTTAGTCTGACAAAATGCATAAAAATGATATAAATGACAGTAAAAACATGTGACAATATCACAAAACTAGCATGGATCACTCAAAATTTTTTAGATACGTTTGAGACGTATCAGCATCCCCAAGCTGAACTCCTACTCGTCCTCGAGTAGGTAAGTGATAACAAATAATTTTTGATGAGACATGCTACCAACACAATATTGATCAAGATAGTAATGCAAAGTACATGAAGTGAATAAGGTGATCCAAAACAATTGTCTATAGTTGACATCAAGCAAACAATGATTGACAAACACTAGCTAACAAATGCTAGAAACTTTTCATGAATAAGTGCGTTGGAGACATGGAACCATACATAAGGTTTAGAAAGAAGAATTGCGAATTACGTCTCCAATGTAAAGTATCAATCAATCTTCAAAGCATCTAATTAGTCATTCATGAAAATAGCCAATCTCAATTCAGGTGTCCTAATCCATCTACTTCATAAATCAACTGTTTCGAAGTCTACTCAACTAGTGCAAGTAAGAAGTGGCTTTGGCACCATGATATTATGGCAAAGAGAACAATAATGGAGGTTTGGAAGGTCAAAAAGAAAGGCTCAAACAGTGGAGAAGGTAACCACAAGGTAGAAGGAAGTCCCGTAGTTGACACTGTATGAGGAGTAGTGATTGCCATGCAACGGATGCACATAGAGCTATAAGTGTATGAAAGCTCTCCAATGGAACTAGTGGGGGTGCATCCAACTTGCTTGCTCATGAAGACCTAGAGCTCACTTGAGGAGGATCATCCTTGGAATATACAAGCCAAGTTCTATAACGTTAATTCCCCACATAGTTATACAAATGAAATATGAAAACTCTCTATAATGAAGTGTAGGTGCTAACTAGCACAAGTGTGGAATAAAGGATAGCAGTGCTGCCCCCTCTCTCTTTTATATTTCTCTTTTTTTTAATTGTGGCCTCCGTGGCTCTTTTAAATTTTCTCTCATTGGTCTCTTTTGGACTCTTTTATGTGGCCACTTTGGACTCTTTTCAATATGCTCACAGGTAGGGGCAACACTCTATTTTTAGAAGATGGTCATCACACTTTTGGTACTCATAACTCATAAGACTAATACATGATGTATAAAAGAAGATATGCATGATCGAGCGTAGTGTGGAAAAAATGTAGAACATGTGGCAAGCCACACTGCACAC
This sequence comes from Puccinellia tenuiflora, assembly GCA_012064385.1. NCBI lineage: Eukaryota > Viridiplantae > Streptophyta > Magnoliopsida > Poales > Poaceae > Puccinellia > Puccinellia tenuiflora. The sequence continues at coordinate 1,650,442 of QRDG01001232.1, read as the reverse complement.
TAACTCAAATGATCAAGCAAACTATATGGCAATGAAGAACGACATCAAGTCATAATGTAATGATGGATGTTGCATGGCAATGTATCTCGGAACGGCTATGGAAATGTCGTGGTAGGTAGGTATGGTGGCTGTTTTGAGGAAGATAGTTGGCTTATGTGTAGGAGAACAGGATGGAGTTCTCCCACGGAGTTGGATGTACTCGCGAAGTATGCACCAATCTCAATGTGAGAGAGGGCATTGCGCAGCACCGAAGAGGCTAGCAAAATATGAAAGTGGAAGTGCCAAAAAACCAAAGCTCACAATGCATTTCGTATATTGCAAACAACTAGCAGTTTCAATGTTCCACAAATGGTTAGAGACACCCCGAGAGGGATCGTGGCGGCGACACAAGTGCCCCGTTGGCTTCCCCGACCGTTGCAGTAACTACCCACTAGGGACTTATTTTCAACTTAGTAGAATTCATGACACATTAGAATTGTTGACTTAGGTTGTTTAGTTCAGAAAAGTACATCTCCATGCTTTAATAACACCTCTCCACTAATCAGCTCTAACACCATTAACCAACACATTTTAACCATTAGTTATTTTAGTGTCTCAAAACAATTGAAGAGTATCAAATTATCCACATAGTGGTCTACAAGACTATGCAGGTTTTTCTATTTCATACTACTGCCACATGCATAGCATTTTTCCGATCTAACACATTAACCAAGCAACCAAAACAACTCTCCAACAAATATAAGTGAAGAACAAGAGAGTTTAACTTAACAACTAGCAGCTCTAAACAAAATAAAAGCTAAAAGCGAGAGCTTACTAGAAAACAGACAGTAGCTAAGAATACTCAAAAATATATAAGCGAAGCAAAAGAGTATTCAAACGAAAAAGCGGAGCGTGTCTCTATCCCACACAAATAAAGCTAGGATCCAACAAAGATATGACCAGCAAACAAACAAATAAAACTGAAAGTAAAAAGACTCTCCAAGCATAGCACATAATATGTAAAGTGATAAAAACGAAGTTCAACGAAGACGACCTTATGATAGTCGATGAAGATGAGGGGATGCCTTGGGCATCCCCAAGCTTTGACTCTTGATAGTTCTTGATATTCAGAGGGGGTGCCATGGGGGCATCCCCAAGATTGAGCTTTGATCCATCCTCGATTCCTTCATATTTCTCTCCTTTGGAACTTAAAAACTCCCTTCACACAAAACTTCTCATAATTTGATTAGAGGGTTAGTGCTCATAAATTAAAACGCACATGTGTTCAACTCATGACAAATTACAAACCAACTTTATTAGACATTATCTAAAGTTTACTAAGCCTCAATGTGGCACTCCACCCCTAGAGTATCACATATGACGATGGTAAAGAGACAAATGCAAAATAAAAGCAGAATCTGTCAAAATCTGAACAGTCTGTAAAGATCAAATTCTTCGAGGCACTTCTGCAGCTCAAATCAAAAAACTTAAAACTAACGAAAGATAGATAAAAGCATCAGGCTTACTGTAAAAAATTATCAGAAAAGATAAAATTCTGGCAATTTTAGGATTTTCGTGCAACAGGCGCACATAATCTGTTTTTGGACAGCAACACAATACCTCGCACTTTCAATGCATTAGAGTCTAAACTTGGCACAAAAAACTAAAAGAAAAAGATACAATGAAGTTGATACAAAGGTAATAACTTCATGACTCAAGAAAAACAAAAAGCAAACTGAAAGTAAAAGATGGGTTTCTCCCAACAAGCGCTTTTCTTTAACGCCTTTTAGCTAGGCGCAATGCTAAATATCAAGTTTTTTCGAAATCCAATGCAACTTTTCCTTCAATAAGCACTTCTTTCTCTTTGAGGGGAAAGGAGAACGTGCCCCTAATGGGAAAACGAAAACGTATGCAACCCTTTTTAACATCAACAAAATCTCCCACGGAACAAAGGAAAGATCTTCCAAGAACAATATTAGCTTGAGTCTTTGACTCAAGAACCAAGAAATCAACCAAAGCAGTATTATGTTTAAAAGTGACAAGGACTTCATTAATTCTTTTCTAAATTTTTGAAGAGCTACCATCAGAATGAGAGTGACAAAAAGGGTAATCAAATAAGTCTCCAAAATTCATAGCATCGAAAACCATTTTAGGCATAGTTGACATCATAGAACCAATATCACAATAAGCAAGGAACCTTTGATCATTTATTTCAATAGGGATATACGTTTCCCAATCTCCATTTATTTCAAGGGTTTGATAATCTTTAGAGCTCATCTCTATTTCATTTAAATTTAGATTACATAAGATATTTTCTATCTTATCTAATCTACCATGTATTCCATTAGTTTTCTCATTGGTGGGAAAAACAACTAAACCTTTTATAATTCTCAGGGATTCTAATTCATCAATTTCAAGAAAGTTTACTCCAGTAATGACATCCAAAACATGCTTCCATGCATCAGATAGTCCATAATAAAAGCATCTCAGTAAAACACACATAGCAAGCATGGGTTGGATCTTTTGATGTAATTCTGAAATTCTATCCCAAGCATTTTTTAAACTTTCTTCTCCCTTTTGTTTGAAGGAAAAGAACTCGGCTAAGAGAGGCATATCAAGAGTGGTAAAGCTAGACATAAAGACAACATAAAATAACAGGACAGGAATAAAGACTACACTAATTTTTTTGGGTTTTAAAATTTTGAAACAGGAAAATAAACTAAACGAGATATAAAGCAAGCAAGAAAAAAACAAAGCAAAGAGATTGAGAGTATGAGATTCCCCTTGCTGTAGCTCCAAAGTCCCCGGCAACAGCGCCAGAAAACTGCTTGATGGTGGATATTGATAAGTTGGGTGGTGCCCCAAGCGAAGGCGGAATTGTAGCTAGTAGCAGTTTTCCCTCAATTAAAGAACCGAGGTTTATCGAACCAGTAGGACTTTGAAATCAACAACGAGGTGAATGTTGAAGATCTCTGGCGCTTAACCTTCAACAGACGTGGACCTGCACACACTCAACCAAAATACTTTGCCCCCAACGGCGGAGAGGTTGTCAATCTCTCCGGTCTCGCAGAACACAAAGCGGTTAATTGTACGATGAAATAGATAAAATATGAAAAGTGACCAGAGGAGTAATGATGATTAAAATCAAGTAAATGAGGTTGAAAACAATGTAGAAAGATGGACCGGGGGCCATGGGTTCACTAGTGGAGTCTCTCAAGTAAATAAAATATGCATGTGATGGGTGAACGAATTACAGCTAGGCAATTGACAAGATCATGACACAAACCCAATTTAGCTATGACAAAAAGGACATGATAATATTTATGGAGGCATCACGACAAGGAACAAAGACCGTTGAGTCCAACTGCGTCTTTGTCTAAATAGGCCACCGTGGGATCGCTATCCAGCCTGTCACCCAACGGTATTAAGTTGCAAGCAACAGACAATTGCATTAAGTAAAGTGCATGAAGTAAGCAACACTAATATCAAAATAATCATTAACACCGCTGTTTTACCCTTAGTAGCAACAGCACACCCTCGCCCTTAGACGTTTCTGTCACTCGTGCCCAGGAACAAAAGGGGGCATGAACCCACTATCTAGCATAAATACCCTCTCTTGGAGATACACACAATCACTTGGCAAAAGTAACTACGCACATCGGAGAGCATGCAAGAACATAAATTACTCATATAAGAATCATGCACAATCTGAACATAACTTCATAATCCATCGGATCCCAGCAAACACATCACATAGCATTACAATAATCGATCTTGATCATGTTAGGCAGCTCACAAGATCATAAGACATGAAGCACAAGAGAGAGAGACTACCATCTAGCTACTGCCATGGACCCGTAGTCAAGGGTGAGACTACTCACAAATCATTCCGGAGGAAGGCATGTCGATGAAGAGCCCTCCGGGATCAGTTTAGATTAGACCCCGAACTAGGGTTTTCGGTGACGACGCGTCGGGGTCGAGTTTCTAGAAAATAATCACCGCCTTGACGTTTTTAGGTTAATTGTGATTTTATAGGAGTCGGAGGGGGCCGAGGAGGTGCCCACATTGCAGGGGCAGGCCCCACCCGCGGGGTCCCCCCAGGCCGCGGCAGCTACCCGTGTGTGCCCTGTGGGTTGACTCCGAGGCTGCCCTTCGGACTCCGTCTTCGTCTTGGCGTAAAAATAATCCCCGTAAATTTTCGTCCAATTCCGAGAATATTTCCAGAAGTAAATTTCTGAAACAAAAAGACAGCAAAAACAGGGAACTGGCACTGGGCATCTTGTCAATAGGTTAGTCCGACAAAATGCATAAAAATGATATAAATGACAGTAAAAACATGTGACAATATCACAAAACTAGCATGGATCACTCAAAAATTATAGATACGTTTGAGACGTATCACTTGCAACTTAATACCGATGGGTGACAGGCTGGATAGCGATCCCACGGTGGACTTTTTAGACAAAGATGCAGTTGGACTCAACGGTCTTTGTTCATTGTCGTGATGCCTACTTAAATATTTTATCATGTTCTCTTTGTCATAGCTAGATTAAGTTTGTGTTATTATCTTTTCAATTGCCCAACTCGGTCCATCTTTTTACATTGATTGCAACTTTTATTGATCACTTTTCACCATCATTACTCCTCTGGTCTCTCACATCCCGAATTTTGGCCCTATAAAATTTTCTTTGACAAAACCAAAATTTGGATTTGAATTTGAATCTTCTGATCCTGGCCCTCTATTTTAGTCCACATTTCCAAAACCCTCAAGGTTCACAAAATATTTGTCTTTTCCTTAATACAAAAGGGGCCTAAACCCTAGCCTTCCAAAGGAGCTATATCAAGGGTGACTTCAAAAATTCCCCAAAAATTCCTGAGTGATCCCCAACTAGAGTAGAACCCATTTATGCAAAAATATTGGGTGACTTGTTAGGAAAAGATTTGACTTTTCCCCCTGATTTATTTTCGGCCGAAAACCCCAAAACCCTAGCTTTCCAAAGGAAGTAGGTCAAAACCATTTTCAAAAATTCTACAAAAAATTCAGGGAAGATCTCCAACAAGTGTGTAACCCAAATATGTAAAAATATCTGATACCTTTCTAAGGAAATAATTGAGTTTTTCCCTGTTTTACCTTCTGGCCTAAACTTGTTATTTTTGGGAACCCTACTAAACTTTTTCCAAAAATTCTAAAAACCCTAAGGTAGATGCTCCTAACCAATACCTACCTCCTGTAATTTTTCTGGAGAAATATCTTTTATTTTAGTTGCCCAAAACCCAATTTCCCTTTTCAGCCGAAGGTGTTCGATGAAATTTTTGTATAGGGAAAGTTTGATTTTGGGAAAATTTTGTTCTGAAAAGTTGTGGGAAATTTGATTTGGCGCAAGGTGACGCGAACCGTTTTCACTTTAGTGAACTAGGCTGAGAGAAACAAGTTGATGCCGATTTCGGCATGGTCTGGACAGTGGCCATGGCCGCACCCGACGGCGCCGCCACTTTGTGGTCGTCGCCGGTCTGCCTCTCCCCGCTGCTTCCCTTGCCCCCAGGCTGCTCCTCCTCTCCCTGGACCACCCCATCGGCCGCGCGTCACCACCACCCTCCCGTGCACCGTCGGCCGCATGGCGACGCGCCGCACGCACAGGAGCCGCGGGACCCCGCCCGCCTGTAGCCACCCTGTGCGCCCGTGCCGTCGAGCTTATCCGCCCCGCCGCGAAACCCGTCGTCCAGTCAATGCGACACCCGCTCCGCGACGCGCCGTTCCTACAGCATCGACGCGATGCCCGCCGGCAACGGGGACACCTCACCACCACCCCGCCGTCCGCCAGTGCCACGATGCCCCGTTCCTATCCTCTGCCGCGTGTTTTCCGTCGACAGCGGGGCCTGACGGCTACACCGACGACGCCATGGCCGTCGTCTCACCACTGCAGCGCCCGGACACCTCACCACGGCCACCGTCGTCGGGAGGCTATAAAAATCCCACCCCTGCCTCCCTCGAGCAGCCACGAAGCCACACACCTCTCCCTCCCCTCCAGCAGCCGCCCCCTCCCTCCATTGCACCCAGAGCCGCCTCAATCGCCGCCAGCGAGTCTGACCTAGCCACTCGGGCTCTGGCCAAATTCGTCGCCTACAAAGCTCCTCTGCCAAATTAAACCCACCCCTAGCCTCCCTACGATGTCATGATCCCATAGCCACCCTCGCCGGGGAAAATAGCGGTCGGCATCGTCGTGTTCATCTTCGACCACCGCCGGCCTCCTCGGTCGACGACGCCGCTGCAGCTCCCAACCTCCCCACCCCCCGTGAGCACGCCGACGAGCTGCACCCTGCCTCCCCGAGCCTCCCTGCTTCCCCTCCCCCTCTTCCCTATCGCCACGGCCGCCGGAGAAGTTCGCCGGTGAGTTCGCCGGAGACGGTGATCCCCGTTCCTCTGTTTCTTTTCTCTACGCGCGTACCTGTTCAGTTAAGTGGGCCGTTGACAGGTGGGCCCCGGCAGTCAGGCTTTTAAGCATAAACCAACCGTTTTGTTTTTTTATTTTCTCTGTTTTTGAAATGGCAGATTTTAGGCCAAACTTTGAAAGGGTATATCTTCCTCAAAAATAATCAGAAAATTATGAAACCTTTTGCAGTAGCTTTGTTTTGAAATTCTCTATCCAATGGCACTGGTTTTGAAATATTTGAAGCTCATTTGCTTGGGAAGTTGTTGTGTATCTTTTGGAAGGTTTATAATGCCTAGTTTTGATTTCTTTAATAGATTCCGACCAACTTATCGAAGGAGAAGTTGATCCCCCAACGGAAGGCAAGCCATCAGCCCCCAACCATCCGTTCCCAAGTCATCGATGCCTTATTTGACTTGTTTGTTACTTGTTTGCGCGATAGTTGCATCCCACATGTCTTATTTCATGCCTATTATTTCATGTGACCTAATGCTACTTTTACTTTCTGCAATACGATAAACTCATGTTCCGTGAGTTGAGTTCCGGCCGGCGACTAAATACATGTTGGGCACCGCCCGCGTGGATTGAATCTCGCCTACTTTCAGTATTTTTATTTCAAGTAACTTTACTTTCCTGCAATACGATAAACCCATCAAGTGTGGGTTGAGTTCCGGCCGGCGACTAAATACATGTCGGGCTCCGCCCACATGGATTGAATCTCGTCTACTTTCCGTAGAGTGGGGTGTGCGTATTTATTTACTCAACCCGTGGTTGCAACTGGCCGGAGACATCTCCGTCCTCGCCCGGTTGATTTTGTTATTTTCTTACTCAACCCGTGGCTGCAACTGGCCGGAGACATCTCCGTCCTCGCCTGGTTGATTTTGTTATTTTCTTACTCGACCCATGGCTGCAACTGGCCGGAGGCATCTCCGTCCTCGCCCGGTTGATTTTTTCATTTTAATTTCTTACTCGACCCGTGGCTGCTACTGGCCGGAGACATCTCCGTCCTCGCCCGGTTGACCTTACTTTGCCTTACTGAATTGCTATGTGGTTATTTTATGCTCATATATATCTTGTGTACTAACGTTTGTTGCTGTCTTGTGGTTGAGAATAAAATTGACTAAAAAGATAACCACCTCTGTCGACTAGATTGAGTCTTATAGTGCCACTCGCCAAACACACCCGCACAACCATGCGTCGTTGAAATGGGTAGACCGTAGCTTAGTAGCCTATCGAGTCTCTTTTGATGCTACCCACTTGGCAAGTCTAGTCGGTTACTGCATAGTTGTGGTCGGGGCTAGTCTTGTGAAGGTTCCGGAGCTAGGCGTTGCTCATGAGTTGGGGACGTGCCGGATTCACTTCGTCATAAGACTTAGCCCGAGTGGTAAGTCGGTAGCTATACAAGGAGTGTCTTGGTAGAGCGGACGGCTACGGGGGAATAGGTTTGTGCTGTCGCCATGATGGGTGTAGTACTTCGGTACCGGCGGTACAAGCTTAGACCCCAACGTGTGGATAAAAGTTGCAACCTCTCGAGAGTGTCAAATCTAGAATCTAGTATTGTTCCTACTTAAGGAACGGTGTTGGGTCCAGTCACACTAGAGTCAGTCCAGTCGAACACGGAGAAATAAATTCACTAAGTGGCCAGAGCTGGCCAAAGTTGAATGAGCTGAAAAGTGGACCATAGTTGGTCAAAGCCAAGCCCAGAAGTGGACCAGAGTTGGTCAAGCTTGAGAACACAAGTGTTGTGGGGAGTGTTGTGTGGAAATGAGACTCGTTCTCATAAGCCACTGGTTTCGTCACAGGTAAGTAGGTAAGTTAAGTCCAACCGTTAAGCTTGGACTCGCACCTGCACCCATGCCATGCCATATAGGACCGTTGGTTACGGTTGATTGAGGATTGATGTCTTGCGAGTACATTCCATGTACTCACCTAGCTTTTCATGTGGCCAGATCCTCCTACCCCTGTCGCCGAGTACCCCTTATACGAGAACTAGATCCGGTATCCAGGCAGAGCCCTGTGGAGTTAGGCCCTCTTCGTCGCACGCTTCCGCCAATCCGCTGACGCCCTCTGATGAAGTCATGTTCGATAAATAATGTACAAACTGTTGTGTGCGCTAGGGCGCAGCCTTGTAATGAGACCCTTGTAATCCATCGTCAGTTCCCGACCCCTTAATAAAGTGGTTATGTTCTGTTATCAAGTTGTCATATATTCAGTGCTCCTGGGACTGATATATGGGGTAACTCGATCTCCGGATCGGGGTGCCACAGAGCTTGGTATCAGAGCCTAACTGCCTGTAGGATACCCTAGTTCCAAACGGAGCTTTAGATAGCGAACGTTGCTTTGCTTTTAATTGTTTCTCTATTTGTTTGTGTTTTTCTAACCCTGCAACTCACATTTTTGGCTTCTACCTCTGGTACAGATGAAGTTCGAGCTACCCGTAGAAACCCCCGCCTTGAACGTTCCCGGCATGCCGCAATTACTCCGGGAGATTTGGGCACACCTCTACCCAACCTCTCCTCCCCCGACGTACCGCGTACTCGCCTCCCGCTCTGGTGGGACTCACCCTGAGTTCGTCGCCACCGTCTACTTGTGCGCCTCGCCCGTGGGCCATGGGCCCACATACGCCCTCTCCTCCGGCGTCCACCCCCAGGAGACCCGAGCCATCCAAGAAGCTGCCGCAGATGCCATCATTCTCCTCCGCACCCACGACCCTATCATGAGGAGGTGCCCCCTCTATACACACCTCCCAAGGTTGGATTGGGGCAACGGAGATGTCCTCTTTCCCAACCCGAGGAATCTCTCTTCAAAGCTCACCGCCCTTCTCCGGTACACATCCTACCTCCACCAGTATCTGCACGACACACCTTCTCACGCCAGCATGGCTACGGTTGAAGCAACAGGAGCACCAGGACTCGGTCCTTCCCACAAGATCCCTCCGTATTCAACCCACCTTCCCCGTACTCTTGACCAGCTGAGAGCAAAACTCGCTTCCACTCCCGCTCGAGCCACCGCGTTCCGTAGTTCTAGCGCCCCTCCTTGCTTCTTCACTGGATACACTCAGGAACCTCAGGCTCAGTGTCTCCGCGTCGACATCGGTACACCCTTCCCCTCGTACACCCCCAGAACGCTGGGAAGGAGCATCAACGGCATCGACATCATCGCACCTGCCACTCCCCTTGAGATGTAGCTCTGGACGCTAGCCTCAGGAGCATTAGCGCTTGCATCCTAGTTGTGTATCGTAGTCGGTGATCGCGTAGTCCGACATGCACGTGAATAATGTAGGAGTAATGGCTTGTTCCTCGCACAATATTGTGTACCATGTGTCATGTAACCCAACTCTCCATTGTATAAAAACGCCCTGGTTTTATCTCTTGCTTTTATTTGGATCTTCTTGGGTGTTGCATTTCTTCTCCCCTTATGGAAGCTCATGGCACCCGTCAACCCCACCTTCAACCACCAGGATGAGTCCCAACACAGGTACAAGAGGCAGCCAAGGAACCCCAATCCGCCGATCAGCCCGACAAGCCGGCATGGACCCAATGCCCCCACAGCCGCCAACTCCACCGGAACCAACTCCAAGCCAGCTATTGTTGATGATGGATGAACGCCACCAGCTGTACATGACTCAAATTATGAGAGAATTTGGCACCTACATGCAAGCACAGAACGCCCCTCGCCCGACCCGGTCCAAGCTGCAAGACTTCCAGCGTACTCGGCCACCCCAGTTCTCGCAGGCCACCAACCCACTCGAAGCAGATGATTGGCTCCGTACCATGGAAAAGAAGTTAGAGATCGCTCACGTTGATGAGCAAGACAAGGTACCTTTTGTCACTCACTATCTTGAAGGACCAGCCGATGTGTGGTGGGACAATCAGAAAGATATGAGAGGAAATGGAACCACTATCACCTGGAACGAATTCCAAGACATCTTCCGTAAAGCCTACATACCCTCAAGCCTTATGAAGATGAAGCAGCAAGAACTCCTAGCACTCACTCAAGGCAACTCAACTGTAAGCGAGTACCTGACCAAGTTCAACGACCTTGCCCGCTATGCCCCTGATGACGTCAACACAGATGAAAAGAAGAAGGACCGATTTCTCCATGGAATGCATCAGGCAATCAAAACTCAGCTCAGCGTCCTACAGTTTCCAGATTTTCAAGCCATGGTAAACACCGCACTGATTTCAGAGAAGGAACACCGCACCATCTATGACTCCCACAAGAAGAAGTTTGAGTCTCGCAAGCACCAGCCAGAAGAAGCCCACAAGAAGCCACGTACCTGGTCACCCAACTCACAGACCACTGCACCTCCAACTACCTGGACCCCACCCAGAAAGGAAGGATACCCCCGCAATGAGTTCTACCACAAGCGTCCACTCGTGGATGACTGCAAGAGGGAAAATTCCTGCTTTAAGTGCGGCAAAAAGGGGCACTACATAGCTGATTGCCCGTTGACCAAGAACAACAATGGCAGTAACAACAATAGCAACCTCAACAACCCTCCCGCCGGAACAATGAAGCCACCTCAAGTCGCTCGTGTCCACCACATGTCCGCCGATGAGACCTACGAAGCTTCAGATGTGATGCTTGGTATGTGAACCACCAACGCTAAACTTGCAATAATTTTTGTTGACCATGGAACTCCCCACTCTCTCGTCAGAAGGTTTCGTTGCAAGGCACCGTTTTATGTTTTTCCCTAGACTTGGACCTAAGCCACGAGTTCACGCGTGAGGAATGTTCCCTTCAAAGTTTGGACAAGCCAGAACGCCACACCCACAGCAGAATCACAAGGATAAATAAGTAAAAAGAGGACAAACCACCAAAGAGGAAGTCCCTGGAAATGAGAGAATTCTTGAGAGCGGAATAACCATACCTATTCCATGAGCAACTCGAATCTCGGGGACGAGATTCATTTTAAGGGGGGAAGGTTTGTCACATCCCGAATTTTGGCCCTATAAAATTTTCTTTGACAAAACCAAAATTTGGATTTGAATTTGAATCTTCTGATCCTGGCCCTCTATTTTAGTCCACATTTCCAAAACCCTCAAGGTTCACAAAATATTTGTCTTTTCCTTAATAAAAAAGGGGCCTAAACCCTAGCCTTCCAAAGGAGCTATATCAAGGGTGACTTCAAAAATTCCTGAGTGATCCCCAACTAGAGTAGAACCCATTTATGCAAAAATATTGGGTGACTTGTTAGGAAAAGATTTGACTTTTCCCCCTGATTTATTTTCTGCCGAAAACCCCAAAACCCTAGCTTTCCAAAGGAAGTAGGTCAAAACCATTTTTAAAAATTCTACAAAAATTCAGGGAAGATCTCCAACAAGTGTGTAACCCAAATATGTAAAAATATCTGATACCTTTCTAAGGAAATAATTGAGTTTTCCCCTGTTTTACCTTCTGGCCTAAACTTGTTATTTTTGGGAACCCTACTAACATTTTCCAAAAATTCTAAAAACCCTAAGGTAGATGTTCCTAACCAATACCTACCTCCTGTAATTTTTCTGGAGAAATATCTTTTATTTTAGTTGCCCAAAACCCAATTTCCCTTTTCAGCCGAAGGTGTTCGATGAAATTTTTGTATAGGGAAAGTTTGGATTTTGGGAAAATTTTGTTCTGAAAAGTTGTGGGAAATTTGATTTGGCGCAAGGTGACGCGAACCGTTTTCACTTTAGTGAACTAGGCTGAGAGAAACAAGTTGATGCCGATTTCGGCATGGTCTGGGCAGTGGCCATGGCCGCACCCGACGGCGCCGCCACTTTGTGGTCGTCGCCGGTCTGCCTCTCCCCGCTGCTCCCCTTGCCCCCAGGCTGCTCCTCCTCTCCCTGGACCACCCCATCGGCCGCGCGTCGGCACCACCCTCCCGTGCACCGTCGGCCGCATGGCGACGCGCCGCACGCACAGGAGTCGCGGGACCCCGCCCACCTGTAGCCACCCTGTGCGCCCGTGCCGTCGAGCTTATCCGCCCCGCCGCGAAACCCGTCGTCCAGTCAATGCGACACCCGCTCCACGACGCGCCGTTCCTACAGCATCGACGCGATGCCCGCCGGCAACGGGGACACCTCACCACCACCCCGCCGTCCGCCAGTGCCACGATGCCCCGTTCCTATCCTCTGCCGCGTGTTTCCCGTCGACAGCGGGGCCTGACGGCTACACCGACGACGCCATGGCCGTCGTCTCACCACTGCAGCGCCCGGACACCTCACCACGGCCACCGTCGTCGGGAGGCTATAAAAAGCCCACCCCTGCCTCCCTCGAGCAGCCACGAAGCCACACACCTCTCCCTCCCCCTCCAGCAGCCGCCCCCTCCCTCCATTGCACCCAGAGCCGCCTCAATCGCCGCCGGCGAGTCTGACCTAGCCACTCGGGCTCTGGCCAAATTCGTCGCCTACAAAGCTCCTCTGCCAAATTAAACCCACCCCTAGCCTCCCTACGATGTCATGATCCCGTAGCCACCCTCGCCGGGGAAAATAGCGGTCGGCATCGTCGTGTTCATCTTCGACCACCGCCGGCCTCCTCGGTCGACGACGCCGCTGCAGCTCCCAACCTCCCCACCCCCCGTGAGCACGCCGACGAGCTGCACCCTGCCTCCCCAAGCCTCCCTGCTTCCCCTCCCCCTCTTCCCTATCGCCACGGCCGCCAGAGAACCTCGCCGGTGAGTTCGCCGGAGACGGTGATCCCCGTTCCTCTGTTTCTTTTCTCTGCATGCGTACCTATTCAGTTAAGTGGGCCATTGACAGGTGGGCCCCGGCAGTCAGGCTTTTAAGCATAAACCAACCGTTTTGTTTTTTTATTTTCTCTGTTTTTGAAATGGCAGATTTTAGGCCAAACTTTGAAAGGGTATATCTTCCTCAAAAATAATCAGAAAATTATGAAACCTTTTGCAGTAGCTTTGTTTTGAAATTCTCTATCCAATGGCACTGGTTTTGAAATATTTGAAGCTCATTTGCTTGGGAAGTTGTTGTGTATCTTTTGGAAGGTTTATAATGCCTAGTTTTGATTTCTTTAATAGATTCCGACCAACTTATCGAAGGAGAAGTTGATCCCCCAATGGAAGGCAAGCCATCAGCCCCCAACCATCCGTTCCCAAGTCATCGATGCCTTATTTGACTTGTTTGTTACTTGTTTGCGTGATAGTTGCATCCCACATGTCTTATTTCATGCCTATTATTTCATGTGACCTAATGCTACTTTTACTTTCTGCAATACGATAAACTCATGTTCCGTGAGTTGAGTTCTGGCCAGCGACTAAATACATGTTGGGCACCGCCCGCGTGGATTGAATCTCGCCTACTTTCAGTATTTTTATTTCAAGTAACTTTACTTTCCTGCAATACGATAAACCCATCAAGTGTGGGTTGAGTTCCGGCCGGCGACTAAATACATGTCGGGCTCCACCCACGTGGATTGAATCTCGTCTACTTTCCGTAGAGTGGGGTGTGCGTATTTATTTACTCCACCCGTGGTTGCAACTGGCCGGAGACATCTCCGTCCTCGCCCGGTTGATTTTGTTATTTTCTTACTCAACCCGTGGCTGCAACTGGCCGGAGACATCTCCGTCCTCGCCCGGTTGATTTTGTTATTTTCTTACTCGACCCGTGGCTGCAACTGGCCGGAGGCATCTCCGTCCTCGCCCGGTTGATTTTGTCATTTTAATTTCTTACTCGACCCGTGGCTGCTACTGGCCGGAGACATCTCCGTCCTCGCCCGGTTGACCTTACTTTGCCTTACTGAATTGCTATGTGGTTATTTTATGCTCATGTATATCTTGTGGACTAACGTTTGTTGCTGTCTTGTGGTTGAGAATAAAATTGACTAAAAAGATAACCACCTCCATCGACTAGATTGAGTCTTATAGTGCCACTCGCCAAACACACCCGCACAACCATGCGTCGTTGAAATGGGCAGACCGTAGCTTAGTAGCCTATCGAGTCTCTTTTGATGCTACCCACTTGGCAAGTCTAGTCGGTTACTGCATAGTTGTGGTCGGGGCTAGTCTTGTGAAGGTTCTGGAGCTAGGCGTTGCTCATGAGTTGGGGACGTGCCGGATTCACTTCGTCATAAGACTTAGCCCGAGTGGTAAGTCGGTAGCTATACAAGGAGTGTCTTGGTAGAGCGGACGGCTACGGGGGAATAGGTTTGTGCTGTCGCCATGATGGGTGTAGTACTTCGGTACCGGCGGTACAAGCTTAGACCCCAACGTGTGGATAAAAGTTGCAACCTCTCGAGAGTGTCAAATCTAGAATCTAGTATTGTTCCTACTTAAGGAACGGTGTTGGGTCCAGTCACACTAGAGTCAGTCCAGTCGAACACGGAGAAATAAATTCACTAAGTGGCCAGAGCTGGCCAAAGTTGAATGAGCTGAAAAGTGGACCATAGTTGGTCAAAGCCAAGCCCAGAAGTGGACCAGAGTTGGTCAAGCTTGAGAACACAAGTGTTGTGGGGAGTGTTGTGTGGAAATGAGACTCGTTCTCATAAGCCACGGTTTCGTCACAGGTAAGTAGGTAAGTTAAGTCCAACCGTTAAGCTTGGACTCGCACCTGCACCCATGCCATGCCATATAGGACCGTTGGTTACGGTTGATTGAGGATTGATGTCTTGCGAGTACATTCCATGTACTCACCTGGCTTTTCATGTGGCCAGATCCTCCTACCCCTGTCGCCGAGTACCCCTTATACGAGAACTAGATCCGGTATCCAGGCAGAGCCCTGTGGAGTTAGGCCCTCTTCGTCGCACGCTTCCGCCAATCCGCTGACGCCCTCTGATGAAGTCATGTTCGATAAATAATGTACAAACTGTTGTGTGCGCTAGGGCGCAGCCTTGTAATGAGACCCTTGTAATCCATCGTCAGTTCCCGACCCCTTAATAAAGTGGTTATGTTCTGTTATCAAGTTGTCATATATTCAGTGCTCCTGGGACTGATATATGGGGTAACTCGATCTCCGGATCGGGGTGCCACATGGTCCATTTTCATAATTCATCTATTTCACTATACAATTAACCGCTTTGTTTTCTATGAGACCGAAAAGATTGACAACCTTTCCGCCGTTGGGGGCAAAGTATTTTGGTTGAGTGTGTGCAGGTCCATGTCTGTTGAAGATTAAGTGCCAGAGATCTTCAACATTCACTTTGTTGTTGATTTCAAGGTCCTACTGGTTCGATAAACCTCAGTTCGTTATCGAGGGAAAACTGCTGCTTGCTACATCTCCGCCTTCGCTTGGGGCACCACTCAACTCTTCAACAGTAGCAATCAAGCTCTTTTCTGGCGCCGTTGCCAGGGACCTTGGAGCTACAGCAAGGGGAGTCTCACACTCTAAATCACTTTACTTTGTTTTTGTCTTGCTTGTTTTATTTCTCGTTAGCTTATTTTTCTTGTTGCAAAATTTCAAAACCCAAAAAAATTAGTGTAGTCTTTATTCCTGTCTTGTTATTTTATTTTATCATTATGTCTTCCACTGAAAATACCAAGTTGTGTGACTTTACTAGCACTAATAACAATTATTTCATATGCTCTCCAATTGCTCCACCTGCCTTGTTAAATCTTGTTATGAAAGAGCAATTTTCTGGTGCTAGTACTGATGATGCCGCCTCTCATTTAAATAACTTTGTTGAGTTATGTGATATGCAAAAGTATAAAGAGGTAGAAAGTGACATCATAAAACTGAAGCTTTTCCCTTTCTCTTTGAGAGGGAGAGCGAAAGAATGGTTATTGTCTTTGCCTAGAAATAGCATTGATTCTTGGATTAAATGCAAAGATGCTTTTATTAGAAAATATTATCCACCTGCTAAAATCATACAATTAAGGAGTAACATTATGAAATTTAGACAATTCGATAATGAACATGTTTCTCAAGCTTGGGAGAGAATGAAATTTATGGTTAAAAATTATCCCACGCATGGATTAACTATGTGGATGGTTATCCAAACCTTTTATGCAGGTTTGAATTTTTCTTCGAGGAACCTCTTGGACTCGGTAGCAGGAGGTACCTTCATGTCCACAACATTAGGTGCAGCAACTAAACTCTTGGATGATATGATGACAAATTATTCGCAATGGCATACCGAAAGAGCTCCAAGTGGTAAGAAGGTAAATTCTGTCGAGGAAATTTCCTCTTTGAGTGATAAGGTTGATATGATTATGTCTATGCTTGCTACCAATCAGTCCCATATTGATCCTAATAATGTCCCACTTGCTTCATTAATTTCCCAAGAAAAGGATCAAGTTGATGTTAATTTTCTTATTAGAAGTAACTTCAACAATAATGCTTATCGAAATAATTTTGGTAGTAACAACTATAAGCCTTATCCTCCCAATAATGGCAACTCTTATGGAAATTCCTATGGTAATTCTTATAATACTAATAAGAATATGTCCTCTGATCTTGAAAATATTTTAAAATAATTTATCACTTCGAAAAAAGCTTTCAAAAAAACCGTCGAAGAGAAACTTGAAAAATTGGATAGACTTGTCTCTAAAGTGGAAGATCTTGCTCATGATGTTGAAATTTTAAAAATTAGAACCACTCCTCTTCAAGACAAGCCTACTGAATCTTTAAATGCTATTTCTATTCAAATTAATGAGAATGAAAGGATGATGGCTCGCTTGAAAGCTAGGTGGGCTAGAGAGAAAGAAGAAGCTAGAATTGCTGAAATGAATAGGAAAACTGTTAAAGTTTATACTATCCAAACTACTAATGAGGAACCTCCTAGCCTATTTAAATATGATGAAATTGATTTTTATAATTGCAATCTTGCTGAAGTCATAAAGTTCATACAAAAACTTGCTAAGTCACCGGATGCTAGTAAATTAAATATTGCCTTCACCAAACATATTACCGATGCTCTTATCAAGGCTAGGGAAGAAAAGCTTAAGCTAGAAACTTCTATTCCTAGAAAATTAGAAGATGGATGGGAACCCACTATTAAGATGAAAATAAATGACTTTGATTGTAATACTTTGTGTGATCTTTGTGCTAGTGTTTCTGTTATGCCTAAAAGTTTCTATGATATGCTCAATTTAAATCCTTTGGAGGAGTGCTATTTAAATGTTCATCTTGCTGATTCTTCTAAAAAGAAACCTTTGGGTAGAGTTGATGATGTCCTTATTGTTGTTAATGATAACTATGTTCCCGTTGACTTTATTGTTATGGACATTGAGTGCAATGCTTCTTGTCCTATTATTTTGGGGAGACCATTTTTGAGAACCGTTGGTGCCATTATTGATATGAAAGAGGGAAATATAAGATTTCAGTTCCCCTTCAGAAGAGGGATGGAGCACTTCCCTAGAAAGAAAAAAAGCTTCCTTTTGAATCAATCATAAGGTCAAGCTATGCTCTTGATGTTGCAAAGGCCTCCGAAAAAACTTGATATTTGGCATTGCGCCTAGCTAAAAGGCGTTAAAGAAAAGTGCTTGTTGGGAGGCAACCCATCTTTTACTTTCAGTTTGCTTTTTATTTTTCTTGAGTATTGGAGTTTTTGCCTCTGTAGCAACTTCATTGTATCTTTTTCTTTTGGTTTTTTGTGCCAAGTTTAGCCTCTAATGCATTGAAAGTGCGAGGTGTTGTTTTGCTGTCCAGAAACAGATTTCTGTCCTTCACTGTTCGAAAATCCAAAACACTCTGAATTTTATGTTTTTCTGAAATTTTTAGACAGCAAGCCTGATACTTTTATCTATCTTTCGTTAGTTTTGAGTTTTCTGATTTGAGCTACAGAAGTGCCTCGAACAATTCGATCTTTATAGACTGTTCAGATTTTGACAGATTCTGCTTTTATTTTGCATTCGTCTCTTTACTATCGTTAAATGTGATACTCTAGAGGTGGAGTGCCACATTGAGACTTAGTGAACAGTAGATAATGCCTAATAAAGTTGTTTGCAATTTTTCTTGAGTGAACACATGTGCATTTTAATTTATGAGTACTAACCCTCTAATCAGTTTATGAGAAGTTTTGTGTGAAAGGAGTTTTTAAGTTCCAAAGGAGAGGATAATGAAAAAATTGAAGATGGATCAGAGCTCAAGCTTGGGGATTCCCACATGGCACCCCCTCTGAATATCAAGAACTATCAAGCTTCAAAGCTTGGGGATGCCTAAGGCATCCCCTCTTCTGCATCGACTATCATGAGGTCGTCTTCATTGAACTAAGTTTTTATCACTTTACATATTATGTGCTATACTTGGAGCGTCTTTTTTACTTTCAGTTTTGTTTTTTATTTTGTTGGTCATACGCTTGTTTGATCCTTGCTTTATTTGTGTGGGAGAGAGACACGCTACGCCTTTTCATTTGAATACTCCTGTGCTTCGCTTATATTTTGTTGAGTATTCTTAGCTACTGTTTGTTTGCTAGTAAGTTCTCATTTTTAGCTTTTATCTTATTTAGAGCTGCTAATGGTTGATGTTAAACTCTCTTGTTCTTCACTTATATTTGTTAGAGAGTTGTTTTGGTTGATTAGTTAATATGTTAGATCGGTAAAATGCTATGCATGTGCTAGTGGTATGAAGTAGAAAAAACCTGCATAGTCTTGTAGATCACTATGTGGATAATTTGATACTTTTCAATTGTTTTGAGACATTAAAATAACTAATGGTTAAAATGTGTTGGTTAATGGTGTTAGAGTTGATTAGTGGAGATGTGTTAGTAAAGCGTGGAGCCGTACTTTTCTGAACTAAACAACCTGAGTCAACAATGCTAATGTGTCATGAATTCTGCTCAGTTGAAAATAAGTTCCTAGTGGGTAGTTACTGCAACGGTGATGGCCCTTGACGTAGTTACCTGCGTCAAAAGAATATGGGTTAGGTTGAGACTCCAAGTGCAGAGTGTATAGTATAGGAAAGACAGTTTTCCCCATGAGTGGTGACTCAAGGGTTTAATATCGAACTCTCGGGGAATCAGTAGTGAAAGATTTATCTTCTTATCCTTCTCTTGAGAACCTACAAACAAAGTAAATTGTTTTATGTCCTCAACCTCACCAAGTGGTTGTCAAGCACAAGGTGTGAGAATGATATCAAAATAAAACAAATGCAAAACAATAAATAAATATGCAATGATGATAAATAAATATGCAAGGATGGTGGGAACAATGATGGATGATATTTTTGGGTTTTATATTGTGAATGCAAGATATGAAAGTATTTTTGTATTTTCGGGTTTTTAAATGGTAGAAAATGGAAAATGGATAAAAGTTGTTGGAAAGGTGTTTCTTATGATAAAAAATGGACCGGGGTTCATGGTTTCACAAATGCACTCTCTCTTTAATAAAGTGGTAGACAATGGAACACTAGAATTGACATATGAGATTGCAACAAAAAGGTTTCATGACAAGTTACTAATTATGTGGGCATCACATCTTAACATAGAGATCTTTTGTTTATTATTCTCTCTTACACTCCACCAAGATGTGAATTAAATCTTAGCACCCCAGTAATTAAAATAAATCAGAGCATAGCTTTAAGTCTTATGACATGAAGTTAAAATAAGAACATGCTATATCTAGTCATGGAGAAGTGGCAATGGTCACACCCACACCTCCGGTAGCATGGTATTTTTCTTTATCCCTAGTGAGGCAACAAAGTAAGGTAAAAATACCCAAGTGGATCGCGGAACTTCTCTCACTTTCACCGCACTAGCCACCCCCTCATTACTCCAACTAATGCACACATTCTCCCACACAAGCTCTCATAAACATGCTTGATCTAAACAAGTAGACAAGAACGGGGTACATAATATGCATCTACTTTCATAACTGAAACAAAACAATTGCAATCTCAAACATATATTAACTCATAAAGAGATCCACCACAAAGGAATTACGGTGTTCGGCAGCTCATACGGTGCTAATTAGTGAAGATCAAAGAGAGGAGAGATACATAAGTTACTTCCACAAACCCATAGTCCAGGGGTGGACTACTCCCTCTTCATCATGGAGACGGTGGAGATGACGTTGGGGGAGATGGAGACCACACCGGCAACGCCCCGCCGGAGTTTTCCCCCTCCAATCTGCAGCTCCAGGTCTCTGTTTCGGTGTTTCTGTGTTTCGACGGCGCTCCTCTCTGGAAACGTCCGGGGACTATTTTTATAGTCGGTTTTAGGTCAAGACGAAGCGGGGGACGAAGATCGACGGCATCGGAGCCAAGAGGGCCAAGTTGGTGGGTCTCACGCGATCAAGGAATCTGGCCGTGTGGGGCCCCCTCTTTTGGCCTTCGGGCTTCCACTTTTTCGCATCCTTTGCTCCTACGCTTTCTTCCTTCCAAAAACTGATGCTCGTAAATTTTCAGGTCATTTGGACGTCGTTTGGGTCCCTGAAATATCAAAATATAGAAAATAGGGTTTTCTGCCAGTGCAGGGTTAATTCCAGAAAAATAGGAAAACTGTGAAATCTTCCCAAAATCATTATAAAACAATGATATAACCCTTATATGATGCAAATATGATTGAAATATAAGTGATATAATGCAAAGTTCATGTATGCATTTTACATGCATCAAACGGTCAGGGAAGCCAACGGGGCACTTGTGTCGCCGCCACAATCCCTCTCGGGGTGTCTCTAACCATTTGTGGAACATTGAAACTGGTAGTTGTTTGCAATATACAAAATGCATTGTGAGTTTTGGTTTTTTGGCACTTCCACTTCCATATTTTGCTAGCCTCTTCGGTGCTGCGCAATGCCCTCTCTCACATTGAGATTGGTGCATACTTCACTAGTACATCCAACTCCGTGGGAGAACTTCATCCTGTTCTCCTACACATAAGCCAACTATCTCTCTCAAAACAGCCACCATACCTACCTATCACGGCATTTCCATAGCCGTTCCGAGATACATTGCCATGCAACATCCATCATTACATTACATGACTTGATGTCGTTCTTCATTACCATATAGTTTGCTTGATCATTGAGTTAGTGTGCTGCGTTGCTTGCCACATGTTCTACTTTTTTTCCACACTACGTTCGATCATGCATATCTCCTTTTATACATCATGTATTATTCTTATGAGTTATGACTACCAAAAAGTGTGATGATCCAATTGTAATATAGAGTGTTGCTCCTACAGTGAGGTATAAAATAAAAAAAAGAAGAATAAAAGAGCCCAAAGGAGGCAAATGAGAGAGCATTTAAAAGAGCCAAGGAGGCCACCCAAAATCCAAAAAATAGAAAAAGAGAGAGGGAGCAACACTACTATCCTTTTTACCACACTTGTGCTAGTAGCACCTACACTTCATTGTAGAGAGTTCTCATGTTGATTTAGTAGTATAACTAAGTGGGGAATTAAAGTTATAGAACTTGGCTTGTATATTCCAAGGATGATCCTCCTCAAGTGAGCTCTAGGTCTTCATGAGCAAGCAAGTTGGATGCACCCCCACTAGTTCCATTGGAGAGCTTTCATACACTTATAGCTCTATGTGCATTCGTTGCATGGAAATCACTACTCCTCATACAGTGTCAACTACGGGACTTCCTTCTGTCTTGTGGTTACCTTCTCCACTGTTTGAGCCTTTCTTTTTGACCTTCCAAACCTCCATCATTGTTCTCTTTGCCATAACATCTTGGTGCCAAAGCCACTTCTTACTTGCACTAGTTGAGTAGACTTCGAAACAGTTGATTTGTGAAGTAGATGGATTAGGACACTTGACTTGAGCTTGGCTATTTTCATGAATGACTAATTAGATGCTTTGAAGAATGATTAATACTTTACATTGGAGACATAATTTGCAATTCTTCTTTCCAAACCTTATGTATGGTTCCATGTCTCCAACACACTAATTCATGAAAAGCTTTTAGCATTTGTTAGCTAGCGTTTGTTAATCATTGTTTGCTTAATGTCAACTATAGACAATTATTTTGGATCACCTTATTCACATCATGTGCTTTGCATTACTATCTTGATCAAGATTATGTTGGTTGCATGACTCATCAAAAATTATTTTGTTATCACTTACCTACTCGAGGACGAGTAGGAGTTAAGCTTGGGGATGCTGATACATGTCAAACGTATCTATAATTTTTGAGTGATCCATGCTAATTTTGTGATGTTCTCACATGTTGATATTATCATATCACATTATTTTTATGCATTTTGTTGGACTAACCTATTGACAAGATGCCCAGTGCCAGTTCCCTGTTTTTGCTGTTTCTGTATTTCAAAAAATTGGACGAAAATTTACGGAGATTTTTTATGCGAAATAAGACACCCGAAGACCAAAGGGGAGCCTGAGGGGCCACCCACAGGGCACAGGCGGTCCCCTGCCATGGCCCATAGGGGACCCGCGGGTGGGACCCGCCCCTGCCCGTGGGGTACCCTCTCGGCCCCCTCCGACGCCTATAAAATCCCAATTAACCTAAAAACATCGGGGCGACCATTATTTTCTAGAGAAGTCATCCCGAGGTACCGTCACCTCAAACCCTAATTTAGGGGTGATTCTGAAGCAAATCCCGGCACCCTGCCGGAGGGGAGATCGATCCCGGAGGGCTCTTCATTGCCATGCCTTCCTCCGGGATGATTCGTGAGTAGTCCCACCTTGGACCTTGGGTCCATGGAAGTAGCTAGATGGTAGTCTCTCTCTCTTGTGCTTCATGTATTATGATCTTGTGAGCTGCCTAACATGATCAAGATCGATTATTGTAATGCTATGTGATGTGTTTGTTGGGATCCGATAGATTATAAAGTTATGATCAGATTGTGCATGATTCTTATATGTTGATTTATGTTCTTGCATGCTCTCCGATGTGCGTAGTTACTTTGGCCAAGTGATTGTGTGTATCTCCAAGAGAGAGTATTGATGCTAGATAGTGGGTTCATGCCCCCTTTTGTTCCTGGGCACGAGTGACAGAAACGTCTAAGGGCGAGGGTGTGCTGTTGCTACTAAGGGTAAAACAGCGGTGTTAAAGTCTATTTTGATATTTAATATTGCTTACTTCATGCGCTTTACTTAATACAAATGTCTGTTGCTTGCAACTTAATACCGATGGGTGATAGGCTGGATAGCGATCCCACGGTGGACTTTTTAGACAAAGATGCAGTTGGACTCAACGGTCTTTGTTCATTGTCGTGATGCCTACTTAAATATTATCATGTTCTCTTTGTCATAGTGATGCATCTAAAATGCATACATGAACTTTGCACTATAATAGTTATATTCCATTCATATTTGCATCATATAAGGGGTATATTACTGTTATTTAATGATTTTTGGTAATTTATAATGATTTCCCCTTTATATGGAATTAATCCTGCGCAGGTAGAAAACCCCTATTTCTTTCTTTATTTGTTTCAGGACCTTAATGACGTCATAATGAGCTATAAATTTAGGGGAGTCATTATTTTGGAAGGAGAAGATTTAGGAGCGAAAGAAGTCAATGAACGGAGGACGGAGGACCAAAAGGGGGGTCCCACGCGGCTACAGTACCAGGCCACGTGGGCCCATCCAATTTGGCCCTTGTGGCCCCGTTTGCATCGATCCTTCGCCCAGAAGCATCCTCGTGACCTAAAAACGCCTATATAAAAGGTCCCCCAATGTTTTCCAGAGAGAGGCGGCGGAGAAACGCAAAACCAGAAACAGAGAGGCAGAGGGCTACCGTCGGAGAAGATCGGAGGGGGAAACGCCGCCGGAATCCACCTCCGGAGGGCTCCACCCCCCTCCGGCGTGTTCATCATCAACTTCTACAGCAAGATCATCTCATCTCCACCATCTCCATGATGAGGAGGGAGTAGTCCCTCATCGGGGCTGAGGGTTCGTGCTGGTAGCTATGTGGTTTATCTCTCTCTCCCATGGTGTGATCTTTATGTGATCATGAGCTTTGTAATCTAGTTGAATCCATAGATGTTACTCTTCATCATCCTATGAATTATGCTACTCAAGTGGTTTTATTGACGTGATTGCCGGAGTCACCCTTGTCCCATGGTGTGAAGTTGACAGTGTGTGCACCGTGTGTGTCTCTTAGGCTAAAGATTACATGAATACTTATCATGAGTTATTATTTGTGTTGGGTGTCTCTATGATATTGTGGTGTTTGTTAGTACTATCTTTGGATGTGAATAGTGACCGCATGAAGTGTTCATAGATGTGGAATACGAACTTTAAGGTGTGCTTTTTGTAGCCCTATGTAATGGATTGGTGTTCGTTATCCAACCAGAGGATAGTTCGGGGTAGCATAGTGAAGAGGAAATATCTATGTATTCAATTATATTATTATTGTTGAGAGTGTCCACTAGTGAAAGTATGATCCCTAGGCCTTATTTCCAAAGCACCGTTTACACCTTTGTCTTGTCCTCTCGCATTGAAGAGGATTGGGACACTTTCACACTCCTGTTTTGTTACATCAAACTTCCATCCATTAAATCAACCACCTTGTTCTATAAATTTGTTTAGTGCATAATCAACTAAAACTTGTGACACTTTAGTTGTAGAGAATAGATAACTTTTCCTTCTTGCTCCTGCGGATCGATACCTTACTTCCACATTGAGAGGTGCTACAGTGATCCCCTACTCTTGGGGGTTATCAAGTACTTTTCTGGCGCCGTTGCCGGGGAGCGTAGCGCTTAAGTTTCTATTCTTGTTTGCACTAGATATTTATTTTCAGTTTTGCATATACTCTAGTTTACTTTCAGTTTTGCATTTAGTTTAGTTTTACTTTCAGTTTTGCATTTATCAAAAACCCAAAAAAATTAAAAAAATGGAAAACTATTATAAAAATGCCATGATAGCTGCTGAATTTAGAGAATCTTTTGAAGGGAAAAGATTAAAAACCATCATGAGGTATCTAAATGAAATTGCTAGTAAACTGCTTAATTGTCATAAGGAAGAAACTTGTTGCTTTGAATACTGTAGACACTTTGAATTTCAATGCCCTTCCAATAAAGTTGAACCTGTTATTGCAACTTATCATACAGGGATTTATGCTCACTTAGGGATGGCAGAAGTAGAGCAATTTGTTATTTTTGTGGCAGCCTATGAATTAAACACCTTCATTGATGAACATGAAACCTGCCCTATAGCTTCTCAATCTAAAAATATGATTGCCTTTATCCTTAATATCTGCATAGATGAATTTGATGAAAATATCTATGTTGTTGACACAAGGAAGAGATTTGCCCAAGTAAGGTCTAATATTTTGCAGGAAGAAGATGATGAAAACATAAGCTTGGAAGAGAAAGTATGTGAAGAAGAGGATAAAAGCCTAAGCTTGGGGATGTCCATGCAGCCCCAAGAAGAAGATAATGAAGAGCAAAAGGATGAAGAAATTGATGAACAACTAGAGAATGAAGAGAAGGAACTTCCACCTTCACCACATATGGATGAGGGTAACACTCAAGATTTTGCTAATGATAAACTTTGCTTTTATGATCCTGATGATGAGGAAGAATATGAACCTATGCCTAATGAGAACATTATTGATAATGATTTTAAAAATGATGAAGAATATGATTTAGACATGCTATATGATAATGCTTTAGATGATGGTCCTATGCTTATTGATAATCTTCCATGTTTAGTTGTTACTACTTTATGTGCGGATAAAAATGATATACTTGCTGCTTGTGATGATACTCTCACTCATGAGAGTCCAACTTTATTTCTGAACTCCCCTATTCACACCTTGGAGGAGAAATTTGCTTATGTTGAGAAATACTTATGTGATTTGCAATTATCTTTAGTTCCAAATATTTGTTGCAACCATGATATTAAACCTTATATTGATCTTAATAATTATTTTGAAAGAGGGAAACATGTCTCTAAATATCTCAATAATACTATGTTTCCTCTCTTTATGTTGAAGGTTTTAATGTCGCACTTGCTTTACCTTCCTATGCTAATTACTATATGCTTCATTGATTTATTTTCGTACAAGATCCCAATGCATAGGAAGTGGGTGAGACTTAAATATGTTTCATATTTTTCCTTGACGCTAACCTTTGCGTTTCAATTCGTATTCCTATGTGAGCATCATTAAAACTATCATGGCTGTCCAGGAAATAGATTCCTAAGCTTCACTGCGAAAAATGTTAAAATCACAGAAAAAGAATTTCGACCTGAAATTTTATGACAGAAATTTTCAGCTATTAATACACATTTCATTAGTTCAAAGTTTTCTGATTTGAGCAACGTAAGTGCCTCTGAAAATTCACTCTTTATGGGCTGTCCAGTTTTTGACAGATTCTGTCTTTATTTTGCATTACTCTCATTATTTATGTTTTGTGTGGTTCTATTGATCGAAGAACAATGCACAACCATAGTAATATTATCTAATGTTTAGAATCAACTCATGATATGTCTTTACTGTACCTATGGAGATTTAATTTATGGAGACAGTAACCCCTCTAATCAAGTTTTATGATGAGTTATGTGTAAAGAGAACTTTCAAGTGGAAGAGTTGAGGGACATAAACAAAGATCAAGAGGGACAAACACTCAAGCTTGGGGATGTTACCCCTAGGCTCACCCTACATATATCAAGTAAGTACAAGAATTTAAGCTTGGGGATGCCAAGCCACCTCACTCCAACCATTTTGATACCAAGTAAGTAAGCCCAGCTATATGGCTATAAAAAAACGCTTTACGGTAGGCAACCCGGTTGTTTTTATTTTTAATTTTCTTTGTATCCTCTTGCTTTAACAAGAGACTTAGTTTTTAGTTTATTTTCTGGAATAATTAATAAAGTGCCAAGTTTTACCCATTTTGGTATGAAAAAGTTGTTATTTTGCATACGGAGATTTCATTCCAGCACAAGTCTGTGCATGGTTTGATTTTTAGTTCTTATTCTGTAACTCAGATTGAGCTGATATTTTTACTGTAACTGCAACTTTTCATCCTATGTATGCCTGATTTTTTTCAGAATTTTCTACGAGTTTAAGTAGGACAGGAAAATATGTTTTTCTGCTGCTGTTTCTCTGGACAGATTCTGTCCCATATTGTTTTATGCATAGTTTGAACTTTTGAGTTGAATCTTTTTGATCCAATTGAGTTTATGAGTAGGCATACAACATTATACACTATCTGAACATTCATATGTATTTTAGTCCATGGATTATAAGCAGCAAGTAATGCATTTGTCTATCACTACTAATGTCACCCCACAGAAAAGAAATGGGAGAAACAGTGTTTTGAAGTTTTTTCACAGGGATTAGAGGAGATGCACCAAGAGCTATCCAAGGATGGTGAAATCCATAAGATTGGGGATGTGAAGACAATTCCACTGGACCTACACACTCTCGGTTTGCACACGTCTAACTTCTGTTTTTCTATCAATGCACTTTATCGCATGAACTTGGAGCGTCTTTTATTTGTTTTTTGTTTTGATTTGATTTTTGTTTTGAGACCACCACTATCATTTATATATGAAAGAGCTACTGGAAATATGGGTTGAAATATCTTTCATGCTTTTATTGTGTTGGGAAAAGGGATATCTAAGTTGATTTTTAATGACACATATAGTTGCATGATTCATGAGCTTCTTTATGAGTAATAATTGGCAAATGCTTTATCATGAGCTATCTTTTATTCATGTTTTGGTGATGTATGTTATTTAACCTTGTTTCACATTAATTAGTTAGTTCTATGGACACTCATGCATGCATCTAGATGGTCATCTTTCTCCCTTTTGCTAGCCCAAAAATTCCAACAAGTAAAAACTTGTTTCCAACACCCTCAACCCAAGTTTTTCCAGTGAGTCCACCATATCTACCTATTAGCTTTATGCTATTCCAAGTATGTTTACCATGTTATTTGTGTTATCTATACCTCTAAATGAAAATGATTATGTTATTTATTGTAATGGGAAAAGTTGGTTAAAAAGCTCTCGCGAACTTGATGCACACTTTATTTTTATTGCATTTAATGAAGATGAACCATTGTGATTAATATTATGATGATAGTGGCTTGATAAATGTTTAAGGTTGGGAGTTATCCCATATGTGCTGTCACATGCAAAGCTTTCAACATGTTCCATTATCTATTTAGTTGATATCATGTACTTTTGTCTATGGATGCCTATCATGACGAAATAATGTGGAAATAAAGTTGAATTTAAATGAGTTTGTATAAATGGTTAGAGAGAATCCTGGGCCGCTAATCTAATCCATGCATCATTCATGGTGGAAATTTACTTACATGCTAGTTTGAACTCTCTGTGATACACCCTACAATAAAAAGCTATATCAAGTGGTAAATAAAGAGGGTGTTGAGATTGTTCATTATGTTTGTTTGTCTTGTTGTTTTGATATGGGCTTGATCCATATCATGGGACAAGAGGTACCCCAGTTGAGACTCTTGATGATACCGTTATTACTTACAATGATTGATAACTTAAACTTGCTCTGTTTCCCAAGTTGAGTAATCATGGTGTAGGTACTTGTATTCAAGGGGCATGAGACATCTAACCTTTACTTTATCAAGGCCACTACTCATATTTGCTTTCACATTCAACTTTAATCATTCAAGATGCTATGATAGGGGAATGAGAGCTTGACACCAAGTATTACAATTGCATTCAATAACTTAAGTAGAATAGTTTGGAGGATAGATGAAACTTATGCATGCTTTACCTCTACTTCTTTATACATCTTTTCCAAAGTGTCCACCTTTTATATTCAGATTTTCTACACTCTATGGACCACAAGTATGCAAAAGTAAGAATGTCCATAGTACTATCTTTTATGTTGCACTTTGTGAACTATCATTGATCATCTTTTCATTGAATACTTGATATCACTTTATAAACTGTTTGCATATTGCTACTTCTTTGAAATAATGAATCATTTGACTTTATGTAGCAGTAGCAATCATCTTGTATATCCATGTTGTGATTATATTGCAAAGTTCATGTTAGTTTTATCACTTTCATACTCGAGGACGAGCATGAGTTAAGCTTGGGGATGTTGATGCATCTAAAATGCATACATGAACTTTGCACTATAATAGTTATATTCCATTCATATTTGCATCATATAAGGGGTATATTACTGTTATTTAATGATTTTTGGTAATTTATAATGATTTCCCCTTTATATGGAATTAATCCTGCGTAGGCAGAAAACCCCTATTTCTTTCTTTATTTGTTTCAGGACCTTAACGACGTCATAATGAGCTATAAATTTAGGGGAGTCATTATTTTGGAAGGAGAAGATTTAGGAGCGAAAGAAGTCAACGAACAGAGGCCAGAGGACCAAAAGGGGGGTCCCACGCGGCTACAGTACCAGGCCGCGTGGGCCCATCCAATTTGGCCCTCGTGGCCCCGTTTGCATCGATCCTTCGCCCAGAAGCATCCTCGTGACCTAAAAACGCCTATATAAAAGGTCCCCCAACATTTTCCAGAGAGAGGCGGCGGAGAAACACAAAACCAGAAATAGTGAGGCAGAGGGCTGCCGCCGGAGAAGATCGGAGGGGGGAAATGCCGCCGGAATCCACCTCCGGAGGGCTCCACCCCCCTCCGGCGTGTTCATCATCAACTTCTACAGCAAGATCATCTCATCTCCACCATCTCCATGATGAGGAGGGAGTAGTCCCTCATCAGGGCTGAGGGTTCGTGCCGGTAGCTATGCGGTTTATCTCTCTCTCCCATGGTGTGATCTTTATGTGATCATGAGCTTTGTAATCTAGTTGAATCCATAGATGTTACTCTTCATCATCCTATGAATTATGCTACTCAAGTGGTTTTATTGATGTGATTGCCGGAGTCACCCTGGTCCCATGGTGTGAAGTTGACAGTGTGTGCACCGTGTGTGTCTCTTAGGCTAAAGATTACATGAATACTTATCATGAGTTATTATTTGTGTTGGGTGTCTCTATGATATTGTGGTGTTTGTTAGTACTATCTTTGGATGCGAATAGTGACCGCATGAAGTGTCCATAGTGATGTAGCCCCACATGTGGACAATACCATGGACACCACGCCGAATGGCCCAATGACACGATCAAGAGTCAAGGCTCTTCATGAAAAGGTGACCTCGCTCCTCTCGGTGTGTGATCTCAACCTCCCTTTGAATGGTTTGCTACTTCATGCCGGTACCTTGTGCATACTCAGGATCCACCCGGATGATGACCCACAATGGAGTCGAGAAGAGGTCCAAGATGATGGAGAAGGTGACCAAGAGAAGACCCCAAAGGATGGACAACGAGAGGAAGAAGGAGGCGAAGACAGTCAGACCGGCCTCCAGCCCGGCCTAGGCCGGCCCCCAGGCCGGCACCCCTCCAGTGCTTGCCGGCCTCCCAGCCGGCCCAGGCCGGACCCCAGGCCGGCCACCCTGCCGAGACCGCCGGCCTCCCAGCCGGCCCAGGCCGGTCTCCAGGCCGGCCACCCACCAGAGGCCGCCGGCCTCCCCGCCGGCCTAGGCCGGCCCCCAGGCCGGAGCCCCACCTGCGCCAGCCACAGCCTCCTGCTCCTGCCGGCCTTCAGGCCGGCCCCCCACCTTCCTGCCCGTTTTGTAATAGGCTATAAATAGAACTTCACTTTCCCTTTTCAAGGTAGACTGAATTTGAGACTTGTGAGCCATGCTCCTCATCCCTCTGTGCTAGGGTTCCTCTTAGAGGATGGATCTTGTTGTTGCTACTCTTTCACTGAGGTGTCTCTAGTAGTGCAAACCAATCTTTCACTACGGTGATTCTATTGGATCGGTGGACCGGCCGATAAGAGCAATCGGTTTCAACAAGAGTAAGTTTGGCTTTGATTCTTCGATCCAAAGGCTGCCTTTTTGAGGGTTTGTTGTTGGGTGGAGTTCTCAGCAGGATTTGCTAGTTATCCTTGTGTTTTGCCCACGAATCTCCCTCGCTACCCCTCCGTGTTCTTCGTGTTCATCCCCTTTTCCACTCAAATCCGTGAAGATTGGGCCTAGCCCTACATCATTTGGTATCAAGAGCAAGGGTTTCCACGGATTTGGATCGTGTTTCCACCTTTTATTAGCCATTTTCCCACCAAATTTTTTCTTTCCCATACCAATTTCGAAAATTCAAAAAAAAATAGTCCATATGGATTTCGTTCGATCTTTCGATTTGGTGAGCGATTTGTGGTTTTGATCCACGGATCTCGTGCTTAAGACCTTTCCCCACTTTCCGTTGGTGTTCCGGAGGCCTTTTCCACTCCAAGTCCAAGCGTGCCGCGCAATTCATCGCCGGCGGTACTACCGTCCGAACGGCCGGTACTACCGCCCACAATCGGCCCTACCGCCCGTTCGGCCGGTGCTACCGCCGCACGACTATTCACCGACTTCATCTTCGTGTCGCTTCATCGCTACCTCGACGACATCAAAGGTATAGCTTCCGACACATCCCTTTCCATTTCGCGATTTTTTTCCCTAGGAGCTAGCTCTTCATAGTGTGAGCATTGCACTAGTGTGACACCAAGTGACCATATCATAATCTTGTGAGCATCTGGTTGTAGCGGACTCGGCTCGGGCAAAAGCATAAAGCAAAAAGAGAAATAGAAAAGATTTAAAAAAACAAAAACAAAAGCCGAGCCGTGATCCTAGTCATCCTTAAGCTCCAATACCCAATAGAGAAACGGGTACACTTGTGCAAATCGGGTGCTCCTTCCCATACACTTGAGCTAGTTGTCCTTCGAGAGGTGGTGCGGCACGAGCATAGTCTTCGTTAGGTCCAAGTTGCTCCTCCCTATAGTTGCACCATCCACGTTTGTCTCCACGTGTGAGTCTCCTTTGTTTCTCGGATTGTGTGGTTAGTCTCTTTTGTTTCTTGATCTTTGTGGTTATCCTCCACTTGTTGCAATAGCCTTTTCGTTGGTTTCGTTTCGATTTCTTGCCACCTTACCATACCTAAACTCCTCATAAGTGTGTGTGTGAGTTGCTTTTGGATCACTAATCAAGCAACTCTTACTCTTGTGACAACTTTGTCTCGGAAGGCAAGGCCACTTGTCCAATACTATCAACCACAGGTAAGAGCGGTTATTAGCCACCAAATTTTCCACATATCACTTGTGTTGTCTTATCATGGCTAGGGAAGAACAAGACGCCGCCTTCGGCAAACAAGAGGAGGCCCTTCGGAGGTACATCGACGACAACTTACGCCGCTATGAGGAGTGCCATCAAGCCGCTCAACGTGAAAACAATGAGCGCTTCGCTCAAATGCAAGATTCCATGAGCAAGCTCCTCGATCGAGATCATAGTCGCTCTTCAAGGTCAAGTTCGCGAATCTCTCGCCACTCCACCGCAAGAAGCCACGCACGGAGTGAGAATGATCAAGGACATCGTCATCGCCAAGAGCGCCATCGCCAAGAGATACCTCATCAACAAGCGAACTTGGACCCTCACCAACACCAAGACCAACATCGTCAAGAAGCGCCTCACCCTCAAGCAAACGTAGACCATCAACAACATCAAGATCGTCATCGACAAGAGATACAAATTCCAAATGCTAACTTGGATCCCCAACACCGCCATGAGGATAATCGACATCATCGTCATGACCTACCTCCACATCGAGCCCTCCGAGTGCCATTGGCCGACAATCATGTTGATCTTGAAGACAATGAGGATTATGTTCCACGCCACCATCCAAGGCATCATCACCGAGACCGCCATCGCCACCATGATGATGATGATGAGGATGATCACAAAAACCGTTTCAATCCTCCCAAGCTCGTCATTCCTAAGTTCCATGGCACCAACGACCCGGAGGACTACATTGCATGGGAATCCAAGGTCTCCAAACTATTTCGAGTCTACAAGGTGCCGCAAGACAAACAAGTTGACCTCGCATCCCTCGAGTTCGAAGGCTATGCGCAACTATGGTGGGAAAAACTCCAAGCCTCCTTTGAAGACCCAATCGACACATGGAATGACATGAAGAAGGAAATGCACAAGCGCTTTGTGCCACATCATTATGCGCGAGATTTATACAAGAAGCTACAAGAACTTAAGCAAGGTCTCAAGACGGTTGACGAGTACTACAAGGAGATGGAGTCCACTCTCTCCCGCGCACACATTGTAGAGTCCGAGGAACAATCAATGGCACGTTTCTTGAACGGCCTCACGTACCCCATCAAGAAGATAGTGGAATTCCAACCTTACGAGAACCTTGTTGAGATCGTTCATCAAGCCATGAAGGCCGAGTGCCAAGTCGCCGACGAGCTCAAGTATGTCAAGGCCAAGTCCTTCTTCGCCACTAGAGCTTCATCATCAACACAACCCATGACTCAACTCCAAGCTCAAGGCAATATCAAAAATTCTACACTGCAACCCACTACAACCTCCAAGAAGACGACGCCCTCACCCCAAGCCGCCAAGTCATATATCACTTGCTACAAGTGTGGAGGTCAAGGGCACAAGTCATTTGAGTGCACCAACAAGAAGGTGATGATCGTCAATGACAATGGATACTATGAGTCTATGAGTGAAGATGAGTACCACGCATTGAACAAGGTGGCCACGATGCAAAGCTTGGATGACGCCGATGACTACATCTATTGTGATGGTGATCCTAACCCCACTCTAGTTGTCACTCGAGTCTTGACTACAATCAACCAAGGTGATGACGCTCAAAGATGCAACTTGTTCCAAACCAAGGCCGGCATCAACGGCAAATCAATCAAGGTAATCATTGATGGTGGGAGTTGTCACAACTTGGCAAGCAAGGAGCTATGTGAGAAACTCAACTTGACGTACAAGAAGCACCCCAATCCTTACCATGTGCAATGGCTTAGTGACTCCGGCACCGTGAAGATCCAACACACGGTTCAAGTATCCTTCAAGATTGGCTCTTACGAGCACACGGTGGATTGTGATGTGGTACCCATGTCGGTTTGCCACTTACTTCTTGGCCGCCCTTGGCAATTTGACAAGGCCGCTACTCATGATGGGCGCACCAACTACTATAGCTTCAAATGGAACAATAAGATCCTAGTGCTCCGCCCAATGACTCCAAGCCAAATTATCGGCGA
The DNA here is from genome assembly GCA_012064385.1 of Puccinellia tenuiflora. NCBI lineage: Eukaryota > Viridiplantae > Streptophyta > Magnoliopsida > Poales > Poaceae > Puccinellia > Puccinellia tenuiflora. The sequence continues at coordinate 1,616,155 of QRDG01001232.1, read as the reverse complement.
CAATGTCAAGACAATTGTAAGAGCGCAAGAAAAACAATCCCCTATTGAGTTGAGTGGTGAGAGAGCGAGCCACATTCACGTGAGTGAGAGCCACAAGCCAAATATGAGTGAGAAAGGGAAAAGAGTGAGTCCCGGCGTCGTCTTGTTAGCCACCAAAAGTGAGATGAGAGAAGTGAGAGCAAACCCATCCACTTTCCACTTCGTGCTCTTATGCAAAGGAGATGGCAAAGACACTAACGACTTAACCCAAGTTCCTCCGTCTATGTTGTCTATTTTGCAGGAATTCAAAGATGTCTTTCCGGATGAGCTACCTCAAGGACTTCCTCCCCTCCGTGGAATCGAGCATCGCATCGATCTCATTCCCGACGCCCCTCTACCCAATAGAGTGCCATACCGCACCAACCCCGAGGAGACAAAGGAGATCGAGCGCCAAATTCAAGAACTACTTGCCAAGTGACATGTTCGTGAAAGCTTGAGTCCGTGCGCCGTTCCGGTCATCCTCGTCCCCAAGCAAGACGACACACTCCGAATCTGCATGGATTGCCGTCCCATCAACAATATCACGATGAGGTATCGACATCCTATCCCACGACTTAATGACATGCTAGATGAGCTTAGTGGTGCCACTATCTTCTCCAAAATTGATTTGAAAAGTGGCTATCACCAAATCCGTATGCATGAAGGAGATGAATGGAAAACCGCATTTAAAACAAAACTTGGTCTGTATGAGTGGCTTGTCATGCCCTTTGGTCTTTCCAATGCTCCTTCAACATTTATGCGTCTTATGAATCACGTCTTGCGCGCTTTCATTGGCAAGTTTGTGGTTGTCTACTTTGATGACATCCTTGTTTATAGCAAATCCTTGCATAAACATGTCGACCATGTGAAGCAAGTTTTGTTGGGCCTTCGTAATGCTTCGCTTTTTGCAAACCTCAAGAAATGCACCTTTTGCACCGACAAGCTTGTGTTTTTGGGTTATGTAGTTTCTTCGAAAGGGATTGAAGTTGACACTTCTAAGATTGAGGCAATCACAAATTGGCCACCGCCAACTAATCTTGCTCAACTTCATAGCGCCCTTGGTTTGTTTGGGTTTTACCGTCGCTTTGTGAAAGATTTTAGCACAATTGCTTGCCCCTTGAATGAGCTTACCAAAAAGAATGTACCCTTCATTTGGGGCAATGCTCAAGAATCGGCTTTCAATGAACTCAAGAAGAGATTGACCGAAGCTCCTTTACTTGCTTTGCCGGATTTCTCCAAAACCTTTGAACTTGAGTGTGACGCTAGTGGCCTTGGCATCGGTGGCGTCCTCATGCAATGTGGCCGTCCCGTTGCCTATTATAGCGAAAAACTTGATGGTGCTCGCCTAAACTACCCAATCTACGACAAGGAACTCTATGCCTTAGTCCGTGTTTTGGAAGTGTGGCAACACTACCTTTGGCCAAAAGAGTTTGTTATTCATTCCGATCATGAATCTTTGAAATATTTGAAAACCCAAACCAATTTGAACAAAAGGCATGCCAAATGGGTTGAATTCATCGAGTCTTTTCCCTATGTGGTGAAGTACAAAAAAGGCAAGGACAATATAGTTGCGGATGCTCTTTCCCGCAAGATGATTTTACTCACCCAACTTGAAATCAACGTTTTGGGCCTTGATGACCTTAAAGAACTCCATGCTTCCGATCCTTTCTTTGGTCCTATCTTTACAAAGTGCACAATTGACAAAGGATGCGATGATTTCTACTTGCACAAGGGTTTCTTGTTTAAGGCTAACAAACTATGCATTCCCGAGTCCTCGCTCCGTTTGTTGCTTTTACAGGAATCACATAGTGGGGGCCTCATGGGACACTTTGGACGTGACAAGACACTCGCCATGCTATCTACACACTACTTTTGGCCACGGATGATGCGTGATGTGGAGCGCTTGGTGCGCCGTTGCCCAACTTGCCTCAAAGCTAAGTCCACGTTGAACTCACATGGTCTTTATATGCCTTTACCAATACCACACACACCTTGTTCCTACATTAGCATGGATTTCGTCTTAGGATTACCTCGAACAAAAAATGGCAAAGATTCAATATTTGTTGTTGTCGATCGCTTCTCTAAAATGGCACACTTTATTCCTTGCAATAAGACCAACGATGCTTCACACATTGCAACTTTGTTCTTTAGGGAAATCGTTCGTCTACATGGAGTGCCGAAGACCATTGTTTCGGACCACGATGTCAAGTTCACAAGCTACTTTTGGAAGGCATTGATGGCAAATCTAGGAGTCAAGCTCCTCTTCTCCACCGCTTACCACCCACAAACCGATGGCCAAACCGAGGTGGTGAATCGAAGCTTATCAACTCTCCTTCACGCATTAATCAAGCCAAACCTCCAAGGTTGGGAGGAATGCATACCGCACGCCAAGTTCGCCTACAACCGTGCCTCCCACCGGTCGACCAAGCGAAGCCCGTTCGAGGTTGTCTATGGGTTCAACCCCAACACCGCCCTAGACATCCTCCCACTCCCTCTACACGAGCGCACCGACATGGACGTCGACAAAAGAGCCGACTACATGAAGACATTACATGAGTCAACTCGAGCAAATCTAGAGGAGCACACCAAGCGCCAAGCTACCAAGATCAACAAGTTGAAGAAGCCCATGATATTCGAAGAAGGAGATCTTGTGTGGCTACACCTCCGCAAGGACCGTTTTCCGGATGAAAGAAAATCCAAGCTTGCTCCTCGCGGTGACGGGCCTTTCAAAGTGCTCAAGCGCATCAACAACAACGCCTACAAGATCGATATCCCAACCTCCAAGTACTTGGTGCATGACACGTTCAACGTCACTGACCTATCCCCTTTCCACGGAGATGCAAGCGTTCAAGAGGATGATGAGTCGAAGACGACTCTTTCCGAAGGGGGGGGGGGAGATGATGTAGCCCCACATGTGTACAACACCATGGACACCACGCCGAATGGCCCAATGACACGATCAAGAGTCAAGGCTCTTCATGAAAAGGTGACCTCGCTCCTCTCGGTGTGTGATCTCGACCTCCCTTTGAATGGTTTGCTACTTCATGCCGGTACCTTGTGCATACTCAGGATCCACCCGGATGATGACCCACAATGGAGTCGAGAAGAGGTCCAAGATGATGGAGAAGGTGACCAAGAGAAGACCCCAAAGGATGGACAACGAGAGGAAGAAGGAGGCGAAGACAGGCAGACCGGCCTCCAGCCCGGCCTAGGCTGGCCCCCAGGCCGGCACCCCTCCAGTGCTTGCCGGCCTCCCAGCCGGCCCAGGCCGGACCCCAGGCCGGCCACCCTGCCGAGACCGCCGGCCTCCCCGCCGGCCTAGGCCGGCCCCCAGGCCGGAGCCCCACCTGCGCCAGCCGCAGCCTCCTACTCCTGCCGGCCTCCAGGCCGGCCTAGGCCCGCAGCCTCCTACTCCTGCCCGGCCTCCAGGCCGGCCACCCGACTGCACCCGCCGGCCTCCAGGCCGGCCCAGGGGCCGGCGCCCCACCTTCCTGCCCGTTTTGTAATAGGCTATAAATAGAACTTCACTTTCCATTTTCAAGGTAGACTGAATTTGAGACTTGTGAGCCATGCTCCTCATCCCTCTGTGCTAGGGTTCCTCTTAGAGGATGGATCTTGTTGTTGCTACTCTTTCACTGAGGTGTCTCTAGTAGTGCAAACCAATCTTTCACTGCGGTGATTCTATTGGATCGGTGGACCGGCCGATAAGAGCAATCGGTTTCAACAAGAGTAAGTTTGGCTTTGATTCTTCGATCCAAAGGCTGCCTTTTTGAGGGTTTGTTGTTGGGTGGAGTTCTCAGCAGGATTTGCTAGTTATCCTTGTGTTTTGCCCACGAATCTCCCTCGCTACCCCTCCGTGTTCTTCGTGTTCATCCCCTTTTCCACTCAAATCTGTGAAGATCGGGCCTAGCCCTACATCATTTGGTATCAAGAGCAAGGGTTCCCACGGATTTGGATCGTGTTTCCACCTTTTATTAGCCGTTTTCCCACCAAAATTTTTCTTTCCCATACCAATTTCGAAAATTCAAAAAAAAATAGCCCATATGGATTTCGTTCGATCTTTCGATTTGGTGAGCGATTTGTGGTTTTTATCCACGGATCTCATGCTTAAGACCTTTCCCCACTTTCCGTTGGTGTTCCGGAGGCCTTTTCCGCTCCAAGTCCAAGCGTGCCGAGCAATTCGTCGCCGGCGGTACTACCGTCCGAACGGCCGGTACTACCGCCCACAATCGGCCCTACCGCCCACAATCGGCCCTACCGCCCGTTCGGCCGGTGCTACTGCCGCACGACTATTCACCGACTTCATCTTCGTGTCGCTTCATCGCTACCTCGACGGCATCAAAGGTATAGCTTCCGACACATCCCTTTCCATTTCGTGAATTTTTTTTCCTAGGAGCTAGCTCTTCATAGTGTGAGCATTGCACTAGTGTGACACCAAGTGACCATATCATAATATTGTGAGCATCTAATTGTAGCGGACTCGGCTCGGGCAAAAGCATAAAGCAAAAAGAGAAATAGAAAAGATTCAAAAAAAAAGCCGAGCCGTGATCCTAGTCATCCTTAAGCTCCAATACCCAATTGAGAAACGGGTACACTTGTGCAAATCGGGTGCTCCTTCCCATACACTTGAGCTAGTTGTCCTTCGAGAGGTGGTGCGGCATGAGCATAGTCTTCGTTAGGTCCAAGTCATATGAATGGTGCGACACGGGGGTTATCACATAGCTAGAGTAAGTTTGTGTTATAATCTTGTCAATTGCCCAGCTGTAATTTGTTTACCCATCATATGAATATTCTATTTACTTGAGAGACTCCACTAGTGAACCCATGGCCCCCGGTCCATCTTTTTACATTGATTGCAACTTTTATTTATCACTTTTCACCATCATTACTCCTCTGGTCCATTTTCATAATTCATCAATTTCACTATACAATTAACCGCTTTGTTTTCTGCGAGACCGGAAAGATTGACAACCTTTCCGCCGTTGGGGGCAAAGTATTTTGGTTGAGTGTGTGCAGGTCCACGTCTGTTGGAGATTAAGCGCCAGAGATCTTCAACATTCACTTTGTTGTTGATTTCAAGGTCCTACTGGTTCGATAAACCTCGGTTCGTTATCGAGGGAAAACTGCTGCTTGCTACATCTCCGCCTTCGCTTGGGGCACCACCCAACTCTTCATCAGTAGCAATCAGTGATCATCATCAAGATAAAGGCCAAGTGAAGATATGTCGAAGAGTGCCTCTCCCATCTTGGTGTATGGGGGAGCACGTTGCGAGTCTTCACCGGGCGGAGCGCAATCAAGAAAGGTGGTCCATTTTGAGAAGACAAAGATCGTCATCATCTAGCTCAAGTGGATTATGCACAAGGCAAAGGTATGATCTTGATAGGGTTTCTATTTTACCAGTCTCATGATGTTAGTTGAGAGACCGGGTTATAGGATAGATAGCCGTACTATCAAGAAGGGCTCTCGAGCGAGTATCTTGATCGTATCGTCGTAGAGAGCTCAAACCTTTGCATCCTTGGCATCATCTTTATTGGTTTTATTTGGCTCTTATTGTGGTGTGGTCTTGGTTCTTGTCTTGCTTTTTATTACAAGGCCAAGTTCAACGAAAACGGGTTTCGTATGCATCTTCTCTTGTGTTTTGGGTTTTGGAGAGTTTGCCGGTCCATCCGTGTGGAAGGTTTCAATCTTACATTTATTAGCAAAATCTCCCTTGCTTGGTTTCAATATTTTCACTTTTTGTTGGGTAGCTCTTTTCGTTCTCTTTCCAACAAAATTGGATTCACCTTGATCGGAGTTTCCTTGCAAAAGTTATTCAGTTTCAGGATCTGCTAGTTTTTCTCCCCGGAAGTTCCGGTCCAAGACCCAGAAGTTCCGGCCCTGATTTCCGGCCCGTGTTTTTGTGGCTAAGTCCTTTTGGGGATCCCTCTCTGGAGGGGTCCCGGATCTTTGCACCGGAGGTTTGCTCCGGAAATTTCCGGGGCACCGGAAATTCCAGTCCTTGGTCCGGAAATATCCGGTCCAGGAAAATTTGGCTAAGTCCTTTTGCGTTTTCCTCCCTGGAGGGTGTCCAGAACTTTGCCCTGGAAGTTTCCCCGGAAATTTCTGGGGGCCGGAAATTCCGGCCCTTAACCCCGGAAGTTCCGGCCTCCCGTGCCTGTAACGGTCAGATTTTGGGGGAGGCTATAAATAGCCTCCTTCTTCCCCAAGAGAAGGTTGCCCATTCTTTTGTTCTCTCTCCTCCATTGTTGACTTTGAAAAGCTTGGGTTTCTCTCTATCCCTCCAATGATTCTTGCCCAAACTTAGGGAAAAGAGAGAGGAGATCTAGATCTATATTTCCACCAAATCATATCTCCTCTAAGTGAGGGGAACCCCTTTGGATCTAGATCTTGGAGTTGCATTTGTGTTCCTCCTTTGTTCTTCCTCTCAAATCACTCCCTAGCATTAGTTGCTTTGGTTGGTTTTGGGAGAGAAGGACTTGATCACTTAGTGTGTTCTTGCCATTGCATTTGGTGCATTGGTTTGTGCTCTCCACGGTGATACGTGAAACTTGAAGTTCGAGAAGCTTGTTACTCTTGGGTGCATAGGGCTCCCAAGAGCTTGTGCCTCTTGGGTGCATTGTGTACCCTAGACGGTTGGTGGGTGCCGCGAAGATCTTCGAGTTGTGAAGCTTCGGGCGAGCTACGGGAGACTCCCTTGTGTGGAGTTAGGCCCGGGCACATTGTACGGGTTTGGTCAACGCCCTCAAGAAGACCTCATAGTGGATGAGCAAATCCCCCATCGGGTATTCCCCACGGGAGGAGCTCACAGAGAATAGGGTGAGCACAGATGTGCTTGTAGGAGGGCCAAGGAGCCTCCACACCTCTCCAACGTAGACGTACTTCCATTGGGAAGGAACAACGGGAAACAAACCTCCGTCCCCACTTGTGTCGGTTATCTCTATAACCAAACCCCTTTACTTATGCATTTACCTTGTGATAGCCATCGAGCTTGAAGTTCTATATATCTTGCTATCCTTGTTGTTTAACTTGCCTAGCATAAGTTGTTGGTGCACATAGGTGAACCTAGTGTATTAGGTTTTGTGCTTGATAAATAAACACTAGTTTTATTCCGCATTTATCAAGCCTAAACGTAAAAGTTTTAAATCGCCTATTCACACTCCCCTCTAGGCGACATCTCGTTCTTTCACTTGCCAAGTGGCATTTCAAGTGTGGCTTGATGTGACCACCATTGTGAGACTAGAATCAAATCTATGGGCTTATTTTTGATGTGGGCATGATCAATTTTACCAAACCATGTAAAATATGGTCAATTTAAATAGAGTTGTGGGCTTTTACAAAGGTATCTAACTGGATTAGATGGATACATGGTTGCCTTATTTCTAAACTTGGTTGGATCAAAATGTTGCCTTCGGTTGCCCTTAAATATGGGTCATCTCTTGTTGCCTTTTCCCCTTAACGCATGCTTGCTTGATGGTAATAACCCAATTGATCCATTTTCCCTTCTATGATCCATATGTCCTTTAATTTGAAAATCCCTTTAATCAAATTTGCAGATCGAGACTACTTCTTGATTTCCATAGCCTAGAACCAAAATGGTGAAGCCAAACATTGTAACCTTAACCAAAACATTGGTTGTCTTTGATGTTTATTTTTCAGGTGATTGAAGACTTTAAAGATCAAGAGTAGTTCGCAAGGTTCTTATAATATTCTTTTATTTCTTTTGTACTCAACAGTTGTACAATAAATGATGTAAAAATACATTCGATATCAATTAAATATTATTATATTTGATTCTCATTTTATTTATTCTTATTTTCGTTCAATATTTGTATTATGGATATGAAAATAGTGATGAATTTTAAATATATGTTTGAATTCAGATGTATGGGATGATCATAATGTTCTTTTCTCGTGTATGATCTTAGATCTCCATATTTTCAATTCTATGAAAAAAGTGATGTTTCGCAAAAGTCATGTCAAAGTTTGTCTCACCCATATCTATGATCTAAACCCCAAGTCATCAAAGAGAGAAAAACCTCAATTACTTTTACCCATTTCATAAAAATTACCAATTTACCAAAATTTTGAAATGTATGAATGTGAAATGAGCAACTGCTAAACCTACCCCCATGAGTCATTGAACTATGCAATGTTCTTTCTTTGCATTTGATGCATAAGTTTGTGCTTTTCGATTGGATTGGTTCGAGTGAGATTTTGTGAGCATGTTAATCTTGGAGGGTGACCTTCTAGTTTGCTTGGTGTCAGTGTCGCGGTGACCTCTTTGTGGAAAGGCTCGGGCTTTCCTCTTAGTGGAATTTGTAAGAGGTTGAGGAGCTTGCCTACTCTGGAGTGGATGAAAAGCTAACCATAAGAGAAGAAATCCAAAATTCATGGATGTGGATCAGGGAAGTAAGTGAGCTTTCATAAAGATGGGGGGAGGGGTCCTTCGTGATAAACTGCACCTCTCTAATGGTGACATAGATTCCTTTAAAGGGAGCGAACAACAGGATACATCTTCACCTTAACCGGACCATGTTATATCTATATCCTTGTTTATTCATTATGGTAGCCTTCAAGATTGAAGTTTTTTTTATTATGGTTGCTTTGACTGTAACCATGTCCCTTTTTTTATTTTTGTTTCAAGTTGCTCTCGTGGTCTTTCACCTTGGAAAATTATAGAGTTACTCTGTGGGAAGGACTTAATAATTATTAGTTTGCTGATACCACAAGTAAAAAATGTGATGTATCTCTTCTCGCTCATCTTGTTTAGCTTAAGTTATTGGTGCATTTAGTTGATCCAAGCATATTTAGAGTTTGTGTTTGAAATCTAAATGAGTAGTTTATTTTCACATCCTTTTCAAAACAAATCTGTAATAGTTTCACGCGGTCATGACGCGAATAGACACAAACACCCTGTGAATGAATTGGTGAGGACAAGATTCTTAAGTTTTGTTTTGCAAGAAAAATATCCATCCTCACGGTTAAAAACACATGGTGTGGAGGCGAGCTCGACGGCGCTGTGCGCATGATGGACAATGGCGGAGCAGGGAACACGCGGCCAGGGCAGAGGATCGTTGGGTGTGGCGATGTGTAGTGTGCCTGGCAGCGACAGTGGTACAGTGGGCCGAATCTGGACCAGTCGGGCTTGCTTTAGGAACTTTTCAAGGAGGAGGAGGAGGTGCACGCGTTTTTGGCTATGCGTGCCTTCCTGGTTGATCATGGGTGCCGGATTGGTATCTCTGGGATAGAGGTGTGGCAGTGTTGTGTTCCCTGACTGCTCCGGCCATGTGGGCGACATGGTGTTGATGACAGCGCCGAATAGAGGGCCATGGCGCTTGAGTGTGGGCGTGCTGTCCGGAGGTGTTTGGAAGCTGGGGCGGCGGATCCAGGGTATGGTGGTGGTCGTGTGGTGCTACTGTCGTGTGGGTAGTGGTGCACAACCAGAAGTGCTCCATGTGAGGTTGCTGGTTCTCCGATGGCTTCTTTAGCAGGCATGCGGCGTATTGTCTTTGGGATGCACCTCTTGATGTCGTCGTTGTGGAGACACGACCCCCCTCTAACCCTTGTGGTCTCGCCCTCCAGATGAAAACCTAGAACTGCTAGATCATATGACGACATATTTGACATTGTTACCATCTTGGAGGCCCAGATTTGGCGCACTTGGCTATGGCGCTTTTCAGTGGGTTGCTGCTGGCTTTGGGCGTCGTTGATATGTGAGTGTTGAAGGCTCAATGGTGCTTTCGTTGTTGTTCATGCATTTGGCGAGGCACATACCCCTTTCCTTCGAGTTTCGGCTTCTCTCTCCGGTGTCTGAGTTGTGGAGAGTGTGGTGCCTAAAGTTGCGTGTTCGCTTTGTGCGGAGGCGCTCCATTCCTAGTGTAGCTAGGTTGAGTGGCCGTGGAGTGTGGTTTTCGCTCGGTTACCCCTTAATTAACCAAGCCATGTGTGATTTTTGGATCCGTTTTTCCATATAAACTAGATCAATTCTCTTCTTCCATAATGCAATGCGAGAGCTCCCCTCCCTCTGACGAGGTCCTTCAAAAAAGAAGAGTCGTCGTACCATATAAACATGAACAAACACACCGGAAACTAAAAGTCAGACCAAGAAACAAAAATTTCCTTGGAAGCTTTGAAGATAGAACCCTAAAGCATAGAAAAATACAAAACGATTTCCTGCACACACCAAGGCCAACGGTCGCCACCCAATTCCAACGCCTCTAACACCACGCCGTAAGAGACGCCGAGTCTCCACCATCGCCGGATCCGAAGAAGCACCATTGCCAACGAGCCTTTGTGAGTCGATGAACGGGCCCGTTGCAAGCAGTGATGCGCATGTTGTTATGGTACATCGACCAGGGGACGTCCATGTGATACCTTGGACCCAAATTCGCCGCATCCCATCAACGAAGTCAGGGAAGAATGACAGATCAACCACCTTCACACCAACATCCTTGCTCTAGATCACCCACCTCGCCCTGGCCGCCGACGCCATCATGAAAAATGATAAATGTTAGCGACACACCAAGAAAATAATCTCACCGGATCTAAAAAAAGACGAGAAGACAAAGCCACCTACTCCACGCCGCGGCTGATTACAGCAACGTTGAGATGAGGGGGAACAGGGGCACCTTGTTCCGACGTGACGTCATCCAGATATCGATGCGATGCTCCTAATAAATCCTAAACCAACCATACCCGTTCATCAAAGTCGAAGCGCCGAGGTCCCCACCCCCTGCCGTCGTCGGAAAAGCAGACGGAGGAGGCAGAGACTTGCGGCCACGCCTGTGAAGGGAGGGGCAATCAGGGCCGTCCCGGGAGGGGGGGGGGAGCAGGGTGGGCGACCGAAAAGGCCCCCAAAATCTAGGGCCCCCACCTAAATATGTATGTCTATATATTGTAATCTGTAAGTCTAGAAAAAAAGCCTTTTAGCTAATGGTGAAAGAACAACTATGCCCGGATGTCGCCTAGAGGGGGGGGGGGGTGAATAGGCGATTTAAAACTTTTTCTAATTAGGGGCTTGATAATTGCGGAATAAAACTATGTGTTTAAATTAACAAGCCAACAACCTAATATTCTAGGTTCACCTATGTGCACCAACAACTTATGCTAAGCAATTCAAGCAACAAGGTGATAGCAAGATATAAACTTCAAGCAGGAAGGCTATCACAATGTAAAGTGCATAAGTAAAAGCTCGGGTATAGAAATAACCGAGGCACGCGGAGACGAGGATGTATTCCCGAGTTCCTCCTTGTTAAGGGAGTACGTCTCGTTGGAGAGGTGTGAGCTCGCCACAAAAGGCCTACTCAAGATGCCACAAAGGCCTCACCCTATTCTCCGATGAACCTCACCCAAGGGATTGGTTCACCTTCCACTATCGGAATCCTTCGAGGCGGATTCCGGAGCCCTTTACAACTTCTCTTGGGGCACACACCCACAACTCAATTGGGGGCTCCCAAATTCGTGCCGAACCTTCACAACTCAAAGTCTTCGCGGCACCTCCAACCGTCTAGGGTACACAATGCACCCAAGAGGCACAAAGCTCTTGGGAACACAATGCACCCAAGAGTAACAAGCTTCTCAACGTCGATCTTCACGTATCACCGTAGGGAGAGCAACCCGATGCAACAAATGCAAAAGGCAAGAACACACTAAGTGGTCAAAATCCTTCACTCTCAAATTCCAACACCAAGCAACAAATGCTTTGGGGGGGGGGGGGGGAATAAGAGAGGAAGAACAAAGGGGATGAACACAAAGCAACCCCAAAATCTAGATCCACAAGTTTCCCTCACTTAGAGGGGATTTTGATTGGTGGAATGGTAGATCTAGATCTCCTCTCTTGAATCCCTAAGTTTGGGCAAGAATCATTGGAGGGATTGAGAGGAATCAAGCTCACAAGATTAGCAACAAAGGAGGAGAGAGGAAAGCAAGTGAGCAAGAGCAGCAACCAGGTTTTGGGGAGGGAGGAGGCTTTTTATAGCCTCCCCCAAAACTAGCCGTTGGGACCTTTTTAGGCCGGAGACTCCGGACCAAGTGACCGGAGACTCCCGTCTGGCCGGACTCATGGAGAGCCGGAGATTCCGGTCATTGGGGCCGGAGACTCCGGCCAGGCCGGACACTCCGGGCACCCTCCGGGGATGCTCCGGACTCTCAACAGAGCCGCACCACACAAAAATGAAGCGGCAGAGAAAATCACAGGGGCCGGAGATTCCGGGTCCCTTGGGCCGGAGACTCCGGGGGTCCGGAGACTCCGCCCCATCTCCGGGGTACCTCCGGACCGAGTCCAGGAGCGCACCACACACAAGACGTTCGGCAGCGAAAAACAAGGGCCGGAGACTCCGGGTCCTCTGGACCGGAGACTCCGGTGTAGCCGGAGACTCCGGACCATCTCCGGGTTAGATCCACACAGAAAAGCATAACCCCATAACTTTTGCAAATGAACTCCGTTTTCGATAATCTTGGACTCGTTGGAATCGTCACAGTGAGCACAACAAGATTATGCAGAGAAACATCATAGTCCAACAACATATTGTAAGACCATATGGGGAAAGTTTAAAAACTCTTTTTCGCAAACCGAAAAACCGTTTCTTTTGCAATTGAAGTCCGAAAGAAGCAAAAACAATTTTGTTGGAAAGAGGACGACAAAAGCAAGCAAACTAGCAAAGGAGATTTTGCAAAGGGTTGGAAAGGTGAAACCTTCCAAAAGGATGAACCGGCAAAATCTCCAATACCGAAGATGCAAATGAAGACGCATAAGCAAACCGTTTTCGGTGAACTTAGCATTGTCATGACGAGCACGACAAGCACTAAGACCACACCACGATAAGAGTCAAATAAGAACCAACAAAGATGATTACAAAGATGCAAAGGTTTGTGCTCTCTACGATGATACGATCACGATATTCGGTCGAGAGCCCCTCTTGATAGTACGGCTATCTATCCTATAACCCGGTCTCTCACTAAAACATCATGAGACCGGTAAAATAGAAACCCTATCAAGATCATACCTTTGCCTTGCGCATTAATCCACTTGACGCTCTTCATCTCCTCAAGACGCACCAACTTCCTCGATTACGCTTCGCTTAGTGAAGATTCACATGGCTCCCCCATACACCAAGATGGGAGAAGCATCTCTTCGGCATATCTTCACTTGGACTTTATCTTGATGACGAACACCTTGGCCTTGATCAACAAATGATCTTCTTCCCTTAACCTTGACTCCAACACATGGAGAACAAGCAAGACCTTGACTCCAACAAATGGAGACAAGCAAGCTAATGGACACCTACAAATATAGCTCAATGCAAATATTAGTCCATAGAGATTGTCATTAATTACCAAAACCATGCATGGGAGCAACCATGCACTTTCAAATGGGCCAGAGAGGCAAATGATCGTACGCGAACTAACTAAGCTATCGCTGCGTGCCTGGTGCCTGGTGCCTGCCTTTGGTCTTCCGTCCGTTCGCCTGCTAGTACGCCGTACGCGATCCGCGCTGGCGATCGATTCCCAATCGGCCGGCCGGCCGCCTGCTGCCTAGCTGCCGACAACCACAATAGCTTAGCGCCTTAGCGGCTTAGCGCTCTACCACTACCAGGACTACAGTCTCACGGAGGTGAGTACCGCATCCGCACTACCGCTAGTTATACCGATCTGTACTCCATGTATCTGTATCTGTGCATCTTGATGGTTTTAAGTTTTTAACTTTCAGGGCCCCCCAATCATGAGAACACGCACGCCGAATTGCCTTTTCTCTTTTCCATCTTCACACGCACATCGCCAATCTGATCTATTTGAGGTATATAGACTAATACATCATGCTTCTGATGTTGATCCTAAGGACAAAAGTGATGCAAATAATTTATTTGATGCGCTTGGCCGCTTCGAGTTTCTAATTGGTATGATTATCTGGCATGATATTCTATTTGCAGTGAATAAAGTTAGCAAACTGTCATGTGCATTGACTCTACATTGAAGCAAATAGAAGGTATAAAACAATATTTTGAGAAGTACAGAGATGAGGGGCTTTCTTCTAGTTTGATCATTGCTTAAGGTATTGCAACTGAAATGGGTGTAGAGCCATTGTTTCCTGTAAAACGTCGTGTTACGAGGAAGACTCAGTTTGATGAAAGTGATTGCCAAGAAGAAATTCTAGAAGCCAAGAAGGCTTTTCAAGTCAAATATTTTTATGTTCTGGTTGATATGGCGATCACTTCTTTGAATGACAGATTTAAAGAACTCATGGTGTTTAAAGATATATTTGGTTTCTTATTGAGCTCGGTCAACTTGAAGTCTTTAAATGATTATGAACTTGAGGAAAGTTGCAAAAAAATAGCCAAAACTTTCTCTCATGATGGTCCATCTGATGTTGAGGTATATGATCTTATTTCTGAATTAAAGATTATGAGATTGACATTGCCAGATGGTCCATTGTCTGCTATGGATATTTTCAAGCATGTCAGCGAAGTTGATTGTTACCCTAATATCTCCATTGATTATCGCATCTTTTTTACCGTGCCTGTGACGGTCGCATCGACTGAAAGAAGCTTTTCGAAGTTGAAATTATTGAAGAACTATTTGAGATCAATGATGACTCAACAGAGGTTAAATGGTTTGGCAACATTATGCATTGAGAAAAAACTATTGGACGACATTGACATCGACCCTATCATAAATGACTTTGCATCAAGAAATGTTCGAAGAAATTTTTAAGGTAATATGTATAAGATATGGTTACTGATTTTGGTTGCATTTGCGTGTCATTGGCAATATATTATACATGTTATTAACAATATAAATTATTATTATATGATATCTATATTAAGGACCCCAAATTTTAGTTTTGAACATGGCTCCGAAAATCTCAGGGCAGGCCCTGGGGGCAATCCGGTTACCTCAAAAGTGTACACAAAGTGCTATGATTATAGCTTTGGAACGTGAACAAGCAGCTACCTTCTACAAAAAATAAAGAATCTACTGTAGAAGAGAAGCAGCTAACGTTCAGAGATGGCTAGTACCAGCTCCAGATGCTTCTGCTCCATATGCATCGTAGTTACCAATAGAAATAAACAACATTATCATTGACAAAACGGCATGCCCTCAGCCAAAAAATAAAAGCATATGGACGATATGCATGTTACGGCCGTCCCAAAGTCAAACTCAAGTGCAAGAAACCAGCGCCCAAAAAATAAATCGATTGCTCAACGGAGTAGCTTAACGAAGATAGATACCGTTGCCGCCAGATGGCGATCCAGAAAGTCAGACGTGGCTCATCTGGTACGTTGTATTCACCGACGGCGACGCAGATGGCCACATATGAATCGTACTGCTGCTCTAGACTTATTTAAGCCACATCGAGAGAGAGTCTAAAGCTGGCGTGGAAGTATGCAGAGAACACGGCCGAGTTGCTCTTCTCAGCCGAATTTGGTACGATCTGGTCTGGGGGCGATATTTTTCAGCAAAATCCACTGAATTGGAGTGTCCGAGTGAACCAGCGGTCAGCAAATGTGCACATTTGTACAATATTCTACTAGTACAAAACAGGGACACGACGACGACGCTATGTCCAAAGTGCTTCTGGTTGGTGAGTGCCATGTCCATGTGAAACAAAACCTTCCAAAAAGAAACAATTTGCTCCTCCCCCGTCCACTTCTTCGTCTTTGGTCTTCTCCTCCGCCTCCAAAACAAACTCCAACTCCCATTTCACCATCTCAAATCCCCATAATAAATTCCTCTCAAACGCCTCCCGAATAACCCCCTCTCTTCTCTGTCCTGCACGAGATCGATCGAGACGCCGCCGGCCTCTTCTTGCTTTCTCCCGTGCGGTGGTTCCAGCTTTTCTCTGCGTATCTTTTGCATCAGAGGTCGCGCGCCTTTCCAAAAACAAGAGCACAAGGTCGCAGGGTCAGATTCGTGAGATTCAGAGCTGCATCTGTGGAAAGCTGAGAACTTTTGCTCGTCTCTCTCCTCTGGCTGGCTCTGCGGGAAAGAGATCGCTGGACTTTCAAGGTTGGATCTCTGCTCTTTCAAGTTTGGGTAAGTAAGAAAGATGGCCGCTCCTTCTTCACTTCTTCTTCTTCCCTAATCCCTAGCATCTCGCTTCCATTTTTGCATCCGATTCCTCCACTTTTTGTAGCAAACTTCTGCTTATCTCTGGCATGTATCCAGTTCTTCGTTTGTTTTCGCATAGAGGAAAAATGGACAGTAAATTCCCCCCCTGCCCTTCCATTTCACAATATGAAAGTGGGAACTCTCTAAAAAGCCCCTGTAGATCTTGTACCTGGCCACAGTACAGTAGCTACCTGATACGCAGTGCACTGCAGCTTATAAAGGAGGGATCAAACTTTTGATCCTCTGGCGAAATTTTGGTACCATGGATGATTAGGTTTTTATTAGTAAAACGGCGTCCTGTGTTATCCTTTCGCCATCAGAGAGCCATTTTTTCCGCCCGAAAGTCGCCATCAGAGAGTTGGCTGTCTGTGTTGCCAATTTGCCATCATCTATCATGTATTCAGTGCGAGACTAGAGCCAGGAAAGGTCAAACTTTTGATCCTCTGGCGAAATTTTGGTACCATGGATGATTAGGTTTTTATTAGTAAAACGGCGTCCTGTGTTATCCTTTCGCCATCAGAGAGCCATTTTTTTCGCCCGAAAGTCGCCATCAGAGAGTTGGCTGTCTGTGTTGCCAATTTGCCATCATCTATCATGTATTCAGTGCGAGACTAGAGCCGGTAGCCCACTGAATCGAGACTATTCAAACGGGCTTGGTATTCTCTAGAATGGTATTGACTGAACCTCACATGGTTTGGTTCGTTTGGGAGGATGCTTAGTTTACAGACACGCTAATCTTCCTCTTTGGTGGCTACTTATTTTTATTTTTTGCTGTAAGTAGTCTCCGTCGTTGCGTGTATTAGGTAATCTATTCCCCCCCCCCCCCCCCCCCCCCCCCTCTCATGGTGCTTGTGTGGTGATCTTCGGATTGTAAATAAAAAATAAAAAAAATCAGAGAACAGAGTTTCTCTTTTTGCAAGAGATCAGCAGTTATTGATGTTTCTATCTTGTGTATATGCAGTGCTGGAAAGCTCATCCCGAAGATCCTGATCACTAGGAAATCGGTGAAAAAAGTTCTGGTTGTCGAGCAGTTTTTGAAAGATATGTCTTTCCGCAGCATAGTCCGTGACGTTAGAGAGAGCTTCGGAAGCTTATCAAGGCGGGGTTTTGAGGTCAGAATCTCCGGTCTCCCTGGTCTTTCCGGCCATCACAGAGGGAAGTCTGTTGGATCTCTGACCGAGCTGCACAACGGGCCTGCGATAGTTGATCAAAACGGCTGGGTTGGTCTTCCTCCTGAATTACTTCGAGACGTGATGAAAAGACTGGAGGAAGGCGAGAGTACCTGGCCGTCCCGCAAAGATGTTGTGGCTTGTGCAGCTGTCTGCAGGTCATGGAGAGAGATCTGTAAAGATATAGTGCAGAGCCCAGAGTTCTGCGGGAAACTCACTTTTCCAGTGTCTCTTAAACAGGTAAAGCTGCAACTGATTTTAATTTCTTTCCTGACGTGCATTTTGTTCTCATGTTACGGCCTGAAAAATATGAACTGAGAAATGGTTGTCGCCTGAATCTGAAGAAATCAACATAGTAGCAGTTCGTATGCTCAACAAGTAATCTGTAGCAGTTTTCTTCCTAGGCAATTGAAAAGTTTTTTTCTTCTGTACAGCCAGGGCCTCGAGATGGATTAATCCAGTGTTTTATAAAAAGGGACAAATCGACATTAACCTATCACCTCTACTTGTGTCTTAGCCCTGGTAAGCATATCTACTGCTTCTCATATTGATCTGATACTGAACAATTCCTGGGTATAATTTGGATACCTTTAGCTCTGGTTTAGTAACTTCCTAGTAAACATCGCTGCTGAGTGATGTGCTAATTATATATTTATATGGTTTGTATCATGTAGCTGTGCTTAGTGAGAACGGAAAGTTCCTGCTAGCAGCTAAGAGGAATCGACGGACAACATATACCGAATATGTAATTTCTGTGGATTCTAAAAATATCTCGCGATCAAGTAACGGCTATGTTGGGAAAATGAGGTGAAGTGCCTTCTTTCACAACATTCTTAGTATTTTACTATCTAAGTTCCATTGATTTGAAGTTCATGTAGGTAGGTGCATTTGGATCTGACATTGCGTACCAACAGGTCAAATTTCCTTGGCACAAAGTTCATCGTTTATGACACTCAGCCGCCATACAATGCTGGGAGCCTTGCCTCATGCCAGCGTGCCAGCCGTCGCATCTCTTCCAGGAGGGTCTCACCAAAGGTACCCACTGGCAGCTACCCAGTTGCCCAGGTGAACTATGAGCTAAATGTGCTCGGCACAAGGGGACCAAGGCGTATGCAGTGCACGATGCATTCCATCCCAGCATCTGCACTGGAGCCGGAAGGTGTGGTGCCTGGCCAACCCGAGCAGCTCCTCCCTGGTCCATTTGAGGAGTCTTTTCGCAGCACAAACGCCTCCTCCAGGTTCTCAATCACAGACTTCAGCAGCTCTCGCTTCTCAGAAGTAAGTGGAGGGGTGCGGCAAGACGAGGATGGTGAGGCTAAGGAGAGGCCTTTAGTTCTCTGCAACAAAGTGCCAAGATGGCATGAGCAGCTGCAGTGTTGGTGCCTCAACTTCCGAGGTCGGGTGACGGTGGCCTCAGTGAAGAACTTCCAGTTGACAGCCGCACCACAGCCAGCTGCTGTGTCCTCTGAATCTTCACAGCCGCCCCAGCAGCAGCAAAACCAGCCGACGAGTTCCTCGTCATCGACATCCGATCACGAGAAGGTGATCCTGCAGTTTGGTAAGGTTACAAAAGACATGTTCACCATGGACTACCGGTACCCACTGTCGGCATTCCAGGCATTCGCCATCTGTTTGACCAGTTTCGACACCAAGCTGGCTTGTGAATAGATCAGTGTTAGAAGTGTACTTCTGTGTGTGAGCAGTGCATCCTTATTTCTTTTTGCATTGTTGTTGATTTGCTTTTCATTTCTCTAGTGTCGAGATCTAAAGGTCTGGTCTTTGTTTATACATTGTAACAGCAAAAATATAGACATCCTTAAATGATGTGTGCATTTTTTTCCTGGCCAATGACTTGGAGATGATTAACTAGTGATGTATTGACATGTGAATTCATCTGAAATCCTGCTGCAACAACAGTCATAGGGATTAAAATGCTACATGTTTAACCCAGCAAATGTTCTTTCTGAGATCATCAGATTGGCCGCGTTATGGAACACCTGGCTCAGCAGTCATGTGGCGTTAAGAAAGCAGATACTGTTTGTATGTAGCTTTAATGAACCCGATACTGCTTATATGTTCCTGAAGAAGCATTTAGAAGTGGAAAACAATACACAGTTCAATTGTCTACAGCTCTACAAATTTATGTACAGTTAACGATCGACTATCTTCAGACACTCCTGGAATCTTGCAAACAATTCCTAGAATATTTCATAAAATGCATAATCGGGGATGTTTAGAAAAAATAACCGTATGACCAATCAAACACTTCCCCAAATCCTACAAAGAGAAGGCAGCTGAGAGCATACTCCAAATTCATCCAAATTTCAGCATCTATGGCCCTCACCCGATGATTAACTTGTTGGTGTACACAAATATGGACATCTGCGGAAACAATTTCTCATAGGGGCGCTATTTCTGCTCTGGAGATGAGGGGCGTGCAGCATTGCCAACTGAATGGATGTCCAGATCCCTAGCTTCACTCGAGCTCTCAGTCATGGTTCTGATAACAGGGATTTCATTGTCTGAATCAGGTGTGCACCCAGTTGTGTGATATCTCGCACCACTGCTTTCAGCTCCCAACTCTTCATCACTCAGTTCATCTGACCGGCACCGTGAGGTTTTCAGGATGTCGAGGCCCATCTCAAGATCATCCTCCACTTTGGCTCGTGGACGGTGGGGTGTCTCATCTTCCGGTACGCTGGAACGGCTGAACCGTGGCAGGGATGCCGCATTTTCCTCTTGAACAATGGATCTCAGCTTGATCCTAGAAGGCTTCCTTTTCGTGCAGAGGACCTCAAAACAATTGTGCATGCAACCAAGGTCAAACGCGTTGGGTTGGTTGCTGTACTTGTACTTGAGATTCTCATATGTTGTCTTGAGGAAAAAGAAGTGGAGATTTAATCAAGTTAAATAAAGTTGTAAGTAATTCAAGAAGGAAGTAGTATAGAGCATTGCACACAAAAAAACCCTGCTATAGAAAAGGCATCCAATGAGATTTTCTATGATCACAACATTTCAAATGAGCCACTATAACTGTGAGAGTAGATAACTGACTGGTGAATATACAAGCCTTCTACATTGTACCTGACGGCAGTCTACATACCTATGTTTCTTTGGGCCATAAGGCATTAGGTGCTAATGTACTATAACTTAACATTAACTTCATAGGTTTAGGGAACTAACCTTATTTGTTGCGATGAGGTACGAGTGAAATCCGGTGAGACCACCAACGAACCAGAAACAAATGAAACAGTATGCCATAACTGCCACTGATGCTGGAGATACTTTAATTGCCTCCACCACTGAAAGATGACCCTTATTCATGATAAGACTGATGTACAATGCACACATTGCAAATACATAGAAACACAGGACTGCCGCTGAAGCAACAAACCAGAAGAAGTAGCGGTAATTTCGCTGCAAAGGTAAACGTAAATGCAGATAAGCTGAGATTGTTTTGATAGGAAGAGCTGTGAGGCTGTCAAAGTTCAAATAACTCATAGCTTGATTCTTTTAAGAAGGACAAATAAATAACCATAACGAACCTGTCCAATACATTGACCAACCCAAGGGCAGTGGTGATCAAATCGCTCCACACAGTTATCACATTTGGAACAGTGGGAGCAACGAGGAGGCCGATATAACATGCAAGTCTCACAATATTTTACTCTCACAGGCACACCATTGACCATAATCTCTTTTATCCGTGGGAACTGGAGAGTATGAGGAGCTGAAGCATCATGAGAGAACTCCTCCACAGGTGGATGTGAATTCCGTGGTACAATACCTGGATCTTGAGATGAGGTCAAGAAGAGCAGTAACAGTACCTAACAATCAGATTTCGCAGAGAGCATACTATGATTTGGTGATTGTTTACAAAGTTGCATGGGGTAAAATTCACAAAAGAACTTCCACTCTTGAGAGAGAACATAACTCGTGGAAAACAGTAACACAAACAGAAATATTTTCCAAGTCAAGACATAATATAGAACCATGCATGAAACATGTGTAAGTGAAAAGGTGGACAACTGATAATAAAGGAAGATCAACGGATCGCCCAATGCTTTGACCAGTAGAGTTAAGTAAAGAGTTCTATTGGGTGGTGAGAGAAACCATAGTGTAACATATAATATACAGTTACAATCAAATTTCAAATGATGTGTCATCTACACAAAGCCTGATCCACACGACTTTCTACTAAGCTAAAAGTATCATACGGGTTCCCTTGATGAGTGAAGCTATTGGCATATTCTCAACTATATTCACATCAGAAATTTTAAAATGCAATCATGAACAGAAGTTAACCAGTGGCGGAGCTAGCCCGGGCTAAGTCGTCGAAGCTCCACTGGAATTTTAGCAGAACATGCAAATTACGTGAGGACATCAACGGGATAAAACTAAGTTAGCGAATTGTCTTTGTTCTCTGCCCGGGCTGTACTGCCTGTCTAGCTCCGCCACTGAAGTTAACCATTGTTTTATGATCATAATGGTGCCAAACTTAACTACTAACACACCTCGCCAAAACTACAGCTTCTGGAACATATTAACATGCATGTCTGATTAACTCAGACTAGTTACGCAAATATGATGCATCTTTCAAATTATTTTTACGCTGAAGCTCTCAGAAAATATGTCAACACTAAGGATATTTCTACAACTAAAAGAAGCAAACATATGATATACGGGAAACACAAACCCTATCCTCCTATACAAGACCCTTAGAGCAATTCTTCAGTAGATAGGCAAAGAATGCTTACTCACATGAACTGTCAGGACTACAGTAACAACTAGAATTGCATACCCTGCATTATATGCAGGAAATATGTGTATGAGATGTTTGGCCACAAAGACACAGAAGACAACAACAGGGATCGCGATCAGCGCGCAAGATAGTAGAGTGGCCTTGGCATCTGGTCCAAAGATCAGCCTTCCACCACACCAGATTATCTGAAGAAAATGAGAAAAGCCATTGAAACATTTGGCAGCTGCTGATACAAAATACCACGGAACGAAAAGAGCAAACCCCTCGCAAAAGCATGAAGAGAGTGAAAATGTCAATGTAGTTTCCTTCGTCCAACCCCTCCCCAACTCCTCAATACAATTTCCCTTTCTTTAAACCCTTGAACTAACCAGTTCACATGACCCTGATGGCCAGAAATGAAATACCGTAACAGTAGCCTGAACTATGAACGAAATAGGCTGATGAAACTAACGTGTCATCGTTAAAAAAGTTAAAAGCACGCATTCACACGGAAGTAATGGAGTAGTAAATAGTTGCAATGCAGACACTGGTATTCTGTTCATTCAGGAGGGGGCTAAGCAACCTGAGCCTTGGTTGGATTAGCACTAACATGGCCTGCGCAAAGACAAGAACTTGGACCTCCCAATTGGATTATCTTATTGGGGAGAGGAAGGCCGGCATCCACATTGGCACCCAAACTACGAACCGACCCACCTTAGTTTAGTCATCTGTCTCGTCAGCAGTGTAGTTTAATATACAAATCACACGCAAATCAATCAGCTAACCAGGTAAAGATACGGCCTTGTCCCATTCCCACTGTGCCCCTCTTCTTCCTTACCAGGCCAACAAATCAAGAAGAGTAGCAGCAGACACGAAACTGTGGCAGCGGCCACGATCAAATCGATCCAGACCAAGACAAGCACGAAAATTTTCCGAACCCAACAAAGAATAGGGGAAGAGTGAGGGAAACGGTGATGGAGTAATCTAATCTCACGTACGTTGTTGCCTCTCCAGACTTGGTAGACCTTCAGCGGCTTGGCCATGGCCGCGCCGCCGCCGCCGCCCACCGCCCCCGAAGCAAGAAGGAAAGAAAATCCACCAGCCGTCTCAGCCAGTCCTTGTACTCCTCCGTCCTATCCACTGGGAAGAACTCGTATTCTCTCTGCACCTCCTCTCCCTTTCTGGTTGATTTCCTCTAGAGGGGGCACGGCCAGGGGAGGTGCGATGAATCGCCGCTGGGTCTTGTTCCTCGGTGTGACAGAGATATATCTATCTGGCTGGCAGCCTCAAAGATTTGATTTTGGATGGCTACAGACAGCAGAGGGAGGAGGGTAACCTTGATACGCCGGAGTAGGGAAGCATCTGTTCTTTGTTCCCTGGGACACTTCTCTCTCTCTATTTTAAAATTTTGTAATAAATAGTATTTTCTTCTGTTCACAAGAAATGAATAGCATTATTAATGCCTGGATATTCGAACATCCGGTGGTAGAGATTTCTCAGGTTCCCCCAAAAAATGGCAATTTCTCTGATTGATTTGTATACTAGCCAAAGTAGGCATGGACCAATTGCAATGGAACCCACAACCCAGTATTTACTATTTGGATCCCTTTGATTAAGATGCATGTCTCAATCATTCCTGGCTCACATCATGAATATGCATGAATTTTCTTAAGGCTGATTTAAAATAAAGGTTATTATGAAAACTAATATTTCTAAGGGAGGGTCAAGTGGCTGAGAATTTTGGTCTAACTGGTAAAGTGCTTATTCAGTTATTCTCCTAAATACGTGCGTTCAAATGCCTTTTAGACAAATTTTCCATGTGCTGATCTGCAAAGATATGCGATCCTTACCTCTGACAAAAATGTTAACAAAAGTAAGTTTTAAAAAACAAAACTTCAACTACACGTTCAATCGATATGTCAATAAAGTTATTCTTGCTACCTGGGAGGGAATATATGCTTTTTTTGATGCTATTCTGCCCCCACCTGCTAGTAACCGAGAACAAGCTGGCATGTGATGTGAAGTTCGTAGAAACCTGGAGATAAAGTGGACATGGTTTCCTGACAATAATCTTTGACACGGGCGAAATAAATTCCGT
The DNA here is from genome assembly GCA_012064385.1 of Puccinellia tenuiflora. Classification (NCBI taxonomy): domain Eukaryota; kingdom Viridiplantae; phylum Streptophyta; class Magnoliopsida; order Poales; family Poaceae; genus Puccinellia; species Puccinellia tenuiflora. Next base: position 1,592,022 of record QRDG01001232.1, on the reverse strand, counting down.
GTGATGCGAACAAATAGTTCGCACTGCATCACTGCATGATGCTGTCTGCCTGATTGAATGCTGCTCTGTATTTGGACCAGCAATTTCACCTATCAGTGAGTCGGTCAGTCAATCAGATCAGGGGGCCGTCCTTTTCTCCGGCACTCACTCAGATCTATAAATTTGTGGATCTCCATCTTGTGTAGACTTATTAGAGTAGCAGCAATTCTGTTTTGAAATTCTCCAGCACTCACTCAGATCTATAAGAGCAAGTCTAACAGACCCCCTAAAAGACCCAACCCCGTAAAATAACTGCCGAAATACGGGGTAGGGCTCTACCCGGCCGTCTAGCAGACCCCGTAAATCAGGCCCCCCTATCGAATTTTTTCAGTTTCGCTACGGGGTGGCTCCTCACCCCCTACTTGTGCGGGGTGGGAGGGGGAATACAGGGCCAACCCACCATTTCGTTTCAGCTAGGGCGGACGAAAATTTCAGTTTCCCTACCCGTTTTCCCCGCGCCGCCGCCACAGCCGCTCGCCCGCCGCCGCCGGAAACCTAGGCATCCGGCCCCCTCCGCCGCCCGCCGAGCTGCCCCACACTGCGTCGACGGCCGCCGCAACCCCGCCGGACCTCAGCGCCCCTCGGCGCGCCCCGCCGCACCCCTCCGCGTTCTTCTCCGCCGCCAAACCCACGGTCAGTACTCCGCCGCGTTCTTCTTCGTTTTCACCGGTACAATCGATGAGCTTGGAGGCTGATCTATGCTTCACGGTGGTAGATGACTTCGGAGGTGACTATGGAGGATTTGGTGGATTCGTCGACCGATTGGTCATCCTCGGGTTCCGATGATTCGGACCTCGACGAGCTGCTGAACGACGACGACACGGAGATGATGCTGCTCCTCTTCGGCATGAAAGAAATCGAGGACCGCACCAAGCTGCTGGATCAGAGAAGAGGGTCCACGATGGGGCGCATGTGCATCCCGCGGAACCACGCGCTCGACCACGAACAGCTGATGCAAGATTATTTTTCCGAGGTATCGACCTATCCTCTCCGCCTCTTCCGCAGAAGGTATCGAATGCGGGGTGGGGATACGGGGTCTGCTAGGTTGGACGAGTTTTCGGCCCGTCAAAAGCGAATACAGGGCCCTCTACTCGCGTTATACGGGGCAGAAATTTAGGAGTTCTGTTAGACATGCTCTAAACTTGTGGATCTCCATCTTGTGTAGACTTATTAGAGTAGCAGCAATTCTGTTTTGGAATTAGTATAATTCTCCTGGCCAAGTTTTTTTCAATTAATTCTCCTATTAGCTAGGCTGATTACGCGGCATGGCACGTCAACCGCGAACTGGATGCAATTCAGTTTCTACGGGAAAACATAGAAGAACTGGGTATGTGGAAATATGCCAGAACTCCCGAGGCAAAATCTGCCGTTGATAACAAAAAAAAAATGAAAATATTTGATTTACAACTCATCGGTCGGTCACCCCAGACGATTTCACCCGTCCAACCCCATATCTTTGGTAAGCTAATGGATATAATTTACAGCGCAGGGAATCTCATGATCAAAGATACCAGCTAATGAAACTGGCGCAAGAACAAAGTGAAAAATTGTGCTCAGGGTGGCAGCAGCAGCAGCACACCCTACCAACTGAATCGGAGCACCCTTATGAGAGGAGGAGCAGAGCCAGGGATGCCAGTCCGAAGAAGCAGCTCCACTGGAAGTGCGGAAACCGGGCCATTGCCGCACTGGAATCACCACCTGGGCTTCCACCCTTGGCTGGCGCCCTAGGTGGCGACGGCGGTGGGGGTGGAGGTATCACACATGTTCCGAATGTTGAATTTGTCTGCAACTCAGAGGTCAATACATCAGCATGGAGTTGCAAAAAACACATCATTATCTTAATGGAAGCTGCAAAACATATTATCCAAAATGAAGTTGCAAGAAACGAAACGGATGGAAGCTTTGCTCAAGAGGGAGAAAATATAACAATATGGTTCCTAATTCCCTATCACCAAGTTATTTCTATAGCAATGTCACTCCTTTTTAGCTGCAAGTTTACCAGTCTTGGATATAGCATGAAATGGGATAGTATAAGCTAAAGTAATCTACACCACTTAGTTGTTCTTCTTTATTGCTTTCATATTACCATGACTCTAATTTCTGACCAATGCAGTACCCTAGGAAAATAAAAATACATGTGTCCTTACCTTGCAGTAAGCAATGTTGTCACAACCACATACTAGATGTCCATTAGCCACATCAGTAGCTAGCGGAGCTCCTCCACCATTACTCCTCTGCAAGATTCAAATAATAAGGAACCAATCTGATTGACTAATTAAACTACATCAAGATGAACCAGTGAAACAGTTTGCATGTTGGCGTACCATGTAGAAATCAACGGCAATGTAGTTGGGCCACCGACTGCCTGAAAGATCGTGACAGGTTTTTAGCATGCTAACCAGCGGTGCTGAATTGTTCCCACAAACACCAGTTTGACTCGGATCTGTCGTGAAGAAGTTCATCAGAACAAGCGACTGGCTCTTGGAATCCATGGCAGGGGACTCTGCACGATTTGGGCATGCACCCTCTACCAAACCATCATTTCCATCTGCACAGATAAAACAAAACTATATCAGTAAAGGAAGTCACAAATAGTAAATCAAAACTTCCCATTCGGATGTTTCTTCTGTCTGTGTTGGAATCTTACATTGGCTTTCTACGACATAGTTCCACTCAAATGGAATCCCCTCGCTTGCTTCTTTTGCTTTCTTTGATGTGAAGACTAGCAGACGCTCATTCTGGCTGATCATGTCCTTGAGCAAAGGCCAATTGCCACCGCTCTTTGGCATCTTTGCCACCGGGAACCAATACTTCATGAGGCCGGAAGCATTGAATACTTTTGGCAGGGAACCTGCAACAGTGTAGTCTTCCAGAAAAACTGTAATTACTTCTGAAGGGTTCGCTTCAAGGAACGTCTGGATTTCTTTGAAGACATTGATGGCAGGTTGCTGAACAGAACCAACTCAAGATTAGATATACAATAACAAGATGCTCTTTACAACAGAGAGGAAAGTGTTCAACTTAAAATGTGATAATCTTACAAATGCCGTAAAATTGTAGCATTTCCCACCAAATGAATGGCATAGCCAGACATCATTATTGAAATCGTAAGTGTCAAGCATCAGGCCCCTAATACCATTCTGCACATAATCAGGTAGAGATTCCCATGGTTAATATTTTCAAATAGAAACTGATGATCCACAATTCAGAGTATGAATGAACCACCACGAGATACAGCTTGGTGGTGTACAGAAAAAAAACTTGGCAGCTGAAAAATAGATAGTGTATTCGTATAATCCGGAATTACCCAACTAGAATCTAGTTTAAGAAAAATGGTATTCTGCAGTATGCAATTAAAAATGTCCCCACAACAATAGGAAAAATAGTAGCAGCCTAGTAAATTGTGTTGGGTTTTCTTCTTTGTTTCTTTAGCTTTCTTTTTTTTCAGTTACTAGATATAGGGCAAGCAGAATACTGAAAGGAAGTTTCATTACTTCAGCATGATGTTAGCCTACTTGTGAAGCGTGGCTAGAAATAATTACCAAAAAAAGGCCTACTCTAAAGTCTCCAACACCAACATTGTACTGTAGAAACTTTCTTACATGAAATTTCTACTTTCAGTATGCTGATTTGAAAAAAAAGAAAGAAAGAAAGAACAAAAGAAAGGAAGAAAGAAAGAAAAAGGATAGGATGGGCAAGATAAACTAAGTGAATGTGGTCCATTCCTTTCCTTAAGACCAAAGCAATCAACATCTTCACAGCATAATACCTGAACTAGACATGATTACAACAAGCCCTGTATGGCAATCATCAATTATAAGAATCTTTTTTTGTTTTTCATTACATTGAACATCACCCTGCTTCATGAGCCGGCTCAATAGGCAGAAGACAATCAATGAATGCACCATGTATAAGTCACATCAAGCCATTCCATGGCGGGAAAACACCACTACGCCAGTGTCATTGTGGGTCTTTTGGAATCTTTATTCTACTTTGGTTAACCAGAAGATAATTACTATACTATTTTCAATTTTTTCTTTTGTCTGAAGACATTGTGCCTTATGAAAGGCACTTAATTACAGCAAAGGTAGATCTGATGATTATGTTTTGGGCATCTTTGTTGCTAATAACCCATTAAGCCTAGTCAGCCACTATGAATTTACTAAATTACCATACTTATAAGGCAAGTATGGCACGTCTTCAGATTTCAGGTGGTGCCATTAGCTGTACTGAATTACTAGGGCAGTTGGCATTTGTGCTTATGCATTTACACAAATCTGGCAACATGGGTAAATTACTCATAGACTCATAGTTTCATACATAGCATAATATACAGTGTGACGAAGCAGCACTAAATATGGTGACATGCAAAGAAAAATAAACTATCGTACCTAGTATCAGTATGCCTTCTTTCCATCCTCTATTTAGATAAAAAGTTTTATTTAAACATGTATACTTGAAATTGTTAATGTGTATTTGTCCTGGACATCCATCCTCTACCGACTACCATGATACAAGCCTTTGGGACCCTTTATGAGAAAAGAAAGATACATACACCTGGATTGTATTCAAGCAAAAGCATGGGAAAGTGGACAGGAAATAGTGGAGTAGTAGAGCATGTTTCAAGTATTAAAAAAAAGCATTTCTTTGTGTATTAGGCATCTAGCTTTTGTGGATTTCGCTGATATATTCCTCCAAAAGAAAAAAAGGCAGGGAAGGTAGGACAGTGAAACCTTGTGCGAGCTCTGGCTTTTGGGTTAAAGAGGCCCTACTTTGTCTGATCAAAGGGGCAGGTGGAAGCTTAGCTAGGAAGGCACAGAGAAATGGTTCAGTAAGCTTAACAAGATTCATAACTAAAAATCCTGCGTAGAAAACTGCAAGCTTCCATTCAGTATTGGTATTAGTAATTTTATTTTGATCACCGTTGGTAATCCGTGGGGCAGTAGTATGTGAATCCCAGAGAAACAGCAACTTCTAATATATGTGCAAGGAGTCTAGCAAGTACATACGTATGTGCCAACGACTACTTGTGATTTTAGTAGGATTAGGCATTAACCGAGAAAATAAAAGGATGAGATAGGATATGGCTGTAGCCTGTAGGTAGGTTGTGGTGGCAGGCACAACCGCACAAGCACATGGAAATTCCAGAGACACCGGCTGACATGGGATCGGCGGGGGGTTCGCCTCGCCGGTCCGTGCTGCTAGTAACAAACAACTAGCTAGGACGGCGCCGGCGGGTTGGTGCGACAAACAGAGAAAGAAAGAAAGAAACAAACCTTGAGCTGCGCGGTGACGGTGTCCTCCTGGTTGGCGATGATGGGGGGGACGGAGCCGGTGATGGCGAAGGAGTTGTGCGTGGTGAGCCAGGAGTAGTTGTTGAACGGGAGGCCGGTGCCCTGCACGCGCCGCCGGCGAGATGGAGGAGCGTCAGTACCAATCCAAAAAAGCAGCAGCAATCTGAATCGACCCGCCATTGCGGGGAGCTTACATGCGTGAGAGGGTCAATGGGGGTCGCGCGCGAGCAGATGCTGGCCCCGCCGTCGCCGCAGGCGGCGCAGTGCAGCCCCGGGCCGCAGGCCTCGGTGGCTGAGCACTCGTCGCCTTCCCGACCGGCGGCCGCGGCGCCCGTGGCGAGGAGGAGGAGGGCGAGGGCGAGCAGGCGGAGGCCAGCGGCCATGGCGTGGCTTGTCGCGGTGGCAGCTTCCAACGAAAGCCGGGTGTGCTCGCTCCTATCGATCTCGCCGTGTCGCGGCGCGGGGAGGACGACACGGCTAAGTACTCCCGCTCCCAACAACGGGTGGTGGTTGGTTGACTGGCTGGCTGATTAGTGCCTTCTATGATACTCAAATTAACGCTAATCCGATTGATTAATGCGCTGAGGATTTGATGAAAGTACTAAGAGGAACGTGGCGATGGATGATGTGCTGTAGAATCATACGGCAGCAGACAGTCGTCGTCGTCGTCGTACTAATCAACACGTCGTGGCTATGTTGTACCACGTCTCGTCTGCCCTGTCTGTCCCTGACGCGTCTTTGCAGATGGTTCAGTTTGACATGGTAACCTTCCCACGATCTCTTCTCTCCGAGAAAGACTCAGCTTTCAAGGGGAAACAGTTGGCTGTTCCTACCACATGTTCCTACTACCCAGTCCCCTCTAGAACATCTGTGTATCTCCATCTAGAACAACGACTGACTCCTCCTGTTCTCAGATGGTTGTAACAGACTTGGATTTTCCTGCAAACAGGAACAGCTGTTGTTCTGGAACGCCTCCAAACATGCTAGCAGAAAGTCAAGTGTTGTCCAAGTCCAAAAAATGGGGGCGGCAAAACCCATGCAATTGCTCACCTTGCAAAGTCAACCAACCATAATTTATATGTGCCTCTAGTCAGGCAGCAAGCCTCATATAGCTATTACATGTGCATAGGCCGAGTCCAAGCATGCCAACCCATAATCACACACCTACAATACACATATCAGGATTCAGGACTCCATGCTGGACAAGCAAAGTATTGTTACTGCAATCTCTCACAAACACCTTCTTGTACGGTAGTAGTAGTAGTAGTGGTGGTGGTATTATACATCACATACAGTGGCAGCTAAAGAAGCTTCAGCTAGGGGCACCAAACAGAAGCCTCTGACACGGACACCCTCAGATGGGCTTCCACACGCTGAGCACCTCCTGGAACATCTCCAGGGTGAGCTCGCGGTCCGCGTGGTGGAAGAACCCGTTGATCTCGTCCCGCACGTCGTAGATCTTCCCGAACACGAACAGGTACGTCAGGCACCCCTTCTTCAGCTTCTCCAGCCCGTACAGCCACGCCACGTGGAGCCGCTCCAGCACGTTGCCCGAGCTGATGTCCTCCAGGAGGCTCTCCTCGCAGCACGCCTTCACCTCGCCGATGCCGTACTTGTTCGCCGCCGCCAGCAGCGCCAGACGGTGCTTCCAGAACTGCTCCTGCCTGATCGTCCCGTAGACGAAGCCCAGCAGCGCCGAGCAGGAGTCCGCGCACATGTCCGTGATGTCGATCGTCGACGACTCCTTCTCCTTGAGGTCGTGCACGAACATGCTCTCGAACACCGGGGAGCACGCCGCGAGCACCGCCTTGTGCGCCTTCAGCACGCCGTCCGTCGTGTTTATGGTCACGTCCGCGTGGATGGACTCCGTCAGCATGCGGGAGAGGCATCCCAGGGTGCTCTTGCTAGCCACATTCTGCACCATTCCTTCGTTCGGCCAGATCGACGACGATGATGACTCCGCTGCCTGTCAGCACATAAACAGGCAGATCTTGTATCCTATAAAATTTAACCAGGAAACATTTGCTGCTGATAGGAGGCAAGTAAAAGGACAGAGGATACTTGCATTGTTCGTGGCTATCTTCAGGTCCAGGAACTCAACGTCAATCGTAAAACGCCCATGGGACATCACATCAACTTGCCACACAAAATCGTCACTGCTTCGGATAAGCTGCTCGATAACTATCACAAGGGATACGGATAAATTAAGTTTGCACTGCCCCAAAGTACCATCATATCAACAAAAGTCTATGTAGCAATTACAGCAGCAATATGCCTAGGGAATAAAACAAGAAATGGATAGCCGTAAAGATTCAAACTATGAACAATCAAAAAAAATCTCCAAGTAAATATCATCTTACATTCATTTTGATTATATTGCATAAATCAATTACCAATGCCCTTAAAATTACAAAACACATTTGCTATACTGTAGCCTTTTTTTTCTCTTTGTGTTGTGTGCTTGTTGTGTTTGGTCAGTGTAAGCTCCCTTGTATCCTTCAGCCGTCCAGGCATAATGCCTTTGTCTAAAAATATATTTTTAGGCTTTTTCTTCTTCACATTAGCCGGAGCCCGGAGCCTGCACATCATGATGCGACTGCGCGTTGTTCCACAAGAACCGCTGGTCAATCAAGTGTGTATGTTACTTCTCACGATTTTTCCAATTGCCCCAATGAGCCCAGGCAATGAGCTAGCTACCTGGGCCACACACACACGCCAAGGTCTAAGTCCTTCATGACATTAAGGGCCTTAAGGATACTCATGTGCCACATGATGCAGCCACGTTATACACACATGAAAAATCATGGTGGTGCCCACTTCAGTGGGCATGCGAGCAAGACGATGCTGGCAGCCACAGTCAGGTAGCCATAATGAAGCCAATCATAGTGGTTAAGGCAAGTTCAGTGGCTGCCACAATGAAAGAACTCAATGACATGGTCATGAAAAAATAAGGTCACCTCATATGATTGCACAAGCTGCATCACCTACCACACAAAGGCAGACATGAAAAATTGGCACCGCCGGCACCCAGTCCAGTGGCCATTTTTTAGATAAAAGTCCAGTGGCCATGGAAGACCATGGTCAAAATGACACCTCGAAGATCATGTCCATGTCCAAGGCATGATTTATTACTTATTGATGACATAGAAAAGAGTTCTCGGTGCCTAGTAGTACACTCGGGTGAAAAGGAATACACTTTGAATGCTCCACAGTTACATACACTAAACAGGTCAAGGAGAAGGAGCAGCATTTGTTGCCCTCCTCTTGTTCTTCTACTTGCCTCCACTTGTTCTTCCTTAAACACAACTTAAATTGCATTTAGAGGTGGGGAAGGATGTGATACAGCTAGGAGGGGTCAGGGGAGGAGAAGGGGGAAGGGAAGAGGCGTCATGGGGAAGGGAGCTCGTATGGAGAAAGGACTGCTGCGTGGAGGGGGTGATGAAGGAAGAGCATGCCTCCTCTCTTCAAGATAAAGAAATGAGTTTTAGTTAAGAAAATAAATAAATAAATTTCGTAATTCAAATTAATAGCAGCCATTGGATTGCTAAAATCATGAAAGATGCATCTGGAGTCAGATTTGAAAATTGAGTAGCGCATTTTGAAAATCTCGACGAGCCCACGCATTCGCGCAAACAGATTTTTGATTCAAAGATTTTATTAGAAGATGTTAGGATGGGTTCAAAAGCATGATTTATCAGGAACTACTTATCAAAACATATGGGGTGTTGAACTCGTCCCCGAGTTCTCTCTGTTGTACTACTCTACAAGCTTGATGCATCGCATTGAACATAAGGAGAAATAATTTTAAGGGTTAGGGCAGACCATCGGAGAACAATTCTAGGTACTTTTCGCGCATTTGGGACAGAAATTCCAAAGTCGTTTCTTGCTCAGTTTGATTAGTCCAAACAATCTTCACATACTTAAGATTTCAGTGCATCAAGGCGCGCTCAAATGACATGACTCAAGCGTAAGATCTTGCTCAATCTAGCCGTTCTAAAAGAGGGACACGCTGAGAGCCTTAAGATAGTTCTGACGCATGGAAACATGGAAACTATTGTGCACTCCGTATATTGTTTCTGGCAAATCTAAGGTGGTAGGAAAGCTTCCCAATTCAACCAACCATGGTACATGGCCTGACATACCACTGACTGAGCTTACCATTGGTACCAAATCTCACAATTCCTTTGGTAGGGGACACTTTAAGAAGCATTTGGGCACCCCGACTTTCATCCGCTTCTACCAGAAGTTTTGCTTTAGGTCACAATTCATCTTGGTCTCACCAGGATGGACTAGGTTGAGTATGAACACAGCGCAACCACACAAACAACTACTCCGTAGCAGCAACTGCACCAAGCTTCAACCTTTACCAAGTGTACATGCGTAGCAGAGCACTGAGGCCAAGCAGAAGATGTAAGAAACAAACCTGGGGAGACGGTGGAGCGACGGGGCGGGCCGGCCCAGGAGACGCGGAGCAGGAAGCGGGCGTGCGGCGGCTGCTCCTTGGCCAGCCGGCCGGGCTCCGGGAAGAGCCGCACGTACACCGACCTGCTCTTCTCCACCGACAGGTACCTGTTTCAGGAGGGGATTCGTCACTCGCATCAGCCATCGGCCGGTCTCATCAAATCGCGCGAAGGAATTTCACGTAGTGTTGCTATTGGAATCGGGGGCGTGGAGGATTGGGGAATCAGTGGTCGAGTTTGGGGGTTGTGGTGAGGGTTTACCAGTTCCAGATGCCGAGCTTGAAAGGGTCGGAGCGGCGGTAGGAGCAGGGGCCGAAGGTGTCGATGCGCCACTGGGCGAGGCGGGAGATGGTCTCCACGCGGGAGTCTGGCCCGCCCAGGCTGCCGCCGCCGCTCATGGCCGCGTCCGTCGCCGGAGAGCGAGAGGGCGGTGCCCTGTGAGACAGACTGACAGTGAGTGGCCGAAAGTTTCAGTGTTGACCACCGGCCTCGAGTATGTTTATTTGTACGCAACGTCAGGCCCTGCTGCTTCTGACGACTTGGGAAATATGGCGAGAGCGAAACAGGCGGATTTTCGAGCACCAAGATCTTTCCGTAGAGGGGTTAATTGCTAGAATTAGGGAGGAAGCTTTGTTGTGGAATGTAGCGGGTGCCTCGATGGGAAATACACATCTGAATATGGGGCATATGCCCCGTTTTGAAAAAACATATTTCCACATGCTAAAATATTTTGAAAAAAATTCCGGGCATACACATCCACATAATATGGCGGCGCAAAAAGTTTCGTCAATAAATGATTATTATTTTGGTCAATGTAAAAAAGACAAAAGAATGTCTCAAACAAGTTTTTTTTCAAGCACAAAAATTTGTCTTTTTTGCGCCGTCAAAACAAAAGTTTTTTTTCACAAAACTTTATGCCGCACATATATTTAGGTGAGATGTACACATAAAATTTTATTTCGGATTTTTACACATTTTAAAACGTGTTTAAAATGCATTTTAAAAAAAAATAGGGGCAGATGCCCTTGAGTGCAGAAAGTGCACTCTCGTGCCTCGATCCCCTTCGATCCTGGCTGAGTCCCTCCTGTGTTTTTTCGCCTCTTTTACGCGGGTGACCTGAGCTTTTGCTCATGGTTTTTTCACCTGCCATTTTTGTAACTACTACACTACTATTCTTCTAATCAATGAATTTTGCAGTTCTCCTGCAAACATTCAAAAAAAAAAAAACGTCAAGCCCTGCCATTTTTGTAACTACTACACTACTATTCTTCTAATCAATGGTTTATAAATTTCTGTGGAAAATTACAGTAGTGAGACAATCAGCCAGAAGGATAATTTATCAGCTACTAGTAATAGGAGATAAAATAATTGGGAGCTTATCAATTACCAGTACAGATTCATAGTGTGGGACAGTGGAAGACAAAAAAAAAACTGTGGAGTAGATTGATTTTTCGCGTCAATGGCTGCCCTTTTCCTTTTTTTGAACATTCAGTTATCATTTTCGTACTACCATACCATGAAATTTTCGCCGGTTTTCCTTAATTAACCGTGTGTTGAATGGTTTTTGGGTCCGGTTCCCCTATTAACTGGATCAACTCTATTTCTTCTTAAATGCAATGCGGGAGCTCCCCGCCCTCTGACGAGGTTTCGTCAAAAAAATAATATGAAATTTTCGGCAAAACACAACATTTTAAGATAGTAGGGTTACAATTTTTCTTTTCCACAATTCAATTTTCACAATGAAATAAAATTAATGCACGTTCTTACTGGAGTAGTTAGTACGGAAAGTTCATTTGGAACCCGGGCTCCAGGGAGCCCGGTATTTCAAAAAAAATTAATCGACATTTACAAGCTTCAAAAAATTCTGAATTTTTTTCTAGATGTTGACAATGACATATTGTATGGCTGTGAAAATTTTCAACCCGAAATATTGTGTATTCCGCCCTACACAAAAAAGACAAATCTGGAAAAATTTGAACTGCGAACTGTTCACATCTCAGATCCAGAAATTTGTCATTTTTACACAGGACAAAATACAAAATATTTCGGGTTGAAATTTTACACAGGGGTAGAAATAGTCATGTTCTACGTCTAAGATTTTTTTCACATTTTTTTTGAAACACAAAAATGTGGTTTTCAAAATACCGGGCTCCCTGGAGTTAGTACTACTAGTAGTACAGATTCATAATGTGGAACAGTGGGAAACAAAAATGAAAAATAGGTCCTACCGGGATTCGAACCCAGGTCGCCAGATTCAAAGTCTGGAGTGCTAACCACTACACCATAGAACCAATTTGGTTAATTTTCTCCCGTACTTTCTCCCGTACTCTATTAGTACAGAAAGCGTCCAAAAAGCTAGAGGCGAACATCTTTTTCTTTTCGAAAAGGGGAAACATAGAGGCGAACATCTAAGCCCATTATCAGTGTAACTTCTTTTCTATCGTTTCGTCCCATACATTGGCCTACTCGACTAGTCTAGTCTTGTGAAGTAGCACATGTTTATTCTACATAAAAGTACTTTGACCATCTGTTACTGTGCGGTTCTTCTAGAACAGGTGGAAATTGGTACTCTCTGCACATTAGCGATGGGCCCAGCTAGCCGTGCAGGCCCCGCACAACGAAGCACACGAGTCACAAAAGATGGAAATCGATCATTACACGAAGGAGTACCATCCGGTGTTATCATTAGTGGAAGTTGCTATCGCGGCATGCAGCTCCAATCTCTCAAGTGATGAAGATCTATCCAAGATTCTCACGCATTGCAAACTAGCCCGATTACTCAAGCAATTGCACGGGCTAGGTACTAATACCATATAGACAACCGAGATAAGGACTTGCTTAGATATGCAAGATTTTTTTTGTAGATAACGGAATATAATCATAGAAACGCTCTGTCAGCCCTTAATGCAATGCAGCGTTATGTATGTTGTTAACTTAATACGGATTTTTTCATGGTGGGCAGCATATTAATACTCCCTCTCTCCCTTATTATAAGGTGTATTAGGTTTCTGAACAAGTCAAAATTGACAATCTTTGACCAAGATTTTAGAAATATTATTAGCACTTACAATACCAAATCAGTATCACTAGATTTATTTTAAATGAATATATATATATATATTAATTTCTTGGTATTTTAGATGTTTATAGTTTTTCCTAAAGATTGTAGTCAAAGATAGTCAAGTTTGACTTTTTCAGAAACCTAGTACACCTTATAAGAAAGAACAGAGGGAGTATCTAACAAATATAAAAATACAATCAGTCTAATATTAAGAGCTAGTCGAGATATCAAGGATGTACACAACCAAATTATATTACCAAAAAAATGGTCCTAACCAAATCCAACCACGGAGCACGAGCGTCGTCATTACCGAATCCAACCACGGAGAGCGGTTCATGTGTTTTTACCCTGTCTCCGGGCAATGCCTGCTTCAACGAGAAAATGATGCATAAACATTCCACCGTCATGTATAACCAAAAAAGGTCATACCTAGAGTTTTCATATTCGAACTCAATACTGAATACTAAAACCGCACACCCAACTAAAGTCACCAATATAGAAATAAAATCCCCACATACTCAAATTTGAGAGTGAGCCGAGCTCACTTGATTGACAAAGTGGATGTATAAACCCAACACTTGATGTCTAATATGGTAAAAATCCTCATCGCAAATCATATTTCTGATTATTCTTGAGGACCACATTTGGTTCATAAAGATAAAAATATGGTTATCCATAAGGACCAGACTTGATGTCTAACCAAGATTAACATCCTGATATTCACACTTACAAAGGTTGTGTGCATCACAAGTTGATACAGAGAGGGGGAGAAGTGAAATTCTCGCCCAAATTTTAAAAACTTAATACATATACACTGGCAGATCAACGGAATTTTTCCTTTGTTAAAGATGCAAGTAATTAAAATGTGATGTATGTATGTATGTATGTATGTATATATTTGTGTATTGATCGAGATTTAAAAAGATAAAAGTGGAAACTACTTAGCCACATGAAAAGTATAGCAAGTAGTCATCAAATATATATACTCCATCGTACGTATGATCAAACTGTCAACAATTAATCAGTCAAGAATTAATCCCTTTATCCTCCGGATCAAATATCGTTGTTCTTGGAGGAGCTCGAATTCGCTGCCGGTGGCGTCGTCATTGTCTGCTCGTGGAAGAGCTGCGGCGCAGTCGACGGCAGCAAGCTGCTCCACAAGTTCCAGTCGATCGTCCCAGCAGCAGTCGCCAGCTGCTGCTCAACAGTACAGGGGCCACCGGTAGTTTGCGAAACGTCGACGTCCAGGGTCGTCGGGCTCTCGAGCGGCGGCATGTCGGGGGAGAACAGCTGCACCTGCTGCTTGGACTCCGCCGCCAGGCTGTGGTGATCATGTGGTGGAGCTCCACCGCCAGCGACCATCAGACGTGCGTTGGGGTTGTCGTAGTAGTAGTAATTTGAGGCGGAGCTGTAGCCGCCGTTCATCATCGGGTACCCGCCGCCGCCGCCGCCGTAGGATAACCTGTGCTGCTGGTTGGGCACCGGCTTGACGAACGCGCGGCACACCACCCACCCTTCCTCCTGAACGATCCAACAGATAAAAATCAGTCAGGCGATAACTCAGTTGAGTTGATACTAACTGAATTAGGTGCAGAGAAATGGTTGGAAACTTGGAATGAATGCTGATTTTGTTAACCTGTGTGGGCGCGTGCTCGTTGGACTGGAGGCGGTACTCGTGGATGATCCAGTCGGTCTTGCGGCCGTTGGGTGCGCGGCCGCGGTAGAAGACGAGCGTCTTCCTCATCCCGATGACGGCCGCGGGGGACGACGACGAAGACGAGGACAGCACCGGCTTGTCCCTCCCGGTGGCCTTCCAGAAGCCGGCGGTGGTGGCGCGGTTGGTGCGCGTGCCGCTTGGGTACTTGCGGTCCTTGTAGCTGAAGAAGTAGTACTCCGTCGTCGGATCCTCCTGCCCTCCTCCGCCAACGCCGCCGCCATACTTACCGCACTTCTCTGCAATGAAGAATTCAACATACATACAGCTCGGTCAATCTCCATTTATAATTGCTAGCTACTCCGTAGTTGATACCTGCAATAACCATGAACGAGAACTAGTCTGGGAGGATCTCGATCTACCTTGGAGATCCCATGGCTCGATCCGGTAGAGGTCGACCTCCTGGATGATGTCGAGGTCGATCTTGTGGGCGGACACCTTCCTGGCGAGGTAGTAGCCCACGAGCTCCTCCTCCGTGGGGTGGAACCTGAACCCTGGGGGCACCGTGTTGCAGGAAGGCTCCTCCATTGCCCAGGCCACACCGGCTCTCTTAGCACTAGCTAGGATGATGGCTCGATCGATCGGATGGTGGTCTGCGCTCTAGAGCATGCAAAAGCTTTCACAGGAGCATGTGCATGTGTATCTGGCTGGGCCAGGCAGGGAGAAAAGCTCCTACAAATAGCTAGGAAGGCATGCACTGCACTCATGCAATTCAAGATGATCACCGACCTAATTAGTTGTTGCACCATACCCAAGGGAGTCGTATGTACATACGGATATCATTGTTTTGTACTGGAGTATTATTTATTTAGAGGAGAAAATCTAGCTAGAACAATTCCGTATATTGTACTTAAGACCTAGGCTACTAGCTAGCCTACCACTACTATTTTGGTTTCAGACATGGACTGATGAGTTAATTAGGACTGCTTGTGACATACCAAAGTAGGAAAGAGATTAATTTAGTGAGATGGATCCAAAGTGGAGTACTAATTTTTGGGACGGTGAAGCTTTTTTTTGGATGGTAGAGAGGGTCTCCTAGCTTGGAGTGCACTTCAGGGCTCATCTCACTCACATCCACCATATCCGTATATAATCTAGTACCAGTACTGGTTCTGTCACCTACAGGCTTCAGGACTGGCATGTACATAATGCATATACAGAACAAAAAAAAATACTTTGCATGCCAGGCAGGCATACGGTCACAGAAGATACGATCATGACAAATGTTGCAACAAACGACAACAACAAAAGACATATATGTACCTGGGCATATATAAGAACTCACCCAACTAATTAAGAGCTAGATGATAGATCTTTGATGCCAGGAATAGGCCTGGTAGCTAGAGGAGCTTGTGACCTATATATAGTTTTGTGCACGCACGGCAACAAGATGATAAGTGCATTGCCGCGTTCAAAGGCTACTAGAACTTCAAGCTGATGTAAAGATCAGGTTTACAAGTTACAAGTGCGCGTGGGAGAGTGGAGATGTGCACCTAGCTAGCTAGCTCGTGTAGAATCTACCTAGAGAGAGGCAGAGATCGATGGGGGTGAGAGAGGAGAGCTTGCTTAGTCGGCTAATAAGTCATCAATAAGCGACTACCACCACCACTCACTGTGAAAACGACATACAGTTTCCTAGTCGTTGAGACTTAAGAGCATCTCCACCGGGGACGGCTAAATTGTGTCCGGCACCCCTCTAATTGGAGTCCCCTTTGGGGGGTGTCGGACACTTGTCCGGCGCTTTTTTTTCGCCCTTTCAAACTGTCACCCCCCAAACAAATCCCCAAAAACAAATTTCTCAATATTGTAATTAATTTCATTAGATTGAAATAGATAGTTCGATACAATTTGATTCGATTTTGATACAAATTCGATATAATTTGATTCGATTTCGATACAACTTGATTTAATCTAAACCCTAAACCTAATTCTAGCGGCAGACTCCGAGGCTTTCCCAGTGCATTGCTCGAGCTACTCCCCGCATATGTCGATTGTGGAGGAGTCCGGGCAGAAGCTCTCAGCTCGTCCTTGTCGGCACTGCTCGAGTTACTTCTTACAGACGAATATATCTCTGGTTAAGGGGCCGTTTTGGGCTACGTCGATATCAATGGACGATGTAGGAAGTGGAGAAAGCTGCCCTTGACCAGAATCCTGAAATCCCTCGTCTGGTAGGGAATCGATATCAATGGTCGGCGCAGGTTGGTGGTAGAGGAAGAGTTGGCTCCTCCTCGTCGGGCACCGGCTCGAGCGACTCGTCGTCGGTGCCGCTGGAGGAGAAGCTCTGGAGGCGGCCGGCGTGCTCGGACCTCACCATGACGTCCTAGTACGCCACCGACGCGTTGAACGGAGGCAGATTGCTCTGTTCCTCCTCTGTGACTGCACCGGCGACATCCGCCTGCCACAAAGACTGGATGTACTCCAGCCTTGCCTGCCCGGTGAGGGGTGGCGCTACTGGGATGTTGTCTAGGTTGAGCAGCCAGCCGTCCGGCAGGCAGCGGGAGGTAGTCGTGCACGAGCTGCTGCGCCTCCTCGACCTTCAGCGGACGACGGTCGTCAGGCGCGTCGGCCTGCGGGGGTGGAGGTGGAGGCGGTGGTGGTGGCGGCGCCACAGCCCGAGCCGCCGCAATCTGGATCCACTGGATCTGGCGTTGGTCGTTGCGGCGTTGGCAGCACACCAACGAAGCCGCGTCAAGGCGGCGCCGTCGCTCATGGTCCTCCTCCGTCGGCTGGTAACCTAGCTGTGCGAGTGGAAGGAAAGGGAGAGGGTCAGTGGTGGAGTGTGTGAGACGAGAGGACCGGTGGTGGCTTTTTAAAGCCAGTTGAAGGAGTAGAGATGTCGTCGCCATTAACGCCAAGACGGCATGCATTCCGCTGTGTGGGCTCTGCGGCGCTGCTACGAGGCGACACTTCACTGCGCCGCCCACCTAGCCACTGAAAAGATGCGCCGCCTGAAACGATGCGGCCCGTGCAAAGATGCGATGACTCGGCACTGAAACGCTGTGATGCCTGCATCGCTGCCGCGTGCCTGTGCATCGACGCGTCGTTTCGTGTTGATGATGAGCAGGCCATACCTGTCAGAGGCACAGGTCGGATAGTGTCCGTCACCGCCAAGGCAGCCCCCAAAGTTGGAGGCCCGGTTGGCGGTGCCAGACAGGTTTTGGGCTGGACAAAGGCTTTAGGACCCCTCGGTGTGGCTGATTTTTCTGTCGGACACCCCAAAGGGCCTTTAGGGGCCCTTTTACGACCCCCCGATGGAGATGCTCTAAGAGAAAATTGGAGCAGTTATTCTGTAGAATGTTTTTATACATATATGCAAATCCTAGTTGTTTCTCTTTCCTTCGTGTATATCCGAAAACTAGGAACCAGCCATTTAAATTGCCGTTATGGCACGACACGTTGGGACTTCCGATAGGGGAGATGAGTTATGGGTGATGATGATAGTGTTGGTGGTACTGCAAGCGAAGACGTGGATGTAGCAAGTAGAAGTTTTCCCTCAGTGAAGAACCAAGGTTTATTCGAACCAGTAGGACATTGAAATCAACAACGAGGTGCACGTCGATGATCTCTAGCGCTTAACTGTCAACAAGCGTGGACCTGCACACACTCAAACAATTACTTTGCCCCCAACGGTAGGAAGGTTGTCAATCTTTCCGGTCTGCTGAAAACAAAGCGGTTAAAACGAATAGTGTAGTGGATGAAATATGGGGAACGGACCACCGAGTAAATTATTACGAGAAGCAAGTAAACGATGTTGTAATCAATGAAAAAATATGGACCGGGGGCCATGTCTTCACTAGTGGTGTCTCTGCATAAGATAAAATAATCAAATGATGGGTAAACGAATTACAGCTAGGCAATTGACAAGATTCTGACACAAACTTAATCTAGCCAAATCAAAGAGTTCATGGTAATATTCATATAGGCATCATGACAAATAACAAAGACCGTCGTCCAACTACATCTTTGTCTAAAAAGTCCACCTAGGGATCGCTATCCAGCCTGTCACCCGGCGGTATTAAGTTGCAAGCAACAGAAAATTGCATTAAGTAAAGCGCATGATGTAAGCAATATTTATAATCACGTAGACATAAACACCGCCGTTTTACCCCTAGTAGCAACATCACACCCTCGTCCTTAGATGTTTCTGTCACTCGTGCCCAGGAACAAGAGGGGGCATGAACCTACTATCTAGCATAAATACTCTCTCTTGGAGATACAAGCAATCACTTGGCCAAAGTAACTACGCACATCGGAGAGCATGCAAGAACATAAATTAACATATAAGAACCATGCACAATCTGATCATAACTTCATAATCCATCGGATCCCAGCAAACACATCATATAGCATTACAATAATCGATCTTGATCATGTTAGGCAGCTCACAAGATCATAAACAATGAAGCACAAGGGAGAGAGACAACCATCTAGCTACTGCCATGGACCCGTAGTCCAAGGTGGAAGTACTGACGCATCATCCTGGTGGAAGGCATGGCGATGTAGAGCCCTTCGGGATCGATCTCCCCTCCGGCAGGGTGCCGAGATTGACTTTAGAATCTCTCCGAATTTGGTTTCGAGATGGCGGCGACTTCGGGTCGAGTTTGTGGAAAATAATCACCCCCCCCCCCCCACGAAATTAGGTCAATTATGTTTTTATAGGCGTCGAGGGGGGCCGAGCCGGTGCCCAGGGGGCAGGGGCGGGTCCCACCCGCGGGTCCAGGTGGGACCACGACCAGGGCCCGCCCTATGGTTCCTGCCTTCGTCTTGGCGCATAAAAATTTCCCGTAAATTTTCGTGCAATTCCAAGAATATTTCTAGAAGTGGATTTTCTGAAATAGAAAACAACAAAAACTGGGAACTGGCACTGGGCATCTTGTCAATAGGTTAGTCCAATGAAATGCCTAAAATGATATAATAAGATATTAAAACATGCGACAATGGTAATAAATAAGCATGGATCAATCAAAAATTATAGATATGTTTGACATGTATTACCATCCCCAATCTTAACTCCTACTCGTCCTCGAGTAGGTAAGTGATAAAAAAGAATATTTTTTTATGAGACATGCAACCAACATAATCTTGATCAAGATAGTAATGTACAGCACATGATGTGAATAAATTGATCCAAAACAATTTTTATAGTTGACATTAAGCAAATAATGATTAACACATACTAACTAACAACGCTAGAAACTTTTTATGAATAAGTATGTTGGAGACATGGAACCATACATAAGGTTTAGAAAGAAAAATTGCAAATTATGTGTCCAATGCAAAGTATCAATCATTCTACAAAGCATCAAGGAACTAGTGGGGGTGCATCCAACTTGCTTGCTCATGAAGACCTAGATCTCACTTGAGGAGGCTCATCCTTGGAATATACAAGCTAAGTTCTATAATGAAAAGATCCCCACATAGTTATGCAACTACAAATATGAAAACTCTCTAAAACTGAAGTGTAGGTGCTAACAAAGGCACAAGTGATGGTATAAAACTGAAGTTTAGGTGCTTTCTATATTTTTTTGTAGCCTCCATGGCTCTTTTAGATGTTCTCTCATTTGGCCTCTTTTTGGCTCTTTTAATTTTTTTTATAACCTCACGGGTAGGAGCAACACTCTATATTACAAATGAATCATCACACTTTTCGGTACTCATAACTCAATGAGACTAATACATGATGTATACAAGAAAGCATGCATGATCGAGCGTAGTGTGGAAAAAATGAGGAACATGTGGCAAACCACGCATCACACTAACTCCATGATCGAGCAAAACTATATGACAATATAGAATGACATCAAGTCATGTAATGTAATGATGGATGTTGCATGGCAATGTATCTCGAAACGGCTACGGAAATGTCGTGGTAGGTAGGTATGGTGGTTGTTTTGAGGAAGATAGTTGGCTTATGTGTAGGAGAACAAGAGGAAGTCCTCCCACGGAGTTGGATGTACTGGCGAAGTATGCACCAAATCTCGATTTGAGAGAGGGCAATGCACAACACCGAAGAGGCTAGCAAAATATGGAGGTGGAAGTGCCAAAAACCAAAACTCAACAATGCATTCGTATATTGCAAACAACTAGCAGTTTCAATGTTCCACAAGTGATTAAAACACCCCAAGAGGGATCGTGACGGTGACACAAGTGCCCCGTTGGCTTGCCAGACCTTAGCAGTAACTAAACACTAGGAACTACTTTTCAACTAAGCAAAATTCATGATACAAAGGCATTATTGACTTAGGTCGTTTTTAGTTCAAAAAAGTACGACTCCACACTCTACTAACATGTCTCCAATAATAAGCTCAAACAATGTTAAACAACACATTTTAACCATTATTTTAATTAATACCTCAAAACGATTGAAGAGTATCAAATTATCCACATAGTGATCTACAAGACTATGTAGGTTTTTCCATCATACCTCTACCGCATGCACGTCATTTTATTGTTCTAACACATCAACCAAGCAACCAAAACAACTCTCCAACAAATATAAGTGAAGCACAAGAGAGTTTAACATTAACAACTAGCATCTCTAAACAAGATAAAAGATAAAAGCAAGAGATTACTAGAAAACAAACAACAACTAAGAATACTCTATAGGATATAAGCGAATCGCATGAGTATTCTAATGAAAAAGCGGAGTGTGTCTCTCTCCCACACAAGATAGATAGGATCCAACATGCATATGACCAGCAAACAAACAAAAACAAACTAATGCTCCAAGAATAGCACATAATATGTAAAGTGATAAAAATATAGTTTCAACGGAGACGACATGATGGTTGTCGATGAAGAAGTGGGGATGCCTTGGGCATCCCCAATCTTAAACGCTTGAGTCTTCTTGAATGTACATGGGGGTGCCATAAGGGCATCCCAAGCTTGTGCTTTTGTTCATACTTCTACTTCTTTCATCATCCTCTCCCATGGAACTTAAAAACTCACTTCACACAAGACTTCTCATAAACTTATTAGAGGGTTAGTATCAACGAAAAAAATAGCGCGCTACAAAATATAGCTTGACCCTTCTCAAAATGCTACAAACGCTATAGCATGCTATAGCGTGCTATTTTTGAAATAGTGTTTGACAAAAAAACTTGCAATATATAGCCTGAATATTAAGGATTTCTTCAACACAAATAGAAATATATGTCCAGAAGCAAATAAGTGTCTTGAATCAAATAAGTAATACATGCAGACCCAGTCCACTTAACCAGATCCATGGCACAAACACAAAATACGAGATATAAATCCATGAACGAAATAACAAACTCTAAAACTGAACCACCAGATTTGCAATGCAGAGGAGGATTTCGTTAGGTTTTCCACTTTTCTGGACTGACCGAGCAGAGGAGTACGTGTGGGAGTGCGGTGACCCTGCACACCACTGCATATTGTAGTGTACAAGTCGTTGACATAACATCCACGGAAGGACTTATTCGTAAATATTACATCCCTCAGAGTAGTACAACAGAAACATTGCGGGTCCACTTTATTACACACTGCTAAAGATTACAAGCCAGAAATGTACAAAAGCTTCAACGTCTTCCTCCGACATGGGAGGAATTTCATCTATAGTATGGTTGACTGAGGTCAACTTATTAACGATAGAAAGAAGTAAACTAAGAACCATCGGGCTCAACAACCTAAGTAGTACTAGTCTAGCATTGATCGGCCCTGTCCCTAAGATAGGAGACTACGTCTCGGGCTCATCATCATCGCCTCCATAAGCAATCAGGTAGTCGACGCCTTCCACTCCTCCGGATAGATCAGGTTCCTCGTAGTACACCTCGTCCTCGTGGTAATCTCCATAGCTCTCCTTGATTGCCTCCTCAAAGTCTAAGCATGGGGTCAAATGAGAAAGGGTGAGCAACAGCGTTACTCAGCAAGTTCTGAATATATATATAGATAAGGTGTCTCATGCACTAGCTACGGCCAAAACCTCGGGTCTTTGGCATAGATGCAAGTTTTGTAAACATTTCTTCAAAGGATAGATTTTATTCTGAAAACTATGTCCACAGTCTCCACCGGTCTTGTGAATCCAAATGGGACTCCATTCCGGCCTCGATCTCGTAGTTCCATTCCGGGAACACGGTTGTGATATCACAAATTTGCTGTTTGACTCTGCAGAGTTGCATCACTTTACCCAACAGTTGTCTGGCCTTATATATGCTCTCTTTACACTCCATGAGTGTTATAGCCAAGACTCAGGACATCCAGCCATGTGGAGCTTCTCCCAAATCAACACACATCCACCCATTTATGATGCGGTAGGGTAATCATGTTCCACGCATACCCATCACCCCTCCCGAGCTTCCCCACCAATTACCCCATCGGGCAGGAAGAGCACGCGCTTCCACTCTGTTGGCCGCCGCAACGACCCAACCCGGTGTAGGCCTGTCGAGGATATGCGAATGAGAAAAGAAGCCTCTGACTGACCCCGCCCTTCTGACCCCGCCCATACAAAGTCCGTTGGTTGATGCTTTTACTATGGCGAAAGGATCACTCGAACAGGGGTTATTAGTTCCTAAGGATATATACCTTCCCATACGATGGAACACCGTACCTATTCATCTTACCATTGTTCCACCGCCAACCAATAGTATATACCACATCATTCGAAAATACTTTTTCTTTTTGGTGCAAGTGAAAGGAACGTATAGGCAACTTTGCAAGTACTTTGATAAAAATACATCAAACGGTATGCAAGAATGAACTTGCCTTGAGACTGACATGTAGTGCAGTCTAAAGCTTCCGGCGATTCGTGAACCTCGTGTTCTGAAAATCAACATCATTGTCTTTATAAGACAATGTTTGAAAATCCAAATCATGCTATTATGCATAGATGAAATGATTTTTTGAGGTTTTAGAACCCCCCCCCCCCCCCTTTCATATTTTAAGATGATTTTCCTTTTTTGTGTGTTTTACCTAGGATGACTTACGGGACAGTCATTTACAGAATGGTAATTTATTTTTCTTTTAAAAATATAATTCAATTCATTTCCACTGAAGGATCCTTGAATATTTTGAAAACAATTCAAATCATGTCCACTTAAGGATCTTTGAATATTTAGGAAAATAATTCAAATCATTTCCACTTAAGGATCTTTGAATTTTTCACTCAAGAAATATTTTCCAATAAATCAAGTAAAAATAATTTTTGAAATCCTTGCAAAATTTTGAGTTAAAAACATATTTTTATTTGATTTTTAGGATTCTTATTTTGGGATTAAAATTTGAATCATAAATTGACTTTGATTTGGATTCAGCAATTTCTTATAATTGCACTTAGGTCCTCGGGTACTTGGTTGAACCAAGTTAACCCGGACCGGTTCGGTCAGACCGAACCACTCTTCTCTCTCTCTTCTCTCTCTCGCTCCCGTGGTCGACGCGATCCCCTTTTCGCCTTCGCCGTCGCCGGCCGATTCCGGCGTGCTCCGGCCATCTCCGCCGTCGTGCTAGGGCGCAATCGAAAGCCCTTTCGACGCTCTTCCTTCGCCTCCCCTTCGATCTGCTTTTCTCCTTCTGGTGTGATCGTGCGCAACCCAACCCTAGGGTTAGGGTTTCGGTGACGGCGCCGCTCCGCCGAGCTTCTCCTTCTCCGAGCTGCTTCGCCATGACTAGGTGTAGAGCTCTGCTCTCTGACTCCACCTAGCTGCTCCCCTCCTTCTCCACCGACGCGTTCATGCTGGACCTTTCCCCTGGTGTGGGTTTCGGTTGCAGCGCGATTCGTCATGCTCCTGACTCCCGCTCTGCTCCGCCGCCGGTGTGGAGCTGGCCTCCGTGCCACGGTGGTGCTGGGGTGTTGTTGTGGTGCGGCTTCTCCCTTGGTCCTCCGTCATGACCACACGAGCACTGCCCCGTCGTCATGCCGTTACGGCCATGGGCGCACGGTAAGATTCCTCTTCCCCCTCCTCTCTGCTATCTTCTTCTCCTAAATTCTTCTCTGGACTAGCTCAACTGTTATGCTGCTCAACTTCTCCTTGCTGGTACTTAGCAAAAATTCACACTGGTACACTGGATAGACTTTGTTGCTGATGATTTACTTTGTCCTAGATGTTTTAGTGCTTGATTCAGTAGTGTGCGGTGAAGAGTATATTTAGAGCAATTTCTTTAGTTGACAGAAATAAGATTTGGGTGAGAAGAATAGGGTTTTAGAATTTGGTATCATGCTGTAGCTGTGTTTTGGTGCTCTGTGCAAGTGTGGAATTATTTCTGTGGCTAAGCAAAATAGCTAAGCATGTTGTGATGCCTCCACTGGAGTTACACAGAAGCTGGCTAGAGAATTAGCTTGGAAATCTTCTTCTTTCTATGCTTTCCTATGCTTCTTCTAGTGGATAGATGTGCTAAGCTACTGACTTGTGTGTAATTTATAGATAACAGATGCTGCACTTTCCTCTCATCTATCCTTAACATAGTCCATGTTATACATGGTTCTGATAAGAACAGATACTCCTCACTTCCTCTCTTCCCTTCCATGAATGCAAACATGCTTAGCTTGGCTCTGTCATGGTCAGAGCTAGCTGATTCTCTCCTTCTCTGTCTAAAGCACTCAAAGGATCAACCTGCTGTTGATGAGTAGCTTGGTCTTCTGGCTAAACTGACAACCTGCATCTTGTGGTTAGCCTGCTCCTCCTAGCTGCTTTAATTTTCCTAAAGTGTATAGTTCTAGCTGCAAGGTGTGTTATGGCTAATGTTCTTGATGATGAACATTTTCAGAAATGTGTGTGATGTGCTTGGTTGTGTTGTACCTTGTGGATTCGGCTGGCTGCCCTATTTATAGGGTTTTTGGGTGAATATGGTGGTGACACCAGGATAAATGCATGTGTTGTGTAAGCTGCTTACAGTGGCCCTCCTCTACCTCGAGCTGCTACTCTTCTGTTAAACTAAGGAGGTTCTTATCCTCTTGAGATTGAATTTATGTGCCTGGGCATTGTTTACTCTATTATGGCCAACTTTTCCACCTCTTTGATCCTATCCTTGCTCTGGCCGGCTGCTGCTGTTCAATCTGGTTATGAGATGCTTCATATCCATCTATGGATGAACTTGAGCTAAGATTTCAGTGCAGGGACGTATCCCTCCACCTCACTTGTTCTTATCTTGGCTGTGCCGACTTGCTCCTTAGCTCTGAAGTAACCTTGATGGGTTTTGGGTGGCTTTACAAGTGGGCTGGAATTATAACTGGGTTGTGAATGGATTTGACTGTGGGCTTTAGGAATTTTGGGTCCATTTATCAATTAATGGTAAATGTGACACCACAAAATAAATAAGGTTGGTTTAGGAATTATATTTGGCAGAGATGAATTATTCTGTCCCATTGTTGCCTTTGGAAAAAAATTGGAGTTGATCATGTTTTTATCCAGCTAGTCCCTCCAGGTTGCCTAAGTTGAAATGCTGGTTTTGCCTTTTCCCCTTTTTACATGCTTAAATGCATGCTGAGCATGATCAAATTGCCTCTGGTTGGATATTTGATTTGGTTTTGCTTTTGAATTCAAATGCCAGCTCCAATTCATGGAGTTTGGCAATCTGCCAAATATTAAAGCAATCAGCCAGTACCAAAGTACTTGGCTACATTACTAACCTTAACAAATTCTTTTCTTTGTGAATTGTTTGATTTTGCAGGTTGAAGATTTCAGAAGATTGCTACAGGATTTAGTTTTTAGGAAATTTTCTTTTTTAACTTTCTGTAATAAAGTTGTATATGATAAAGTATATTGTGTAATATTATTTATTTGTATCAGAATTGTGGAATAATTCCACTTGTAAAGTTTATTGGAGGTTGTAAATCATTTAATTTGTATGAAGAATTACTTTTTGGAGATATGATGTTGATAATGTTTTCAATATTTTTGAAAGTTTAAATGTTGAATTGCATAGAAAAAGATAGGATGAGAATTCTTTGAATGCTAAGGTATAATATGTTTGTTAAGTAAAAATTTGAATTCAAGAATTGAATCAAAGCTTGAGATTGTGAATAAGATTGAATTATACAAGTTTTGATTGTGGCAATGGTAATAAATAAGCATGGATCAATAAAAAATTATAGATATGTTTGACATGTATCAATGAGCACTGGAAGAGATTCGAGAGCATAAGGATTGGAAAGGGGACACAGGTGTGAACATAGAAAATGTTTGGACCGGTGAAAATTTATTAAGGCGAGGGGCAAGCCCCCGTGTATGGTTTTGGTAATTAATGATAATCTATGTACTAATTTTTGCATTGAGCTATACTTAAAAAGGATTGTCCATAGAAAATTCTTGAAAATAATTTGTTGGATTCAAGATTAAAAGAAGAAGATTATATGATAACTAAGGTGTTAGTTAAAGGATTATCCAAAAAATGGTCATCATAGTGTTGAGGCTACAAAAGTATGCCTTAAAGAATAAGATTGAGTGAGCATTCATGCTTAACTTCAAGACACCATGATTATAAAGAGAGGAGAAAATGATCAACACACAAAGGTAGATGATATACCTAGTGGGATCAATTGATCTCGTGGTATGGTAAGAAATTTCCCATATAGATTTGTGAACTAACCCATAATATATTTGTGGGGTATTTCTATGTAGGCGTTAGGTATTTTTCTATGAGGTTGCATCAAATTGAAGATTTCATATAGTCAATGAGGATGGTGACAAGTGGTGATCGTCATCAAGGTTGAGAAGTGCAAGTTCAGGATGAGCCATCATGAAGAGATCAAGTTCCGGCCCTTGTCTAGTGAGGATCACCACACACGTTCGGTGCGCCCAGGCGCACTGGGAGGTCCGGAAGTTTCATACTTTTCTACGGAAGTTCCAGTATGCGTAGGAAAAATTGCACCGAACGGTTGGATTTGGTGGGGCCTATGTAAGGGGTCTTCTTCCCCAATGGCGCCCATGTTTTGGAGCACTTTCTGCCCCTCCATTATTGACCTTAAAAGGTTTGCCAACTTTTAATCTCTCCAATGATTCTTCCTCCTTTTTGAGTGAAAAGAGAGAGGAAATCTAGATCTACTATTTCATAAATCAATCTCTCCTCTAAGTGAGCAGAATACTTTTGATTTAGATCTTGAGATTAATTTGTTGAGTTATTTCTTGTTTTTCCTCTCATATTTCTCCATAACATTAGTTTCTTTGGTGGGATTTGGAAGAGAAAGACTTGAGCACTTCCTGTGGTCTTGCCATTGCATTTGGTGCATCGGTGTGAGTTCTCTACGAGATTCGGTTGGATGAAAGTTCAGTTGGGTGAAAGTTGAGTAGATTATTACTCTTGGGTTTTTGGGTTCCCTAGAGGTTGTTCCTCTTTGGTTCTTGAGAACCCTAGACGGTTGGTGTTGTCATGAAGCTCTTCTTGGTGTGAAGTTTCGGGCAAGCTTCGGGAGGCTCCAATTAAGTTGTGAAGATTACCATGGGTAATTTATAAAGGTTTGGTCAATGCCTTCAAGAAGATCTAGTCAGGGATCAAGACAATTCCCATTGGTTGGAAGGCTCGAGGAGAATACGGTGCGCCATTGTGGCGTTGGCGGGCCCTGTGTTGCATAACACTGCTCCAACGGAGAGTAGCACCCGCAAGGGTGTGAACTTCGGCATACATCATCGTCTTCATGTGTCTCGGTTATTACCGTGCTATAATACTTATGCATTTACTGTGTGATAGCCATCGAATTTGAAGTTATATATCTTGCTATAAGCTTGCTTTTATCTTATTTAGCATAAATTGTTGGTGAACATAGTTGAGCTTAGTATATTTAGGTTTTGTGTTTGATAAATTAAATATTAGTTTTATTCCGTATTTATTCAAGTCAAAACATAATTAGTTTAAATCGCCTATTTACCCCTCCTCTAGGCAACATCTCAATCTTTTTTAATTGGTATCAGAGCAAAGTCTCTCTTTATTAGCCTTCACCGCATAAAGAGTAAAGATATGTCGGGTAGGGGCTTAGGTTGCAATGATACTTTTATATTCGATGGTAGAAATTATGATGTATGTAAAATTCACATGCTTAATCATTTTCGGGTCATGGACCCAAAAATAGAACGTATTGTAGATATGAGTTTTTCTCCTCCAAAGGATCCCCGAAATCCATCTTTGGAGGATGAGAAAAATTCATATCTCAATGATCAAGATTCTAATGTTGTCGGGGGGGATGATCCCCCGATGTACCAAGGTCCACAACTCAACGAGACAAGACGACGATCCGGCAGATGGCTGGCTACTCGACTTCGGCCGGCTGACGGACTTGGCCGGCTGAAGGGCTGGCCGGCTGCGTCCTAGCCGGCTGGCCATCTGCCAGCCGGATCACCTGCGAGGAGAAGTCAACCACCGCGTCCCATCGGACACACGCCGACGAGGCAGCCGGACCCGGCTGCCACCAGCCGGCTAGGGTCGCCGACAAGACAGCATGGAGTATACCTCCCATGTCGCCCACTACGATGGCCTCCACGACGTACAGTGCCGGGCGTGCCGTTTGGTTGCCGACCCGCGCCCGGTGGGACAGGAGCCGGCAGGGACCTGACGCGGGCCGCCCGGCTTCGCACGTCCCCGACAAGTGTCAGGGGATGACTCCCGGGTGATCATAACAGTTTACAGGACAAGTTTTCAAGGCAATCCGGTTGGATGAATCAGGTTGGATCCTTCAGCCGGACCGGTTAGACGCCGGCTGCTTCCAAGCCGGCCAAGGTCGCCGACAGAGTGGAGTGGCTATAGAGGCAGCCGCAAGCCTCACGTCGCCCACTACGCCACTACGACGCATGATGTACAGTGCCGGGTGTGCCGTCTGGTCGCTGACCCGCGCCCTGCGGGACAGGAGCCGGCACGGACCTGACGTGGGCCGCCCGGCTTGGCACGTCCCCAACAGCGGCACCTCCATACCATGCGGCGTCCACTATACATGATGGAAGAACACTGTGGGAAGGAAGAAGACTGTAGCCGGACCCGCCGGGTCCGGGTCGGGCAGCGGTCGCCGCTCGTGGTCCGGCGTCCACTTCCATCACCGTCGCCTATTTCTTAACTTTGCCTTATGGCTAAGGCTTCAAAGGTGACTCCTTCTTTGCCACCCAATATATCTCACGATGATGATGAGGATAATGAAGAATAATATGGTAATGATGCTTCCTAATTGCAAGGGTGAAATGATTCATCATGGTCTTAGTAATTCAAAAAATGTTTGTGCTAACCTCTTAGAAATCACAAGTAGCCTTACTGAGCGCAAGCATACCATTGATGATTTGGAAGCTCGTGTCGATGACTGTAATAGCCACACACGTGATTAGACCGATGAGATCACAGAGCTTTCTCTAGCTATTGAGGAAGAGCAATGTCTTAGGATGACTCTTGAGTAAACTCATCGGTGTCTTTAGGAAACATATAATTTAGATATTTCTAAATTACGAAAAGACCAAGATCATGCTTCTACTCTTGCTAATGACATCAAAACTAAATATGACGATCTTGATGTTGGCCATGCTAGACTTCTTGAGGATCATGAGTAACTTGAAAAGGAATTCAAAACCTTGGAGAGTTTTTTCATCAAAATCACCAATTCTCATGATCAACTCCATTCTCAAATGCTAAAAGAGCATACTACTTGTCCTCCCATTGCTATGATTGATGATGCTTCTGCTAACTCTATTTCTTGTGAAGCATCCATATTGAAGAAGAATTATGAGCTAAGGGCTCAGTTTGATTTTATATCTATATATTATGGGAAATTGGAAGAAAAAAAGTCATGAAAATCTCTCTAGCTCTCATGATGATCTTCCTGTCTCCCATGATAGGTAGAAGTTAGCTCATGGGTCCATTTTTACTAAGGTAACACCTTGTGAGCTTCATGTGTACATTATCACGTCCTCTTCCCAAAATTTCATGTTGCCATGTTCTATTCCTAGTAGTACATTAACTCGTGATATTGCTACATCTTGTGATGAATTACTTTCTATGCCTTGTTGCCCTAACATTGAAGCATCTACTTCCTATAGTACTTGTGTTGATACTAACCATGCATGTACAGGAAATAAAAAAAATCAAGGCCCAATTCACTTCCTTGAAGAAAGGCTTGAAAAAACGTCATGAAGGGAAGTCCACACTTGACAATATATTGAGTGTGCAAAAATCCCCCAATTATAAAAGTGGACTTCATTATTGACCTCCAAAGTTTTGCTAACTGTCAATCCCTCCAATGACTCTTTCTTCTTATTTAGGGAAAAGAGAGAGTATATCTAGATCTACTACTACACTACTCAGTATCTCCTCTAAGTGAGGGGAAGACTTTGGATCTACATATTGGGATTCATCTATTGAGTTATTCCTTGTTGTCCCCCTCATATTTATCCATAAAATTAGTTACTTTGGTGGGATTTGGAAGAGAAGGACTTGAGCACTTCTTGTGTTTTTGTCATTGTATTTGGTGCATCGGGGTGAGTTTTCTACGAGGACTCGGTTGGGTGAAAGTTGAGTAGCTTATACTCTTGGTTTCTTGGGTGCCTTAGAGTTTGTTCCTCTTGGGTGTCTAGGCACCCTAGACGGTTGGTGTTGTTCCGGTGCTCTTCTTGGTGTGAAGCTTCAGGAGGCTCCAATTAAGTTATGGATATTGTCCTGGACAATTTGTAAAGGTTTTCTCAACGCCTTCAAGAAGACCTAATAGTGGATCAAGACAATTCCCATTGGTGGGAAGGATCGAGAAGAATACAATGAACCATTGTGGTGGTTGTGGTCCTTGTGTGGTACTGCACCGCTCCAACGGAGAGTAGCACTCACAAGGGTGTGAACTTTGGGATACATTATCGTCTCCACATGCCTCGGCTATTTCTATACCCGTGCTCCGCTAGTTATGCATTCACTTTATGATAGTCATTGACTTTTAAGTTATATATCTTTCCATAACCTTGTTGTTTATCTTGTTTAGCGTAAGTTGTTGATGCACATAGTTGAGCCTAGTATATTTAGATTTTGTGCTTGATAAATTAAACGCTAGTTTTATTCCACATTTATTCAAGCTGAAATGTAATTGGCATAAATCGCATATTCACACCCCCTATAGGGAACATTTCAATCTTTCAGAGGCCTCGCTGGAGATTGCGTTTGCATAGGAGAAGTCGCCATCAGATCCCTCGTCTAACCTATTCAGGATGAAAAGGGTGGAATCAACGTCACCGACTATAGCGATGTCGTCGCTAGAATCATCGTTGACGATGACTGTGTCGTTGCTGGAGCCTCCACTATCAGAAGAGGTGATGTAGCCGATGAAGATGTACCATGTTGACTTGTCCACTACGTTCATGGAGCTAAAGTGGATTACTCGCCCAACGGAGAAGTCGTCGATGACGGGGATGGATAACGTCCGGAACACAACTTTGTTCATCGCGGGCCCTATGGTGGGTGCCAACTGTCGTGATTTATTCACGGCAATAGCCATCAGGGGTGGCTAACGAAAGGTGGACCTTGTGCGACGTAGGAGATTCCGGAAACGAGATTGGCATAATACAATGTACGAAGGTTTGGCCCCTTGCTCGATGGTAAAGACCTACTTTCTTCTTGTTTGTATTGATATTACATTACAATGTCACTCATAAGATGTGGTTTCATGGATCGTGTCTAGCATAAAGCTTGTGATCAGTCTACCCTGTAAGGCGCTCCCTGCCGGCCTTATATACACATATGGCTTAGGGTTACAGATGTATCCGGCTTGGGGTTGGTGTCCTAGTACGAGACGCTACATCTTCTCGTCTTGTACTCCAAGTTGCAGACATTGTCTTCGATACAAACTCCAACTCGACCAGATTTAAGTGAGAGTCAGCCCAGCCTTCTTGTGTAAGCCCAATCCAGGGGCAGCTGTAAGTGGGCCATGCACCACCCTGGGCATGTAGATCGTCTCCGCCTTGTGGACCTACCCCGTTGGATATTGGGCTACCGCCATGGGCTAGGGTATCGCCCAAGAACACGGGAGCGGGGCTGAGGTCCCCGGTTTTTGAAAATAGGATATTTCTAACTCGAATCCTTCATGTCCTTGAAAAATGTTTAACAAATAACAAGCTAGCTACTATGTGGCTATGGGATGCATCGCTAATGGCTAAGCCAACATTCCTGTCGACCTTTTTTCCCGCCGTTATATTGCGTCTTAAGCTAGGCTTTGGTACTTGGAATGGACGCTAGGTTGTTACATCACTCATCATATGATTTGTTTTGACGGGAGAAAAAAGTGCATGTATGATGTGTTAAGTCTGGACCCCGATGGTCTGGCACTTGTTGGAAGATCTCTGACAGGCCCACGGTTGATAATACCACATGCGTCCAGATTATTAGACCATCTACGGCAAGCACGAACTCATGCAGCATTCTACTAGTAATTCACAACTTCACATATATTTTGCGTGTTCACTACACACACGCCGACACGACACATTATAAGGCACCCACTACTTCATGTATTTTTGGCATCTCTGAGTGAAAAATGTACATTTTATTTTTGGCATCTCCGAGTGAAAAAATGTACTACATTGTGTCAACATAGAGACCGAATTAATAGCGAATATATCACTAGCCCGTCTCCGTGTTTGTTCAATGCTCTAAATTATAATTTCATATAATTCAGTTGCTTCAAAAAATTCTGGCCGGCCATATTCTACATGGTTGTCACTGTCTGAATTGGTGAACGTCATGCTTCTACTCCAGTGACCAGATAGTGACTGCTCTCCATATATGTGCATCGGATCAGCCACACGAAATCCGCAGTGTGCAGGATTAACGGATCGTTAATCCAGATTTGGGGAGGAACACTGGACCTTCTTCAGTAGAAATTAATTTAGGGAAAAAAAGTGTTCTTAATGTAATCTAATAAAGTAGACACCTCTTGTAGTTAGCTAGCCCCACTAACACTGACCAACCAATCAGCTGGCAGCTACCTCCAGAATAACTTTCCTTGTGTACTTGTCGCTTCTATTCCAAGGCTTAGTGTGGATAGAGTTCATCATCAAGCATGTACCGGCTCATCCTCTCACATTCAGAATTTTCGATTTCCTTCTTCAAATTGAAAAGGACATGCTTATACTACCGGTTCATCGTCCTCTCGCATTCAAAATTTTCGATTCCTTTTTTGAAGTTACTCTGTTTGAAAGCAGAACACATTGATTAGCCGGCGACTCCACTTGAGCTCCAGGACCTTGAGAGGAGCGCTTGTTCTGAACCAGCACGAACGGCTACTCCTCTTCGATGGTTCGTACTTGTGGCCGTCTTCGAGACACTGGTCAAGCTACGGGTAATCCGTCAGCCAACACACAACAGAAGCAGGCCTCAACAGAGTTGAATGAAGCATGGGTCTGACAAAAAAGGTATTTTGTTCACCGAGCAGGATCCTGGCTCCTGACAATTGAGTTTACGACCACTGCACAATATTATGCGAAAACTCACAACTTGTGCGACGTTTTACAAAAGAGAACTACTACATATGCTCCAACCTAAGCATCCATCTCATGAGTCATGTCACAGGTAACTGGCAACACTGAACTAGTCATAAAACAAATTAAACCGGGGTTTCAGAGACACAGGTCTTCAAACGACAGAGCATGCATATACGCTTCAGTACCAAAGACTACATGAACAAAACACTGCAGGTCTGCAGCCATCTAAATGAAAGTTCAGAGCTCCCTACAAAGACATATCCCTTAATTTCGTGAACATCAGCTAATACATGTCTAAAGAAGGCCTTCTCCACGCGATTCAGTACACAGAGACCATCAAAATCAATGGCTAATTAATCTTTCACTTTACTGTTCCAATCAAACTTCTCTGTTAAATCAGCAGCTCAATTTCCTACCACACAACAGTTCAACAGTTCAAGGGAGGGCAGCATCACTCCTGCTTGCTACGGGCCTCGCGAGCACGGTGCCTGAGCTCAGCCCTTTTCCACCTCACCATCAGCATGCAGAGCGTCACAAGGGTGTTCACCTGCAGAACAAAGTGCGCAAGCGATGGTTGCCCATAAGGAAAGCAGAGGGGATGCAGACTGACTAATGAATGGCATGGCAGGCAATGATGCGCTTACCAGAATAAGAATCGTAATCACAAGCAGTGGACCAGACCAAATGACCGAGATGAAGAGACCTTGGGGATCAAAGTAGTTCTGGCTTGAGAAGCTCTTCCAGTTTTGCCCTAAGAACGTGTTCACTCTCTCCGCAAGAAATACACCAGAAACTGCAACAAGTACGGAAACTAAGCAAATGCCATAGAACGAAACAACATCGAGAACATGACAATCAAATTCAACTTAAGGAAGCAACAACTTTCAACTTAAGCTTTTGAGTTCAGATTCTATAATAATTGTGCAACCTGGCTATTTTTTCCCTCTCGGATGGCTTATCTTTTGGGATAGTTATTAGCACTTAGTTTTTGGCCCAGGACTTGCATGAATCCTGGTTCCAACAGACCGACACTGTTCACAAACCTATTCTAGTACAGTCTTTATTTACTCCATCTCATCAATATACGAATACCAAACATTTGAGCCATGGTCTCCCAAAAATTAACAAATACTGAGAAGCAGGCAAAGGGGGTAATCTAGCATATTACAAAAGATGACTCTTTGTTTTTTAAACTTGCATCTGAATTCTGAATGGAAGGAAACATCAACTCTAAAGGTCAAGTTAAATGGTAGAACTTCTCTATCCATTTAATAATTAGTAATTACTTGTCAAAATATCAAACTACTTATATAGTTTAATTACATTGATTGGAAAATAACAGGCACAAAAGTAAAAGGAGAAGGTCTTCACACATAGAAGTACAGAACTAGAAACTGGAGAGAAAACACTACACTAAAACCTTACTGAGATGACATGGTGTGCAATATTATGCATAACTTGGAAGTTGCCAGTGCTGATGCACATTAGATAAGCTTTACAAAGTTGATATGTATACAGTGTGATTATTTTAATAGATTCAAGCAGAAAAAAGCCATAACCTGTAAACAATGGTACTAGAACTGTTTTTTTCTAGAATACTAGAAGTCTGAAGGCCAGATAAAAAACAATGATATGAAAAAAAAAACACTCACATGTCAAGGCTGACAGGATTAGTTGGAAATTGATGTTCCTCCTGGATATGACGGTTACCAGTAGCAGAATCAAATGGAAACTTATGATACCAATCAACCATGGTTCCTGAACACAAAAAGGACAGATCGGTCAAGGTAAGGACAGAGACGACTATCCAGCATCAGATGACCCGAAGTTGATGAAGACCAATATGAGCACACATACATCACTCAAATCAAGCAAGCAATGGTAGTAGCTACTGAGTTCCATGTGGGTAAACAACATTACAGAAGCTCCGAGGTTGGAGCAATCACAAGCGCCAACAACTTGCATTTCAATTGCGGGCTTCACCTTTGGATGCACCGAGGTGTTGCTCCATTAGTTTACTACTAGTACATCGGAAAGTGTACTGACAAACATATGAAACTGTTCGTCCTACATAGTCTATGAAATCCCCTACTCCACCCAAACCATTGCAGCATATCAAGAGAGATCCAGGACAGGCCAGCTTCGGCTTGACTTCCTCGAGGGACAAACACAGTGACGTCGGGCGGTTGCAGAGCGCGTGCTACTCCCCGGTGGAACAATTCCGAGGAGTATGCGAGCGGATCAAAGGGGGGAAGAGAAGGGGGAAAAAGAGGAGACGCACCTTCCAGTCGACGGCGTGGAAGAAGCCGACGAAGGTGTCGACGGCGGGGGCGAACCCGCCGCGGAGCTCGGTGGAGACGCGGCCGAAGAGCTCCGCCACCACGTCGGCGTGCTCGTTCAGCGCCGACCGCACCTCCTCCACCGCGCGCCCAACCGCCGCTGCCGCCGCCGAGGAAGAAGCCATGTCTCGTCTCCTGATCTGATCTCTGCAGTCCACTCCTCTCCTCTTTTCTGTAAGAGACACGCAAAGGCCTAATTTGGGGCCACACGTCAGTGACCACAACCTTATTGGGCCGGGCCGGGCCATACAAGAGGGCCCTGAACGGATTACCGATCCAGCTTGTTTTCTACGGCTTCTTTCTTTTCCTACGAAAAAAAATAAAGCGTTCCAGCTACGCTACCATCGCGTCCAGATCCAGCGCGTCTCACCGACATATGGGCCCCCGGATTCAATCCGAGCGAAACCGTGATCTCCTTGCCGCCACTTCCCGCTGCTCTGTCTCCCGCGTCTCTTTCTTTCTTGCTCCTCCCGTTTCCGGAAATCCCGATCCAGCGCGCTCGATCGAATTCTTGCCCTAATCTCCAATCGCTCGACCGCGTCTTCTTCCACGCTCCCGCTCCGTCCGATTCCTGCTCACGAGCTTCGATCGCTGACTGGAACGACCGCTCGCGACCATGGGTGCCACCACGGTGCTCCCCCCGTCTCAGCCCCCGCGCCGTAGCGCCGGCGACCTCCATTCCGGCGCTCCCCGCCTGCGCATCAACCCGGCCTGTATGGCCAATCCCGTCGCTCCCAAGAAGCCGAAGCGTCCAGCTTCCGTTCGCGGCGGGGAGCCTCCCGCGAAGCGCGCGCGCGGTGGCTGCTCCCAGGGCGAGCCCCATCTCGCCGCCGCCGTCAGCACCGACAGCAAGAAGCGCCCGTGTCCCAGCAGCGACAAGGACCCGAGAGGATCATCGACGCGCCTCGCCGCGGCCATCAGCACGGGGAACAAGAAGCGCCCGTGTCCGATCGGCGGCAAGGACCCGAAAGGATCATCGACGCGCCTCGACGCCGCCGTGATCCAGAAGCGGTCCGTCGGCTTCACAAGTCGCCTTCCGGAGAGCACGGCGCAGCCAGAGCCTTCTTCAATCACCACCATGGCCAAACTCATCGAGAGGGCTCATCAGGCCAAGGCACGCCCTGCTGCCGAGCATGCCATGGAGATCGAGCGTCGCAGGACGGATGCCCGGCAGAGGAGGGAGCAGATGGTGGCGACGGTGGAGTTCAACGATCCGTTCATCGATCCGGACGACGTGTTCATGTCCCGTGAGCAGCTCAGGGAAGCACGCCAAGCGGCAGCAGATGCCCAAGCTCGAATCATCGAGAAGGCCCGTCGGCGTGAGATGGAGGAGCTCCAAAGAGGCGAATCCATGAACCGTGCTCGGGTGATCCAAGCTGATGTAGTGTATCAACTGTGTTTGTCTTAGTTGCAAATTGCAAGTCGAGATGGAGGCGGTCAAGAGAGGCGAACCCAGGATCTAGCAAGCGTGCTCAGGTGCTCAGGTGATCCAACAGAGGAACAATGTGCAGTCTGCCTCTTGCTTAGCTGATCAGAACAGAGGAAGTGAAGCTAGAAGTTACAAGTGCATCAACTGTGTTAGTCTTAGTTGCAAATTGCAAGTGCCTAGGACTAGGAGTATCACTGGCATTTTTTTTTTCCAGTGCGAGTGAGAATGTTGATCTTGTTGTTAATTAATGTCTGCTAATTATGATCACAATTGATCCATTAATATAAGGAATTTGTTTTTATGTAAGATTTTTAAATCTGATTTATGGCAGCATCTGCCATTAGATGTCTTTCTCATTTTTCACTGATGTATCTTCCATCCTACTATTTACCATTACCATGAACAACAACACACACAGGGTTCCCGAAGAAACAAAAATGCTTCTGTAATTGAACTATTCAAGCGACCGTTTTGAGGAGAGGAACAGACACGTGTGTATGCTGCCTCAAAAATGGTTTTCACCTCAATAAATAAAATGAAGTTATACAGAATTTGTTGGTCACATCAAGAAGGCGTTAAAATACAAGTTCTTTATTACCCAAGATCAACAATATCAGCTCCTTATTACGAATCTTTCATATGATAACAAAGATTGCAGCTTATGTCAGTTGAAGAAATTAAGCAGAGTATCCTCTAGTAGTAGTACCAATAAAACATGAACTTGAACAAAGACCAACCTAGGAGACTCCGTATTCATACTCGTCAAATTTCTCTTATGAATTACCACTTGGCATACATGGTAAGCGATCCAAACAAAATGAGAGAAAAAAAACCTCTTACAAATCGTGTGGAGTATTGTTCACTGCAGACGGAGATCTAGCTTCCATTCAAGTGCCCTGCTCATGCTAGGAATCCAGTGACAGTCCTCAGTTTCCTTGAACGAACCGATTTTCTTTTCCCAGATAGCAGAAGATCATTACAACTGACTAGTAAGTACCACCAGGCATCAATGAAAGATCATGAAGGGAATGTTGACTTCACGGCTTGCCGACGGTGCGCTGATCCTTTGGAGGCCAAACTGGAGACAGGTATGCAGGGAGGCTGACTGTGCCCAGAAAATGACAGATCGCAGCTGGTGCATCTGATCACAGAAATAAAAGAGCTAGCTAGTAGCAATATAATCCATTCCCTTGTAAAAGTAGAGTGTATTCAGAATAGGGTTAGTCATAGTCTTGCAAACTTTGCAAGAACTGAAGCTCATACAGCTGTGTGGGAAGGTTCAGGTCCTCAAGTTGCTATTCAGGCCTGCGACCCTATCTGAGTGCAATCTCTGTCACCCGCACACACACAAAAAATAGTAACTAGCAATTTCAGACATCTTAAGGCCACGTTTGGGAGTTTGGTGGAACTTTCCACTTGTAAACTCATTTCAGGGGTATTTTACTAAGCCACACAAAAACTTTTGAAATGAAGAGTATATCATTCAGGTTGGAATGGTCCGTCAGGATAGCAGGTAATTTAACAGCTTATCACATACAGGTCTTACTCTATAGCTTATAAATCATAACAAGCAAGATCATAGTTGAAACTGAAACTTTTGACCAATTTTGCACATGCGCCAGGATTACATACTTGCAATATCCCATTTCTCAACTTTGTACAGTCATCCATGGAAAGCAAAATTCACACCAAAAAAGTTCAAATTAGCAACATATAAATCACATATTGAGACATCAAATGCTCTTTTTATTACACTAATCCAGCCATTATTTATTCAATGTTAGGACTACAATCTGATTGCACGGCCGCAACCAGAAACTCAGGAATTACATCAAAACTTTCAGAAATTACAGAGTTTAGAGCCTTTCTTGCACACAGATGTGCCACTTGATTTGCTTCTCGCTTTACGAAGAGGATCTTGAAGTCCTGGAACATCTTACTCATCTCCTTCATCTCCATCTAAATATGTATGCCTTCTATTCTGATATTCTCACATCCTGCCACAGAGTGACGGGTCCAGAGCAGTCAGTCTGAACGATCAGTCGCTCCAGGCCCATTCGAACAGCTGCTTCCAGGCCTTCAAGACAGGCTAGTAATTCACTCAGAAAAGGATATTTTATAAGCTTCTGTCTAACATATCCTGCCTGAATGAAAGAACCTGTGCCATCTCTAATAACAAAACCTGACCCGGCCAGTTTGTTTACTGCATCGATGGATCCATTTGTATTACCTGAACACAACCAGGTAGGCAGTTTCTGCCGTTTTGCTCTGGTATTAGAACCTCCCTTTCATTTACAGGTAGTTCAAGACTTGCAATATGCTCCTCAATCAGCTGAAAAGATTTCACCGGTTGATAGCAGTGTTCACCATGATTTTTTTTTGTTCCTGCTACTCCAGATACACCACATGATTGATACTACCAAGGAAGCATCCTTATTATTAAAAAATCTTCCTGTGATAATATCTCCAGCCCAAGACATAGGATGTAGATTTGGCAGCTTCACTTCAAATTTTTCAAGAGCAACAGATCAAAAATGCTTTGCATGATCACAATGAATCAAGGAATGATACAAAGTCTCTTCTGCATACCCACACAGTTTACAAGCACCATTCTCCATAATATCCTCCTTTTCAATTCTGCGAAACAAGGAAGAATTTGTTTAAGAACTCTCCACCAGAAGACTAGCACTTTTGGGACAACTTTAGTTTCCATAGTTTCTTCCAAATTCCTGCAGAGTCCACTGTAGAACATCCGACAAAATATTCAGGCAGTCCAGCATCTTGGACCATCATTCTGTAAGCAGATCTAACTGAATAAAGCCCAGTTTTCTCCTGTAACCATGACCAGAAATACTCACTTGGTCTTCATAGCGTCAGCATACTCAGAATCGAATGAGCATCAGGGGCTAATAAAAGAGACCCGACCTTTTCTTTAATCCACTGATTTGAATGAACATCCATGAGATGTCCCACTCTTGTAAGGCCCGAATTCAACGCCCCCATTGGCTTCATTTCTGGTGTACCAACGATCCAGTTATCATGCCAGATCAAATGCTCTAGTCTTGTTCGCATGCTACATAAAAAGACTTTGAGGTCGACAAACAGAATCTTAGCAGGTTTCGACAAGACGTGTTCGATGCAGATTCTTGCAGCATCCTGAAGAAGAAAATTCAACATTAGCTACTACTACTAGATCTCAAACTTAGGAAACAAATAAATCACAAAGGACAACTTCTCTAACCCTGTAAGATGTCAACATGATGTACATTAAGATCTGAGATCTTTTTGCACAAAGTGTGACTCTCGAGCCGACAACTAAAAGCACATCTTATTATCATTCTTGACAGGTTACTGTATATAGGATTCAGTGACATCCCTTGCAGGGGATGTGCTATACATCTTCATCAGGTAGAAATAGGGATGCTTCAGTAACTGATAACAAACTGATGATAGCTTATTGATAACTGGTTCCAATCCTTTACCAAATACTAGCATCTCTTCAAAAGAAACTAAGCACACACAACAGTTTGCCACAACAATACCAGATGTCTGCTACCTGCACGCCATCTAGACGGCCACGCGCCCGTGCATATAATTGCAACCAGTACCAGATACATCTTTCATGCTGTATCCATTTTGAAGCCCAGAAGCTGCTGCAGGGCCTCCCAATCCCAAAGAACTCACGCTCAAAAGCCCTGGTCCACTCATTCTTAACCAGAACACCATCCTTGGGAAAGATACAATCATCATCAGTCCTTCCACCGTAATCATCATCAGCATATATTGTGGCGCTGTCATTCTGTGGTGCTGCGTCTACTTCATCGTGAAGCTCATCTTGAATTTTCTGTTCATCCATCACTAACTGATTCAGAAAAAAAAACGTTGGTGAGTCTAACAATATCAGGAACTTATCAAATGATAACTATACTTAAAAAAAGAAAATATGAACTAGTATCCATGATCATTGATCGATCTTTATGCAGCTTACACTATACACCAATATTTTTCCAGAAAACCCATGAATTGTTCCAAGCATGTCTTTCCACCTTCTAATGTAACAAGTGATCTAATGTTGGATAGATCCCTAAGTTCAGGTTGATAGATCCTAGCCATTCTTTTGTAATAGGACTAGGGTGCTCCAGTAAAAAAAATCGCACAGAATTTTGAACAACATCATCATAATTCAGATAAACCAGATGCAACCAGTATCGTCACTCCCTCTCAAATCTAATCACGCAACGGCTTGGTATAGTGAACTAAGTACTTAATCAAGATACTCTCGGATCAGCACCTCAGCAAGAATTAACTACAACATGTAATAATCCTTCACACATTCAACAGAAATGTGACACTGTCTCCATCTCTCAGTTCATCCTATCTACTTACTGACGAGCACACTGACTTCCGGCGGTTGCAGAGCGTCTGCTACTCCCCGGTGGAACAATTCCGAGGAGGATGTGAGCGAATCAAAGGGGATGAGAAGAGGGTGGGGAGGCAGGAGACGCACCTTCGTCGACGGCGTGGAAGAAGCCGACGAAGGTGTCGATGGCGGGGGCGAACCCGCCGCGGAGCTCGGTGGAGACGCGGCCGAAGAGCTCTGCCACCACGTCGGCGTGCTCATTCGGCGCCGACCGCACCTCCTCCACCGCGCGCCCAACCGCCGCTGCCGCCGCAGAGGAGGAGGAAGAAGCCATGTCTCCTCTTCTCTGTCAGTGTCATCAAACGGATTGGGCCGGGCCGGCCCAGACGGGTAGGCCCTGAAAAGATTACCGATCCAGTTTGTTTTTCCGGCTTCTTCTTCTTTCCTACGAAAAAAATAAAGCGTTCCAGCTACGCAAACCATCGCGTCCAGCTCAGAAAAGGAGAAATCCAGCGTGGCTCACCGACATATGGGCCCAACCAACCCAAATTCAATCCGAGCGAACCACTTCCCGCTGCCGCGCTTTCTTGCTCATCCCGTTTCCTCAATCCCGATCGATTCAGCGCCCTCGATCGATTTTCTTGCCCTAAACTCCAATCGCTCTACCACCGCGTCTTCTCCCACGCTCCCGCTCGTCTGATTCCTGATCTCGAGCTTCGATTGCTGCGCGCTCGCGACCATGGGTGCCACCACGGTGCTCCCCCCGTCTCAGCCCCCGCGCCGTAGCGCCGGCGACCTCCATTCCGGTGCTCCCCGCCTGCGCATCAACCCGGCCTGTATGGCCAATCCCGTCGCTCCCAAGAAGCCGAAGCGTCCCAGTTCCGTCCGCGGCGGGGAGCCTCCGGCGAAGCGTGCGCGCGGTGTCGGCTCCCGGGGCGAGCCCCATCTCGCCGCCGCCGTCAGCATCGAGAACAAGAAGCGCCCGTGTCCGAGCAGGGAGAAGGACCC
The DNA here is from genome assembly GCA_012064385.1 of Puccinellia tenuiflora. NCBI lineage: Eukaryota > Viridiplantae > Streptophyta > Magnoliopsida > Poales > Poaceae > Puccinellia > Puccinellia tenuiflora. The sequence continues at coordinate 1,548,939 of QRDG01001232.1, read as the reverse complement.
GAAAGGGTCGACGAGCCTCGCCGCCGCCCTCATCACCGGGAACAAGAAGCGCCCCTGTCCCAGCAGCGACAAGGACCCGAAAGGATCGACGCGCCTCGCCGGCGCCGACAGCAGATTCAGCACCGGGAACCAGAAGCGCACGTGTCCGAGCACAGACAAGGAACTGAAGCAATCCACGCGCATCAACGCCGCCGTGATCAACAAGCAGTCCGTCGGCTTCCCAAGTCGCCTTCCGGAGAGCACGGCGCAGCCAGAGCCTTCTTCAATCACCACCATGGCCAAACTCATCGAGAGGGCTCGCCAGGCCAAGGCACGCCCTGCTGATGAGCATGCCATGGAAATCGAGCGTCGCAGGACGGATGCCCGGCGGAAGAGGGAGCAGATGGTGGCGACGGTGGAGTTCAACGATCCGTTCATCGATCCGGACGACGTGTTCATGTCCCGTGAGCAGCTCAGAGAAGCACGTGAAGCGGCATCAGATGCCCAAGCTCGAATCATCGAGAAGGCTCGCCGGCGTGAGATGGAGGAGCTCCATAGAGGCGGACCAATGAACTAGCTAGCGTGCTCAGGTGCTCAGGTGATCCAACAGAGGAACAATGTGCAGTCTTGCTCTTGCTTAGCTGATCAGAACAGAGGAACCGAAGCTATAAGTTACAAGTGTATCAACCGTGTTAGTCTTAGTTGCAACTTGCAAGTGCCTAGGACTAGAAGTATCACTGGCATGTTTTTTTCCTAGTGCGAGTGAGAATTTTGTTGTTAATTAATGTCTGCTAATTATGATCACTATTGATCCATCAATCTAAGGAATTTGTTTTTTTATGCAAGAATTTTAAATCTGATTTATGCAAGCATCTGCCATTATATCTCTTTCTTTTTTCTCACTGATGTATCTTTCCTCCTAATACTACCATTACCATGAAGAATAACGGACTTTTTTTAAAATATTATTTTTTTATTCGTAATTCGAAATATATTGCGCAGAATGATTAAATTCCAAAAGTATCACGCGGTCGGCCCACGGTCGGCCGAATCTCTGCTTTCGGCAGTCTGCAGGCCGAAAATTCCTTGTCGGCTAGTGGCAGGCCGACGTGCATGCGCTAGCGGCTGGGCAGGCGCGGGCCCCATCCTTTCGGCCAGACGCCGGCCGAAACTCTCCTTTCGGCGCGCTAGTGGCCGAAACACGCAGGCCTGGCCGACGCCCCCTTCTTCCTCCTCTCTTCTCCTTCTCTTCTCCCTGCTGCCTCTTTTCCTTTCCTCTCTCTTCCGAAAAAAGCTCCTTCAAACTCTTGATTGATCTCTAAAATTAGCCAGCAAACTATACGTTTTATTCCACAATTGAAAACTAGAGGCCAAGGGCATCCCGGATCTGTTCATGGGATAGTTTTTGGAGCTAGTTTTAGTTTTGGTGGTGGAGCAATGGTGGGCAACAATGGAGGAATGTGGTGCTGTTGGTGGAGTAGCAGGAGCGGTGCAGCGGTGTTGGTGATACTACGTTGAAGTTTGACTGCAGGAACGACTGATTTTGCACGCATCAAGGGTAAACCCAAATCTTGTAGCTATTTTAAATTCGGTGTATAATTTTGTTTAGATAAATTGTGAGATTAGATTTATTTAAGGTGGTATATATTTTAAGATATTAGTTATAGGTGCATAATTTTGTTTACATAAGTTGTGAGATTAGATTTATTTTAGGTGGTATATATATTAAGATATTAGTTATAGGTGTATAATTTTGTGTGAGATTAGACATAAGTTGTGAGATTAGATTTATTTTAGGTGGATGTAATTTTATAGGTGGAGATCCTGTTAAAATTTTTTTGTTATATATTATTTGATGATACAATATATTTGTTTAGGTGAGGAGACATGTCCGAAGTGGTTAGTGTTGTCGTTTACTATGGTTATGGTACTGTCCGCATAAATTATGTTTTAATTTCTAATATGTACAGATGGCTGCATATCCATTGCTTAGTCAGACGATCGATGCAAAACACCGTGCTAGGATATGGGAGGAAGGTAGGCAACCAGGTGTGTTGCGTACACGCACACCAGCAACTAACTGGATGATACACCCTCAATGGATTGATAGGTACGTATCGTCAATATAATTGTAAAATGTCAATACGTTGTATATATTGTAAAATTAAATGTTAATTCTACAGGCTATCTTGGTCTGGACTTTTGCCGTTCGCACGACTAGTTGAGTCCACAGATGCCGAGTGGGTACATATCCAACCAGATGATGACGGTGGTGCTGACCGTGATATGTACCAGGAAAAATCTAAACGTGTCCAACTGGACAAATCACTGCTCAGCTCTTTAGTGGACAGATGGAGGCCTGAGACCCACACCTTTCACTTACCCTGCGGAGAGATGGCTCCTACTCTGCAGGATGTGTCATATTTGTTAGGTCTCCCTTTGGCAGGCACGGCCATTGGTCCTTTGGAGGCTTCAGAATATTGGTGTGAGGAGATGCAGGCACGATTTGCCGCTGCGCTACCAGGAGTTGTGCAGTTACCTGACCACGCACACGGTCCTCGTGTTTCTTGGTTGACCCAGTTCCATGTAATTTATTTGTACAACAGTTTTAGTATTTTTAGTATGAATTATTGTATAATTATTTATTTCTCCGTGCACCGCAGATTGGTAATTTGGGATATCCTGCCGTGTTTATGGATGCGCCGCTGATTACTAGATGTCTGGAGGCATACATTATTTGGCTGTTCGGTAAGTGGATGTTCACTGAGACGCACGTCGACACCATTAGTGCGCGCTATATATCTCTTGCCCGCGAGATAGCCGATGCACATACACCAGCAGATATAGTGCCCAGAAGCTTTGGTTCGGCTGTGTTAGCTGCTACTTACAGAGCTTTATGCAATGTTTGCACGAAGAATAAGTCGTCATCTTCGTTACTTGGTTGTCCACTACTGTTACAACTATGGTCGTGGGAGAGATTCCATATTGGTAGACCGGACGTCGACGCTGAGAGGCCTTGGGATTACAGACTGAACGGTGCAGATCCCGTTGACTTTCCTACAGTTGGCAGCGTCTGGACACGTAGAGAGGTAAATTTCGCACCGCCGTACTTACTTTACGTACGCATCATTTCTTATTTCATCAAGCTAAATAATTCGTTAAAATTGCAGAGACGGTACGCGCAAGTTCAAGTGAAGAATTCATACCCATCATTCACAATGCAGTTTGATCAGTTGCGCGAGGACCAGGTCATATGGGAGCCATATGATAACCAGAGTATCGTTGCGAGATACCCCTTCGGCATATCTCAGTTATGCAGGAGAGATCAGCTATACTGGTTGACGCAGAGCCGCATTATTTTTGATGTCATGGTCGAGGAGATGTCGCAGCAGAGGGTGATGAGACAGTTTGCACGACGACAATTACCGGACCCTCCCATCAGACAGCCACGACTATGACCGGAAATCCACCGGTAAGTTATTTTTCAGTCTATAATTATTTCTAATATGAATAAAACTGTTCATTGAATCTATTTCTAATAAATAATTTTGTAATATTACTTTTCAGACTTGGACGTCAAGGAGGCGAAAAACCTTTGGTGCTTTGGCTTCAGACTCTACAGCCATTCATAAACGAATGGGCGAGTGCGACGACTACACTATGGCAGTCTGATGGCCCCTTTCAACAGGATGATTTTCAGGAGTATCTACGGAGGTATAGACAGTCTACACGACTCCGATTGACGCCAACGACTGAGCCTTCTCAGATGCAGCCCCCTTCTATTACGGACATGTACCCATTGGAGGGTATTGCGGGTTCTAGAAACTACGCGGTTAGTACTATATTACTCGTTACGTACGTACATTTTTTTGATTGATCGTACATAACATGTAATTTTTCAATTACAGTCTGAATTGATAGCCGACATTCAGAGGGATGTAGCTGGGTTCACGCCGCCGCCACAACATAGATCTTGGTTCAGGCGTCTCGAGGAGAAGCTGCGAGGTGTGTACAATGTTCTTACTTGCACCCGCTATACAGACGTTGTGCCTCGTCATGGAGCTCCGCGTCCACGTCTCACACGACAGGAGACTGCTCGTTCATCACATACTAGACTTCTTACACCTACTGGGGAGCCGGGTAGTTCGTCGCAGCGGCCTACTGGACATACTTTTCAGCCTGTTAGTTCGTCGCAGCGGCCTACTGGACATACTTTTCAGTCTGGTAGTTCGTCGCAGCGGCCTACTGGACATACTTTTCAGCCTAGTAGTTCCACGCAGCATCCGTCTCCACCGCACGTTCAGCCGACGCCACCTGATGCTTCCCAGCCTGGTAGTTCATCCTGGCAGGCAGCCCAGTCGCAGTACGGTATGTCCCAGATGGGGATACCACCTCAGTTTCAGTACGGGATGCCTCCTCAGTACCAGATGGGGATGCCTCCGCAGTACCAGATGGGGATGCCTCCGCAATACCAGATGGGGATGCCTCCTCCAGGTCATCCTGTACATGTAGGCTGGAACACTTCTTCGGCGCCGTTGACTAGTCTTGTGGGACTAGGTACGTTGTTGTTATTAATTATCCATATTTATTTTTTGAATATAGTATGCACTTATCTACTAGTAAAAAATTTGTGCAGGTGGGTCTGCTGATTCACCTGCCGCAGAGATGGACGAGGATGTGTTGTTCCATACGCCACCACCCGTCACACAGGAGACGCAGACACAGCAGGAGACACAGCCACAGGAGGACGCTCCGATGTTGGGCCGAGGTTTGCGTGAGCACCTCGACCCAAACCGAAACCGATTGTCACCTTCAGGGCCTCGGCCGCGGAAAACGAAGACTAGGTATCGTAAACATAATGAAAACTGAAACTTTTATCGATGTATGAGACATAATCCTATCTATGTATGAGACATAATCCTATCTATGTACGAGACACTATATTTGTATGAGACATATTCCTATCTATATTTGATCAGACAATGCTTCCGACATTTATTAAAAAACGGCGAGATTACAAATTTTTCATTAAAACACACTTAAATTAATAGCTAGAACTGAAATTAAGATACATGCGACACTTAACATAAATGTCATCTCCCGTCCACGCATCCTCCTGCCTCCGTCGATGGGCCACTCTTGCCCTTCGACGATGCCGCTCCCTTGCCCTTCGACGATGCCGCTCTCTTACCCTTCGACGATGACGCTTTCTTGGCCGTGATGCTAGGCATGAAGATGTCATCATCGTCCTCGCTCTCTTCCACCCATGACGACGGATGATCTCCTAACCAATCGAGGAACTTCTTGTCCGTAGTACTTTGCTCCACCTTCTTCCACCTTTCATGCAGCCTGAGAAGTTCCTGTCGTATTTCCCGTGGAGTCCTATGAGCCCAATATGGTTTGAGCCTAGTTGATCTGCTTACCAATGTCGCGTCTATCTCAGTGAGCAAACTATCACTACTAATGAGTTCCTCCCATGGAACTATTTTATTGTCTACCCTAAACTCGGCGGCACACTGCAGTAGGAGCTCAGACTGATGTGAATTTGCAAATGTGGAGATTCCGTTGACGGATCCTGATAAAGTGAGAATAAGCGCGGTCCAACACTATTTGACGATGAATTTTGGCTTTGATCCTAATTTATGGACTGTTAGGATTCAGTCATTATGGTCAAAATCTCGTACAAATATTTGTTGGGAGTTGATACCGCTAGATCGGACACAGGCCTGGGTGAATTGGCTAGCATCATGCAAACGCCGAGGTACGAAACCTATCATCCTCGTGTTGTTTGTGCCTAAGCAGAACAATTTGGCAGAAGGTGGCATTGGTTATGAAGCTGGACAAAATAGTCAGGCAACTGGGTCAGAACCTGTTGATCCTTCTAAATTTCTGTCTCAAAGTGTACAGAGTGGTCAATCGGCAGGAGCTCCCGAAAGCGGTGAGGGTCCTGAAAGTGGTGAGGCTGACGGAGATGAGCATTGGGAAGAGGATGAGGAGGCGGGCGTAGGAAGTATGCAGCAAGAGATGGAGAATGAAGACGAGGATGGGTTGATGACGGATCTTAATTCTGACGAAGAAGATAATGCAGAAGATGACGAAGATAATGATGATGATGTGCCTATTCCTAATTCCTGGAATGAGGACATGTCGACCGTTATGACTGTGAATACTGGGCAGGAATCGGCATGGGAGTATCACATGAATAATGTTGAAGTAGGTGCTCAGTATACCTCGAAGCAGCAGCTAAGGGACGCCGTAACAAGGTGGGCAATGTCCACACAAAAGATTTACCGAACTGATGTGTCATGTCCAAAATATCTGACACTGAGCTGTGTTGAAATTGGCTGTCCTGGAAGGGTGCATGCACACGTTCCGAAGTATGACGTGAATTGGCTCGTCTCGGACGTCGTGGCTCACACATGTATCAGAGAGAACATGTTGAAAGAACATCCAAATCTAACTTCCACTCTCATTGCGCGTCTCTTATTTAGTGAGATTGTGAAGACGAAAGATTTTCCAGCCAAAAATATCCAGAACACAGTAAAGGCAAGATGGTCCTATGATATTTCATACGGGAAGGCTTGGAGAGCTAAGCAGACAGCTTTAGAGGAGAGGTTCGGGACCTTTTTGGACTCTTATGACAACGTTGTCCGTCTTCTTCGCACATTGCAGCATAGAAATCCTGGCACTTATGTGGACGTCCAGCACCGCTATATGGATACGGCTCCTGGATATAAGGTTTTGCATAGGGTATTTTTCGCATTCTCTGTTTGCATCCAAGCTTTCAGGCATTGTCGTCCGGTGTTGTGTGTGGATGGAACGTTTCTCACTGGAAAATACAAGGGGCAGATCCTTACCGCAATAGGTGTGGACGGGAACCATCAGATCATCCCAATTGCTATGGCCTTTGTTGAGGGTGAGAACTATGAGAGTTGGTTATGGTTCTTCAGGCAAATAAAAATAGCTATTGTGCAGGATCGGCCCAATGTTTGTATTCTTCATGACAGACATCCTGGTATGTTAAAGGCTATTAAGTCACTTCAACACCCTTCCATTGATGAAACAACGCCATGGACTGATTTGCAGAGCCGTTGGTGTATGCGCCACCTTGGCGCTAATTTTTACTCACAGTTTAAGAGTAAACGTCTTATGAACCTTTTTAAAAGACTTTGCAGTCAGAACCAGCGGAGGAAGTATCAATTTATATGGGAGAGGCTGAATGAATTCACGAGGAAGCAAGTGAGGGAGAGGAAAGCCGCCAGGGCACAAGCTGTAGCTACACAGGTGGCCGCAATGATGGGAGAAGATGAAGAACCCGTAGGTTTGTGTGACCTTCCTGGAATTGACCCACCCAGAACGAAGAGGAAAAAGGGAACAAGAATAAGGAATTTTGTAGAGTGGATAGAGAAAGAGCCTCCTGTGAAGTGGTCTTTGCTGCACGATACACATGGAGCTAGGTACGGCATCATGACAACCAACCTTGCTGAGATTTATAATTTCGTCCTTAGAGGGAATAGAAGTCTGCCATTGACAGCGCTAGTGGAGGGGGTGCTGCATGGAACAATGACATATTTTAGGGAGAGACGGCTAGAAGCCGTCAAGCATATTGAGGATTTTCCCAATACACCTTACTGCAGGAAGATAAAGATATACATGGACAAGAAGATAGAAAAAGCACGGCTGCACTCAGTCGTGAGAATTGGTAATGAAGAAGCGAGGTTTGAAGTACGTTTACCGACAGGAAGATTTGACGGAGCTAATGAGCTGCTGACCCAGGAGGTTAGGATTGGTAATGAAGCACATCCAACATGTGAGTGCACATGCAACAAACCAAGACTATACCATCTGCCTTGCTCACATGTCTTGGCTGTGTGTGCTCAGATGGGACTGAATCCAGGGTGTTTCGTGTCACCATATTACAGGAAGGAAGAGGTGCTTCATACTTGGACGGGGGAGATGACTGGTTTTAGGGTTGTTGGTAATTTTAACAAGGTAAACCCGGCAGAAAGGGAGTATGTTCCAGACCCTTCTCTAATGAGGGTAAGTAGAGGAAGACGACAGTCGCGTCGCATCCGTAATAATAGGGATGAGTCTGAAGCTGGTGGGTGTACTCGAATATGTTTGCTTTGCAATGAAAAAGGGCACAAAGAAAAATATTGTACCAAATATCCTGGACAAGGCAGCCGAGGACGTGGACAAGGGAGCCGAGGACGTGGAGGAAGGCGTGGAGCGTAGTAATGTACGGCAATCCATATCGACTATGTATTAACGACTATGTTTTAATTTGTAATATGTGCCGACTCTGTTTTATTCTGTAAAACTAAATTTCAATTCGTAATATGTATGGATTATGTCGTAATTTTTAAGACTTTATTTTAATTTGTAAATGTGAGGGAACATAAATGGCGGGAAAAAATTGGGCGGGAACAGAAATGGCGGGAATAGAAAAGGCAGCTTTAAATAAACCACTACATCTGAAATAAAGATACAACATGGTGCGACACGAAATTATTAAAATAAATTGACCATAATTCTACTGAGTCCATCGTGGATATTTTCCTTTCCTATCGCCGGCTTCTTCTGCTGCCTGGGCCTGACGAGCCCTCTCTTTCAGCCTCTGTCTTTCTGCCTCACGTGCCTCCTTACGCTCTCGTTCTTCCTCCTCCATTCGGATTCTAGCTTCATCATTTTTCCTCCCCATCTCCCGAAAAAAACGTACTTGCTTCTCTCTATATTCTCTCATCTCCCTGGCTTGCGCAGCTTTCTCCTCTGCTTCAGCCTTCTTTTGCCGTTCCTCCCTATCCAGACTCTCCCATGCACGCCGCAGTCTGTCATGAACTTCACGCGCCGCCCACTCCGGCTGTTTACTGTCAATCCAACGATAATACGGGCATAGGGGCGGAGGAGACTAAAACAGAAACATAATTTCTCTTAAAACAACAATAGTAAATACCGAAAAATTGAATGTTTATCACGAATAAAAACACATACCGGAGCCTTCTGATAAGGCGACTCCGCAACTGGTGGATCGTGTTCGTGATTGGGACACATGAAAAACTTCATGCCAAACATATCAGAGAAATCGGTCACCTCCTTCACCTTGCATTCACTACCGCACCAACACCGCACGACCTCCACCCCCTGCGGGAGACTCGCATCCTTCATCTTTTTCGGCCTAATAGCTTGGTCGGAGCAAGGCAAACTCATTTTCACTTGAACTGGAGAGGGTGAGTACAATGTTTGCTCTTACTGAGTGACGGGGACGGTTTTTTATAGGCCGGGATATTTGGGCGGGAGATGTTGCGCGGCAAATTTATGGCGGGAAAATTAGGCGGGAGATATTGCGCGGCAAATTAATGGCGGGAAAATTGGGCGGGAGATATGTCGAGGGCCAAACTGCAAAAAAACCAACGTTTCGGCCTGCTGCAGGCCGAAACACTCGTGTGTCGGCGCGCCGCCCACGCGAAAAGTTGGATACTCTGAGGCGGTCCTGTCCTCGGTATGTTTCGGCAGTCAGTCGGCCGAAACACTCCTTTCGGCCCATTGTTTGCCGAAACACTTGTTTCGGCCGGCCGCGAGCCGACGGCGTAATATTTTTGGAATTTTTTCGTTCTGCGTAATATTTTCCGAATTACGATTAAAAAAAATAATATTTAAAAAAAAAAACTCGAAGAATAACAGACATAGGATTCCGCAAGAAACAAAAAATGCTTCTGTAATTGAACTATTCAAGCGACTGTTTTGAGGAGAGGAACTGATACGTGTGTATGCTGCCGCTAAAAAGGTTTTCACTTCAATAAATAAAATGGAATTATACATAATTTGGTTTTCGTATCAGGAAGGTGCCAACTGCCTAATACAAGTTCTTTATTACCGAAGATCAACAATATCAGCTTCTTCTTACGAATCTTTCATATGATAGGCTGATAGGCTGATAGCAAAGATTGCACAGCTTATGTCAGTTGAAGAAATTAAGCAGAGTATCCTCGGGTAGTAGTACCAATAAAACATTGAACTTGAACAAAAACCAACCTACAAGACTTCGTATTCATACTCGTCAAATTTCTCTTATGAATAACCACTTGACATACATGGTGAGCAATACTAACAAAATAAATAAATAAACTCTTATGAATCGTGTGGAGTATTGTTCACTGCAGATGGAAATCAATCGAGTAGGGATATATAGCTTCCATTCAAGTGCCCTGCTCATGCTAGGAATCCAGTGACGGTCCTCAGTGTCCTTGAACGAACCGGTTTTCTTTTCACAGATAGTAGATCATTCCAACTGATCAGTAAGTACCACCAGGCATCAACGAGTAACTAGCCATTTTCAGACATCTTCTCAAGGAGTAGATCCTTGTTTATTCATCTATTGTCCGGTCTTCAGTGCTAGCTCTACAGTTTGAGATTTCCAGTACCCTGCCAGCATGCTAAGTAAAACACTTGTGGTTTACCACCTCGTTTCATAACACATAGCATACATGACGAAATGTGATTTCCTGAAATGTGATTACTTTTTTACTCCGCATTGGCTCGCATCACAGTTATGTATGTAGCATTTTGCACCGAACACGTACTGATCTGTACATGGCAATTGAGCAAAAACGCTGATAGTTGATGTTCCCACATGCTGATAAGAACAGTTTCATGACTGCACGTCAGGACACTATTATGATGTTCAGAACTGCCTTCTGATTTACATTGCTCGTCAACTGTATCCCAAACCATCCATAGAAGGCAACCCTTAAGCATTTCCCAAGCTTTAGCACAGGCACCTGGTGTACCTGCTGGTTTTGCATCTTCAAGGTCTGAAGCTGCAACCCACTGAATAGCAAGTTTCAGTGAACATGCAACACTGCAATGTTGAATAGCCTTCCGTACAAGAGAAAATGGCAAGTGGCTGAGAGCTTCAATGGATGACAGTGAATCAATATCACCTCCACAACCACTTGAATGAACTTCCAGGACTTGAATATCAAATGAGCACAAAACCTCGAGCTCCGGTGGCGGCCACGGTGGTTGCTGATCAGCTCCAGTGTCATCAGAGATGACGTCGACCATAGAGAGAACCTCAACTTCAATATTCTCCAGACAAGGAAGTGAGGAAGTGGATAACGCTACTTGCCCAGTGTCAACATCCACATGCATTGGCATGGTAGCATTCTCAACACACGGATGGATGGAGTCAAGGCATGTCTCCGAACAGTTGACGGGCGCCAAGGACAAAGACAGTGGCGCAGACGGGTTGAACGCAGACACCGACGTGGAGACGCCGCTGTGTGGGCTTCCCAGCAAGAAGGTTATGACTGTCAGACTGTGGATGCGGCAGTGAGCACGGTATGACGTCCTGTGGTGGTCGTGAGCGACATCGGTGCTGCTCCTGGGGTGGAAGCAGGCATCAACTCATTGGCGTCATTGCTTGGACATTCCGTCGAACAGTTATCGAGCGCCACGAGGATGGTGTCGATGGAACCACTCAACCACCGGCGCGACCACTAGGGACGTCGCGATGGTGGGGGGTGGAGCCAGGGGCTCGGCCAACCCCACGAACGCGAGGATGAACTCGGTCGTATCTGAGCTCGCTGTAACGGGGCCCGGTGACGCCGCCAGCGGTGTTGAGGTCGGCAGGACAGAGTGTGGTCGCCGGCCGGAGAATTGCATCGATCCGAGCCATATGGTCGTCGAAGATGCCATGCTCGCCGGCGCCGTTGTCATGAGCGAGCTCAGTGGACACCACGCCGTTTGTCGCAGACGTGGCCGGTGACGATGACGACACAGAGACCCACGGCAGGAGCGTCGACGCGGGGAAGGCTTGGGACGCGCATTCCGTCGAACAGGACGCCGGCACCACGGCGATGGTGTCGATGGGAACAGAGGGAGCGACCACCGGTGCCTTCTCGGTGGTGGGGGGGCTGAGCCGGAGGTCGGCTAACCCTGCCGATGTGATGACGAGCTCATAGACGACCCTTTTAAGAGCATCTCCACCACAGGCGCTAAATAAGTTGCGGCGCGGAAAAAACCGCAAATTTAGCTCGCGCGGGGTCAAAAGCAGCTCTACAGTAGACGCGCTATAATCATGCGCGTGGTAAAAAGGGGCCAACGCGCTGGAAAAATATGCATCGCGCTGTGTATTTGGTACGTCCGCTCCAGCGCGCTGGCCACCCAAAAACTTGCGCGCGAACCCCAACCGCCGGATCTGAAAATTCCTAGCGCCCGCGCCGCCGCTCCAATACCTACCGCTGGTGCTTCCCCCGCTTCTCCCCAGCACGCCGTCGCTTCAGATGGATGCGCGCGGGTGATGCATGTAAATTGCATACATGAACTTTGCATTATATCACTTATATTTCAATCATATTTACATCGTATAAGTATTATATCATTGTTTTATAATGATTTTGGGAAGATTTCACAGTTTTCCTATTTTTCTGAAATTAACCCTGCACTGGCAGAAAACTCTATTTTCTATATTTTGTTATTTCAGGGACCCAAACGACGTCCAAATGACCTACAAATTTATGAGAATCAGTTTTTGGAAGAAACAAAGCGTAGGGGCGAAGGAAACGAAAAAGTGTAAACCCGAAGGCCAAAAGAGGGGGGCCCACGCGGCCAGATTCCTTGGTCGTGTGGGGCCCACCAACTTGGCCCTCGTGGCTCTGTTGTCGTCGATCTTTCTTCCAGAAGCTTCGTCTTGACCTAAAACCGACTATAAAAATAGTCCCCCGACGTTTTCCAGAGGAGAGCGCCGCTAAAACACAGAAACACCGAAACAGAGACCTGGAGCTGCAGATTGGAGGGGGAAACTCCGGCGGGGCGCTGCCGATGTGATCTCCATCTCCCCCAACGACATCTCCACCGTCTCCATGATGAAGAGGGAGTAGTCCACCCCTGGACTATGGGTTTGTGGAAGTAACTTATGTATCTCTCCTCTTTTTGAGCTTCACTAATTAGCACCGTATGAGCTGCCGAACATGATTACGGTCATTTATGTAATTCCTTTGTGCTGGATCTCTTTATGAGTTAATATATGTTTGAGATTGCAATTGTTTTGTTTCAGTTATGAAAGTAGATGCATATTATGTACCCCGTTCTTGTCTACTTGTCTTGATCAAGCATGTTTATGAGAGCATGTGTGGGGGAACGTGTGCATTAGTTGGAGTAATGAGGGGGTGGCTAGTGCGGTGAAAGTGAGAGAAGTTCCGCGATCCACTTGGATATTTTTACCTTACTTTGTTGGCTCATTAGGGATAAAGAAAAATACCATGCTACCGGAGGTGTGGGTGTGACCATTGCCACCTCTGCATGACTAGATCTAGCATGTTCTTATTTTAACTTCATGTCATAAGACTTAAAGCTATACTCTGATTTATCTTAATTACCGAGGTGTTAAGATTTAGTTCACATCTTGGTGGAGTGTAAGAGAGATTAATAAATAAAAGATCTCTATGTTAGGACGAGATGCCTATATAATTAGTAACTTGTCATGAAACTATTTTGTTGCAATCTCATATGTTAATTCTAGTGTTCCATTGTCTACCACTTTATTAAAAAGAGAGTGCATTTGTGAAACCATGAACCCCGGTCCATTTTTAATCATAAAAACACCTTTCCAACAACTTTTATCCATTTTCCATTTTCTGCCATTTAAAAATCCGAAAATACAAAATACTTTTATATCTTGCATTCACAATACAAAACCCAAAAATATCATCCATCATTGTTTCCACCATCCTTGCATATTTATTTATCATCATTGCATATTTATTATTGTTTTGCATTTGTTTTATTTTGATATCATTCTCACACCTTGTGCTTGACAACCACTTGGTGAGGTTGATGGCACAAAACAACTTACTTTGTTTGTAGGTTTTCAGGAGAAGGATAAGAAGATAAGCTTTCACTACTGATTCCCCGAGAGTTCGATATTAAACCCTCGAGTACACCCCTCGTGGGGAAAACTGTCTTTTCTATACTATACACTCTGCACTTGAAGTCTCAACCTAACCATATTCATTTGATGCAGGTAATTACGTCAAAGGCCATCAAGACAATTTTCTATCATTGCTGTAAAGATTTGTCCAATGAGTATCTCACAACAAAGTCAACTTCATCACCAACTTGAGCTAACACCTAAGCTTGGGGAGGCTGCAACTAAGTGAGCATCATCTTATCCATCTTTACCTTCAAATCATTCTATTTTGTTTTGTTTTTGTCTTGCATATCATCTTTATATTTCGGTTTGCATATTTTATTTTCAGTTTTGCATTTTGTGTTGCATTTGTTATTTCAGTTTGCATTGTTTAGTGTCATTTTATTTTCAATTTTGCATTTAAAAATTAAAAACACATAAAAACTGCAAAAATGGGTGATAGAACTAAGTTGTGTGACGACACAAACACTCCAAATGATCAATTTATTGCTAGGCCCATTGCCAGGCCTGAGATAAAAGCTGATAGTTATGAAGTAAGTCCTAGTTTGTTGAACTTGATAACTAGGGAACAATTTGGCGGTAGTGCTATGGAGGATGCCTCTATGCATCTTCATGATTTTGTTGAAATATGTGACATGCAAAAATTTAAAAATGTGGAAAGTGATATTCTAAAACTGAAATTATTTCCTTTCTCACTTAGAGGAAAAGCTAAAGAATGGTTGCATTCACTACCTACTGATAGCATTAATTCTTGGGATGATCTAAAAGAAGCTTTCATTAAGAAATATTATCCTCCTATTAAAATTTTGCAAAATAGAAACAATATCCTTTCTTTTAGGCAAAATGAAAATGAAAATGTTGCTATGGCTTGGGATAGGATAAAACTTATCCTTAGAACTTGTCCTTCACATGGGGTTAATGAATGGACCATATTACACTCTTTTTATAATGGTCTAAATTACATGTCTAGAAATATTCGTGATTCAGCTGCTGGAGGGGCTTTTATGGGAAAAACTACAGTAGAGGCTAAGAACATCTTAGAAAGTATTTTGCAAAACTATAGTCAATGGAATACTGAAAGAGCATCTAATCCATCTAAGAAAGTAAACTCCATAGAAGAAACAAATGATTTGTCATCTAAAATGGACACTATTCTTGCTTTCATTAATAAACAAAATATTGAGAATGTCCCTTTGCAAGAACTAGTTGGTAATA
Source organism: Puccinellia tenuiflora (assembly GCA_012064385.1). Taxonomy (NCBI): domain Eukaryota; kingdom Viridiplantae; phylum Streptophyta; class Magnoliopsida; order Poales; family Poaceae; genus Puccinellia; species Puccinellia tenuiflora. The sequence goes on along the minus strand of QRDG01001232.1, from coordinate 1,533,815 downwards.
ATCTTGAAAGTGTTGATGTTAAATTCATTAGGAACTATGGTAATAATGGGTATGGTAACAACAATTATAGTTTCTATAATAAACCCCCATATGTGCCAAACAAATATACCACTAGTAGCAATGTTTCTAGTGACTTGGAAAACACCATTAGGTCATTTATATCTACTCAAAAGGAGCTTAATAAGGAATTTATTGAAGGGGTCGCAGCATAGAAAACAAAAAAATTTCCTACGCAACAAACGGAATAAACCCCAAGGATCTAGATCTACTAGATGAAGATAGCGAAGGTGAGATCCAATCTCTTAACCTTGAAGAACGATCAAACGTGTTTTGTCGGTGCAGGGGTTGGCTAGTTGATCCCCGCAATTAGACTCGTCTAGTCGCGAGGAGATGTATTATCCTCGAGATCCAATCCGATGAAGCACTGCAACGGGTAGCACCTCCACGGTATCCACACGTACAGCTCGATGAAGACGTCCACTCCTTGATCCCGCAAGCGAGGTGGACATGGCCTTGATGATCTCAGCAGCACGACGGTAGTGCCGATGATGATGACGATCTCCACGAGCGAGGCTTCGCCAAGCCAAGCAAGAGGAGAGGGAGAGGAAGAGGTGGCACAGCCCCTAGGGCTGGGGGGTGCGGCAGCTCGAGGAGGAGGAGATGGTGGCGCAGCCCCTAGGGTAAGGGGGGTGCGGCGGCGGCGGCTTGAAGGTGGAGGCCGGCGGCTAGGGTTTAGGGCAAGGGGGTGCGGCAAGCTTGGGGGGCCTCCTGTGGTGTCCCGCACCCCCTCCCCTCACCCCCTTATATAGGTGGAGGGGGAGCCCTAGGGCCGACCGGCCAAAGGGTGGCTTGGCCCCCAAGCCGAGTCCCCCTAGGACTCCTCCTAGGGTTCGGCCGGCTCCCCTCCTAGGGCCACTCGGATTGGCCCATGTGGGCCTTGGGTGGTGCGGCACACCCATGTGGTGGCTGCACCCCCTTGGTCCATGTGGGCCCTCATACAATATGTGGGTCCCACTTCTAGACCCCTCTAGAACATTCTAGAACCTTCCGGTACCCTATACAAAAATCCCGGAACTTTTCCGATACCTCCGGAAACCACTTTCCATATATGAATCTTATTCTCCGGACTCCTCCGGAACTCCTCGTGACGTCCGGGATCCCATCCGAGACTCCGAATCACCATTCGTTCGTTTCATCATTTAATTCATCGCAAAACCTAATTTCATTGGAGCGTTAAGTGTGTGACCCTACGGGTTCGGGAATGCATAGACATGATCATATCAATAATTAATAGCGGGACCGGGATGCCCATATTAATTCCTATACACTAACTCTTTTCTCAATTGAACCACGATGCCGGAGATTCAATTAATCTCATATACGATTCCCTTTGTCTCACGATATTCTACTTGCCCGAGATTTAATCGTTGACATCCCCATGTCTAGTTTAATCTCGTTACCGGCAAGTTCTCTTTACTCGTCCATAATATAGGATCTCCGTGATTACATCCTAATCACATGTCTGCTAGACTTTTGATGCTATATTACCGAGGAGGCCTGGAGATATCTTCTCCGTCACATGGAGGGACAAATCCCACTCTTGATTCATATCACCCAACAACCCACCGTCGGAGATACCTGAAAGCCACCTTTATAATCACCCAGTTACGAAGTGACATTTGATGTCCACAAAGTATTCCTCTGGTGAATGGGAGTGATATAATCTCATGGTCTAAGGAAACTATATTTGGCATATTAAAAGTGTTAACAACAAAACTTTTGTGACACGATTAATTGTAACTCTTTGTTATTTGGGTCATGTCCATCAAGTCATTCGCCCAATGACGTGACTCCGTTATCAAGTGACTATAACAAGTCCATAGTTAGGAAACTCTAACTATCTCTTGATCAACGAACTAGTCTTGTAGAGGCTCACTAGGGACTCCTGGTGTTTATATTCCACACATGTATTATGTTTCCATTTAGTACAATTATAGCATGGATAATTGACGAGGTTAGGGCTCGGCAAATCCCTGGGTCGAGTACCCCGGGTTGATTGAGGGGGAGAGAGATGGCGCGCTGGTAGTTTTGTCGGCTGACAAGCAAGGATTTACCCAGGTTCGGCCCCTCATGGTGAGGTAAAGACCTACATGAAAGAACAAGCTATGCCCGGATGTCGCCTAGAGGGGGGGGTGAATAGGCGATTAAAACTTTTTCTATTTAGAGGCTTGATAATTGCGGAATAAAACTAAGTGTTTAAATTAACAAGCCAACAACCTAATTACTAGGCTCACCTATGTGCACCAACAACTTAAGCTAAGCAATAAAAGCAACAAGGAGATAACAAGATATGAACTTCAAGCATGAAGGCTATCACAATGTAAATTGCATAAGTAAAGCTCGGGTATAGAAATAACCGAGGCACGCGGAGACGAGGATGTATTCCCGAGTTCCTCCTTGTTAAGGGAGTACGTCTCGTTGGAGGGGTGTGAGCTCGCCACAAGAGGCCTACTCAAGATGCCACAAAGGCCTCACCCTATTCTCCGACGAACCTCACCCAAGGGATTGGTTCACCTTCCACTATCGGAATCCTTCAAGGCGGATTCCGGAGCCCTTTACAACTCTTCTTGGGGCACACACCCACAACTCAATTGGGGGCTCCCACACTCATGCCGAAGCTTCACAACTCGAAGACTTCGCGGCACCTCCAACCGTCTAGGGTACACAATGCACCCAAGAGGCAACAAGCTCTTGGGAACACAATGCACCCAAGAGTAACAAACTCTTCAACCTTCAACTTCACGTATCACCGTGGAGAGAGCAACCCGATGCAACAAATGCAAAAGGCAAGAGCACACAAAGTGGTCAAGTTCTTCACTCCGAAATCCAACCAAAGCAACTAATGCTATGGAGGGATTTGAGAGGAAGAACAAAGGGAAGAACACAAAGCAACCCTAAATCTAGATCCACTAGGTTCCCCTCACTTAGAGGAGGATTTGATTGGTGGAATGGTAGATCTAGATCTCCTCTCTTGTTTCCCTAAAGATGGGCAAGAATCATTGGAGGGAAGTGGAGGAATCAAGCTCTCAAAGAAGTGCAACAATGGAGGAGAGAGAGAGAGCAAAAGGTTCACGAAGATCCATTAAACCGTTGGGGAAGAAAACCCATTTAAAAAGGAGCCCTGGGAATCTGGCCGTTGGGCACAAAATCCCGCAGGGCCGGTAGTACCGGCCCAAGGGGCGGTACTACCGCTCCAAGCAAAACTGCCCCAACGGCTCACTTCAGAGAAGAAAACCCGCAGGACCGGAAGTACCGCGGCGGGGGCCGGTACTTCCGGTGGGCCGGTAGTTCCGGGCCCACTTCCGGTCCAAAAGTTGGGAGACCCCGAGAAGACCAGAGCCTGAAAAAATAAGCGAAAGTTCCTCCGGAACTTTCCACCGGAAGTAGGAGCGGAAGTACCGCTGTGGCCACCGGAAGTTCCGGTGGCCCGGTACTACCGGTGCTACTTCCGGTGCAAAAATTCGGGGGAACCCAGGGAGTCCAGTACCCAGAAAAATAAGCGGCAGTAGGGCCGGAACTGGGCACCGGAAGTTCCCAGCGGTAGTACCGGTCCAGGGACCGGTACTTCCGGCCAGCAGAGAAGAACAGGCAAACCCTAAAACTGAATAACTTTTGCGTGGCAACTCCGAATTGAGTGAATCCAATTTTGTTGGAAAGAGGACGACAAGAGCTACCCTACAAAAAGTAAAAATATTGAAACCAAGCAATGGAGATTTTGCTAAAAAATGGAAGAGTGAAACCTTCCGCATAGATGAACCGGCAAAATCTCCAAAACCGAAAACGCACAAGATTTTCATCAAGACTCCGTTTTCTATGATCTTGGGCTTGTTTCGAAGATAATCACAAGCCCTACAAGATCATGCATATACACATCATAGTCTATCATGTGAGGAGGAAAACATAAGGAGAGAGTTTGACCTCTCATAGAAGAGACAAACCGGTAAAGCCTCCGATATCAAAAACGCAAGGAGATATACATGAGATCTGTTTTTGATGAACTAGAGCTTGGTATGGAGATGAACACAAGCTCTAAATTCTCACATGGATAAAAGCCATAAGAACCAATAAAGATGATTGCACGGATGCAAAGGTTTGAGCTCTCTACGAACGATACGATCACGATACTCGGTCGAGAGCCCCTCTTGATAGTACGGCTATCTATCCTATAACCCGGTCTCTCACTAAACAACATGAGACCGGTAAAATAGAAACCCTATCAAGATCATACCTTTGCCTTGCGCATAAATCCACTTGAGGTCGAAGAAGACGATCTTCATCTCCTCAAGGCAAACCACCTTTCTTGATTGCGCCTTGCTTGGTGAAGATTCACATGACGCTCCCCCATACACCAAGATGGGGAAAGCACTCCTTCGGCATATCTTCACTTGGCCTTTCTCTCGATGACGAACACCTTGGCCTTGATCTTCTTCCCTAAACCTTGACTCCAACACATGGAGACAAGCAAGCTAATGGACACCTACAAATATAGCTCAATGCAAATATTAGTCCATAGAGATTGTCATTAATTACCAAAACCATGCATGGGGGCAACCATGCACTTTCACTACATCCTGCTTGTCTGATCTGTATAGATGATGATGTGGAGTTACATGGTGGCCGAAAGGGCGATGGTATGAGACGTGGTCTCGCTAGGGCTATGCCTATCTGTGTGTCCCGTGGGGGTCCCCCCTATGGGGTGCCCCTGCCTGGCTTTATAAAGGGAGCCAGGTAGGGTTTACATGAGGTTCTTGTCTTGTACTTCAAGAATAGCTTGTTGGGCTTCATCGGGCCGCCAGGTGGGCCTTTGTTGTCATCTTCTAATAGGCCGCATGTCGGGTCCTAGACTTGGCGTGCACCAGGTATCACCACCGTGGGGTAGTTGAAGAATGACCCCACGACAGTAGCCCCCGAGTGCTTAGTCGAATCGTAGAGTCGGGTAAAGGACTCCTTCCTCCTGGGCACGCCGTCGGGTTCCTGAAAGGGACAAGTAAAAATGATTCGACTCCGGCCGTTGAGGGCTTACAGAGGATGGTTTAATCGATAATGTTTCGACTGAATATTGATCTCACGCTATCGGGGGCGCGACAGCGCTCCCGATGGGAGTAGCCCCCGAGATTAAGCTGAATTGCTTGCAATTGAGGTTAAACTCAATTTTTCTTCAGTCGAAAAGCCCGCTCCCGATGGGAGTAAAGAAGAGACTCGAGCTGTCAGAGTCACAACTGGCTTTGCGTGACTTACTTTGTACTCAGCCGGTTTGGCTTACTGCTTTGAGTTTTACTCAGCTCATGGAGCTTACTGAATTTCTTTACCACTCGAATGGACTGTCGAGTCTATTCAGTTCTTAAAGCTTACTGTATCTTTGTTGCACTCGAATGAATTATCCGGGTGCTCCATCAGCCCGTTGGCTTACTGTGTATTTTTATTCAGCCTGGTGGCTTACTGTGTATTTTTATTCAGCCTGGTGGCGAATGCTTGTTCAGCCTGTTGGCCTACTGAATGATTTGTTTTGTCGATGACTGTGAATTGCCAAGACGAATTTGTTATGGCCTGTGCGGCGCAGCACCCGGGAGATCATCGGGTACGGCCAAGGCAAGTCTGTTGTGGCCTGTGCGGCGCAACACCCGGGAGAGCATCGGGTACGGCCAAGCCGAGTATGTTGTGGCCTGTGTGGCGCAGCACCCGGGAGAGCATCGGGTGCGGCCAAGGCGAGTATGTTGTGGCCTGTGTGGCGCAGCACCCGAGAGAGCATCGGGTGCGGCCAAGGCGAGTATGTTGTGACCTGTGTGGCGCAGCACCCGGGAGAGCATCGGGTGCGGCCAAAGCAAGTATGTTGTGGCCTGTGTGGCGCAGCACCCGGGAGAGCATCGGGTGCGGCCAAGGCGAGTATGTTGTGGCATGTGCGGCGCAGCACCCGGGAGAGCATCGGGTGCGGCCAAGGCGAGTATGTTGTGGCCTGTGCGGCGCAGCACCCGGGAGAGCATCGGGTGCGGCCAAGGCGAGTATGTTGTGGCCTGTGCGGCGCAGCACCCGGGAGAGCATCGGGTGCGGCCAAGGCGAGTATGTTGTGGCCTGTGCGGCGCAGCACCCGGGAGAGCATCGGGTGCGGCCAAGGCAATTTTGTTGTTGCGGCGGACCGGAGTCAACGCGCGGAGGTAGTCGACGCGGCGGACCAGAGTCGACGCGCGGAGGTAGTCGACGCGGTGGACCAGAGTCGACGCGCGGAAGTAGTCGACGCGGCGGACCGGAGTCGACGTGGCGGAAGTAGTCGACGCGGCGGACCGGAGTCGAGGTGGCGGAAGTAGTCGACGCGGCGGACCGAAGTCGACGCGGCGGACCGGAGTCGACGCGGCGGAAGTGATGAAGGTGAAGCGCCAGCCTCCGAGTGTCGGTGACGGGCCGACGAAGGCGAGGCCGCCAGCCCCCGAGTGTCGGAGACGGAGCCGATGGAGGCGAAGTCGACGAAGGCGAGGTCGCTAGTCCCCGAGTCGACGAAGGCAAAATCGACGAAGGCGCGGCCGCCAGCCCCCGAGTGTCGGAGACGGAGCCGGCGAAGGCGAAGTCGACGAAGGCGAGGCCGCCAGCCCCCGAGTGTTGGAGGCGGAGTCGAGGAAGGCGGAGTCGACGAAGGCGTAGCCGCCAGCCCCCGAGTGTCGGAGACGGAGCCGGCGAAGGCGAAGTCGACGAAGGCGAGGCCGCCAGCCCCCGAGTGTTGGAGGCGGAGTCGACGAAGGCGTAGCCGCCAGCCCCCGAGTGTCGGAGACGGAGCCGATGGAGGCGAAGTCGACGAAGGCGAGGTCGCTAGTCCCCGAGTCGACGAAGGCAAAATCGACGAAGGCGCGGCCGCCAGCCCCCGAGTGTCGGAGACGGAGCCGGCGAAGGCGAAGTCGACGAAGGCGTGGCCGCCAGCCCCCGAGTGTCGGAGCCGGAGCCGACGAAGGCGTGGCCGCCAACCCCCGAGTGTTGGAGGCGGAGTCGACGAAGGCGAGGCCACCAGCCTCCGCTGATCGCTTGCCATCCATATTGTAGTTGGAGCCGAACTCTTTGTTTAGGCAGGAAGTCGAATTGTTCGGAAGTCGAATTCGCGACCTGCACTCGCGGATTTGTCTAGATCCGAAATCCGTCGCAGTCCTCGGGGCGCCGACGGAGATCTAACCGTTGGAATAGTCTCCAATTTTTTGCAGCACTGCGGGATTGTGTTTCGCCCACTTTCACCGGAGCGATCGTTGAATTGATGTCTGAGTTGACCTTGTTAATTGTTTTCCCGAGGTCGCGCGGAGTTTCGACAGGTTTCGACAGGGCTTCAACACACGAGTCGTCCATGGAGATCCAGCCGTTAAAACTCGACGGGATTTTAACAGCTTGTAGGAAACTCGATTTAGCATCTTTCCACCGAAGGGATCGTCGATATGATTTCCGAGTCGCCGTCGGTGATGTCCGCAACACAGGTGTTGCTGCTGCCCTGTAGTCTGTGCGCGAGGGGTGTTGTTGTCGATGGAAATTGGAGCCGCCGAAACGTTGAATCCAGCGCGCGTTCTTCCTAGAGACGGCGCCAATTGACGAGGTTAGGGCTCGGCAAATCCCTGGATCGAGTACCCCGGGTTGATTGAGGGGGAGAGAGATGGCGCGCTGGTAGTTCCGTCGGCTGACAAGCAAGGATTTACCCAGGTTCGGCCCCTCATGGTGAGGTAAAGACCTACATCCTGCTTGTCTGATCTGTATAGATGATGATGTGGAGTTACATGGTGGCCGAAAGGGCGATGGTATGAGACGTGGTCTCGCTAGGGCTATGCCTATCTGTGTGTCCCGTGGGGGTCCCTCCTATGGGGTGCCCCTGCCTGGCTTTATAAAGGGAGCCAGGTAGGGTTTACATGAGGTTCTTGTCTTGTACTTCAAGAATAGCTTATTGGGCTTCATCGGGCCGCCAGGTGGGCCTTTGTTGTCATCTTCTAATAGGCCGCATGTCGGGTCCTAGACTTGGCGTGGACCAGGTATCACCACCGTGGGGTAGTTGAAAAATGACCCCACGACAATAATAAACTATTATCATAAACATGAATATGCTTAATAAACCATTTGATTATTGCCTCTAGGGCATATTCCCAACATTTATATCTAAGTTCGAAAAACAAGACTCTTTGTTTGAAAGGGTAGATCAGCTCACTAAGGAAGTTTCCTCATTAAAGAATACCATTACAACTCAAAAATATGAGGAAACAATTAAATATTGCCAAGAGGTTATAAATAAATCTTGGGAACACATTCATGAGCAAGAGAGAGTTGCTAAGGAAACTAGTATGGTAATGAAAGAAAGAAAAGTTGAGGAAGTTAAAATGCTTAGTGAAGTCAAGGAACCATTACTTGACTTGCTAGGTACAACCAAGAAGCTATGATACCACCTAAGCTTGGGGATGTATGGATTCCCAAAGTACTAGTACCTATTGGAAAAGAGACACACCATGCTATATTAGATCTAGGATCTAGTGTCTCTGTTTTATCTAAAAAATTATATGAAGTTCTTGAATTAAAGAATCTTGAAAAATGCTCTATTGACTTGGACTTGGTGATGACTCTGTTAAACATGCTTTAGGAAAAGTAAGTGATGTTATGGTAGATTTACATATGACATTTGTACCTGTTGATTTTCTAATCATGGATATGGGGAATAAAACCTCTAGTCCAATTATTCTTGGAAGACCTTTTCTTCGTACCACAGGTGCTATCATTGATTCAACAGAAGGGAATGTGAAGTTTCAGTTTCCACATGTCGTGGGGCTACCTTTCGGGTGCCCCACGGTGGTGGTACCTGGGTCACGCCAAGAGAAGCCCATTGAAGCCCATGAAGTGTACCGTGTGGCCCAAGTAGTCGGTTAGGCCGGTGATGGTTCTCCTTATCTTGTAACGTGCAATCTGCACCGTCCACCCGAGACCTGGCCTGTGATATAAAGGCCAGGAGGGTGCGTCGTCTAGGTCAAGCAAGCAGCACACAAACCCTAGCGAGATTGCATCTCGCCATTGTAGCCACCTCGATAATTCCAGACAAGCAGGAGTAGGTCTTTACCTCACCTCGAGGGGCCGAACCTGGGTAAACTCGCCCCCTGTTAGCCGTCTTAACCACCAACGATTCATACTCTCTCCCCCTCAATCAACCCGGGGTACACAACCTTGGGATTTGCCGAGTCCACTACTCGTCAATTGGCGCCGTCTGTGGGAAAGAACAGATCGTTGGAGTCATGGTTGCGCCGGCCTCATCAACAATGAAGAACGGCATCAGCGCCAGGGAGTCGATCTACACCGGCTTCCTCGAGTTCGTCCACCACTCGCCGGCGGATCTCCCGGCGTACGCTGAGGTGCAGCAGAGCACGTGGATTACCTTCGGTAGTCTGCGCTATCTGGTGGACAGTCGCGGAACGCTCCGGCCCACGCTGGCCACGTTGCGCGCGACGGACGCGCCAGCATCTACACCGACTGCGCCGACCGCGGCTTCACCCGCCGCGAAGATCGCATCTACTGCGGCCACGGCGGTCGTGTCATCGACTACCGCGAAAATCGCGTCCACCTCGACTGCGTCAGCACCATCTACGACTGCGTCAAAGGCGACTGCGGTGACCACACCCGCAGTTACCAGAAAAATCGCGTCTACTGCAACCTTGGCGCGGAACAAGTCTACTCCGACCTTCTTGTCCGCGCCTCGGACGAAGCCAAAATTTGCGCCAATTTCGCCAACCGCGCCTCTGCGTCGCGGAATCGCCAGTAGCAGTGACCGTGGCACCCGCCACGTCGCTGTGATCTTCGACTCTGAGCATAGCTCAGACGAAGGAAGCAGGACTGGGAGCATCAGCCCCACTCGGCGAGTTTACCCCGCGCAAGTCTATATGGCCAGCCCAGCACGATCCAACGGCGGGGAACCCGTATACCCGCTGGAGGTGACCATGCCGGATAGGGTGACAAGACTCACCATCACTCGGGAGATGGCGATCCAGGCCATGAAGCACGTGGACGAAGGCACGTTCCCTTCACCAGATGAACCCCGAGAAGACCAACTGGCGGTCCAATACTTGCTTTGGAAGGAGTCCGAGCGAGTCCGCCAAGAGAAGGCCGATCTGATTCGGCGCAAAGAACTAGCCGACGCGTCGAGTGCCAGGAGGGCAGCACACTCGTTCTTGGCCGGATCGGAGGAAGTCTCGCAAGGAGGGCGTCACAGGGCTCGCATGCCACGGGTGCCAGAAGCTGATCGCGTCCACCTCACTCGCAATCTGGAGTCGTCATTCATGACGGAAGATGCGGACGGAATCCCCGTCCCCAAGACACCCGCTTCGGCCCTCATGGCGGTCGAAACCTACCTGCGACTAACACAGCCGCCGGAGGGTGACGCCCACGCCCGCCTCCACAGGCGACAAATTCAATCCCTCAGGGAAGTCGAGGAAGTCTTGGCAAAGTCAGCACCAGCAGGAAGGGTGCACGAGAATCGAGACCGCCGCGATCGTGAACCCGCACCACTTGCAGACCCAGCCCCAATTCGACTGCGACAGCCGCAGCCAGGCGAAGATGTCCGTAACGTCGTCGCACAGAGAAGGGTGGACCGCAGTCGACGGCTGCGAGCGGCGAGTGCACAAGCCAACGACTACGACGACGACGACTTCGAGCCACGCGGAGCCGCATGTTTCAGCTTCAACATCCGCGACACGAAGATGCCCAAAGGCTTCAAGCTAACAGCGGAGACACCCAAGTATGATGGGAAGCAAGACCCAAGGGACTGGCTGGAAGACTACCTCATCGCGTGCAGCTGTCAAGGTGGTACTTCGACTACTGCCATGCAGTACATCCAGTTGATGCTCACGGGATCTGCTCGCGGGTGGCTCAACACTCAGCCCAGGGACGCTTTCAGCACCTGGGACGAGTTCAGGAACGCCTTCGTGAAGAGTTTTCTGGGGACATACGCAAGGCCAACAACCCTCATTGAGCTCCAGGCGTGCAAGCAAGGTCGAGACGAGCCACTCCGTTCGTACATCCAGCGGTGGACCTTACTTCGCAACACCATGGATGGAGCCACCTCAGAGGACAGGGTGATGGATGCATTCATGCACGGCGTTTACCGCCGCGACCTCCGTGAGGAGTTCGGTAGGCTTAGGCCGAGGAACATGATCGAGCTCATGCAGATAGCCAACCAGTGGGCAGATGGAGAAGACTCTGTTCGTGATGCACCACGATCCCCGAGGCAAGAAGCAGGACCCAGCAACTGGCGAGAAGGGCGCCTGAAGAAGAAGCCGCGTTACGTCGGCAACGACTCGATCGAGTTAGTAGCGGCGGGATTCGAAACCCCCCGTGAGAATGAAAGGCAGTACAACCAGGACGGTGGCAGCAGCTACCATAGAGACGGAAGTCGCAAGCGCGAGTGGCGGAGACGCCCACTGACTGAGGAAGAAGAGTTAGAGCAACCTTGCAAACATCACATGTTCAGGGACCCAGAAACAGGCAAGTGGGGATCCCGCCACCTGTTGAAGGATTGCAGAAAGGCGCAAAAGATATACAGGGCGTTTGCGCGAATAGTCCCTCAGAACGGACAGCGTGATAATCAAGCGGCACCCGTGGCACAGCCAGCCGCACAGCTGGCCCTCCAGGCGCCACCTCCTCCTCCAGTCGCCAACCCAGCGCAAGCAGCGCTGGCCTTCTACCCGCAACAGCAACAACAGCCACAGCCACAGCCGCAGGATCCCGCTAACGCGTTCCCGGCAGCACGTGGACAGATCAACATGATACAGAAGGGACGTCCTTCCAACAGGACCCAGAAAATCATCACCCGCCAGGTCTACCAGGCACTCACCAATCCACCTGCAGTACCCGATTACCTGAGAGGCTCAGAAACAGCGATCACTTTCTCCAGAGCGGACCACCCGCCGGCGATACCACGACCCGGGCACGCTGCTCTGGTAGTCGAAGCTCAGATCGGGGAGTACACCTTGAAGAAGGTATTCATGGATGGAGGCAGCGGTATAAATATCATCTTCGCCGACACCCTAAGAAGGATGAACAGGTCAACATCCAACCTAACACCATCAGCAAATACCTTCCACGGTATTGTACCAGGGCAAGCAGTCACGCCCATGGGAACAGTTACACTCGACGTCATATTCGGCACACCCGAAAACTTCCAGCGAGAGGCGATCGACTTCGAGGTAGTCGACTGGAAGTCACAATATCATGCCATACTGGGTCGTCCGGCCTTCGCCAGATTCATGGCAGTGCCACATTACGCCTACCTCCTGCTCAAGATGCCGGGACCAAAGGGTGTCATCACGGTGAAAGGCGACTTCGACCGGTCTGACAGCTGCGACCGCGAGTTCAGCAGGATTTCTGAGTTCTTCGGGATGGACGAGCACCTGGAGATGATGGCAGTCGACAACGACAGGACTCTGTTTCCACCACGGAAGAAATCATCCAAGGAATCTGCATTCAACGCAAGCGACGACACAAGGGCCCATCAGGTACACCCGACGGACGCCGACAAGACGGTCAGGGTGTCATCAAGCCTGACTAGCGCATAGGAAAGCGCGCTCGTCGAGTTCCTGCGCGAGAACTGGAAGATATTCGCCTGGCAACCTTCTGACATGCCAGGGATACCAAGGGAACTCGCCGAGCACTCCTTACGCGTCCGAAAAGACGCTAGACCAGTCAAGCAGACCTTGAGGCGCTTCGCGGGTCCTAAGAGAGATGCTATCAGCAAGGAGATCGACCGGCTGCTTCACGCCGGATTTATTCGGGAAATAAAGGACTCAGAGTGGGTAGCAAACCCGGTACTGGTGGAAAAGAAGAAGACGAAGAAACTCCGCATGTGCGTCGACTTCACCGCCATCAACAAATGCTGCCCCAAGGATCACTTTCCGCTCCCGCGGATTGATCAGATCGTCGATTCGACTGCAGGCTGTGCACGCCTATCCTTCCTGGATGCCTACTCTGGGTACCAGCAGATCAGGATGAAAGTCGAGGACCAGGAGAAGACGGCGTTCATCACACCACACGGTGTATTCTGTTACCAGATGATGCCCTTCGGGTTGAAGAACGCTGGAGCCACATACCAGCGCACGATGCAGGCCTGCTTGAAGGAGCTCATAGGACAGATCGTCCAGGTCTACGTCGATGACATAGTCGTCACCACCCGCACAGAGGACAGCCTCATCGACGACCTCCGCAAGGTCTTCGACGCGCTTAACGAGTACCAGATCAAGTTAAACCCAGAAAAGTGCGTCTTCGGCGTCCCAGCCGGAGAACTACTGGGGTATCTTGTCTCTGCGAGAGGAATCGAAGCCAACCCTGAGAAGGTGCAGAACATACTCGACATGCCTGCACCGACCAAACTTCATGAAGTACAACGCCTAGCCGGCAGAGTCGCAGCACTCAGTCGGTTTATTAGTAAGTTGGGAGAAAAGGCCCTGCCCTTCTACCAACTGATGAAAAAGGCAGACAAGTTCGAGTGGACAGAGGAGGCACAAGATGCATTCGACAAACTGAAGCAGACCCTCACAACCCCTCCAGTGCTGGTGGCACCACATGAGAACGAGCCACTGTACCTATATGTGGCAGCCACGAACAGGGTGGTCAGTACCGTACTCGTAGTCGAGCGGGAGGAAGAAGGAAAGAGTCACCCTATTCAGCGACCTGTGTATTACCTCAGCGAGGTGCTAACTGATTCCAAGCAGCGATACCCGCACTACCAGAAGCTGGCATACGGAGTTTTCATGACGTCCAGGAAGGTGGTCCACTATTTCTCCGAGCACCCGATCACGGTGGTAAGCTCCTCTGCCCTATCCGACATCCTCACTAACCCAGCCGCGACAGGAAGAGTCGCCAAGTGGGTTGTCGAGTTAGGGCCGTGGGGGCTGAAGTACGCACACCCGAAGGCAATCAAGGCCCAGGTCCTCCCAGAGTTCACCACAGAGTGGATAGAAGCACAACTGCCCGACGAGCCCGACTTGTCCAATGCATGGACAATGTATTTTGATGGATCCAAGAAATTCAACTCAGCCGGAGCAGGAGTCGTGCTCATTTCACCTAAAGGCGACAAGCTGAAGTACGTGCTGCAGATGAAGTTCCCAACTCCTTCCAACAACGAAGCAGAGTACGAAGCCCTGATCCACGGCATGCGGATGGCCCAGAACTGCGGCGCCACTCGCCTCATGATCTACGGCGACTCCTATCTGGTTGTGCAGCAAACCATGAAGCAGTGTGATGCCATCGCTGACAACATGATAGCCTACAGGGAGCTGTACAATCAACTGGAAGGCCTCTTCGACGGCTGTGAACTGCGGCACATCGGCCGCGAAAGCAACGAAGAAGCTGACATCCTGGCCAACCTAGGATCGGATCGAGCTCCGGTGCCACCCGGAGTCTTCCTCGAGTGCATCACACAGCGCTCAATCAAGGTCCGGCCCCCGCCAGGACCCTCTACATCGACAACAAGCACCGCCAACCCGCCAAGCACGGAGAAGGAGGTCATGGAGATAATGCTAGTCGAGCCCACGTGGACAAGCCCGTATCTGGCCTACATGCTGCACCAGCGGCTGCCGGAGAACCCAGTCGAAGCCAAGCGCATCGTCCGCCGTTCCAAAGGCTTCACCATCATCAATGGCGAGCTCTACAAGAGAAGCATCTCAGGAGTACTCCAAAGGTGCATCGATCCAGCCGACGGCCAAGCAATCTTACTCGACATCCACGCCGGCATATGCGGGCACCACGCAAGCAGTCGAGCACTGGTGGCCAAGGCCTTGCGAGCAGGGTTCTACTGGCCCACCGCAATGCAAGACGCAGAAGAGCTGGTCAGAAAATGCGTTGGCTGTCAGGAGTTCGCCAACAAGCCGCATGCACCAGCGTCGGCACTGAAGACAATACCACTCGCGTGGCCCTTCGCGCAATGGGGACTCGACATGGTAGGTCCCTTCAAGAAATCCTCCCCAGGCGGGCACACTCACCTCCTGGTGGCAGTCGACAAGTTCACGAAGTGGATCGAGGCGGTCCCAATCACAAGCTCAACCGCAACCTCAGCGGTCAACTTCATCAGGTCAATCATCTTCAGGTTCGGTGTGCCACACGGCATCATCACCGACAACGGGACGAACTTCACAGCCGAAGAATTCAGGGATTTCTGCTCTGAACAAGGTGTCAAGCTCAGTTATGCATCCGTCTCGCACCCGCAGTCCAACGGGCAAGTCGAGAAGGCCAACGGTCTAGTCAGCAAAGGCATCAAGAAGCGTCTGCGAGTACCATTGAAGCGAGCCGCAGGAGCCTGGGTGGAGGAGCTACCAAGTGTGCTGTGGAGCCTACGCACCACGCCAAACAGATCTACCCAGTATACACCATTCTTCATGGTGTACGGTGCCGAAGCAGTCCTGCCCTGCGACATCAAATTTGACGCTCCACGAGTGGTGGCATACGACGAGTCTGATGCTGAAGAAGCACTTGAAGATGATGTGGATGTCCTGGATGAGGCACGCGACATCGCCCTCAGCCGCACAGCCGTGTACCAGCAAGATCTGCGCAACTACCATGGTCGGCGACTGCGACCTAGAGCATTCGTCCCAGGGGACCTGGTTCTCCGGCTCAAGCAGAAGAAGGTGCACAAACTCGCCTCCCCATGGGAGGGGCCATACATTGTGACAGAGGAAATCGGCAACGGAGCTTACCGCCTGAAGGACTCGAAGACAGGGACAGTCTGCAGCAATCCG